>ML677332.1:57157133-57368599 GCA_007922305.1 Dermatemys mawii
TGTGTGTGTGTGTGTGTGTGTGTGTGTGTGTGTGTGTGTGTGTGTGTTGGGGGGGTATTTATGTGGCTGGCCAAATGAAGGAAACAGTGCTTTATGGTTTGGTGGTGGGGAATGGGATGAAAAATGTTGCAAAAGGGGTCAGCATGGCTCATCCCCTAGGAATGCAGGGTTTAAAAAGGGGCAGCATCGGGGCCTGAAGCCTCCCTTTTACATGGAGCAGTCTGAAGCAGACCCCATCCTCTCCCCCCTTTGGGTGGTAAAATGCCAGGTTTGGTCTAGCCTGCTGTGGATATTACACCAGCGACCCCTTTTTTACAGGGTCCAGGAAGGAATTTTTCTTCCCTTACCACCATATTGGCCTGGGTACAATTGGGATTTTACTGCCTACCCCACAGCAGGTTCAGCAAGGCTCTGTTCATGCATGGTATGATGGGCGGTAGGCTGTATGTCGCAACTCATTATTTAAGTGTAGGGTGGATGTCCAGTGTAGGTGCTCCATAGGAAAGGTATACATAACCTGATAAATGTCCTGGAAAAGGACTTAAAAAGAGGTGTTTGTTAAAGGGAGTGGTTGGGGACTCCTATGACTGGTACAGCAGGGAGCGAACCCCCCGTTCTTTTAGCCCACCTTAACTCTCCTATGAGGGGGTGTCAATGATAAGGTCCTGGCATCAGATTTGCTGGAGGGTCCTGGATGAAAAAAGATGGGGCTGGCAGAAGCCTCCTGGATAATTACAGAAAAAACAAGGGAGTTACCTGTACTGTACACTTTTATCTGCCAGGCAGTCCCAGACATCTAATAATAAAGTTGCGGACTGATTAAATCAGGGATTGGCAACCTTTGGCACATGGCTCACCAGGCTCCAGTGGGAGCTGCAATCGGCTGAACCTGCAGACACAGTAGGTAAACAAACCAGCCCGGGCCACCGGGGGCTTACCCTGGCGGGCTGCGTGCCAAAGGTTGCAGATCCCTGGATTAAACCGATGTCAAAAGTCTCCTGTCCTTTTGGTATAGCTGGACAATACAGTTTTGATTTATCCTAATCCTTTTACTTCATTATTCATGTACTTGGGGGGCCAGGTTATGCAGAAATGTCAAAGCACATGGCTTGCAGCCCATTATATGACCCCAAATCTTCACTATTTCCTACGGAAGTACAGTTAGGATAGATTTTTTTCCATCTGAGTTGCAGATTTTGGGCATGGGGAAGGGCATATTTGCCCACTGTTGTTACCATACTGCAACACTGCTTAAAGCTGGTCAGATTTGGGGCATTACCCATTTGATAGCACCCCATTGGAATACAACCTGCTCACTGAACAGCAAGTACTTTTGGTTCTGGGGTCTCACAGTTTATTTTATTATATAACAGCACTGAAAACTTTAACGTAGGAGGATGTATGGAATAAATAACCTGTAGTTTAATTCCCCTGTGAACGTTAGACAGTATAAATTCACACAAAGGTCTTTGTCAAAGTTAAAATCAAGAACAAAAGATCTTTAACACTGGCACATATGGCTAAACATACTCCGGCCAAATCCATTCTTCTCCATCCACTGCTACTTCTGGGAAAGGATCACAGAGATTTCACTCCTACATTAACTGAATCAAACTATTAGAGTTGGTTAGTGTCATTTTCTACAACTTTTAATGCTATTTATAAACATTGACGAACAAAATTATGTTTGGTGAACATGGCAGTTCTTCATGTAAATACCAATTTCCACACACAAAGACTATTTGCTATTTATTTGTCACCATTCCCCTTTAAGACATCTCAGTCACTGAGTCAGGAGCAGAGACATCCAATTAGAAGCAGAAACAATACCACATGCCTGAAGTGACCAGTCACACAGTAGGAATATTGAAGAGTTAAAGTAATGATCTCAAGCAATTCAAAGGCTGAAAATTATTCAAATTGTTTAAACTATTATGAAGAGAAAATACGTTTATTAAGGAAAAAATCAGCCTATTTGTAAACATTTCATTGACAAAAATGTTGCATTTGTCAGATAATTTATTTGCAACATTTGATCAGCGCTACTCACAAACAGACATCATATGGAATCAGATAGCTAACATACAAGAAACACAGGCTATAATCCTGCAAACTCTTAACACGTGCTTAACTTTGATTCATTGACTTCAGTAAAGTTACTCAAATGAGTAGAGTTAAGCATTGTAATCATTTGCAAGATTCAGACCAAAAGAATTTTTTTTTTTTTTTGTAATGGGCCCAAACTGAGATTTCAGATCCAAGCAAACCTTCCTGAATTACAGGGAATAAAGATCCAGATTTTGTGGTTGTTCCATACAGAACCTCTGGCAATTGGCTGAGTGCAACCACAAATCTGAACAATCCTGAATGTTTTCAGAATAGTGATCCAATTTTGTATTTTAATGTAGTTGTTTCTACAGTTGCATGTGTCTTATAAAAAGCAACTTGTAACATAATATATCAGGCCTCTGTCTAATAAGTATCATGAAAAAACACAACATTCAACTATTGGCAAAATAGTTTGATCCACGTATATGTTCAACATTCAAGAACATTAATTAATACAAAAACCAAACCAAAATGCAGATCATATAAAACTGATAACAGCAGGTTCTTAAGAACAGCATTTTTCTTGCTCCAACTGATTGTTATAAAGCATCCATAAAAGTAACTGCACAAAGAGCTCTCAACAAGCTCAATTTTCCAATTATTTTTCATATTAAAGATTGAGATTTTACTTTGTGGAACAGAACATCCATTGATTAGTCCACTATTATTCTCAAGAGCATATTTTATTTATTTTTTGAAACATCCATTTATCATTTTATCTGTTTTTGCATTAAAATTATGTACCTCAGCCTGACATTCTTAATGCAGAAAATTTCTATTTCTTTTATATGCTTTTCTCTGTGTGTCAGAACAAAAAATGCTTATGGGACTATAAAGGCTGTTAACCAGAAAACATTTAAAAATCCATATAATTTTGTTTTAACCATTTTACCAATAATGTTGTAGCTAATTATCCTAACTACTGTATTCCAAATATATTACAGGAGAGGCTACTAAGTCAGCACTAAAGAAACTGCTAATGTGCCTCAGACATACAAATTAAGATTTGTTGAATGCTCATTTTATATCAACCTGCTGTGAAAATATACCATACCTGCTGATTTTATGAGGTTGTTTTGATTTTGTTTGTTTTTTTTAAAAGGAAGCTTAGGTATAAGGAAGTTAATGCTATAATTTTAAGATATTTAGCAAGTGGCTTAACATTTCAAAGGCAGCTAATTAAGCTGGCATCTAATTAAGGTCATATTACAATTTATCATTTTAAAACTTTTGAGTTCACAGTTCATCTACTTTTTTTCTGCTACATGCTTTTCTTTCCCTCAAAATTACAGATACCAGTACTTGACTAAAACTCTGCTAAATCTCTTGAAACCTATGGTTCAAAAATCTTAATTATCAGGAGTTAAATAAAGAGCATGTTGAAGCAGACCAGAGTTCTGAGGAGTTAATGCAAAAAAAAAAAAACAAAAAAACCCAACCCCTCATGCAAAAGCAATCCGCATCAAAGCTAGCAGGCTATAACCTGACAGTCATCCATCAAACCAAAAGTCTCCTTAATAAATGCCAATTATAGTGCAAATATGCACAAACGTGGATAGCATAAGCCATGGGATCATTTCCTTCCGAGAAAATTAGTGACCAGCAAAACACCCATGCAGTGTAAACTACCAGACTGCCCTACAGCAAGGCTCACTCCTGATCTGAATACTAACTACTATTATCATTTCACTACTTTTTATTTTACTTTATTTTGTGCTGTTGTAAGAGTTCAGAACCACACAGAATTTTGTTTGGGGTTATACAAATTCTTTCACAATTTGTATAGAAGTCTAACATAACTTTCTAAAAGCCATGACATGCCTATAATGTATACAGAGTCTCTGACTTCCGCCGTAAGCGAGCCTTTTTCCTAACTTAATCATACTCAAATTTCACCCCTTTTAAAGATCCTGATTCAAAAATGTTCACTCATTCTCCACAGTCCACAAATTTATACCATCTCTTCCTGTGGTATTATATGTGCATAAATTAAAAAAGAATGGTATTGAATAAAGCCTAAAAACTTGACATTGGAAGGTTTTTCTAAATTTAGATTTAGTTTACTAGGGAAAGTCCTCAGTTATATGTTCTTATAAAATTAACTGTTTATGTATGTACAGGATGTTTTGAATTTGAGCTGAAAAAGTTATGATCCCCAAATCTAAAACAAAGGGTTATACTGATACCTTGTACAATATCCAGAAAATAAACACACTGAACAGTATTAAATGCTTCTTCATTATTAACTATGCCAGACAACTGATTATTTTCGGGCCCTTTTGCAAACATCTTCTGCAAATCACACTTGACTATACCATGCTTTAGTTTCCCAACAGCAGATTTGTTGATTTTATTGTAACAGATAAACAGTATACTGAAAAGTAGTAAGTTGTCTCATATATAAAGTTACAGGTCCACATCATGGTGGTATAGTTAAGCCCCAAAACCAAAGAAACATCATGTTAATAAGAGGGAAAAAAAAACAGCTTTCCAAGTAGTAATATTGTATACTAGTGTAATGACAGAGAGAATAAATTTCTTAGATGAAAATGCTCATGTTTGCTATATTAATACAAAATGGATTAGAAAATGCTGCATCAGTACCAGGCTGATGTCTTACCTAATTGACCTCTAAAGTGACATCTTCCATCGCACAGGCTGGCCTGTGCTATATTCATTTATTTCCATCTTGCCTGAAATTATGATGAATGGTCTGAGCTCCATTCAATTATTGAAAATGTGCAAAGAAACAGAAACAATGAAACTGGCAAAGTTCTCTGCATTCTTAGGAACAATTTAGGCTAATTAGCATCAACTTCTCTCCCATTCATCATACCCCTTTAGAAATATAAACAAACTGTCAGCTCTAACCTAACAAACAGATCACTGAGCTACTTAACACAAATTATTCTTACATGAAAAGCTCCTTCTCAGGCAATATTCTCCTCTAGGGCATCTGGGAAGCTGAGCTATTAAAATTGAAGACATATGTTTTAGTCAAACTTAACTCCCAGATTGTAGTGATCACTGTTGTGACAGTTTTCAGTCAGCACACTGCCTGCTGGCTATGTACTACACATTTAAATGAAATGATGCAACAATAGATCTAAATGATGCATGCTTATTTACTGTAGTATTGATACAAGGTAATTAACATTCTGCATCTATAAATGCAAGAATTGATTTTTTTTCGGTAGAGCTCAAATCTTGGATTTTTTGGCTTATAAGTTTCATGTTCTCTTTTCTGCTTTATATAAAGATAGTTTTAGCACTCATTTCATAGGCTATGGGCCTAAGACACTAGCCTGTCAATTTGGATCAAGCAGAAACAGAGGCTATGCTATGAAGGGGCCAGACAAGGGAGCAGCTCTGGCTCTCTTGCATTCTAGTTAGACTTCTCCATATGTGCTACAGATAAAATGATAGCTTCTCAGGAGGAAGAGCAGACAAGGAATCTTAACACTTACAATTCTTCCTAACCGTTGAAAAAATCCCAGGGCTACCTTCAACCTTAAAAGGATAATGAAAATATATTTTTTAATTTATTCAAGTGCATCAGTAATTAAATGTGGATTCCTCCTCCATCTGAGTACAAGCTTTTATATTCAGTCCTTTAAATAAGAAATTCTTCGTTATTTCAGTAAAGAAAACGGTTCCAAATCCTGCAGAAGAATGAAATGACCTCTTTTCTACCTCAGAATGCTAGGATTGTGTGTAAAGGCAGTGTGATAGTTCTTTTCAAATCCAATAACAGTTTATGCTCTCTCTCACTGGGAACAGTGTTAACTGTTGTGTGTATGAGAGCAAGCATAGATAGGGAACTTCCAATATCACCTTAAATATGTAGTGGCTACAGGTGCTATTTTCAACTGTGTTGTTTTAATACTTTTTTTTTCCAACAGAAAGTCTTTTCTTCTGCTGTCTCCTTCTTCCCTGGGGTGGTTATATATGCACATGGAAAACTGAGAACTAAGAGGAGAGACACTTCCATCACCTCTTCTTGGAACTTTCTGCTTTGCTACTTCTTCATGGGACTAACTCTGTTTTGTTCTGAATTGTTCCAGTGAATTTCTGGATGGCCTGTTTTGGTGAGAGTGTCTTTGAGAAGAGTTTTGATAGAGGTACAGGGAAGCTGGCAGTTAAAGGGGAAGAAAAAGGATACATACCCTCCCTGTGCCACCATACTCTCTCTTCCATAATGAAAACCTGGGACACATTACTGTAAATAGCATGGAAGAAAATTGTTACTTTTTTCTCCAAAGCAAAGTCCCTCCCATTCACTCCCTCCTTCCAATGTAACTCTTACATTCCCTTTTCCTTCTTTCCTACATATACCACCAAAATTCATGAACACGTATAGCCCATTCTACCAACACCCCCATACACATTCACCTACTGTTAACCGTAGGCGTGAGCACAGGGTGTGCCTAATGTCTCAAAAAAAAAAAAAAGTGGCTTTCAATGTAGAGTACGGCGCCTTTAAAATAAATAAATAAATAAATAAAGTTTCCTGGGTGCACACCCTAGTGAAATGTGCTGTGCACGCCTATGCTGTTAACACTGACAACCCAATCCAGTTCAAACCCTCTAACCCCAGCCTCCTCATCCAAACAAGTTCAGAACACCCTCAACTCACCTTCCCACCCAATGTTCAGCATCTACTGATAGCTCAGAACCCTCCATCCTGTCGCTAAATTAGGTCTACTTGAAAATTTGCCACTGAAAATGTTTTTCAAATAGAAAAAAAAAAGTTATGGAAAAGTGTTCACTTTCCATGGAAAATTTAATGTTTTCCATAAAAAAAGTTAAGAAACATTTCTTTCCAGAACAAAAATATTTCAGTTTGGATATGCAGCCACGGTGTCTCCTGAGAGTTCTCGTTCAGTTGTCTCAAGTTCCCATTCTCCTCTAAGGACTGGGCTCTGTGGTTGAACTAAGGGTATGGTTACACTTACAGGATTATAGCGCTATTGGTTATAGCGGTCCCCTTATACAGCAATATGTATAGCGCTATTGTATGTCCACACTGAGACGCGCCAGCAGTATAGCATGGCCACATTTGTAGCACTTAATGCGGCATTAAGAGCAGCGCATTAGGGCATGTATCCCACAGTGCACCTCTTCCCGATCTGGCGCAATGCCTTGTGGTAGGGGGGCGTCACTTGCGGGGCATTCTGCATCCTGTTCCAACTACCCATGATGCTTCGTGGCATATCCCAGCAATCCCTGGGATCTTTCAACAGTCTCAGCAAAGCGCGCTCCGTCTTCCATTTTCGTGTGCCGCAATGAATCCAGAACTGCTGAGGGACATGCTGACGACTGTCGCCAGCACATCTCTGTGTGCAGTGAAGTTAATCCTTGACATGCAGGATGACAGTGATGAGTCTGAATACGAGATCAAAGTGGTGAATGCATTTGACATGAAGCTTCTTGTGTCATTAACGAACATGCTCATGGACATTGAACACTGCTTCTGGGCACAAGAAACGAGCACTGAGTGGTGGGATCGCATCGTCATGCAAATGTGGGACGACGAGCAGTGGCTGCAAAACTTTCGCATGAGAAAAGCCACTTTCATGGCACTGTGTGCTGAACTCGCCCCTGCCCTGCGGCGCAACGACACCAGATGGAGAGCTGCCCTCCCGGTGGAGAAGCGGGTGGCTATCGGGATCTGGAAGCTGGCCACCCCAGACAGCTACCGATCGGTGGCCAACCACTTTGGGGTGGGAAAGTCGACCGTTGGAGTTGTGCTGATGCAGGTGTGCAGGGCCATTAATTGCATCCTGCTACGAAAAATCGTGACTCTGGGTAACGTGCATGACATTGTTGCTGGCTTTGAAGAAATGGGTTTCCCTAACTGTGGAAGGGCAATAGATGGGACCCATATACCTATTCTGGTGCCCACCCACTTAGCAAACAAGTACGTTAACCAAAAGGGGTACTTCTCCATGGTTCTCCAGACGCTTGTGGATCACCGTGGGTGTTTTACTGACATTAATGTGGGCTAGTCTGGAAAGGTGCATGACGCACGCATCTTCTGCAACACGGGCCTGTTCACGAAGCTGCAAACCAGGACTTTTTTCCCAGACCAGCGGATCCCCGTGGCGGAAGTCGAAATGCCCATAGTGATTCTTGGCAACCCCGCTTACCCTTTAATGCCCTGGCTCATTAAACCCTACACAGGGAGCCTGGACAGCAGTCAGGAAAGGTTCAACTACAGGCTTAGCTGTGTCGAATGACTGTGGGGTGTGCTTTTGGGCATCTCAAAGCCCGCTGGTGCTGTCTTTATGGGAGGCTGGACTTAGCTGAGGGAAGTATCTCCCCAGTTATTTCTGCATGCTGTACCCTACGTAATCTTTGTGAGCGGAAGGGCGAAGGCTTCACTCAGGTATGGTCCTTGGAGGTTCAACGCCTGGAGGCCACATACGCACAGCCAGAGAACAGGGCTCTTAGCGGGGCCCAGCGCGAGGCTGTTAGGATCAGGGAAGCCTTGAGGGAGCATTTTGAGGCTGAAAGCCAGTTTTAAAGGGAGGTGCAGAGGGAGGGAGGAAGGGAGGGAGTGTGCATTCTTTTAATAGGAACAGGCATTTGCTTTTCTGTAGCCTCTAATAATCTATGTACTGTGACAAAGTTCCGAGTCTGTATCTGTGGGTCCTGCGCTTCCTGGCAGATTTAGGGGCCTCAGAAACTCATCCAGGCCCCAGAGTGACTTCCCTTTCTCAGTATAATTGGCAAGAGTCACCACCTAGTGAGTTACCTTCATCACAGGCCAGTATGGAAGGTGGAAAAAGTGGGGGAGCCCGGGCTCGCCCTCTACTCCAGGCTCCAGCCCAGGGACCCTAATAGTATCAGCTAAGATGGCTGACCTTTTATCCACAAAACACAACTCAATTCCCTGGGCTACTTCCCCACAGCAGTCCCTGCTTCTTCAAACTCCACTTCACCCTTACCTCAGGGCCTCCTTCCTTCTGGATGATATGTTATCCACCACTCAGTCTCACCAACAGCACAACCTCCTTCCACAGCTCCTGACACCCACAGCCCACCTGACTAACTGGGAGGTTTTTATCTGGTTTCAGCCAGACCCTGATTGGCTTCAGGTGTCCCAATCAGGCTAGCTGTTTCTACTCCTTTCTAGAAGGTTCTTAATTGGCCCCAGGTATCTTGATTGGCCTGGAATGGCCTTTCTTTGGCTATTCAGGGAACAGGGACCTACACATCCTGAGGCTGATATACCTGCCTTCCAGCACTCTCCTATACCCTTCTGGTCTGACTCCGTCACAGTACACTGAATAAAGAAACCCATTTATGAAGAAGACAATTCATTTATTCAACAGCTACTTCGGTTGCTGAAAGAAAATATTTTGATGCATGTGAGGGGGAAGCGTGGGGAGGTGCAATTGGGGTGGGATGGGGTCAGTCAGAGATTGGACTATGTCCGGATCTCTAAGTCTCCAGTGCCCTCACAGTTGCTGTGTCCCCCGAACCCCATTTGCGGAGGGCAATAAGGCATTCTTATTAGGGGTTGACTGCAGTGGATAAGGGTCCTGGGTTTGGGGGTTGTTTGGTGAAGACAGAGGGGTTGGAGGCAGCTGTGGATGGTGATAACCATATAGCTGATTATAGTGGCCTGGAGGGTACAGAGGGCCCGAAGGGGAAGGGTTTTGGGGCAAATGATAAAGGGGGCGGACAGCGCGGTGCTTCTCCTCCTGAAGGGTGGCAATCCGCTGCATAATCTCCAATTGAAGCTGCAGTAATGAGAGCAGCTTATTGGTGCTTTTCCGCCAGTGAATCGCGTTCTCCTGCCGCACCTTCTCCCTCAGCTTGCTCTCGCCCTCCCTCCACCTCTGTACAATTCGATTTTCCATTACAGCCTGTTGCATTACTTGCTGTACTAGATCCTCTTTGCTCTTTCGCGGCCTCTTCCTCAGTCACCTCAGCCTCTCAGCTGTTGATAACAGCAATGGCACAGGGCTCAAGGTCGATGGTTCTAAAAGAAAAAGATACATGTAACAGTGGCTCCCTTGTAAACAGCAGACATGCCAATGATTCCCCCGTATTCCCCGTTTGCCTGTCCCGCAGAGAGCACACAGACAACAACGGAGCCCCTGCCATGGTGAGTCCTCTCCAGAGGCAGGGGGAATGATTGTTTCCCTGCCGTGCTGTGCTGTGGTCGGGGAGAGTGAGTGCCGGGAGCCCTACTCTGAACAGCAAGGGGAATGATTGTTTCCCTGCCGTGCTGTGGCCGGGGCGGGGGGGGGGGAGGAAGAGGTGTTGAGTGCCGAGAAGTGGCGGGAGCCCTACTCTGAACACTGCTCCAACATTCTCCGTAGGTGTTTATCCTGGAAGATATCTCACTGCTGCGGGTCACCGAAGAAGAAAGGGAGAGGATTCTAATGAGATGTGGCTTCCGCCCAGGGCCATATGCAGCTTGCCTCTGTGCAGCAATGCTCCCCCCACCCACTGTAGCACAGTGGCGGGGACTAGTGACTGTGATCAGGACGGGGGCCACGCTGGCTCTCCCGGGAAACCTGCGCAGGCGCATTGCAAGCGCTCTTATTGAGACCTTTGAAGAGATTACTGATGATGATTACCGCGATGCAATAGCCTACATCAATGCACTATTCCACATGTAGGCAAGCATGCAAGCATCCCTTTCCACCCCAAGCTGCCTGTCTTCCCAATAGAAAAGCGGCTTTACCTCCGCAATCCGCTGCTGCGCTGCCCCCTGCAACCGCCAGATGCTGTGGCTGGCTGTCCTCCTCCTGGCTTGAGAACAGCTCCTGGCTGCATGCGTCCAGGGACTCCTCCATGCCCTGGGTCGCTGCTGCATCCTCCTGCTCCTCTTCTTCATCCTCCTCCTCCTAACCCCCCCCCCCGCCCGCCATTCACTGGTGGGCTGGGAAGTGTCTGTGGTGGTTGATGGAGTGATCGTAGGATCACCATCAAGTATCGCATGCAGCTCCTTATAAAATCTGCAAGTCACCGGGGCTGCCCCGGAGCGGCTGTTTGCCTCATGGGCTTTGCAATACGCATTCCTAAGCTCCTTTACTTTAACACGGCACTGCAGAATGTCCCGCTCATGGCCTCTTTCCGCTAAGGCCCGTGATATCTGCCCATAGGTATCATAATTCCTGCGGCTAGACCACAGCTGAGACTGAACAGCCTCTTCCCCTCAACAGCTGACGAGGTCCAGCACCTCGCTATTGCTCCACGCTGGAGATCGCCTATTGCGAGGAGGCATGGCACGTGGAGTCATGATCAATCAGAATGATCACCTGTAAAGATTCCCTGAGAGCAGGCCACGCTTGGCTGGAGCATACAGGAAGGGGATTTTCAAATTTCCCTGGAACTTTAAAGGGCGGGTCTGACGCGTGGTCACCTGAGGACAGGACAAAAGAGTTTGCAAGTGATGACCAGAGTGGCTCGAACGGGAATTATGGGACGGGCTGGAGGCCAATGAATGCGCAGTGGGTGTCCACATTCTCAATGTAGCGCTACAGCAGCTGCGCTACAGCCCTTATTCCTCATGTGGAGGTGGATTACAAGGAGCGCTATAACTCCACGGTTATAGTGCTCTACGTGACTTGCCAGTGTGGACAGGTAGGAGGTTATAGCGCTCCTGGGGGCTTTATAGTGCTATAAAGTGCCAGTGTAACCATGGCCTAGATCTCCCAAGACACCTCTACTCAAAATCCTGGTGCAGAGACCATGCTGCACCATGGGAGATGTAGTCCAGCCAGGGAGCTTAGTCTATGCAGAAGAACTGGAGTATGAGGTATCCACATTAAAACTCCCATTAGACAATACAGCAACATTTCCATATTGAAATATTTTGGTGAAAAAAAATATCTAAATTTTCTATGGAAAAATATTCTTATCAGCTCTACTCAAAATCCCTGCTGGTTTACAGTTCACACCACCCCCAAATCCTTATATTGACCAAAACACAAAAACCACGCTTCTCCAGACTCAAAAGTTTTCCTCTCTTGCCAGTCCCTTCTTCCCCCAGAAGCAAGAGCAAAGGCAGCACAAGGAGTGGAGTGATGATTGAAGGGAGCATGTGCAGTTAGTTCCATACCTTGTTTCTGTGGAATTAATTTGAATTACTCTCTCACAAGCCTGCATTCCCTGCTCTGTGGCATGGAAAGCATATAATGTGGTAAGTGCACACTGGTTGGCACCAGGATTACAACCACTGGATCAACATGGGCAGAAGAAGCTACAAGCCCCCCAGGTATCCCTCAGTGGCAGTATATGGAGCTTCACCCAATACAATAGCCATATGAGATACTACAACGTCTATAATGTGACCGTTAGGTAGAACATAATATTTGGGGCTGAATTCCAACAGTCTCTAATTAATAGCTCATCCTAGGCTATAGGGAGGCAGGGAGATACCAAAGATAGAGAATCAGCTTGGTACCTCAAGAATGGTTAGACCATATCAATATATGTTTTGTGTCAGGTTGGTGCAGTATGTCATGGTATTATTAGGGTATACTGGGGCTTTTGAGGCCCCCTGCTGGAGGCTTCCCAATCCTACCATACCCTGTCCCAGGAAAAGAGCAGTAAAGGTGGGTCCTCTAGCCTGCCTAGAAAGGTTGCAGGGAAACGGCCAATCAGAGCCCAGTCAGCTGAGTTAAAAGGAGCTGCAGGGCTTGAACAGGTCAGTTGCTGTCTGGGACCAGAAGGGCGAAGGAGGACTAAAAGGCTGTGAAATTCCAAAAGTAAAGAGACTGGAGAGAAACCCTGCTCAAGCAGGGAAAGGACTGGGAAGCTCTCCAGGCAAAGAAGTCTGAGAGAAGACCCTGAGAGGTCAGCACAGAGAAACTCTCCAGGCAAGGAGCCCTGGGAATGATCCTGATCAAACAGGGAACAGATGGAGAAACAAAGAAGGTGATGGGGCAGAGTGGGAAGCAGCCCAGGAGATGCAAGTCAAGCTTAAAGGGAATCGACAAAGAAAGAGAGAGACCTACCTGCAAGCTCCTCCTACCTGCTGAGCCCAGAGGGGCTGAAAATTCAACTACTCTTTTGCTTTACTACTTTCTTTACTACTTTGTATCAAACTGTAAGACTTTGGCAGATGATTGGGTAATAGAAAGTGGCCAACAGAGACAGCCTTAAAACACTCCTGGGTTCTGGACATCATTGCCTCTTATAGTGTCCTGGTCCGGAGTCCAGTAGAGTGGGAAGGCCTAGGCTCCCCTACCAACCCCCTAGTTATGAAGAGCCTAAAACCCCTCACTTCCAGACTTCTCCTTGGTGAAGCAAGGGCAGGATAAAGACTTTGAAAACTGTGTGGCTGAGGGCTTGTCTACACTACCCGCCAAATCGATCCATCAGGGATTGATTTATCACATCTAGTACAGCTGAGAACCCTCCCATCGACTCCAGTACTCCACCAGCACAAGAAGCGCAAGCGGAGTGAATGGGAGAGCATCAGCTGTCGACTTATCACAGTGAAGACACTGCAGTAAATAGATCTAAGCGCGTCCACTTCAGCTACGCTATGGAAGTAGCTGAAGTTGCGTATCTTAGATCAACTCTGCGCGGTAGTGTAGACAAGCCCGGGGACTGAACACCTGCAGGGGTCAGTAGATGAACTGACAGTTTCCCCCACAATGATCAGGGTGTGGGACCCCATATCTTCCTGGGCATTCTGTTACTCCAGAGAGGATTAAGGATAATTAAATTACCTGACTAGAGGATTGAGTCAACACCCACCAGAAGGCAGGCTGCCATAATGTGTGATAGTGGCCACTGAGAGACATTGAAGGTAGGACAAGTAGCCAATGAGCACTTCCTATCACACAAAGTATCAGCACTTTAGGCAGTGGGCCCTGTCCAGAGGGTTAATTCCCCCTCCCAGGGATAGAATTATTGGGGGTGCCTACTGGAATCTCACAACATGCAAAGGTCAACTGCTGAGGGTATCATCCTTTTCTGAAAATTAGGCATCATTCTACTTTCTATGCCAAAAGGATGCTGGATTTGCAAGGAGGACAGAGCCTTTGTAACAAGTTTTGGGGACTTTTTTGTCACGTGTGCAGTGTGGACTGAATAGAGAATGAAGTTTAAGTCAGCTGGTTAATCCTGAAACACATCAGGGTACTCTGAATTCAAAGAAAGGACGGGGTGAGGGGGAGTGGGAGAGGCCAGTGTTAGCCCGGAGATGCTGTGGCTGTCCATTCATTCACTGATGCCAGGCCAGATTTATGAGATCAAAACAACTCCTAAAGGCAGTTTTAATAAGACATAGCCACTGAGCCTCAAGTTCTAATGTTTGTTCCTCATTGACTCCCTTCCATTTGCAAAATATGTTTATCTTAAAACTCAGTTCTGTTCTTTCACTGGTCTCTGGATTGTGCGCTATCAGCGTTGTTCAAAGTTTTCCTACTTTTTTTTTTTTTTTTTTTTTTTTTTTTTTATAATGACTGTGGTTCTTCTCTTTTTTTTTTAATCCTCTGCAGATGCCCAGCACAGAATAGGGTAGGTTGCTCCTATATATCTCATGTAATTAGACAGGTAACTGATATGAATCCAGGTTGGCTGTCTCAGTTATATCCGGCAAGATGATGCGTATGACTTGGTTCTGTAACTGCACTACTACTAGGTTTCTTTTACACAAATACTTACATAACTAACCTGTCAGGGGATCTGGATCAGAGACAATTATACCAGCACAATCCAAACAAACATTTCATACTAAGAATTCTAGAAGGTTGCATGCTTTGTTGATTCTGTAGGCCATGTACATTGCACACACCAGGAGTTCTTTGCATTCCTTCATTCGACCTCCTCTTCTGACAGCGCTCTGCATTCCACCCTCTAATCATCCTTTATTTCAGGGATTCTCTACAACTCCAGCATTCCCTCAGTCATGCCAGAGATTCTGTGTAGCCTCCATTCTCCTGATCATTCCCATTTCTTCTCTGTCTGGGAGAGAAGTCTTTCAGGGTGTCAACATCTTAAAATTGTATTGGTACAGTGAAGATGTGGATATTTTTACGCTGGAAGGTGTTAATGACTCCTATAAGTGGTTCTTTGATCTATAGAAAATTACACAGGCAGATGGAATTGCTGGCTCTGGTAACCAGATGTCAGGGGCAACAGGTCCCCCAAATCCCTCTTTTCGTTTTTATCCATCAATCAGTAGGGTTCTGCCCACTGGTGCCTAGAACATTCCTTTAAATTTGGTAGTTGATCTTGCATATCATGCAAGTTATCATATTACAGAAGCATGGATAGGGAAATCCCATTGAGCTGAGTGTTAGATATTGCTTTGCTCTGCCAACCAGTTGATGAAAAAAGATTAAATTGAAACTCTTCCAGATTGATTGAATATTTGCTCAAAAAAATTTCTTCCATGAAATATATTAGTAGCCTTTCATGATGCTTTGCATGAAAAGGTATTATTTGTAAAAATCAAGACTGCAAGGATGTATATAACATGCTATATTGCTGGGATTCTAAAACTGCCGTATGTGAACCTCTGGGGGTATGTAAGATATCTCCATGGGAGAAATTATGCAATGGTGGATTTTATTTATTAATCATTTTATTTATTGCATTTTCATAATATGCTCAGTGGTAAATTTGTTATATAAAATATGGTAGTTAATTTACTTTAGGATGGACCAATGAGCACACAGATACACAGATTTTGACATACAGAGCCCTCACTTCCAATCACTGTACCGCTCAGGTTCAGTTGCCCAGCAATTGTCCAGACTAATTGAGCTCCAAACTTAGGGGTCTTTTTTTAGTTGTACACTTTGCAGTACAGCTATATCTTTACCTAACAGTGAAATATGGACAGATGGCTAAAGACAGGTAGCATTAAGAACACACAAAGTATCAGTATCAGTGAGAAGTTAAAGTGATTAAATTTATCTTGTCAGTGCTAGTGCACTGGCTGAAATCACTGGTAAGACAATGACTATTGACAACATGCGGCTCTCGGCCTATGAAGTGAAACATTGACACCAGAGACAAAACGAGATCTATATCAAAGAGACATAAATGTGATGAAAAGTACAACAAAAAGGGATTTTCTTAGACTGGCAACAGCAAATACACTCAGCCGGAACGCGTTTTAAATGGTGAAGTCCTGTCGACTAAAAGCCTAAAAGTGTCTCTTCTATGCAGACACCTGGGGAAAACACCCAGGGATACAAGGACAAACACCAGAATTTTTCAAGCAGATGTAGCTGCAGATAATGGTGAGCAAGAATGTTTTGTGCTCTGCTGCTGACAATATTAAGGCCCTTGAAGAATCATACTTAGTGAGTTACAGAGTTGGAAAGTTGGAAAACCTCCCACCATAGCAGAGGAATTAATGCTACCCATGGCTTCAGACATAATAAACACTATACCTGGAGACAAGGCCCAAAAATTAATTCAGTCATTATCAAACAACACAGTGTCACATTAAATTGATGACATGGCCAATGATGTCCTAACTCGGTTAGTGAACCGTGTCACTAGCAGCCAGTACTTTGCTCTGAAGATGGTAAGCTTTATTAAACCTCAACCCTGGAATTCCAGAATCTTTTCCACTCTATGTAAAGAGATGGGAATGCTCCACACAGAGGTTTGATGGCTGTCCCCTAGGACTGGAAGCAACCAAAATTTTTTGTTATCTTTCTTATATGGCGACAAACTATCACTAAGTTCAGCCTGCCTGGGTGGCAAGATAGACTGGAAGGCCCAAAGGGATTGTCTGTGACACCATGGTAAAACTGTTATAGTGCTTCATGGGGTCACATTTGTTACCAGGTTGGTGAAATCTAATTATAGAACACAAAATCAGTTTGGGGTGTCTGCCTTGCCTTTTGACAATCTGCCCTGAGGTTGGCACTCACCGTTGTGAACCACTCCAGACACTGTGACAACTGGCCTAGTTGGGAGGATTCTCATGGGTCAACTGGGTTTATAGATTATAACCACAGCATTGTTTAAATTAGACATTGAGAGTTTTTAAAGGTTAATGATTACCCACAATGAGTGAACCCTGCCAGACAGCACGACAGAAGCAGAAGTTTCTGAAAACCCACTGGAGTTGTTCCAGTCTCACAGTAATGAATTAGTGGGCATGTCCTAGAAAGGGAAAGTCATACAACAGAAGATAAGAAGCCAAAGACATAATTTTCCAAGATGCAGATGGATTATGTATGTTTAGTAGGGTGGACTATTATAGTCAAAGCATCATTTCAATTTATTTTCACTAGAAGCAAGGAAGATTTTCCTTCCTGCTTAATATTTAGAAAAATAATTAGATTTTTTTTTCACAATTTATAGTTTAAAAACAGCTTATTCTTTGACCACCATTATTTTTGAAACAAGACCAGAAGCATTTGATAATGAAACATTTGCACTGCAGTAGCTTTTGACTTCTCATTACCCTACTCCTAAAATGTATAGTTTGACCATCCTTTGGTACCATTTAATAACTTGATTTGGAGTAACAGTACCATACATTAGTAGGAAGCTAAGTAAAAAACATTCTAAGTTGGAAAGCCTGGCTAAATGTAAGTAACAACTTCCTAATAGTTAAATCTATAGGCTGTGAAACAGGCTCACGAGGAAATGGTGAAAGCCTTACTACTTGGGACATTTAAAAAAACACTTTAGAAAATGTACTAAAAGGAACAATCCTGCATAGGCAGTGATATGGACTAATAAGTCATTTCCATCTCTACCTTCTATGACTGAATAGTACTATTAAAAAGTTCACTACCACTATTCTTAATAAGGGCTTTTCAACATTAGTCACATGGTCACACACCAAGACATCAAACCATCAGCTAAAGTAGAATAGAGAAGCATACAAAGTACTTTTGTTTTAAATCACTTGAACGTTGAAAGAACAAACATATGACAAGAGAAGTTCTTCTTGGAGAATAAGGAAGGCAAATGGTCTACTGGGCTATGTATGCCACAAGAAGAAAATATAAAATGGATTATAAATTGTATCAGGAAAAAAAAAAAAAAAAAAAAAGTTCTAGAGTTTTCCAGTATGGTGCTGATGCAACATAGAGATTAGGTCTTCATGTGCCAGGAGGAGAGCAGAGCTACCAGAAACTTTCATAAGGTTATCTAGCTTTCACAAGAGCAGCAATACACTACAGTCTGCATCTAGTCTCTTTTACCTCCTTCTCCCTGCTGCTGGAGGGATCCCTTGTGTAATATCTCTCTTCCACTTATTGGGACAAATAGTTTGAAATAATTTAAAAATATTTGTAAAACCATCATACAAGAAGCTGTACTTACAAAGCTCAATATACAGAAGACAATCCAGCCAGTTAAAGACACTTACTATTGCTGTATAAAGGGTAATTGTTGTGTGAGGTATTAATCTTCATGATTCTGGAAATATGGATAAAGCTTTTGAATAACCTTTTTCTATTTTCTGCATCTTTTAACAAAGAGAATATGAAACTTTGTCTCTCAATTATGGAAAAATACTTTACATGACACAGTTTATAGGAAGCAATTTTACTATTGTAAGACCTAAGGAGCTTTCAGAGCATTCAAGGCCTTCTACTGAAGGTAGGCTTCAGCTGGAAAATTCACATCTAATTTGGGGGTCAATCTTCAATGTAATGCATACTCAGATTTGGAGTTCCTGGTCATGGCCATACAAGCACCTATAGCTCTAGTAGAGTTCTCTTTGGCTGAACACCGCCCAAACTGTATTGGGGTCCCCCTCACTAGGCCGCAAGTGCTATTTAAGCCTTTTGTGTCAGAACAGGGTCCCAGTGGCTGGGGTCTCTAGGCAAACTTTTGAGGTTCAGATCTTCTCTGTATAATCCTTCCTGAGAGCTGGGACCCCATGGTCCAACTGCCTATCCCTTTGACCAGTTTGAACCCCACAGACTTCCCCATTGCTTTAACACACCCTCTCCCAGAACTTCAGCCATGTAGACACTCTTGGTTTGCATTTTCTCTTCAGGACCACATGATAGACAGCCAACAAAACAGAGTTTTACCAGATTCTAAAGCATCATTACCCTAACTTTACTAAACATAAGAAATACACATCTCTATAAAAAAAATAAACACACCCATTGTGTTTTCCTGCCATAGGTTTTTCACCAATCTGGAGGTTCTCTGGGCTTGGGCAGAGTCCACTGATGTGTCCTGGATCCTTCCTCTGAAGCTTACAACTTCTTCTCAGAATGATGGAGCCTTTCCTCGGTCTGCTAGTTCTCTCTGATCTTGGCTAGTCAAACAGTTAAACTGGACCCCCTTGCTACAAAAGTATGCTTGTCTCTTCCTTGTTCCTGTCCCTCCAAAAGCCTTCCCCACTTTTCCTTCTGAGTCCCTTTTAAACTCCTGATTTCCCACCTCTGTCCTGTTTGGGACTGTTCCACACTCCAGTTCTCCCTCTCTGAAGACAAATTGGAGGAACTAGCTTCTCTCAGCTCCAGATAACTGCCTTAGCATACTCATTGTTTGGTCATAGCACAGTCATTAAGGTTAATGACTCTCCATTGTCCATAGTCTGGGATATATGTGCTACTGCCCCAATGAGCAAATGATAGAATTCACAGAGGCGTTCTGTGACAAGATAATTTCACAATAACTTCATAACATCAATGATAATTAGTAAGTTATACATAGTCAAATTTCACAAGTGGCCATAATTCGATCTCTACCCTGTACAGTTTCAAATCTTTATAATTTATACAATGAAAATCACAAGTGCTTCAGCATTAACCTGGAAATTAACAGTATTTCTACTATGAAGTTTTCTTAAACACATGGAAAAAATACAACTGTAACCTAATTTCATCATAAAATAGTCTGTTCCAATACATTTATTGTATGTCCTTGCCAATGGAAACAAACATACATTACAAATTATACTCTAGAAGACACAATGTACTATGCTGGATCTATCTCCCCCTTCCACCTCATGTGACTTCAAATAATCTATTTTGCAGCTCTAAAGATAAAATTCTTGTTGTAAAATCACATTGACTAGAATTTTGTTTAGAACCATCAAAATAAAGTTTTCCCATAATATGGAAAATAAGAACTAGCAGTATTCTATAATTATATATTCACTTTTCTCTAAAGAAATTAAAATGCACACAAAACAAGTTTCTCAAGCAGATATACTTGCAAATGTTAATGGCTCAGACTCATAAATAACCATAACAACCTAAATAAAACGAGGAATATTTGTGGCACCTTAGAGACTAACCAGAGACTAAACTGATTCGTCTCTAAAGTGCCACAAGTATTCCTCGTTTTATTTATGGATACAGACTAACACGGCTGCTAATCTTAAACCTATAATAACCTAGTCTAATGCTAATATATATTGTTAAGATCATATACAGGGAAAACAGCAGAGAAGCAAAAGGGCAGAGAAGGAAAGAATAAAAATTATGTTTTTAAAAGCTGTGGATCAAATTCTGCCCCTACAATAGGAATGCCTGAGTGTAACTGAGAGCAGAGGACCAAATCCTTTTTACTTTAATTAATAAATCAGCCCCCTGAAGTAAACTGGACTACTTCCATAAGAAATAGCCTGGGATTTGTTCCAAATTTGTCCCATAGTGTCTTTCGGACTCAATCTTTAACTCTTTAGTCAATTGAAAGGGTTCCAGGATAAGTGTGCTCCAAAGATTGGTGGAGGATTGTAAAGCTATTTTTGAAGAATTTAATCAAGAACCAATTGTGATAGGGCTTTAAGTATGTAATAATGTATTTAATTTATTATGCTTCTTTATTGTGTGTATCATGATTATTTCCTGAACCACAATGTCTGATTTAATGAGACCATGTTTTCTAAAAATCTCTTCAATACTTGTGGAAAACATAGTTAACAATCTCATATTGTTACATAAGAGCCTTTTTTGTGGGAACATCAGGTTACTTCTTCAGACTTGTTTAATCATCCTCTAGAGAGCAACAGCACATTTCCTGTCTACTTCTATTACCTGATGCTGTGTCCTAAGAAAGCACTGCAACAGGCAAAAAGCAACTTCTGAACTACAAAAAAATTTGAAAATGCAAAGAAAAAATGGAAGCAACAGAATTGTGAAGGAACAACTCACACTGAAAACTAGAAACTTAGCCTTACAAGTTTATTCTATATGCATTTAGCAATTAAAAAAAAATCTTAACGTTTTCCTGTTTAATATACAGCATGATAAAAATCTCACATCTGTAAGGAATTTACATACAGGTAATTTTTAGTTAGTCCTAAAAGCTGTTAGTATCTCCACAGTTGTATAAGACTGCTTAAGATTAGTCATTTTCAGCTGCAGATACAGCAAGTAAAACCACAAAGACAAACACACACACCTACGGCATACACAGAATTGCATGTTTAAATGTGCACCCTACTGATTATATGCATGTAGGAATCTTTGCATGTGCAAAGATGTGGTTTTACACAAATACATGTGTAGGAATTTTCGCATAGTCCTGTTGCACTAACAATCCATAAAAACTCAACAGAAAGATGTCTCTCTACAAAATTATAGGTTTCCCATTCCTTCATATGAATTTAGAAATGCTAATTAGCATATTAAAGGGATTGTTCTCCTGTTTACATCCCCATATTTGATATAGTTTAAAAAAATATAATCTTATGTGAAGAAGTTTATCCAGGATTTAAGGCACATCATACAGCAGAGATGCAGTTAAGCTTGGAAGGATTAAATTTTTACTGGCAAGTGTTGATTTCACAGTACAAACGAGTCTAGGAAAAAATATTTCCATCTATGATCATCAAACTTTATAGATAGGCAAAGTAAGAAAAATGTTACTTGAGAACTTAGTAGAGTTTGATTTAAGGATATTTATTTTGTCTTTTAATGATTATAAAGCTTTAACTTTTTGAATTATTGAAGGTCTTCTGTCCTTCAATAATTACTGTCTGCCCTCCCCGTTTCCCACAACTGTGAAAATTTAAATTGATAAAATTTAAAAATGAAAATCAAATCAAAATTATTTTTTTTAAAAAAACCCTGAATTCTGCAAAGTCTACAGTTAGTTTATAGCTCCCTCTCAGATAGAAAGTTTAGATTTGAACTTCCAAATATCCTCAAATTTTCAGGATCTGTGGGGCTTAGATTTTGCCCATCGCTAACAAATGACATTATACGCAGGCACACAGAAAAGATATTTTAAATCCTTCACTCATAAATATGTAAAACATTAACCAAATGCTGCTATTTCACCATAACCATACCAAAACATCATGGGTCTGATTCTGATCTCACACAGGAATAATCTTCAGTAACACAAAGGAAATTACACTGAAATAAGTGCGACTGAGATCAGCAACAGACTATGTGTATCTCATATTAGCTCTTCCTCGTGTTCAAATATGTTAGTATTTCCTCAGGCAAAGCAGCAGCAATTTCTGGAGTGCAAAGCAGTTTGCTACTGCAATTAAATTTCCAGATTTTTTTTTAAGACATCCAAAAAATGTCACAATAATAGTTAAGAAACAGAAGTCACAAAGGCAGCCACTTTGGCTATGGCAGCTTTAGAACAACAGCAAAACAAAATGTTTGCCTAGTAGGGAGAAGAGAAAAAACTGTCAGGGAAATAAACGCAAATTTTCATAGGAGATGTGTGTGAATGGTAGACAGTAAAAACAAACATGCATGAACAAAAGAAGGAAACTTTAATATTTAAAATTAAAAATAATGAAGTCCTGGGGAAGAGAGCATAGTATATTCGATGCAAGTGTGCAGAAGTATGCTTTGCTCCCTCAAGATTAAGTTTACATTTCTCTCTTGGCAATTCTTCTGAGCTGCTGAAGGGCATGGACCTGTGCAAATTTATACATATTCTTTCCATGTAGGGAACTGAAATAGATCTTTATCTAAGTTTTCCCCCCATCTTTCTTTTTGGCCTGGCTGGGTTCAGAGCTTCGCACTACCATTACAACAACAAAATACATAAGTTTCTTGTTAAAAGCAATGCTCAAAATTGTTCTATCCCTCAAATCAGTGACCTGATCCAGAACTAAATATCCATGCCTTCTAGACTGCACAAGCCTCAGAAGACAACAGATGTAAGCTTTATAGCTAACAGAAGCTCTAGGAAACAGCCAAAAGAGCCAAAAAAGTGCTGAAGTATTCCTGCTCCTTGGTCAGGAACAGCGTGGTTCTCAAAAGCAGGGGACAGAGATGGAAAATGACAGCTTATGCAAATATCTCCCATGCTATGAAAGTCATGATTCCCAGGGCAGGCCATTACCTCACGTAGGGTTACACTGCCTGAGCAAGCATACCACCTCTGAAAAGCCATGACTAGGGACATGTTCTGGTTCAGCTTCTGGACAGAGATTGCTTTTATTTGTCTTTTTAAAAAACAAAACAAAATACCCATCACTCGCGATAAGTGAAGGGAAGTTGGGTTCAGGCCAAGGCATGTTTACAATTCCATCCCAGCTGACATATTCCTTGAACCAGAGAAAATATCACTCATGCACTGAAGAGCTGATCTAAACTCCACTGAAGCCAATGGAAGTCTTCCCATTTGCTTTAATGAATACTGGATCAGGCCTGAATATGTCAGGGTCTCAATAAACATTATTCCCAAGTTTACAATTCCCATATTATTAACTATTTGCATAATGTCTAAAGCTTGCCAGGTATGTAGAACAGGACACTGTCCCTGCTCTGAGAGAGTTACAATTTAAGCCCTCAATCCTGCAATCAGATCTGTGCAGTCAACATCTTGCATCCATAAGCAGCATCATTCACTTCAGTGGCCATAAAGCATATGTCTATGTAATTTGACTGCAGGATCAGGGCCTATATTATATCCAGACCGTACCCTGCAAGGCACAAGGTTAAATCTTGCTCATCTTCCTCTCATAAGACTCCCTCTGAAGCAAAGGAATTGCGCAAGTGAGGCCAGCAAGATTGTGTGTCCAGAATTTCAAACATATACCAATCTCAATCCATCTGTCTTGTAAGAGAAAGGCTTTTCAGCAGAGGTGATTGGCCAGGGAAAAGCATGACCATAAAATGTCTTCTCTGGTATTCTGTGGGTGCTAGAGGTGAGGGGCTTATCTTTTAGGACTATGGCCTGCATGGCTGGCAAGCACAGGAAATTCTCAGAGTTTCTGTTGACCAGCAGTCAGCATGGTAGAGCCTTTCATTTGGATCAAGCCAGAACTTCTCTCTGCTGACTTACATGTTGATCCTAATAGAATCAAAAATTAGCTCTGATATTGCACAGTAGGGGTGGGGTGTGCAGTTGGTGTTTAGGACCCTCAGAAGGTGCCCATACCACTAGGTACAAATACGTATCCTCAGTCTCTCTCAATTCACTGAGTTTTGGAACCTATGTCCCTTGCCTAGCGAGTTCTACTTAGTTGATGGTGAGTCCCTACATCATAAAAAGGCCAAGTTCAGTTCCACTGTCCTTGATTCACATAATCAGGATAACACAACTTTATTCTTCCTGCTCCAATAACACAGAAACTGGGGATCCCACAGCAGCCATAGTGACCCTCTGGGGGGGGTGGGTGCCTATGCAAATGAGATCAGCCACTGCAGTTCTTTTCCACAACCCACCACAACTCGCCACCACATGTCAGGATAGAGCTCCTCCTGACTCTGCTTACACAGTGTATTAATTTTGTGTGAGATTAACAACTCTTGTATATTTTTACCAGGCTTCAAACTCCATTCTGAATGTGCAGCCTTTTGCTTTCTTTATGGTCTGTTTTTCTCCATGTTGGTTTGAGATACAAAGGCTGGCAGCAGAAGAATAACAAGAGAGTCATTGACTTAAAATGCTTTGACTATTGAAATGTAACTGCCACAGACAGAAGACTGGCTCCCAACCAGGGCAACAGGTTTAGCAGGTGAGAGGTCACCTGCGCAACAAAGTCACCTGGCAGGGGTTTGTGCTCATACAGGTAGATGGCAAGGATCTCTCCTGACAGAAGAGGCTAAAAGGTTTTCAAAGAACAGAACTGCTCTGCTCCAGGGCCATTTTTGCCAATCCATGAATGAGAAACCACCCATCATGTAACATCTCATGAGGTAGGGGAGCCTACCTTCACGCCTGGACCCAGATGGTCTCACAAGGAGAGGGTGAGCTAGTGAGGTACAATGCTGTTAGATGTTTATTGTTTTGTATCATCTGTACTCTTGTGCTTTATATGATTAAGTTTAAGAGCATTAAGATGTTGGACTCTGTGCAAAGTGCCTCTCTCTCTGCGTGTTAAATACTTCACATCCGCTACATATGTCTGGAGAAAGTTAAATTGTAACCACAAGCTTCATACCTTTGGGGTAGAGTTCTGGGACAGAATGCATTTAAGCAATAGGGGTGTTTTTGGGTTCAGCACCGCTCCTAGGAGCCGAAGGTACATGGGCTACAGGACTATGTTTCCATGACAGGGTTGGAGACAGAATCAGTGCATAAGAAATAAGCCAGAGAAGCCATGGAAAGAAAGATGATGCAGCCTGATGATGCTCCACAAACTTAACACACCCAGGAATCCAGGAAACACAGAAGCCTGGATTCCTTTCAGAGCAGTTCAGCTGAGTGGCTAGAAAGGAGTGCCTGTCCAGATCTGTGACACATGTATCCAAAGCAGTAGGTTCTAGATAGCTACTGTACACTGAAAAATATCCACCACCATCCAGTAAAACATCTAACATGCCTGGAGAAGAGAAAACCACTTTTTCTCCTATCTCTCCTGACCTCCCACCAAACACACAAGTGTCTAGAAATATTTTAAGAAATCTTGACTATTAACTAGAAGAAATCTAATAGTCACTCTAGGTAAACTTTCCACACAGATTCATTTTAAGTGCTTGGACATGTTGATAGAAGCTATCACTATATTCATGAAAGTGTCTTCTAAAAACCTTCCTCCTTCCAGAATGCCTACCTGAAATGAATGTAATAGTTTTAAAAGTTAAAACAAAATAATACTGATGTGCATATTTTTAAATTTTAATGGAACCCCCTCACAATATGTAGATATGCCAATGCCACTCTGGCTAAACAACAAAGTAAAAGAAGCAATGAGAGACAAAAAGGCATCCTTTAGAAAAGGGAAATTAAATCCGAATGAGGAAAATAGACTCTGGCAAATGAAATGAAATGAAATGTAAAACTATAATTATAAATTATAATTTATATTATATTTATTATTATTATATTTATAATATAAATATTATATAAATTATATATAATAATTATAATATAAATATTATACATTTATATATATATAATATAAATATTATATATTTATATATATAATATATAAATATATAATATAAATATTTATATTATATTTATATTATATTTATTATTATATTTATTATTATAAATTATAATTATAAATTATAAACTATAACTATAAATGTAAAACTATAACTTGAAGAACAAATAGCCAAAGACTCAAAAAGTAAATAGAAAAACAGTACATCAGAAGCAGGAAGCCTGCTAAACAAACAGTGGGGCCTCTGGATGATCGAGATGCTAAAGGAGAACTCAAGGACAATAAAGCCATTGTGGAGAAACTAAATGAATTATTTGTATTCTTTGACTTCTTTGTGGCTGAGGATCTGAAGGAGATTCCCAAACCTGAGCCATTCTTTTTAGGTGACAAATCTGAGGAACTGTTAAAAATTGAGGTGTCATTAGAAGAGGTTTTGGAACAAATTGATAAACTAAACAATAATAAGTCCCCAGGACCAGATGGTTTTGCCTCTACACACACAAGTTCTTTTTCAGTTTATCTTATCCCACTTTAATTTGCTTTGGAAGCAACATAAATATTGCAGAATAGTTATATAGTCTGAGATTCTAGTGGACACATCTTTATTTCAAACTAACTATGCTACTTCTGGCAGCTCTCTCACTGTTACCCTACAATACGTTGCTTCACTTCTGGATTGGCCTGCATGCCCTCTACTGCTCCAGGGTTATCCTGAAAAGATGTCACCTCCCCTATTTAACTGCCAAGCTACAGACAAAGGCCATGGTTACACTGGCACTTTATAGCGCTATAAAGCCCCCAGGAGCGCTATAACCTACTCTCCGTCCACACTGGCAAGGCACTAATAGCGCTATAACCGCGGAGTTATAGTGCTATTATTAATCCACCTCCTCATGGGGAATAAGGGCTGTAGCGCACCTGCTGTAGCGCTACAGGAAGAATGTGGACACCCACTGCGTATTAATTGGCCTCCAGCCTGTCCCATAATTCCCGTTCGAGCCACTCTGGTCATCACTTGCAAACTCTTTTGTCCTGTCCTCAGGTGACCACATGTCAGACCCGCCCTTTAAAGTTCCAGGGAAATTTGAAAATCCCCTTCCTGTTTGCTCCAGCCAAGCGTGGCGTGCTCTCAGGGAATCCTTGCAGGTGATCATTCTCATTGATCTGATTGATTGCGTGGCGCGGTCTCAGGGAATAGTTGCAGGTGATCATTCTGATTGATCATCATGACTCCACGTGCCATGCCTCCTCGCAATAGGCGATCCCCAGCATGGAGCAATAGTGAGGTGCTGGACCTCATCAGCTGCTGGGGGGAAGAGGCTGTTCAGTCTCAGCTGCGGTCTAGCCGCAGGAATTATGACACCTACGGGCAGATATCACGGGCCTTGGCAGAAAGAGGCCATGAGCGGGACACTCTGCAGTGCCGTGTTAAGGTAAAGGAGCTTAGGAATGCATATCGCAAAGCCCGCGAGGCAAACGGCCGCTCAGGGGCAGCCCCGGTGACTTGCAGATTTTATAAGGAGCTGCACGCGATACTTGGTGGTGATCCCACGGTCACTCCATCGACCACCACGGACACTTCCCAGCCCACCAGTGAAGGGGGGGGGTGAGGAGGAGGATGAAGAGCAGGAGGATGAAGAAGAGGAGGAGGATGAGGACGAGGCAGCAGCGATCCAGGGCACGGAGGAATCCCTGGACGCATGCAGCCAGGAGCTCTTCTCAACCCAGGAGGGCAGGCAGCCACAGCGTCCGGCGGTTGCAGGGGCCAGCTCAGCAGCGGATTGCGGAGGTAAAGCTGCTTTTCTATGGGGAAGGCTGGCAGCTTGGAGTGGAAAGGGATGAGGGGGGCATTCCACCTGGAGCTCTGTTCAAGCCAGGAGGAGGGCAGGGGGGCATGCAGCCAGGAGCTCTCCTCTAAAGCCAGGAGGAGGGCGGCCAGCCACAGCGTCCGGCGGTTGCAGGGGCCAGCTCAGCAGTGCATTGCGGAGGTAAAGCTGCTTTTCTATGGGGAAGGCAGGCAGCTTGGGGTGGAAGGGGATGCTTGCATGCTTGCCTACACGTGGAATAGTGCATTGATGTAGTCTATCACTTCGCGGTAGTCATCATCAGTAATCTCTTCAAAGGTCTCAATAAGAGCACTTGCAATGCGCCTGCGCAGGTTTCCCGGGAGAGCCAGCGTGGTCCCCGTCCCGGTCATGGTCACTAGTCCCTGCCACTGTGCTACAATGGGGGGGGGGGCATTGCTGCACATAGGCACGCTGCATATGGCCCTGGGCGGAAGCCGCATCTTAATAAAATCCCTTCCCTTTGCTCCTCAGTGACTCGAAGCAACGAGATATCTTCCAGGACAAACACCTACGGAGAATGTTGGAACAGTGTTCAGAGTAGGGCTCCTGCCACTTACCGGCACTCCCCACCCCCTCCCCCGCCACAGCTTTTCAGGGCAGGGAAGAAATCCTTCCCCCTGCCTGCTGCTCACACTGTGGCTCCTGCAACGTACCGGCACTCCCCACTCCCTCCCCCGCCACAGCTTTTCAGGGCAGGGAAAAAATCCTTCCCCCTGCCTGCTGCTCACACTGTGGCTCCGGCCACTTACCGGCACTCCCCACCCCCTCCCCCGCCACAGCTTTTCAGGGCAGGGAAAAAATCATTTCCCTTGCCTCTGGAGTCCACTCACCATGGCAGGGGCTCCGTTGCTGTATCTGTGCTGTCTGCGGGACAGGCAAACGGGGAATGCGGGGGAATGATAGGCATGTCTGCTCTTTACAAGGGAACCACTGTGAAATGTATCTTTTTATTTTAGAAGGGTCGTCCTTCACCCCTTCGCCATCGCTCTTATCAACAGCTGAGAGGCTCAGGCGACTGAGGAAGCGGCCACGAAGGAGCAAAGAGGATCTTGTACAGCAAGTAATGCAACAGGCTGTAACGGAGAATCGAGTTGCACAGAGGTGGAGGGAGAATGAGAGCAAGTTGAGGGAGAAGGCGCGGAAGGAGAACGCGATTCACCGCCGGAAAAGCACCGACAAGCTGCTCTCATTACTGCAGCTTCAATTGCAGACTATGCAGCGGCTTGTCACCCTTCAGGAGGAGAAGCTCCGCACCCACCACCCCAATTATCGTTTGCCCCAACTCCCTTCCCCTTCTTTGCCTCTGTACCCTCCAGGCCACTATCATCAGCCAAATGGTTATCACCATCCACAGCTGCCTCCAACCCCTCTGTCTTCACCGAACAACCCCCAGACCATTATCCACTGCAGTCTACCCCTAATAACATGCCTTACTGCCCTCCGCAAATGGGGTTCGGGGGACATGGCCACTGTGAGGGCACTGGAGACTCAGAGACCCGGACATACTCCGATCTCTGACTGACCCCACGACACCCCCATTGCACCTCCCCTGCCTTCCCCCTCACATGCATCACAATATTTTCTTTCAGCAACCGAAGTACCTGTTCAATACATGAATTGTCTTCTTAATAAATGGGTTTCTTTATTAAAAGTGTACATACATTATTACAGGCTACAGAAAAGCAAATGCCTGTTCCTGTTAAAAGAATCCTCCCTCCCTCCCTCCCTCCATCTGCACCTCACTTTAGAACTGGCTTTCAGCCTCAAAATGCTCCCTCAAGGCTTCCCTGATCCTAACAGCCTCGCGCTGGTCCCCTCCATAAACCCTGCTCTCTGGCTGGGCATATGTGGCCTCCAGGCATTGAACCTCAGAGGACCATGCCTGAGTGAAGCCTTCGCCCTTCCGCTCACAAAGATTATGTAGGGCACAGCATGCGGAAATAACCGCGGAGATACTACCCTCGGCCAAGTCTAGCCTCCCATAAAGACAGCGCCAGCGCGCCTTGAGACGCCCAAAAGCACACTCCACAGTCATTCGACAATGGCTAAGCCTGTAGTTGAACCTTTCCTGACTGCTGTCCAGGCTCCCTGTGTACGGTTTCATGAGCCAGGGCATTAAAGGGTAAGCAGGGTCACCAAGAATCACTATGGGCATTTCGACTTCCCCCACGGGGATCCTCTGGTCTGGGAAAAAAGTCCCGGCTTGCAGCTTCATGAACAGGCCGGTGTTGTGGAAGATGCGTGCGTCATGCACCTTTCCAGACCAGCCAGCGTTAATGTCAGTAAAACGCCCACGGTGATCCACAAGCGCCTGGAGAACCATGGAGAAGTACCCCTTTCGGTTAACATACTCCTCAGCTAGGTGGGCGGGCGCCAGAATGGGTATATGGGTCCCATCTATCGGCCCTCCACAGTTAGGGAAACCCATTTCTTCAAAGCCAGCCACGATGTCATGCACGTTATCCAGAGTCACGATTTTTCATAGCAGGATGCGATTAATGGCCCTGCACACTTGCATCAGCACAACTCCAACGGTCGACTTTCCAACCCCAAACTGGTTGGCCACCGATCGGTAGCTGTCTGGGGTAGCCAGCTTCCAGATCGCGATAGCCACCCGCTTCTCCACCGGGAGGGCAGCTCTCAGTCTGGTGTCGTTGCGCCGCAGGGCAGGGGCGAGTTCAGCACACAGTCCCATGAAAGTGGCTTTTCTCATTCGAAAGTTTTGCAGCCACTGCTCGTCGTCCCAGACTTGCATGACGATGCGATCCCACCACTCTGTGCTCGTTTCCCGTGCCCAGAAGCGGCGTTCAACAGCCGTGAGCATGTCCGTTAATGAGACAAGAAGCTTTGTGTCGAATGCATTCACCGCTTCGATCTCGTCTTCACAATCATCACTGTCATCCTGCATGTCAAGGAATAACTCCACTGCACACAGAGATGTGCTGGCGACAGTCGTCAGCATGTTCCTCAGCAGTTCTGGATTCATTGCAGCACTCGACAATGGAAGACGGAGCGTGCCTTGCTGAAACCCTTGAAAGATGGCGCCGGAGGTGGAAGGAAACACAGGGATTGCTGGGATATGCCAAAAAACATCATGGGTAGTTCAAACAGGATATAGAATGCCCCGCAAGTGACGCCCCCCCTCCCACAAGCCATTGCGCCAGATCAGGAAGAGGTGTACTGTGGGATACATGCCCTAATGAGCTGCTCTTAATGCCATATTAAGTGCCGCAAATGTGGCCATGCTATAGCGCTGGAGCATCTCAGTGTGGACATACAATAGTGCTATTATTATTGCTGTATAAGGTGAGCGCTATAAGCAATAGCGCTATAATTTTGTAAGTGTAACCATACCCAAATATGTATATTTGCAATTCCAGTTTGTGGCAAGGTCCCAAACCCAGAGTAGCATTCACATTATAGCAGCCCTGCCTAAGCAAAGAAGGGATATGTCCAGGACATGGCACTTTGCTTTGACATAGGAGCTTTGGCAGAGCTACAAGCGACAAACAGAACCTCTGGTAATGGTCCCAGCTACCTGCTGAATTGGATTTATGCAGAAGAGGCCATGACCAAACTTCAGCCTTAACTATGAGCAGTCATGACTTGCAACCACTACCAATGAACTACAAATTATTTCAACACACATATTCTAAGTAGTGGTTGGGTCATCAGTACTGATGGATGCATAGCATCCATCAGTCACTACCTGTGATTCAAGAGAACACATCTCTTCTGCTTCGCTGGTTCTCATTTTCTTCAGGAAGTGATACCATGGTCAACTAAAGTGGCTTCAATTTCACTATTGTCCAGGCTCACACACAGTCAAAGAAATAGCTGAAAATGCCCATTGGAAGCAAAACTGGGGAGGTAATATATTTTATTGGACCAGATTGCGTCAGTGAGAGAGAGACAAGCTTTTGAGCTTACACAGACCTCTTCTTCAGGTCTGAAAAATGTACTCAGAGCGGCACAGCTAAATGCAAGGTGGAACAGATGGTTAACCATCTGAAATTAACACATTTTGCAAGAGACTATTTAAGGTGAAGTGAGCAGTAAGTATCTCTGTAGTCAAAGATCATGGGGGTGGGAAGGAGAAGAAAAAGAAAACGGGAAGGGATATATAGTGGGTTATAGTTTGTTGTAATAAGCCATAAATCCAGTGTGTCTATTAAGTCCATGATTTTTAGTGTCTAGTAAAATTATGAATTTAAGCTCCCAAGCTTGTCTTTTGAAGGTGTTGTGCAGGTTTCCTTTGTGGATGAGAAGTAGAGGTCATCTCATCACTCTCCTCTAGCCCTTCCCTTTTCACTTAGCCCTCCATGTCTTCTCTACCTCCAGTATCAGACATGGAGGTATATTGCCCTATCTAGGTAGAATTGTCATGTTCTAGAGCAGTGATACTCAGATCTCAGTGGTTCAGGAGCCAAATTAGTGATTGGTTCTTTTGGGTAATGCTGCAGTGAATCTATGTGGAATTCATTGTTTCATTTACTATATATATTATTCTCACAGCAAAATAACTGGCCAAGTATTATTTTATCAACTATTATGGTTAATAACATAGTAAATGCATCCTGACTGGTTAATAATGAAATCACACAGTGTTTTAATATCATGTGCTGCAGAGAGCCACAGGAGACACACTAAAGAGCCACTTGTGGCTCTCGCAAACCTCAGACTGAGTATCACTGTTCTAGAGCAGGGGTGGGCAAACTACAGCCAGGGGCCACAGCTGGCCCCCCAGATGTTTTAATTCGGCCCTGGAGCTCTGGCCAGGAAGCGGGGTCTGGGACTTGCTCCGATCAGCGCCCGGAAGCAGCGACATGTCCTCTCCTCTAGCTCCTATGTGTAGGGGCAGCCAGGGGGTTCTGCATGCTGCCCCCACAACTCCCATTGGCCAGGAACTGCAGCCAATGGGAATTGCAGGGGTGATGCCTGCAGACAGGGCAGCACACAGAGCCACCTGGCCATGCCTCCATTGCCTGAGGTAAGCGCCACCTGGAGCTTGCAACCCTTGAGCCCCCACCCCCTGCCCCAGTCCTCATCCTCCTCCTCCCCTTCAAACCCCTCGGTCCCAGCCCGGAGCACCTTCCTGTACCCCGGACTCATTTCTGGCCCCACACCAGAGCCCACACCCTCAGCAGGAGTCCTTACCCCCTCCCACACCCCAATTCCCAATTTTATGAGCATTCATGGCCCGCCATACAATTTCCATACCCAGATGTGGCCCTTGGGCCAAAATGTTTGCCCACTCCTGTTCTAGAGCCTATCCTAGAAAGCAAAATAAAGTAAAAGACACCATAAGTGATTCTAAACTGGAGTTTCAATTGTCTTGTCTGATTATTGCTGGGAGAGGGTTTGGAGTTCTATATTTTGGACCCTGATTTTCCTCTAACTTTTCTATTTATTTAAGAAGGATGCAATTACTACTACCCCATCCCCCATGGGAGGGCTTTAATTCCCTCCCCCCACAAAAAGCCCAGAACTATTGTTAATTTAATTTTGTTTCAAGAGTATTTCCATATTTATATTAAAACATATTTTTAAAAAAGTCTTTTGGCAGATGTGTATCTTTGAAATCCAGGTAAGTGTTAAAGGCAATGGACAAAAAAATCGAAGGTTGTACAACTATGTGATGTGATAATAATGCTTAGCATGCCCTGACACTCCAATGTATCCCCCCCCAAGACATCTAATTGTTTGCTTTTCCACCTGCATACAATAATGAAATGAACTACAATCAAAGTGTGATGACAAATGGTCCCAGGGTTTGCATTCTTCTGAATATACTGGCATTTGTAAACTGAAAAAAAAAAAATAGATGTAATCAACCACCCTCATACAAAAGTAGGGTCTGGGGGAATATTCTGGCAAAATCTTCAAACCACATTAAGCACTAATTTGAAACTATGTTTGAAAGGAAGAAAGCACTGCATCTAATACCAGTTTATTTGTCTAACAACAACTAAAAACTGAACTCGCTAGACATATTTTGAAAGATGGAAACAATTAAAAGACATTAGTGATCTAAACAGGCACAATATTTTAAAAGGGAAAGAACTTTAAACAACCAAGGTTACGTATACCACATTATGTGCACTAATCCCACACCTTTTCTTGATCTGCTAATAACTCAGTAATTTACTAATATTATATGAAAATGCTGCATCTTTGTTTACAACACAAAACCATTCAAACAAGAATGTCACTCTGTCACTGAAAAGGTTAAAATATCTGTAGTCAGGCTATGTCTACACTACCACAGTAAGTCGACCTATGCTACGCAATTCAAGCAAGTTGACGTACCTTAGGTTGAGTTACCTTGGGTCTACACTGTAGGGGGGTTGACCAGAGAAAATCTCCTGTTGACTTCCCTTACTCTTCTCATTGGGAATAGAGTACAGGGGTTGGCTGGAGCACAATCTACAGTTTGGCAGGTCTTTACTGGACCCACTAAATCAGAGGTGGGCAAACTTTATGGCCAGAGGGTCACATCGAGGTTGCAAAAATGCATGGAGGGCCAGGTAGGGAAGGCTGTGCCTCCCCAGACAGCTTGGCCCCACCCCTTATCTGACCCCCTCCCACTTCCTGGCCCCTGACTGCCCCCCCTCAGAACCTCCAACCCCCACCCTTGCTCCTTGTCCCCTGACCGCCACCTCCAGAGACCCTACACCACCCCCCGACCCCACCCCCACCCCCACTCCCTGCTCCTTAGCCTCTGACCACCTCCTCTCAAGACCCGCCTACCCATCCCTCCCCGTGCCCCAACCAACCCCTGGGACTCCCATGCCCCATCCAGCCTGCCTGCTCTCAGACTGCCTCCTGGGACTCCCCGCCCATTATGCAACGCCCTCCCCCCCAGCTCCAGCCCCCTTACCACTCCACTCAGCAGCGTATCTGGTAGCCACATGGAGCCAGACATGCTGCCTTGCCCCCCAGAGCACTGCCCGCGCAGCGCACTGAGGCTCCAGGGGCAGGGGGAAGGCTGCCTCCTGGTGGCAGCCTCCCCGACCAGGAACTCAGGGGTATGGGCAGGACAGCCCTGCAGGCCAGATGTGGCCCACAGGCCATAGTTTGCCCACCTCTGTGCTAAATTGACCACCAGTGGATTGATCTCATAGTGTCGATCCTGGCTGTAGTGTAGACCTATCCTCAGCGTGAAGTGGTAGAAGCAGCTAGCAGCATAGTTGAGAGCTCTTTTTGTTCAGACTATCCCAGGTCTATTACCATCCATTTTTTAAATTTTAAGTGACTTTACAAATTACACCCATGTTGCATACTGCTAAAGTAAGGCCATGCCATCAGAGGTAACTCAACCAATTACCACCCTTACTCTACAGGTAATTTGCATGCAACAGCTTAATTGGTTGTATGCGGGAGAGTACACAGGTGGTGGCTTACTTGGCCCAACTGCCACACCCATACACCTCATGCCATCTACACAAACAACACAAGCCCACATAAAACCATGCACATAATAACCCGAAACTCCTACACCCCACACAAGTCAACAACTCTCCCAGCATAACATGCACATTTGTCTTCCGCACTCATTCATATTGTCTGTGAGAACCAGAAGAAATGTTGGGAATCCAAAGGCTCTGTGGCATTTTGACTTTATAAATTACAGCTATGTAGTGTACAGCTACAGTTAGTCCTGTATCTATATAATTCCAAGAGTCCTGTCCTAGAAAGAACATTGTGATATTAGTGCTAACTCAATCAATCACAACCTTTATTTTATCATTAATTTGCATGCAGTAATTTCATTGGTTGGATGAGGGAGACTGTACAGATTGTGCATTACTTGCCCCAACTGCCACAGTCGTTCAACCATGTATATACTAAAGGTGGACTTCTCACCGTGGGAACAGTACACCAATTCAACTGAAAAGTATCAGTTTTTATTGGTAGTCTGAGATGAAAACACTAACATACTGGTCCAAATTCTGGGGCATGGCCATCGTACATATATCATCAACCCAGCTGCTAAATATTGTATCAAGCCTACTACCAAACCAAAACAGGCAATGTGTGCTGTAGGGACAAGCTGATCTCACAGAGATCTTTTCTTCCTGACCAAGAGAGGAGGCTCAGAATGCATAACGAGTTCTGAGTTTAGACAAGCAGTGCTGCTAAAGGTTCCCATGATGCATGGCTTCAGAATGGGTGTCCTTTCTTGGAAAGGCAGGAAGGAGACAGAGCTAGCTAATTTTTACCTCATTATAACAGTACCTCAACAGTAAAATTATTGACTACTGTACAGATATCACAGCCCTAAAAATCCACAGATTAAGCCAAATTCAGAAACGTAAGTCAATAGTGTTGCACCTGCTCATACTAGGCCAGACTATGACCCAATATCCCCAAGGATCAAGGTGTTCATGTTATGAAAATAATGATGAAGTATTTCTCAAACTTGTGAAAGCTGAGAATCTATTTAGAAGAACAAAACTAGTCATGTCATCCTGAAATCCCAGCAAATATTGTTAAAGGCCTAACCATCTTTTTTACACATCTTCCCACCTCCCCTTTAGCAAGTCCTTCAAGACAACCCATCTCCATGTGTTTCCCTCCCATCTCCTCCTCTCCAACTCACTTTAAGGAAATACTTGTTTAGATCTTCATAATATGATACTTCCTCTCCTTTCTTACATGCTTTGATGAGCAGCAAAATTGTTAACAAGATGTTGACATTTAAAAGTATTATCATTGACACACAAGTTAGCACTCGTTGAAATAAATGGACAGTTGACAATCCAGAGCAAGTTTCCAGTTCTCTGCAAACTCAGACAGACATCACTGTATTGGGTATACTCACTTCAGATTTTGAAAGTTTTCTTTGCATCCATAACAAATAGTGACTGACTTTTATTTTTCTTTAAGAAGAAAGAAAAGTTGAGGTTAGGCCATACTTCCCTGGTTAGTCTTTTGGCCCTACACTTTAGGAACCCCCTGTTCTGATTCATTAGATTTGGAGGGGAACATTTTCCAGCTGTATCAACAACAAGATAATGTAAATATTTCTAAAGGCCATGTTTAAAAATGTATGGATTCTACCCATAAGCATCTGTTGCAACTATAATAACCTGAGAAAAAAATTAGTATTTCTGGTTTTAAAATGGATATATTCTTTGCAACCAACACATATTTTTTTTAAAAGCAGAACTTATGTTGCCGTGACAGTAAGAGAACTTCAGTTTAAGAAAAATGTCAGTTATTTCAGTTGTAATAGAAAGATATAGTAATTGTTAAAATCTTAGGATGCTGATAACATCAGATACACTTACTTCCACCTGTACGGACTAGACTATCATAGGGTATCATCTAATCAGAAAGAAAAGCAAACAAACAATCTCTTCGGAATATATTTCACATCATCATTTATGTTTTGAAAATAGTGCTACATCCTGTTTCCTAACTGGCTGAAGACAGTTGTCAGGAAATTCCTGCTTCAGCAGAAGAGAATGGAAAAAAGTGAAAGAGAGCCTGAAGAGGTTACAAAGTATCAGGACTAAAAAATCTGAATGATGTCACTCCTTAAATACCAATCAAATGTATTAAGGTACATTAACTGCAGACAGACCTGCAGTTGTAAATACAGTTACAGCCTTAAAGACACGAATAGTATATACAGAACATAAATGCACCATACTCAAGCCTTTCCAACTCTTCTCACGTATTTCTGGCTTTTCAAATGCCTAAGTATCAAAGACTTCACTTGTAAGATAAAATAGGTCAGTTTTGGCAATAGTACAAACCCTGCCTGTGTATGTATATTAAGGGTTATGCTCTTGCAACTACCATTAATGTCAATGGCAGATTCAAGAGGAACAGATAGCTCTAAAAATGCACGCACCACTACTGATTAATCTTGCATACTGTATGCATATCAGACTATTTGTCAAGTATTTGATGTTATGTTATGCACGGTCTAACATCACTTTCAAAGTCATGCACTTGTTATTGAAGTATTTTAATGGATACCTTACAAAGTCACTAGACTATATCATTTCAATAAAAATTATAAATAAACCCACAAAGTTAAAAGAGTAATACCTACAATGAAAGAATCTAGCTGAGAATAAAGTTTCTTGTGGGTTAAAAACAATCATTAAATATATCCCAGAATAACTTGAAATGAAGATGTCATTGCCACTACCATAGGAGAGAATTCAAACAGTTTTGCCTATTAGCTGCATTAATTATTGGTCATATGTAGTAACAATTTAACAGCTTATCAAATGTAAGGCAAAGGCTCTGCTTTCAAAAACTTCAAAACTAAACAAATATAGTACTTCTACCATATTATTTGTTAGTCTTTAATTTCAGAGGGAGTCATAAATGATAGCATTAAAAAGACAAATGAGATTCCATGCAAGCAGACCCTTAGTTCAGACCCCCTTCTTGTCAATGGGACTCTAGGCAGGTGCGGGGGTCAGCAGGTGCAGAGCAGGTTGCAAGACTGTAGTCTGATGTATTTCAATATGGGAGGTCAACATTTCAAATGACAATTAGAACTAATGTGGTTCCATAAAGTTCCACTTAAAACAAAGAGTTGTATGAATAACTGATTTTTCAGTTTGCTGGCAGTTTCAAAAATTAAAACAAGCAAAAAAATCACCTTTTGTTTGTAGGCTGTTCTGAAATGATTTTTTTAAAAATCTTCAGCAAACCAAAACATTACAAATTTTAATTTCAGATCAAACAAAATGTTTTGTCCAACTCAAAATGAAATGTTATTCTGAACCTTTTTAAGGTTAATTTTTTAAATAATATGGAAGGAAACTTCAAACCAAGTCATTTAGAATTAAAAAAAAAAAAAAAATTCAAAAACAGTCAAAATGTAATGGTTCAATTTTTTCCAATATGATTATTTTGCCCTCTGCCCTGAAATAAACAATTTGGTGAAATTGCCACAAATTCACTAAACATTTTGGCATCCCCAAATCTTTATTTTTTGCCCCAAGAAGTTTTTGGACGAAATTTTCCCCCAGCTCTATTTAAGACAGGTTGTGTTTTAAGCTTGGGTCCCACAGTTACCCAAAATTACCCAAAATTTAATATAGTAGATATTCAGGTTGGTTTTTTGCACTGATCACCCACATTAATCAAAAGGAAAAACTTTTTTTTAAAAAAAAGACAACTAAAACTATTATAGAAACTTTAGGTTAATTGGCTATGAACACTCTGAAACCCAGAGCTTTCCTGTGTGTTTAGAACTACCAAAAGGAAAATTTATATGGAATAAAATTAATGCTAAGTCTTCTTGAAATATTTTAAATGTAATATAAACAGATCTCAAAAGATTTTTATAAAGGAAAGAAAAAGTTACCCTTTTTTGACAAATCCTTACAGAAACCATTTCAATAAATGAATTATTCTCCTTCCACACTAGGGCCGCAGAGTGGTGCTAACTTTTAAAGATCTACTTTCACACTTGTAATAATTTAATAATCGTACATTTATTGCCAGAAAATTAAATGATACTCAATATATTTTATAGTATAGACTACCTACAGCAAACACCTCCAAGTTTTGAAGCTTCTGTTTGCACACATGAATTCAGCAACAGCAGTTGCCAAAGAATCCCAAGAGGTAAGGCTGAACTTTAGCCAACTGGTATGTTACTCGCCTTTGTGTCTCAGGAAAACACAAAAATAGTAAACAGACAACATTGCCATCTCCATTTTAAATGCTGAAGTACAGTACAAGAATCACAGGCATAAAAAGAATAGTGAATATTTTAAGTTGGAATGTTCTGTCAACACAAAGCACCTTCAGAATGCTAACTTTTCTTGTATGAATAATTTAAAATGGCTGGTAAAAATAGCAATGGCAGGTAAAGATAGTTTAATCAAAAGTTATTTTTCAAAGTGTTTGAATTTACTGCTCTTAACAAATGCCAGATTAACAGACCAGAAGGCTGGTGTTAATAGAGAAGGTTCAACACAGGCTACTCAAATCTCCTCACACTCCCAACTGCCCTGGAGGAAACGGGGTCAGTGAGGAAGAAGAGGAGTGTTCAGTCTCAGTGTGCTTTCCTTCCTTGGCTTCTCTGCTGATATTGCAGATTAGTGCTGACTGTGATGGTGGCTTTTGTGATACAGGTGCTTATGCATTCCGAAGCAAGATGAGACCACCAAACACATTCCACATTGTCAGAAACTAGATGGCAAATGATTTCTAAATATTTTCAGTTTCCCACTCCATTGCATAAATTAATGAGCCAGCCTATACTTTGCTGCTGTCTGTGTTAAGCTTCATTGAGGTTCAGAATCTGGCGAAGTACTCCTACCACTCAGACCTTTATATGGAGTTACCCTACTAAAAAGGGACTGTTGAACTTTGGCATTTTCTTTTCCTCTAATTTATTCTGTTCCAAAACCAAAGCATTAGCTTTTGACACTGTCTCGTGGCCACGGTAAAGGGTCGTTTTCTTCTAATTTTGAACAAGAAACTTCTTTAACTTAAAAAAACCCAGTATTATGCTAAGCCTGAACTTCCTCCCTCACACATATATACACCCTGTTGTTCTTGCTTTCTGTCTGCTTCACTTCATAGGTTTTGCCTAGAACTTTTCCCCCCATTCACTCCTCTTTCTCTTCCTGCTATGAATTTAAAGAAATATACATTCTTGCATAAGATTTCTAAGACAACTGTCCTCAGAGGCTAATTATTTCATCAAAGAAATATAAATTAGATATGTAATAAATAGAATGATTTTAAAATGGGAAGAAAATTACTGCAAATTTATGGTATTTGGGGAAGCTTACAAAGAATTTTACTTTGGAGAGAAATTCATGGATTTTTTATTATAGATAGAGCATTTGCCAAAAAATTTTGCCTTATCTGCATATATACATGGAGATATCATTAAACAGGCAAAGTTAATCAAAAAAACTTTAAAGAAAAAACCTAGAGAACAATGTCAGAAGTCATGGATAATTTATTAACAGTGAAATAGCTATTTCCAATTTAAAAAATCCCCCTTAGCTCATGTTTCATGGCATTTTATATATTGAGGTGGTAATAACGTTTTCCAGTCATACTCTATCTTTCACCACTGTATTCACAGTTACAAAGCAAGGTTTTGAAGAGAAAGCTATATATATTTGCATTTTAAAGAACTATAATCGATAAACAGTTTTTTCTCCTTTCAATGTGTTCCTTTCTAAAACTAGGCACTTTAAAAGCAATAAACATGGCATGTGTGACAGGGTCTCAGAATAACATGGTGATATTTTTAACATGCTGTCCTATGGTCCCCAGCTGCGTTTTAAGGTCAGAGTCTTGGGATCAAAACTGTTGGCACTTCCTTTAATGATCTGGAGAATCATCTTGTTATGTTAGAGACTGTTATGACAGTGCTCTATAAAAGAGAGGTCTATATATGTAATTAGTCAGTTAATAGATAATGTGTAATTAGTCAGTTAATAGATAATGTGACTGTACATGGTGCCCAAGAATATGCAACTTTGTTCCTGGATTTTGTAGGCCCAGTAAAGCTATTTGTTGTTGTGCTAGGTTTGCCAACTTCCTAACTGCAGAAAACCGAACACCCTTACCCCACCCCTGACTAAAAGCCCCGCCCCGGTTCACTCCATCTCCCCTTCCCTCTGTCACTAGCTCTCCCCTACACTTACTCATTTTCACTGGGCTGGGGAAGGTGGTTGGGGTGCAGAGGGGGTGAGGGTGCCAGCTGGGGATGCAGGCTCTGGGGTGGGGTCAGGGATGTGGGTTTGGGGCTGCAGGAGGGGGCTCTGGGATGAGGCAGGGGTTGGGGTGTGCGAGGGGGTAAGGGCGTCGGCTGGGGGTGCTGGCTCCAGAGTGGGGCTGGGGATGAAGGGTTTAGGGTTCAGGAGAGGGCTCCAGGCGAGTGGTTTGAAATGGGGGGGGCTCCAGGCTAGGGCAGGAGTATGGGCTCTGGGCTGGCAGTGTGGGGCCAGAAATGAGGGGTTTGGGATGTGGGAGGGGGGTCTGGGCAAGGGGGTTGGGGTGCAGAAGCGAGTTCAGGGTGCAGGTTCCAGGCAGCGCTGACCTCAAGCAGCTCCCAGGAAGCAGCGACATCTCCCTCTAGGTCCTAGGTGGAGGGGAGGCCAGGTGGCTCCCTACACTGCCCACACCCACAGGCGCTGACCTCGCAGCTCTCATTGGCCACAGTTCCTAGCCAATGGGCGCTGCAAAGCCAGTGCTTGGGATGGTGCCAATAGTCTGGGGCACCATGCAGAGCCCCAGAGTCATCTCTCCACCTAGGAGCTGGACATGCTGGTCACTTCCTGGGAGCCACCTGGCCCTGGGGAGGGAGCCTGCCAGCCCTGCTGCGCTGTCAACCGGACTTTTAATGGCCCCATCAGCAGTGCAGAACCCCTTTCTAGCCGGGGTTCCAGTCGAAAATTAGACACCTGGCAACCCTATGTTGTTCACTGAAAAAGTTTCTTGTGTGCAGCTCTTTACATGAGACTCTGAGCAGAGACCATGTAAACCAGCTTATTTACTGATGACAAATTGTCCTGATGATATATTCCCTATTTATTTACTCACAGGTTTAGTTTCTGTATCCACATCTTCTGGAAGAACCACAGAAAAAGAACAGAATAGGCCAAGACATTTGTACTGGGAACATTGCTATCTAGAAACTGTTAATAGTCATGAGAAACAGGGTGGATGAGGTAATATCTTTTATTGGACAAGCTTCTGTGGGTGAGACCAGCTTTCAAGCTACACAAAGCTCTTCTTCAGGTCTGGGAAATGTACTCAAGGTGTCACAGCTAAACACAAGTTCCTACAGATAGCATATATGCTAACTACTTTATGCTAAACTAAGGAATCCATTCAAGGTGAAGTGACCCATTAACATCCCTGTTGTCATAGGACAAAAAGGAAGTTTAGTGGGTTATAAATTGTTGTAATAAAACATAAAATCAGTGTCCTCATTAAGCGACACAAAGTCCTATGGTACCTTAAAGACTAACAAAAGTATTGAAGCACAAGCTTTCATGAGCTAATACCCACTTTGTCAAATGTCCCATGTGTGAATACGAAGTGGATATTGGCCCACAAAAGCTTATGCTTCAATACTTTTGTTAGTCTTTAAGGTGCCACAGAACTCTTTGTCGCTTCTGCAGATCCAGACTAACACAGCTACCTGTCTGATTCTTGTCCTCATTAAGACCATGATTTTTAGTGCCTAGCACAGTTATAAAATTAAGCTCCCAGTCTTGTCTTTTCAAGGTAAGGTTTTGTGCAGGTTTCCTTTGAAGATAAGGAAACAAGTTAGACAAAGTGATCGCTTTGTGAAATGTTCACCGAGGGGTGTTTTTGTTTTTTTATCATTTTCCCATGTGAGTTTAATCAATAGCACAGTGATTGGTTCCACCCACATAATTGTAATTGGGGCACTTAGTGCACTGGATGAGCTATACCACAGTTTTCATTTAAAAAAAAAAAAAAAAAAAAAAAAAAAAAAAAGATATTTTGTGAACACACCCACACACACTTTGTAATCTGAGGGTCAACATGGGGATATGAACTACTTACAAAAATGTTTATTCCCTTGTCTCCATTCTCTTCTCTCTGAAATGTCACATCACCCAATATGAATAATCACCTCACCATGTGACATTAAAACCAGTAATGACAAACAATCACAAGATTTGGAGATCTCCTCCTCCTCCAATTTCTATTAGGACTGTCAAGCAATTAAAAAATATTTCCAATTAATTGTGTGATTAAAAAATTAATCGTGATTAAGCACACTGTTGAACAATAATAGAATAGCCTTTAAATATTTTGGATGTTTCCTAAATTTTCCAATACATTGATTTTAGCTACAACACAGAATAAAGTGTACACTGCTCACTTTATGTTTATTTCCAATTACAAATATTTGCATTGTAAACAAAAGAAATAGTATTTTTCAATTCACCTAATACAAGTACTGTAGTGCAATCTCTTTATAATGAAAGTTGAACTTACAAATGTAGAATTATGTACAAAAAAATAACTGCATTCAAAAATAAAACAATGTAAAATTTATGAGCCTATAAGTCCACTCAGTCCTACTTCTTTTTCAGACCTTTACTCAGACAAACAAGTTTGTTCACATTTTCAGGAGATAATGCTGTTTGCTTCTTGTTCACAATGTCACCTGAAAGTGAGAACAAGCATTCACATGGCACTGTGGTAGCCGACACTGCAAGATACTTACATGCCAGATGCACTAAAGATTCATTTGTCCCTTCATGCTTCAACCACAATTCCAGAGGACATGCATCTATGCTGATGACAGGTTCCGCTTGATAACAGTCCAAAGCAGTGCAGAACGATGCATGTTCATTTTCATCCTCCAAGTCAGATGCCATCAGCAAAAGGTTGATTTTCTTTTTTGGTGGTTTGGGTTCTTTAGTTTCCTCATTGGAGTGCTGCTCTTTTAAGATTTCTGAAAGCATGCTTGTAGGGAGGCTGGGTGGCCTCCCTCTGAGCCAGAGGGAACAGAACCCCCCTTGGCAGCCGGAGTGGACGGGCCCTGATCAAGCTGGCCCCGCCCCCAGGAAGCGGAAAGGTGGGGCAGGAAGTACAAAGGGCAGGGCCCGCAGCTCAGTCAGGGCTGCACCGGGGAAGGAGGCAGACGCAGGCCACGGGCTGCTCCCCTCCTCCCCTGCTGCCAAGCCAGGGAGCCCTGACCTAGGGGACAGCCTGCGGTTTTCAGACCTGCCGGCTGCCGAGTACCCCGAGGAGCTCCCAGACACCGGCCGGGACCCGTGGCCAGCGGAGGCGGATGCTGCAGGAGAACCCCAGTGGCTAGCAGCTGAAGACCCCGAGGTACTGCCGGAGCCCGACAGTGACCCGTGGGCAGCCGAGGCGGCCGCTGACGGGGATCCAGAACCCCCTCTTACTGAGGATCCTGACTGCTGCTGGTGCCCGCTCGACTGTGAGTTACACCCTAAACTCTAGGGCGCGCTCCCCTGCCTGAGGGGTGCGCTAACAACTCCGTGGGCGCTCCCCTGCCTGAGGGGCGCGCTAATAACTTTTTGTGGGCGCTCCCCTGCCTGAGGGGCGCGCTAACAACTTTGTGGGCGCTCCCCTGCCTGAGGGGCGCGCTAACAACTCCGTGGGCGCTCCACCTCCGCCGCTAATTCCCCGGTGACCAGGAGGTGGGGCCGACGTGCGGAAGCGAGCCAGTAGCTCCTCACCGCCCCCGTGGCCCGGGGGCCCACTACGGACTCGCGTACAATGCTCCACACCTCATCCTTCTCAGATTTTGGAAGGCACTTCAGATTCTTAAACATTGGATCAAGTGCTGTAGTGATCTTTAGAAATCTCACATTGGTACCTTCTTTGCATTTGTCAAATCTGCAGAGAAAGTGTTCTTAAAAAAAACCAACATGTGCTGAGTCATCATCCGATACTACTCTAACATGATATATATGGCAGAATGTGGGTAAAACAAAGATGGAGACACACAATTCTTCCCCAAGGAGTTCAGTCACAAATTTAATTAATGCATTTTTAAAAAACAAAAACAAAAAAAACAAGCATCATCAGCATGGAAACATGTTGTGTGGAAGGGTGGGCAAAGCATGAAGGGGCATATGAATGTTTAAGCTACTTGCGACGTAAATACCTTGCAATGCCAGCTACAAAAGTCCCATGTGTGAATGCCTGTTCTTATTTACAATGTCACCAGAAAGTGAGAAGTGGGCAGCATTATCTCCCATAAATGTAAACAAACTTGTTTGTGTCTGCGATTAGCTGGCTGAACAAGTAGTATGACTGAGTGGACTTATAGGCTCTAAAGTTTTGCATGGTTTTATTTTGACTGCAATTTTGTAATAAACAAAATCTACATTTGTAAGTTGCACTTTCACAATGAAGAGATTGCACTACAGTACTTGTATGAGGTGAATTGAAAAATACTATTTTTTTTATCATTTTTAGAGTGCAAATATTTGTAATAAAAATAATATAAAGTGAGCAGTGTACACTTTGTATTCTATGTTGTAACTGAAATCAATATATTTGAAAATGTACAAAACTTTCAAAAATATTTAATAAATTTCAATTGGTATTCTATCATTTAACATTGTGATTAAAATGGTGATCAATTAATTTTTTAAATCATAATTAATTTGGAGTTAATCGCATGAGTTAACTGCGATTGAGTAACAGCCCTAATTTTTGTGTGTTTTAATCATTGACTAAGCCTAAGAGAATCTTCAGTCTAATGAACCACCATCAACACAACCACCACCAGCTTTTGTCCTTAACTACAAAGCCGATTATTTGTATTTTTCTCATTCTTTTTCTGTCCTTGGCAGTTGAGACTGGTCAGGGAGTGGGCTGCCACTGCTTCCCAGACAGACTGTCAGGCAGAAGTGGCTCTGTCCCGGTCCCCACTCAGCTATCAAGGGAAATGGCTGAACATACAGTGGGGAAGGACAGGTACAGGGAGAGAAGGACAGAGCACCCCCAACAGGTAATGTGGAGAGCACTGTGGCCTTGGGCTGGACATAGGGTGGGGAGGTCACTTGGCAGAGGAGACACACGGGGCGGTCACATGTCCTCCCTTTTAGACTGTGGCCCACCCAGCATGGAGAGGCACGAGTGATCTAAGATTCTGTCCATCCCGCACACTAGCTTCTCCCCCAATTTCTTTATCTGCAGTTTCCTGCAGGATTCCAACTCCTGATAACCAGATGCAGCAACAGAATCCTGCCACCTGAGCAGAGGGAGAAGAGAAATTCTCACAAAACAAACAAAGTCAAGTGAGCGATGTTGTCTACTGTACAGTACAACCTGGGTCTAGCAGCTGAGCCTGGTTATTCATGTCATTCACCACTTGGTACTCCCCATGGCACTATTCCTCTGTGATAGCTTTTAGACTCATTTTGTGGGGAGGGAAACCACAGAAGATAGTGATGGTGTGTATATAGGAGAAGGATCTGGGGAAGTTTCTGGTTCACAGGCATAGGCCCCATGCATTCAGCAGGAATGCCTACCACACAGTGATTTCGGGGAGATGTGTAGCCTGAGTGCTATAAGTAATCCATGGGTGTGTACCTGGGCCTGTGCTTGGGAGAGAAATGGGAATGCAAGTTAGGAGTCCTGAGCTCATTGTCTATCCTCTGTTTTAAGCCACTCTTGAAACTTTCAAACTTGGGAATCTAAACATAGGCACTTAAACCCATTTATATCAAAGCTGTCTATTTTCATAAGTATTAGGCACCTGCAACTCCTGTGGATTTCAATAAGGGTTGTGGGTGAAAATCAAGCCTCATACTTAAATACCTAAATACCTTAGGCTTTAGGGGCCAAACTTTAAACCCCAAATTTGAAAGTTTGGACTCAGTCAGAACATCTTATATTACAGGTTTAAATACTGAAATATTTACAAAAGCAATTAGCAAATACATAAGTAGTTCCAACCCAACTACAAAATCCAATACAATAAACAAAAATGATTTGTTATTCTGTCTGAATTGAGTTTCCTAATCTAATAGTCTGTAGGCAAGATATAGACAAAGCAAGTCCACAAACACTAGCCATCTGTGCTGAAGAAAAATTCTGGAAAATGAAGAATTACTACAAATTTACACAAACTTCTTCTATAAATGTCCGTGGGTAGAAACTTACAGAACTTCAAAGATTAGTCATCAAGCATTGTATTGTAGTGCAATTCAATAAGCTATATTTATGTTTGTGCTCACATTACTCTTATGGTAACTTTATGCGAGTCTACTAAATTCAATATTAGACTGAGTTCTTCCGGATGTACCCCTTCTGCCAGATGTTGTCACCAACAAAAAGGGCCAGGTTCAATGTCCTAGGAGTTCCTCCTGAAAACTAACTAAATTTGAGCGGCCACCCAAAAACCTGGCAAACTATATAGAATACCATAGGCACCCTTGATAAGTGATACTTCCCCACTTGCAGCACCAAGTCCAGGTGTTTAAAACAAAGACTTTTACTTGAGGGGAAGAGAAGGAGGAACAGAGAGAACCAAATAAACTTGGGAAAGTCAACAACGAATAAATTCACAATATCTAGTAAGTAAAACTCCTTCTCCCTTGCACCTTATCATTAGTAGTCCCAAACTCAATGCACTGGCCTCCTCTTGCAGTTGTGAGTGGCTAATGTGTTCTAGGTACTTCCTGCCACCCCAGCTCCCCATTCAGTCTCTTGCCCAGGATTCTTGAAGTCCATCTCCTGTCCCTGAGGAGTGCTGCCTGGGCTCCTCCAGAAGCCCCAGCACCTGACCCAGATGAAGTGATTTCAGCTTTGATCCCTTGACAGGGAGGCCTAAACTCGAGTTCAGCTTGTAGGCTACTGCTCTTCATAGCTTCAGCCCAAGGCACTCAGCACCACTTCTGTGTTGTCTGCTATGTCACAGCCAGTTCAACCCACTGAGTTAGTTACTTCAAAGCTACCTCAGCTGAGCCTGCTGCCATAATGCCATCCACCATCTTGAAGCTGTTCCTATACCAACTCTTTCTATAAAGTGACAAAGAGTCCTGTGGCACCTTAAAGACTAAGTAAAAGTATTAAAGCATAAGCTTTCGTGGGCTAATACCCACTTCATTGGATGCATGCAGTGGAAGTATCCAGGGGCAGGTATAAATAGGTAGGCAAGAACCAGGTTAAAGATAACAGGGTTGGTCCAATGAGGCTGAACCAGCTGTTATCTCTAATTAGGGAGGGTGGAGTATTCCTCTAGCGGCTGAACTGAAGGTGTGAACAGCGAGAGAAAAGAAACTGCTCTTGTAGTTAGCTAGCCATTCAAAATCTCTATTCAGTCCCAGATTGATTGTGTCAAATTTACAAATGAATTGCAACTCTGCAGTTTCTCTTTGCAGTCTGGTCTTGACGTTTTTTTGCTGCAAAATGCTGACCTTTAAGTCTTTCATGGTGTGTGCAGGGAGATTGAAGTGTTCTCCTACAGGTTTTTGTATATTGCCATTCCTGATATCTGATTTGTGTCCATTTATCCTTTTTCGTAGGGACTGTCCAGTTTGGCCGATGTACATAGCAGAAGTACATTGCTGGCATGTAATGGCATATATTACATTGGTAGATGTGCAGGTGTATGAACCAGTGATGGTATGGCTGATCTGGTTAGGTCCTGTGATGGTATTGCCGGTGTAGATATGTGGGCAGAGTTGGCATCGAGGTTTGTTGAATGGATCTGTGTGAACCTACCAACAGCTATGCCTACCTTCATGCCACCAGCTTCCATCCCGGGCACACCACACGATCCATTGTCTACAGCCAAGCACTGAGGTACAATCGTATTTGCTCCAACCCCTCAGACAGAGACGAACACCTACAAGATCTTCACCAAGCTTTCTCAAAACTACAATACCCGCACAAGGAAATAAGGACACAGATCAACAGAGACAGACGTGTACCCAGAAACCTGCTGCTGCAAGACAAGCCCAAGAAAGAAAACAACAGAACACCACTGGCCATCACCTACAGTCCTCAGTTAAAACCTCTCCAATGCATCATCAGTGATCTACAACCCATCCTGGACAACAATCCCTCTCTTTCACAGGCCTTGGGAGGCAGGCCAGTCCTGGCCCACAGACAACCCGCCAACCTCAAGTATATTCTCACCAGCAACAGCACACCGTGCCATAACTTCTCTAACTCAGGAACCAGTCCACACACCATGAAAGACTTAAAGATCAGCATTTTGCAGCAAAAAAACTTCAAGACCAGACTGCAAAGAGAAACTGCAGAGTTGCAATTCATTTGATTGTGTCAAATTTGCAATCTGGGACTGAACAGAGATTTTGAATGGCTAGCTAACTACAAGAGCAGTTTCTCTTCTCTCGCTGTTCACACCTTCAGTTCAGCCGCTAGAGGAATACTCCACCCTCCCTGATTAGAGATAACAGCTAGTTCAGCCTCATTGGACCAACCCTGTTATCTTTAACCTGGTTCTTGCCTGCCTATTTATACCTGCCCCTGGATACTTCCACTGCATGCATCCGATGAAGTGGGTATTAGCCCACGAAAGCTTATGCTTTAATACTTTTACTTAGTCTTTAAGGTGCCACAGGACTCTCTGTCACTTCTGCGATTCCAGACTAACACGGCTACCCCTCTGATTCTTTCTATAAAGAGTCCTTACAGCATTCTTACCAGCAGCAGATCACTCCCTGAAGATAGTGGGAAGCTGTTTCCCCTCCATCCATTAGCATCACTATCCAACTATGCCAAACTATTGTTTTGGTCAGGGTGAACCCTCACCCCAGGTACATTTGGTGTACTTCTCTTGTCAGTTCATTTCTCAACAGGGGCAATAGCATTTGATTGCTGCCAAACTCAAAACTTCCCCAAATGGTCATATAACTTAAATGTAAGTGGCCCAGTCAGTCATTTCCCCTCATTCATCAACAAATGCTGGCATGGAGCTCCCTCCCCTATGGAGCCTTTGTCCATCTGGAGTTCTCAAACAGCTCTGGTCTGCACTTTTCACCAACAGGTGCCAAGAGTGACTTCCCTAGTATCCAGGGCTTCTGGGATTACACAGATATTAAAAATAAATAAATAGTGTTCAGATTTCTGGAGACTTACTGTAATACCATCCCAGTGAAATGATTTTGCTATTTCATAATAGGCTGCACAGCTCTTACAGTTGAGAAGTATGTGACACTGTGGTTCAAGAGCTTACCACCCCCTCTTTAAAATAACATTTTCAAAAGATAGTAACTTTTATGAGTTGGAAAGTAATCTAGTCTGAGTCTAAAGTAAATTGCCAAATGCAATTCCATAATAAATGCAAAGCCACAAAGGAAGCAGAGCTTGGACAGCCAGTCAAAGCTCTGTATATGGAAATTAAGCATTACAAGTACTTAAGAAGTCCCTAATTTGCGGAAATAGTGCAAAGAATCTAAAGCACATCTCTTTTGTTCGGTTTCACTGTACACAGAGACCTCTCAGTAAGTCTTTTCTTTCCAGAAAAAAATACCCTGGGAGTTCTAAGCTCTGGAAGAGCTTAAGTTTACACTCTTCAAAGTGAATTTCATATAATCACTGATGCTTCTGTCCCTTAATTTGGAAAAAAGCGGTTCTTAGTGCAAACAGCAATAGTTTATACATTACAGAACAAAAAGGTGCTTTAGCGAGCAGCAAATTCCTGTGAAAAAGGAATATGAAGAGTGATTGAAATACTATCAGTTCTCAGATTCGCTGGACTGTCTCATGCAACCAGAGGGGATGGGAAAGAATTTCAAGTTACACTGCCAAGAATCAGAGGGGTAGCCGTGTTAGTCTGGAATTGCAGAAGTGACAAAGAGTCCTGTGGCACCTTAAAGACTAACTAAAGTTTTAGAGCATAAGCTTTCGTGGGTTAATACCCACTTCATCGGAAAATAGGGAGTGTCCAGAGTAGATGGTGCAGTTTCTTAGTATATTCTTCAGTGGGATCTGAGGGAAGTGGCCTGTAGAAATTGGTGTTGGAGAGTTGTCTGGTAGCCTCCTTTTGGTAGTCAGACCTGTCCATGATGACAACAGCACCACTTTTATCAGCCTCTTTGATTATGATGTCAGGGTTGTTTCTGAGGCTGTAGATAGCATTGCGTTCTGCTCGACTTAGGTTGTTAGGCAGGCGATGTTGTTTTTCCACAATTTCTGCCTGTGCACGTTGGCGGAAGCATTCTATGTATAGGTCCAGACTGTCATTTCAACCCTCAGGAGGAGTCCATGTGGAGTTCTTCTTCTTGTGCTGCTGGTGGGATGGTGTCTGTGTACCTGTGCATTGTTCTATGTAGTCTTGAAAGTATTCTTTGAGTCGGAGACGGCGAAAGTAGGCTTACAGATCACCGCAGAATTGTATCATGTTTGTGGGGGTGGTGGGGCAGAATGAGAGTCCTCGAGATAGGACAGACTCTTCTGCCAGGCTGAGTGTGCAGCTGGATAGATTGACGATATTGCTAGGTGAGTTAGGGGTACCATTGCTGTGGCCCCATGTGGCAGGCAGGATTTTAGATTGTTTGCAGTCCTTTTTCTTTTGTAGAGAGGTGAAGTGTGTAATATAGATCTCCTGTCTTATTTTAGTAAAGTCTGTTTGTGTGGAAGGTTGGTTGTTTATGAAGGTCTCCAGGTTGGAAAGCTCTTTTCTGATGTTTTCCTGTTTGCTGTACAGGATGCTGATTAGGTGGTTCCTCAGTTTCTTAGATAGTGTCTGGCATAATCTCTCACTGTAGTCTGTGCAGTATGTAGAAAGCAATGGATTTTTCACCTTCAGTCCACTTGGTATGATGTCCATCTATTTGCATTTGGAGAGAAAGATGATATGTCTGTATTTGTGCAAGTTTCTTCATGAGGTTGATGGATTTCCACTCCATACGGCTAAATGCAGTGCCTTGCATGTTGTCAAGAATCAGAGGGGTAGCCGTGCTAGTCTGGAATTGCAGAAGTGACAAAGAGTTGCATCCAACGAAGTGGGTATTAGCCCACGAAGCTTATGCTCTAAAACTTTAGTTAGTCTTTAAGGTGCCACAGGACTCTTTGTCACTTCTGCAAGTTACACTGCGGTCACCTTAATTCAAAGAGTGGAATTAAGTATAAATTTTTTTCTTTTAACTGCACTGCTTTTGAAATATAGTTTCATACCATGAATAATAGTCAGTTGTAAACTCTTTTGTTCCTCCACTGCAAGAGCAGACAGAGAAATTTAGTTGCTCAGGCTAAGGGAACATGTGTCTGTATTTATTAGTGCATACTTCCCTCCAGAATTTGGAATAGAATCCAGGAATAACTGGATCTCAGCATTCCTTTGCTATCCAGCAAATAGCTGTGAAATCCACTGACAAAGTATGGGCCTCTTTTCCCTCTTGTGGTTGGTCACACAGTGGATAATAGCCTATTACTGCTCCTAAGTTTCTCCATTATCTCAGTAGGTCTAGGGTTGTAAATCTAAAGGTTCCAGTCATGATAATGAGCCGCGGGGGTTGGGGGCAGGAAGGTGAGAGAGGAGGAAGAAGAGGGAGAAATCCATAAAGTTCTGCATTATGGAATTTTTTTCCAGTCTTTTTAAAAAAAAAAATCAAAAAAAAACAACAAGATTATAGTATCCCTCTCTGCTTTTTCTGAGAGAAATAACGGCAGGTAGACACTACATTAGCCTCTTTCTCTCTTCCAGCTAACAAGTAGATTCATGCTCTGGAGGAACCTACTGGCCATATTTCATACACCCATATTTCACACACCTGTAGTGAGCCACAGAAACATGATGTACAGAGGGTTCAGATTCCCTCTGGTTTGGGTTTCTAGTGCTTTGTCCTTCGTGTACAACAGACATATCGGCTTTTAGGCTGCTTTAGACCCTAATATACCTTTTTAAGTGAAAGATGGGTTTAGACCCAAGAATTGTAACATCACTAATGTTTTCAGGTAACCTTTTCTTTTAGCTTACAGAGAAAAAACCTGAATGGTTTTATTATTCCAATAAAATATTAATAATTTTTTTACAATTAGTAATGACAAGAATAGCTACACAGTAATCACTACAGTAACTTTAGTTACAACTGCAAATGGCTGTGTGGCATTTATTGAATAATTTTTCTGTATCTAACAAAACACATAAAAGACAAAGTGTTGCCTAATGCAAGCAGTAAGTCACTTCAATCTTTTGAAGATCACTATTTTATCTGTCAGTTAATACATATCCATATATTTTCAATAGGCCAATTTTGATAATTACTCATAGTTGAAATACTAACAATTTTATTATTGTGAGCCACTGAACTGCCTCCCATGTAGAACAATCATACTTACCTATTGTTATCTTGATTGTAACCAGGTAGACAACATTGTTCAAAGAAAGCAAATGGTAAAATATTTGCTCTTATGAAGATTTACAAAGCAGTGTTCAAGTGATATAACATTATAAATCCTATTGCAGGCTTTTACCAGCTTTTTAGGGAAGGTATAAATGACATGGTAAATTTGCATTTAAATTCATGGAACTTTAAAAATCTGTTTCCTATTTAGCCCTCCAGCCAGAAACAATATTTTCACTTGTAAACAAGCTGTTTCATAATCAAACTTTTTGTAGCATATAGACTCCTGGAAAAAAAACACTTCTCTTTTATAGAAATATAGTAGTATCTTTCCAATATAAATTATTGATTACTATCTGCAACCCAAACCATTCTAACATATAAGGAAAGATTTTAGGCAAAATTTAATCTGCTGTCCAAATACAACATTACTTTAAACATGAGGTCATCTAAACATCTGTCTCCAATATATCCATAGGGATTTAAATCAAAAGTCTGCTAAACATGTACAATCATTTTGAAAATAAATAACAGAACAAATTTAGTCTTGATTATGATTATCATGCATTTTAAGAGGAAACATTTATTCTAATAAGAAAAGTCTGAACCAATTTAAATGTATTGACATTATGATAAAATAGTTTCATACACTAAAGAAGACATTCTTCCCCATTTACTCTGATCTTTAGCAATATTCAGTGTTTAATATTTGAAAAGAAAAAAGGCTTTGTGCCGGTTGCCTCAAATACCATTCTTCTCTGCCCTTTTATAGATATGTAGTGAACAACTGCTCAAGAAAGACAATTTTAATATTTCTCTAGTCTATCACAAATACTGTGTGCCCAGCCCAACTACTTGCTCACACGCTCCCTCTGATTTTTCCTTCCCTTTGGTCAACTACTACATGAAAGAAAAAAATTATATATATTCTTTGTCAACACTGCAGAGATCCCAAATAAAATGGAGGTGGATAACTAAATTTCTTTCTGTGGGAAAGAAGTGAAGATGCAGGGAGTGGAGAGGGGAGTGGGCATTACCTTAACCATTCACAAAGAACCAAAATATTGTGCAGGTTTTCTCAATGAAGCACCATCTCATATCCCTTTACATCCCTATTTTGATATATGATCATTTTAAGAACAGATATGGGTTAAATAAAATTAAATAAAGCTGCCATTTGTTCCTCACTCACTTGCAGCCCTGCTCTCATCCATGAGCAAAGATGCAGGGAATGAAGTGATTGCCTCTGCAACATACTCCCCCAATCCCACAAAGTTCCCCTGCGTGGTTCAGGCATTAGAAACCAAGTAATGAGAGGGGGAGAATTGGAACAACTAAAAGTAGATGCGCTCCTCTATTGAGTCTTCTAAAACCCTTTCCTCTCTGCACAAATTAATACATTCCAAGGCTACATTAACTTGTACTACTACCCTCTCCCCTCTTTAAGGTGCCTCTTTGGTAAGCCACTGCATCAAAGGCAGATGTAATCAGGTACCTAGCATAGCTCTGAGAGGAGCTTCTGGTACCCAGAGCATGCTTCCAGATATTTAAGAGAGACTAAATTATCCCAACACTAACTCATATCTACCCAGTTTAAGTATTGTGTATTTCACATATTCTCATTGCCACATTTAATAAGTTAGTAATTTGCACTATTTTATGTGTATTTTTAAATACACATTTTGTTTTCATTTTTGTGCCACTATTTGTCAGATTTCACAGTGAAGTAGCATCTTGTGTACAAGACACTTGGGAATAGTTTCAATAAGCAATAGGATGGTTATTTCACAAGGGCTCTATTGCCTCTATGAGACAGTTATTTCCTTTATAGTATATCTGTATTTCCACTAGCTCCAAGACAGCATTCCAAGCTTTGCCTGTAGATTACATCTTCATAGCTCCTGTTAATTAAGGCCATAAATTATTACCAACCCAACCAGTCAAAAATTATAACTGAGGCAAGTAAAAATACAGTATCCCCAGACTGACTTAATTATGAGATTTTTAATGAATAAATAAATAATGTTGGGTTCTGTCTTCTGTTTTTTTAGACTTTAGGGTTCACACTTACAAGCTTTTGTCACAACCATGAGGACTAACAATTTATCTTTTTTTTAAAAAAAAAAAAAAAAAAGAAAAGAAAAGGGAAAAAAAATAGGATTCTTATATAATCACATGACTCTAGCAGCTGAGGAAAACACCGAATACCAGGAAATTCATAATAAAAATCACCAAAGTTGGAAACACTGCCACTGTGCCCAATAATATGGTGGTAGAGCCAGAACAGGTGTAATAATCATTCTCTCATGCAACATCAGTCAACCAGAGATGGTACTGGATGTCAACTGAAAGATTAAAGTTAAGCTACTCTTCAGTTTTATGAATACCTTACAAATAAATACACATTTTGCAAATGTAAGCAACATTACATACATTTTAACAAATAAAAATGTTAAGATTTGCATTCAAAGTTGAGTTTACAAGAGAACAGGGAAGTTTCCAAGTTCTGTGATAACAACATTTACAGAATTAGCATTTGAGTACAAGTTAAGTATGAAAACTTTTTTTAAAAAAAAAAAATTGAGCACTGGGAAAGCATTACATTTTGTTTTTGTCTGGATGGATCCTGGAGGAAACCAGTCATCAACATATTTCAGCGTAACACAAACAACGTAACGCCCAGGAACCCATGAAAAGAATGTCCCAAACTGGGAAATGATCTATTAACTAAAGGATGAAAAATGGCTTGTAAATTAAATTTCTGACCAAAATTAAAACTGAAAAGAGTCTAGAGAGCAAAAACAGCAGCAACCAGGTAGTCTAATGGATTGAACACAAATCTAAGAGCCAAGAACATCTGAATTCCAATCCTACAAAATAATTTTTAGGCACCCCCCAAACAACTTTTGTCCACCAGGACTACGCCACCATAGAGAGGTTGGCCCTAGGGCTTTGAAATTTCAATGAAATGACCTTTGGGGGCCATCATCTTTCTTAAGTATCTCTATCTGCAAGAAGAACAGAGGCCACATGCTTGCATTGCAATCTTTGCGTAGCTGCCAACATTAAAAAAAGCAGTGCAAGGGACAATCCACTAAATAGACTGGGATGTGCAGGCCACTAGACCTTCAGTCATTGGAGAGTTTGGTGTTACAGTGGTGAAATTTAGCATGTACATTAATGGCATTTTACGGCTAGACGCTTAGAGGAACTGGCTCAGCTATAGGTGGAATCAAAAGCAGACTAAGATCATGTCTACACTACTGGAAGTACAGCAGCATAGCTATGGCATGGTACCTATGCTGGCATAACCAAATACTGTAAACACAGCCTACGTCGACAGAAGGGGTTTTTCCTATTACTTCAGGCATTTTACCTCCCTGAGCAATGGTAGCTACGTTGACCAAAGCATTCCGTTCATTGACCTACCTACGTTTACACTAGAAGTTATCTTAGAACAACTACAGCACTCAGGAGTGTGAGAGTGCTGTAGCTGTTAATCTAAGTTTTAAGTCTTGACCAGGCCATAGTGGCACTATTACTCTCAAACTGGTCCATGCTTCCCTTGTCCATGATCTTTGGTTTTTTAAGCAGATTCAGAAAACTGAGGCATAAAGTGTCAGGAACTCAGTTTTCTCTATACTCAGTTGTCTAGCAACCCAATGAGTTCAGTTTAAGGTTGCCCGGCATCCAGTTTTCAACTGGAATGCCTGGTTGATAAGGGATCTTGGTGGCTCCAGTCAGCACTGCTTACTGAGCCACTAAAAGTCCAGTCAGCAGCACAGCAGAGCGAAGGCAGGCTCCCTGCCTGTCCTTGCTCCACGTGGCTCCTGGAAGTAGCCAGTATGTCTGGCTCCTAAGTGCATGTGCGGCTATGGGAGTTCCACGTGCTGGCCCCATACCAAGCACTGGCTCCACAGCTCCAATTGATCAGGAACTATGGCCAATGGGAGCAGCGGGGGCGGTGCCTGCAGGTGAGGGCAGTGCATAGAGCCCCCTGGCCACGCCGCCTAAGAGGGCAACATGTTAGCTGTTTCTAGAAGCCACCTGAGGTAGGCGCTGCCCGGTTGGAACCCACACCCCAAATCCCCAGCTCTGAGACCCCTCCCATACCCCAAGCCCCTCATACCCAGCCCCACCCAGAGCCCAAACCTCTCAGTCCCAGCCCTGTAGCCCCCTCATGCACCCCAACCCCCCCAAGCTTGCAGCCCCCTCCTGCACCCCAAATCTCTCATCTCTGGCCTCACCCCTTCCTGCACCATAACACTGCCCCAGTTAGGTGAAAGTGAGTTAGGGTTGGGGAGAATGAGCGGTGGAGGGAGGAAAGATGGAGTGACAGGGGGCTAGGCTTCAAGGAAGGGGTGGGGCCTCAGGGATGGGTGTTTGGTTTTGTGCAATTAGAAAATTGGCAACCAAAGTTCAGCTAGGCCCAATAAACCCACACTAAGTGACTGTGCTCTTGACGGGCCAGAAAAGCCATCTAAGCAGGGATGCTCAATGGGTTCCAGGCCTGCAGCTGCACCTGATTGCTTCCTGTCCACCCTTGCCTGCTCTGCTCCAGCCCTAGTCCCTGCTAACCTCAGAACTCCTGATTCCGACTTCTGGCTTGTCTTCTGAGCCTACATTTTGGTTCTATTCTGACTCCTGATCAACTATTGGCTTGCCTCCTGACCATGCCTCTGGTTTTGACTTCTAATTCTGCTCTGACCACTAAATAAGCTTCCTGCTCGGACCACCAGGTTATGCTGCCTACCCATTCGTGGGTGACAGAATAGTGGTTCTCAACCAGGGATATGTGTACCCTTAAGGGTAGCAGAGGTCTTCCAGGGGGTATAGTAACTCATCTAGATATTTGCCTAGTTTTACAACAGGCTACGTAAGCACTAGCAAAGCAAGTAGAAACTAAAATTTCATACAGACAATGACTTGTTCATATTGCTCTTTATATTATACACTGAAATATAATATTTATGTTGCAATTGATTTATTTTATAATTATGTGGCAAAAATGAGAAAGTAGGCAACTTTTCTGTAATAGTGTGCTGTGACACTTTATTTTTATGTCCGATTTTGTAAGCAAGTAGTTTTAAATTAAGATTAAACTTGGGGTGCTACTCAAGACAAATCAGACTCCTGAAAGGGGTACAGTAGTTTGGAAAGGTTGAGAGCCACTTTCCGATAGATTAAGTGATTTTTACAATGTCACATAAAGTCTGTGGCAGAACTGGGTATAGAATTCAAGGATGAAATCCTATTCTGTTGAAGTCAATGCAAAACACGCATTGATATTGGTGGAACCAGGATTATACCCCAGGTTTTGCAATTTATAACATGATCTTGTGATTTAGATACTATTATAAGTTACTAGGTTATGTGATCTTTACTGTAGATTCGTTGTAAAACAGAAAATTTTATGTCACTTTTATCTTCACAATATTAACTCTTGGGGGAAAGATACTGCTGTTTATTAGACTGTAGCATTCCTAATAAAACAGAATGTTTAACTTTAATAAATTAATGTATGTGTATATACATATATACACAGAAGATTATGTTGTATGTGTGTTTGTTTTCAGGCCTTTTTAATTATGTATATGAAGTTTTCCTTCCTCTATCTTTACACTAATTTTTCAAACATTTTTAATCTAGATTGACACATTGAAATTTTATATATCTCGCCTGCAAAAGCTAAGTATACAACTTAATTTTTCAAAAGTGACAAAGAGTCTTGTAGCACCTTATAGACTAACAGATTTTAGGGATCATGAGCTTTCATGGGCTAAGATCCACTTCATCAGATGAATGCTGTGGAAATCTCCAGAGGCAGGTATAAACAGCAGGCAAGAAAGCAAGGTAAATTCAATTGGGGGTGGGGTGGGGTGGTGAAGCCCACTTCCAGCAGGTGTTTTTGTTCCTTCCATAACCAAACACACACAGTATGGCAGTCTTACACTGCCATCTTGTGGATAATGCAGAAAATGAGTGGCAAAAGTAAAAACAGCTTTTTTGTTTTAATATATACCTTAACCCTTTAATTTCAAGATTCCTTTTCCTATATACCCAAACTTATGGTCTGTGTTTTTTTAAAACAATTACCTTCAATATAATTAGTGTCCTTAATTAGGAAGAAACCCCAACCCACTTGAAAGAATCATATTACCGACCTGATGTTTTAACATGTAGGTCAAATTACAGGTATAAAATTTTAGGGACAAATGCTTCCTTCAGTCTGCATGAAGGAACCTGCAGATCCTGGTCAAGGAGATGCCCAAGAAGTACTGGCATCATTAGCCGACTTCGTTGGTTTTGTGCCCAACTAGCTACTCCCTTTTCCCTAAGACCCCCTCTGTAAAGGTGGGATTAGTGATGTTTGCCTCCATTCTGCTGCATTCTTCCTCCCCTTTGGATTACCTTCATTTTCCATTACAAGAGATCATACCATCTTCTTCCATTTTACCCTGGCCTGCAACCTGGGAGGTGATGTTTGATTCCCCCCCCCGACACCCCTTATAAGGCCATGAGCAAGACCCATCACATGTGTCACAATGCTTCACATTCATCCCCTCTTTTCTGTCCTGACCTCTTCTTTTTGTCTATCATTTTTCCGTCTCACCCACTGGAGTCCATTCTTCTCAAGCCTTTTTGACACTAAATGCTCCCATCAAATCCATCAAACATTCTGATAGCAAAATAATCTCTCTCACCTGTTACTTTAACAATTTCATCCCCTCTGCATCACTTCGCTGCAAATTTCTCCCCCTGCTCACATTCCTACTCTCTGCTCTGCCAACACCATCAGCTTCTGTGTCCAGATACCTTTTCTTATAATTGGCTCTATGCCTTCCATGCTGCCTCTTCTAATAAGAGCACTCTTCCAAAAATCTATGTACCAAAACACCAACCTGACTTTATTCAAATCCCTAAGAAGAACCCAGCTCCGCAGCATCACCCACAAGAATGTTTTTACATTATATGAAAGTGTTTGAACCACCAAGCTACACAGTCTCTACTAATACAATTCACAAGTTCCGTACTTCTCTTCCTTTTTTTCCCTTTCACATCATTTTTAATAGTCTGCAATGCAAAGATATTGGGAACCTTTTCTGATCACAGAAAATAGAGATTGAAAAGACCTATTCAGTCATCCAGTCCATTTTTCTGTCAATGCTGGATTGTTCTGAATACATTTTCTAGTCCTTTGGCAAATCTAGTTTTAGATGTCTCAAGCAAAAGGGTTTTCTTTAGACATGAGCACACTCTGCACTATTTGCAATTCAAACACTGAAATATTCTACTATATAGCAATCAGAAACTAGAAATACTGTCATTGTCCAAGATGAATTAAATGCAAAAACTGAATATCATAAATTTGTGATATTTAAAGTTTACAGTTTTAATAATCTAATGAATTAGTGACAGGTACATTTTTTAAAATAATATCATTGATTATTGTAAGTTGATTTTGTTAATTTAATGCTATAATTATGTCAGAAAAGTGTAAGATGTTACTTTCATTTCTTCCTGGAGATGCAACAGTACATCTTATTTTAAACATTACTACTAAAATACAAAGAGCAGTACAATGTGCTTCCATTTTAAATTGAGTACAGTTTCAATGCAGTGCAACTCTTACTGTTAATATTGCAGAATTGTAAACCCTGAACTACATAACTTCAAGTTCTATTAACAATGTGACATAATATTCTAGATCAGTAATAACAATCCAGCATCTATTTTAACTTAATATCATGAAATGTGCTACATAAAATGTGCTACAAAAATGCTACATAAAATAAGTTTCTGAAGTTTAACACTGCTTTCTACATAGAATGAACACTCCAAGAAAAGTTTATAAAGGATCACGGTATGCAAATATGGAAAAGATATTAAATTAAGTCCATATTTCTGCAAGGAATAGATAAAGTAGTCACTTGTTAGAAGAGACTACTGTCAGCCATTACCACCATTATAGTTAAACAATAAACCAATCTAAATCTTAGCAACCTTTAAAAAAATAATCATACTACATTATATACAAGCTTAATCCAAAGTATAGCAGAGTCGTCAAAACCTCTGAGTGCCAGAAATTGGGACTGGAGGACTGGGGATGGATCATTCCACTAATTGCCCTGTTGTTCATTCTCTTTGAAGCATCTGGCATCAGCCACTGTTGGAAGGCGATGGACCATTGGTCTAAACCTGTATGGCCATTCCTATGTTTTAAATATTTCACCATTATTCCATAATTGTCTAAAATACTGTTGCGAAACTATCGTAAACTGTAGCTTTTGGAGCCTCAGAGAGAGAATTCCTCGCTTAATGTTCTCGAAAAAAAATAAAGCTACTTTAAGCAAAACGATGTTAAGCGAATCCAATTCCCCCATAGGAATTAATGTAAATGGATGGGTTAGGTTCCAGGGAAATTGTTTTTGCCAGATAAAAGAGTATATTTATACACACACGCACAGAGCATAAGTTTTAAACAATTTAATATTGTACATAGCAATGACAATTGTGAAGCTTGGTTGAGGTGATGGGATCAGAGAGTGTGATATTTTCCAGGGAATGCCTTCCTGCTAAATGATGAACTGTTTATGTAGCCTCCCACTCTACAAGGCAGCATTAATAGAGGGAGGAGACACAATAGATGCATGGCAGTGGCTGCAAACATTCCCTGTGGAAACTGAACATGACGACGAACCCATGCTATCCCACTGGAGCAAACCACTCCCTCCACTTTCCAAAGTGCCGGGGGATGCATGTGTGTGAGAGACAGAGACACACACTGTGTGCGCGAGTGACACACAGACACGTGCATTGCCCCTTTAAGTACGCTAACGCCCACTTTAAGTACATTGCCTTTTTAAGTAGATCAGCAAGTTGAGACAGAAGCTGCTGACAGCAAGCTCCCATAGTCCCCCCTTCACCCCTCCCTGCTCTGGGGAGATCGTAGAATATCAGTGTTGGAAGGGACCTCAGGAGGTCATCTTGTCCAACCCCCTGCTCAAAGCAGGACCAATCCCCAACTAAATCATCCCAGACAGGGCTTTATCAAGCCTGACCTTCAAAACTCTAAGGAAAGAGATTCCACCACTTCCCTAGGTAACCCACTCCAGTGCTTCATCACCCTCCTAGTGAAAAAAAGTTATTTTCCTAATATCCAACCTAAACCTTCCCCACTGCAACTTGAGACCATTACTCCTTGTTCTGTCATCTTGTACCACTGAGATGGTACCAGGTCCATCCTCTTTTGAACCCCCATTCAGGTAGTTGAAAGCAGCTATCAATGGGGTAGAGGAGCAAGACACAGGAATGGGAGGAGGGGAGCACCTTGATATCAGCCACCCTCTCACCCCGCCACTCCCTGCACAGCAAGCAGGAGTCTTCTGGGAGTAGCTCCAAGGCAGAGGGCAGGAACAGGGGTCAGAGGAGGGACAGCTGAACTACCAGCAATTGATAGCCTGCTGGGCAGCTGCCACACAGGAAATTTAGGGGAGCTGATGCAGAGCTGCTGCTCCACCCTGGTTCCAAGCCCCCACCAGCTATCTCCAACTGGCTACTCTTCTGCAAGCAGTGGACAAAGTAAGCAGCTGCCTAACCGGGAGGACATTAAGTGAGGCCTTACTGTATTTTATCAGCAACCTACAGTCCACTGCTATATAGTGCAGCAAACACTGACAGGAGAATTACACTTAGCACTTGCTAATTTCTACACCCATTCAGTGTGTCTGTAAATTGGAAAGAGGGGAGACGCAGTCGGTTCTTCTGGGTGGAGAGAGCTGCATGAGAACGCCCAGGAGGCTGCTTTAAAGTTCCCAGCCAGGGGAACTGTTGAAGCAGGGAACCAAAGAGCAGGCTGTCGCCTCCTCTCCGCCAGTCAGTGCAACTGGTGCACGCACACACGGGGGGAGGAGCAGCCAACAGCCGGCGGGTGGGGGAGACTGGGCACTTGATCAAGGCTTTTTGGACTCCATGCCCAGGACACATTGGGGGAAGGGGTGGGGCGCAGAGTGGGGTTTTCACGTGCCCAGGCTCAGCTTCGCAGCGCACACACCAGGGGAGGCTGTGCCCACAGCTAGCCAAAGTCAGGAAATGTTGATGAAGTGAATCACACCCGCCACTACATAATCCTCAGAGCAGGGAGGAAAATGTCTGACTTACCCGCTGAGCCGCCGGCCGTGATCTGGTAAGAAGCCTCCTGCAAAAAGCCGCCCGGCTTCCTAGACATCTTCACCTGGGCTGGGAAAGCAGCAGAGCGGTCAGTCCCGAGATACCCGGCAGAGGCGGCCTGGGGGCAGAACTAGTGCCAGTCCCAGTGAGGGGAAAGACCCCGAGACAGTGGGGAGCGGAGACCAGCCCCTTGGCAGAAAGCAGCAGCTGGCCGGGGGAAGTGCGAGCGCCCCTCCACCCTGGGACTATGGCTGGGCGGGAGGAGGAAGAAGCAGAGAGCGAGGAGTCCAGCTGCACGTGCAGGGACCTGCCTTTTGCGTGCGCTTCCCCACCCCTTCCCCCGCAACCTTTCTACCCGGGGGAGGGGGGCAGCTTCGGGCCAGCTCGAGGGTCCGGAGCCGCTGCCCTGCTCCAAAGGGCAGGTTCCCTTCGTGCTTTGCAGTCTGTAGTTCAGGCTTTGCCGGTGGACGGAGCAAGTTTGGAGGGTGGAAAGGGGGAAGCCCTGTCCCAGAGGAGGAGGTACAGTAACTCCTACTTAATGTGGTCCTGGTTAACTTGTTACAGTGGCTGATCTGTTAGAGAACATGCTAGAGTAAAGTTATTCAGTGCTCCCTTGTAACTTTGGCAGCTGCCTGCTTTGTCCACTGATTGCAGAAGAGCAGCCAGTTGGAGCTAGCTGGTGGGGGCTTGGAACCAGGGTGAGCCAGCAGCCCCCCCATCAGCTCCAGTAAGTTCTTTGTGAGGCAGCTGCCCAGCAGGCTATCAATTGCTGGGCAGTTCAGCTGGCCCTCCCAGCACTGCTATGTGCTGCTCCTGCCCTCTGCCTTGGAGCTGCTCCCCAAGACTCCTGCTTGCTGTGCAGGGGGTGGGGGGAAGAAGGGTGCTGATGTCAGTGTGTCCCCCCTCCCGCTGCGCACCTATACCTCAACTCCCCAAAGCAGGGGGGGCACACTACAGGGCTTAGGACAGAGGGATCTTGCTGGCAGTAGTTGCTATATCAACTTGCTGATCTACTTAAAAAGGCAGTGTACTTAGAGTGAGGTCAGCATACTTGAAAGTGGCAATGTGCATCTCTCTCTCCCTCACACAGTGTGTGTATCTCAGTTTCTCACTCATGCACGCAGTATGTCTCTCACACATACAGATGGTGTGTGTGTGTGTCTCGCACACACATGCACCCCCTCAGCATTTTGGAAAGTGGAAGGAGTGGTGTGCTCCAGTGGGATAGTGTGGGTTCATCATCACTGTTCAGTTTCCACAGGGAATGTTTGCCACCACTGCCATGCATCTGTTGTGTATCCTCCCCCACTAATGCTTCCTTGTAGAGTGTGAGGCTACTTTAACAAAGTATTAACCTTTGAGGGCTCAGCTGAATGCTAATTCATCATTTAGCAGCAAGGTATTCCCTGGGAAATATCCCACCCTCTTCTACCCTCTGACTCCATATATAAATGGATTTTGTCTGGTGAAAAAAAATTTCCTGGAACCTGTTCTCTCTCCCCCCCGCTTACGTTAATTCTTATGGGAAAACTGGATTCACTTAACATTGTTTTGCCTAAAGTAGCAGTTTTCAGTACCATAACTACAATGTTAAGCAAGGAGTTACTGTATAGGCAGCAGCCCCAGGAATAGTGATAAGACAGAGCATCCTAGCAGCCAGTGGAGGAGAGAATAGAAAGGGCATCCACATTGCTCATCACTCAAACCCTATCAACTGAGCCAGCTTCCCTGTCTCACCTGTCTGTGCCAACTCCCTTGCTGTCCCCAGCACCCTCCGCAGATCTCTAATCCCCAAATAACTCCCTGCTCCCTGGCTGTCCCCAATCTACTAGTGCAACAGTCTGCACCTGCCCCCCCACATCTGGCTTCCCCACCGTCTTTCTCCTCCAGTTGACCCTCATGCTTCTTATAACCCTCATACAGTTCCCTTAGCATGCCCACATCCCATAGCTCCCCTCTCATGGGCTAGACATGGAACCCTCAAGCTTCCATCCCCACAGAGCCAGCTGCATCAGAACACCCGGGAGGCTGGTTTAAAGTTCCCTGGTTAACTTGTTACAGGCTAACAAGCTGACCAGGGAACTTGCTGGTTAGCTTGTTAGCCTGTAACAAGCTAACCCAAAGCCAGCCAACACCTATTTCCTCACCCTGATGATCCTTGATCCAATTTCTTATGCACCTTTGAATCTTCAGAGGGGAGAGACAGTGGCTTTTGTTTTCTGGGATTGTCTGTCTAACCTCCCATCTCCCACCTTCAGCTAGGTGATATCAAACCTCTTCCTCTAGTCTCTAGGCACTCAGGAGTCAGGCCTGGCAGCGCTCCTATATCCTATACTTGTTTCAGATACACAAGTTGCACCTTCAGGTAGTTATAAATTAAATTCAGTCACTTCAGTATACAAGCATCTGCAAGGTCCAAACTGCATACATCCAGTCACTCTTTTCCAAAAAACAGAACAAATCAAACAAAAAAGTATGATTATCCTTACAGACAGAGAATTTTCTTTTGCCACATGGAAATTGAGTTGTTTGTCCACCATGATAGGCCTCAGCCCTCTAATTTTTTTTTAAGGGTCAGGAAGTACATTTCATAGACTTGATGACTTTCTTTTCCAGGAGGTATTGTAGTTCCTGAAATTTCTTATTGATTCTATTGATCTCAAAGGCTCACAGCTCACATGGTGAATTTGGTGGAATTACTTTTAACTGAATTATGTAGCCTCCCTTGGTAAAGCTGAGAGACTATCCAAGATGACTAGGGACTATCTGGGATTAAAAAACAAAACAAAACAAAACACACTTCCTATTTTCCTTCCATGAGGGACACTCTCCAAACTGTATACCAACTGGCTATTTATTCTTTACCCTTTGAAAAGCAAGAGGTTTTTGTTTCTTGAAATTAGGGATTGAGGAGGCCCTTTTGGATTATCTGAAAGGGATAATGAACACCCTGAACATGAGTGTCCTGAATCCAGAGCTCTAGGTTGGCTGGTGGATTCTGGTGAAAGGACTAGACCACAGACGTGAAGGAATGAAGAGTGGCTTTTGTCTCCTTCACTTTGAAGCTTTTAATTTCTCCCTCAAAAGATGCTAACCATTATACAATAGGAACCCTAGCTTCTGCTGAATCTCTTGAAGACGGAATATATTTGTAGCCATGTGTGTCTGCTTGCTCTTGCATCCCAGATACCAGACTATCTGAACCTTCATTCTAAGTCATCTCCAAGCCAAAACAGATCCTATTTTTAAAATCTACCTGCTTTCTTTTTGGGTAGCATTCAGTGAATTTGTGAACCGTTTTCCATATTCTGAACTGGTATTCACCCTTGTATGACTCAGTAGATTAGTCTTAAAGTGGATGGTACCAATGAAGTGTTTCATTTACCTCCTGGTGCCTCTGATAGGTTCATTTAGGGATTCTGACTTTAAGGCCTTACAGACCAACTTTTTAATCATAATTATGTAACACACTAATAAAAGGGCATGGGAGCTTTCGGGTGCTTGCCCAGAGACTTGTCAGGCCACAGTGACTTATAGGGTGAAATTCTGGGTGAAGTCAAATGCCATTGATTTCAGTAAGACCAGGCTTTCATCCAAAGCATTTAGGTCCAGTCACTGCAGCCTCCTTAGATACAGTGAGCCACAAGAATCACCAGACAATGGTCCTTTTAGCTTGCAGTGAATGTCACCACACATGGAGAAGTTTTTGAAGTCACTGTGATGCAGGATTCTGGAAGACATGGCTAAGGAATTATACACAAGACAAGTTTTAGGGAAAATTAGATTATTTTAAAGAGAAAACATTCACATCAGAGGACTAAGGCACCAAAACTTCATTAAGGGTGAATAAGAGGTGTGCAGCAATAAACAATGTAGTCACCCAACAGAAAGAAAAGAATTGATGATTGGAGATACTTGGGAGTTGCCGCAGGCTGTGGTAGCATGTGACACTCTTGCAGGAGATAATGACCGTAGACTACTTTAAAATGTGAGAGTTATGATCATTCTGCTGCTAAGAATATTGGTCCATGTCTGGGGTTAAATGAAATCTGGTAGTTTTGGAGAAAATAACTTTTCCTCTCCTTTCTTATCTGGAATGATTCTTTGGGTGTACAATCTGATAAATATATTTAAAGTAAATAGTGTAATATTTTTAATGATAAATATTTCTCTACCTCATAGGGGTATTGCAAGGATGAATACTTTAAAGATTGTGAGGTGCCCTGAAACTGTGGAAATAGGGCAATACAAGTACTTAAACCAGATAGTAAGAACAGGTTTAAAACTTTATTAAAAATAATGTTAAAAAAATGAAAACATACACAAGTTAAGAAGTAAGGTGCTGGACATCTGGAGTCAGGCTGGAGTTATGGGCGATTGTATGTAAAAGCTACAGGGTTTTCAAAGTACATGCATATTTCATATCCAGCACAGATCCAGATTGGGGTGTGGGAGTTTTTGAAAGCGTTAGTGTATAGGTGTGTTTGGGTACGCCACCCATGGTGTGTAGCGAGAGTCCAAGTCCGTGGCGGTGCAGGCGATAAGTATATGGGTGGGGTGCATCCCTCTGTTTGTCAGGAAAGGTGGGGTGGGTTGCTTCCCTGGCTGGTGGTCTCGGCTACTCGACCTGATACTGACGATGTCCTGTGATGTGTTCAGTGTATATGTCCCTGGACCACCTGATGGTGTCAGACACCATGAGCCGTCTCATGAGCCGGGCATAGCGCTGTCCAACTCCGCACGCTCTCAGTACTGGCTCATTCTGGGGGTCCCATGCGCCCAGGGCTCCTACGATCAGGGCGTGGAGCTGCACCTCGTAGCCCTGAGCTCTCAGGGTGTCGGCCAGCGGGGTGTATTTCAGCAACTTCCGTGCTCAGGCCTCGTGGAAGGCCGGTGACCGGTTTTCGAATGGCACCGTGACGTCTACTATGAGGACCTTCTTTTTCTCTGCGTCGGTCACGACTATGTCGGGTCGCAGGCGGCTGTCTGTCCCGGGGATGGCAGAGTTGACAGAGATCTTCCCCAGGGATGGTGGGATGGCTTTCACCAGCCGGTTCTGGATGGCATTGTGGCAGTGCTGCCAGGCTCTGGAGTGCAGCTTGCATCCGCACAGGACGTGGGGCAAGGTCTCGTTGGCGTAACCGCACTTCCTGCAGCGCTTGTCCGGGTTGCCATGGCGGATGGCTCCGTTGAGGGGAACAACTTACAGCACAACTTAATGTTGTATGGTATTTTTCCTACAAACAGCACACCAAAATGTTTTACAGACTTAATGCCTTCACGGAGTTAAATAATTAGTAACTGTGGAAAAATACATTATGTTACTGGAAAGGGAAAATATATTTTGAGCTAGGATTAAAGTGTCACAATATTGGCAAAATGCAATAAAGGAAAGTTGTTTCACGTGGCAGGAGAAGCAGAGAAGGTTCTTATACTACTCATGGAGAAATTGTATGGAAGGACTGTGAAAAGGCTAGTCTTAGATTTACAGAGGGAACAGGAAGGAAAATCAAGTTAGACTATTCAAAGTCACCTAATTTTACCATTCCAGAACATTTACGTGGCAGAAACAGCAGGTCCTCTACAAGCCAAAAAAAAAAGCAATTTTTAGACAAGTGGCATGTTGAAGAAGATACTTTAGTTGGCTGTAGGTAGTTATTGTGCATGAACATTTGAGATAAAGCACATTTTTTCCCCAGAAGCAGGCCTTTCTGAGAATTTGTAAAATCTCTCCAAGATGTGTTCTGCTACTTGGAAAATGAATAGCTGCTGTGTTATTACTCAGAAGCCAAGACCTGAAAATATTTTGTTGTTAGAAAGATATTTTTACCAAGCTCTACAGTACAATTCTGATAAGGTCATTTGCTGAGCCTCTCTTCTTGTGATAAAGTATTACCAGCAAGTTCTGTTGACTAAGTAGATATTCCAGTGCTGTAAGAAAATGTAGCTGTTAATTGCTTACAGCAAAGACCCTGCAAAATCTGTGATTGTCACTGTCCAATATATGAACATTGAGAGTATTAATTATATGTAAAAAACTTAATGCAGCATTAAAGCTTAAGATTTTAATTGTAAAAAAAAAAAAATCAGGAAATTCAAAATTATTGTTCCCACAGCAAACATAGTTCGTCCTCCTTGCACATATCAGAAAACAAATGGTAACTTGAATTCTTTAATATATGCATGTTGTAAAGACTGAGTAATCATTGTGATGGGAATCTAGAGAAACTTCCCTAAGATAGTAAATTTTGTATGTGGTGACCTTTAAGTAATTAAAATCTCAGTATTAATGTTTCATTAGTATTTGCATTAGTTCCCTTGGCTTTTTTCAGTAAGAACATTGCTTGATAAATACTGCAGGATCATCAAGCCCCCAGTGTTCTGGGTGGTCAAAAAACTACTTGAGCATCACTGCTTATCCAGAGATGGAGAATCTACTGTACAAGATCCCCTTTGATACAAAGAACAGAGATAGAATTAGGATGGACTAACTGTAGCAATTCAGCCTATCAACTGGGGGAGGGACTACAGTTGATCAGATCTTTCTTCAGCAATAGATACACAAATTCCTGTTTTTCTACAATGGTATGTCTACAGAATAAAGTTAACCTTCAAAATAAAAATAGCCAAGGTGTACATAATTAACATTGAGATGTGTCTGTTGTGGATACATGTCTCCATAATGTCATTCTCCTATATAAAACATTAACTACTACTTTAGGAAATTTTTAAGAGGATCTACAATATTAAAATAAAAACAAATCCATTATTACTTTAGTACTAAGTGTCATATAACTCCAAACAAACATGGTTAAACACCCCTGCAGGTTACTTTAACTTATAACGTATACCTTTTCTCACTTGGCATTGATCTGCTGACACTAAAAATATTAATGGCTGCACCTCCACTGGACATATATCCCAAAGCACTACAAGGTTTAATCCTGTGTTCTCATGAGCCTTTTCCTTTCCTGCCCTTCTCAAACACTGCATCACCTGTGTTTACCTGGAGCACAGCATCCTCCTTTTTAAAGGAACTAGTTAAGTAATAACAAAATAGAGGTTTGTTTTTTTTAATTTCCACCTTGTAAGGTATCCAGGGTGACCATATTTCTCAAAGGGAAAACAGGACACCCACGCCACCTGGTGTCAATGTTAGCCCAAGCCCATTGTGCATGGCTGGTGTCTCCTCTTACTCTCCTCCCTCCTGCACCCTGTTGGGGGGCAGCACACCCCACCTTTTTGGCAGAACTGGACATTTGTACCATTTGCTCTTGCCAGCTGATCAAACAAATAAGGCAAATGCTCACTTTTGCCCCAAAAAGTCAAGAAGTCCAGGACAGGGTTTAAAAAGGGGACTGTCTTGGCCAAAACACAATGTATGATCACCCTAGGTATCAAATCATTAGTGAATAATCCCTCCTCTCTCTATATATATGTATACACACACACACATATATATACACTTCAACCAACTTTACTCTTGAAACCAGCCACCTGTCAGGGCCTCTATTCCTGATCCCTTCAGAAACAAGGGCATTTCCTCCCATGCCATTGCAAGAAACATACATCAGATTCCTCAGCTCCTATAATTTTCTTAACAAAACAAACAACATTAGCACCACAACAGACACCAAACAAACACAGGAACTTTGTCCCCTCCTCTCACTCTCCCCCCCCCCACAAAAAAACCCAGTGTGCTTCAGCCCTTTCCTATTAGCCATATTTCAGAAATACATAGCCTTTGCATCCTTTCCCCAGAAATCCCCTACAGGCCTGCCAAAGTGTTCTCCAAAGCAAAAAGCCACCAGCAATTACCCAAGCCCCCAGTAAAAATATCCACTGAAGACCCCAGCCCCTGCTTCCGCTGCAGCTTCAATGAACAGCTGATCGAATCCTACCCTCCTCCTCTAGCTCCGCCTCCTATCCCCTCCTGCGCTCCTGCCCTTCTTTCCCTGCAGGGGCTCACTTTGCGTGCTCCCAAGAACTGCGTGCCTCCCCCCAGCAGTGTCTCCAGGGCGAGCCTGCTGTCCTCATCTGCTTGCCTGGCTTTGTTTGTTTGTTGGTGGGCTGGGGCTGATGAAGGTGGAGGTGGCAGAGTGGGGCTGTGCCCGCGTACATGTTTCACCAGAAAGGAGTTACCACCTCCCTGCTGATGAAGCCTCTTCACGAGCACTTTTTTTTTCTGTTCTGTTGCAAATGAGATGATTTTTCTGTCACCCAGTGTTTCCCCTTGGCATCTAATCAGCTTTCTCTCTCTCATTCACTGTTTCACTTTATTTCTGTTCTGAGTTATTAGCTTGCCAATTTTTGTCCATATTTCTATCTTCTCTGGTTCTTTGTGCCATTTCTCTGTTCTCACTGCTATTTGGTACCCTTCCCAGTTCAGTACCATTTGAAAAATTTCACTTGTGGGGTATTTACTCCTTTTTCTCAATCATTAATGAGCATATTAAATCAGATCAGACTCACCATTAATCTTTTTGGCATGCCATCTTGACACACTATAGTCATGCTGTAGCACACTGTATTGCCCTGAAGGAGAGTGTGTGATGTTGCTTCTATAAGGGTTCAAAATTTAGCTCTGTTCTTATGAAGCTCTCAACTACTCACTCCTCTCATTTGGTGGAAAATTAAAGGAGAAGCTCTGCTTTCACTTAAATATATTACCTTTTCTTTCCCCTCCCCCTGTGCAGATAGCCTTGAAAATGGAAACTGGTCACCAGAGTTGAAAGGAAGGAAGGAAGCTGCAGCTGGGCTCAACTTCTGCTGCAGGAGGCTGAGGGCTTAAAGACTTGTCTTACCTGTGTGACTCACAGTTTTATGTAAAATGAGTCAATTGCTTTTGAGGTATATCCGCAAAGAGTCCTCTGGCTAATTCTTCCCGAAATCATTAGGCCATCCTTGTGCATAGTAGTGTAAACAGGAATCAGTTACATTTGTGGAAGGAGGCCAATAGTAAAATATATTTTGCAGCAGCACCCAAAAATATAAAAGCATAGACTGTAATGGATTAGCTCAAACCTCTCAGATCTGTGCTAAGGCTTCCTTTCACTTGTGCGGATTAGTGAATAGTTTAAAATGTGATTTAAAACTTGCTTCCAGACTAAGGCTTATTTTAGTAAATTTCATCTTACAGCAATATTTCAGCAGCTAAATACTGTTGAAAAGAGCATTTCTGGTTTTGCCTTTTCCCTTCTCTTTAAAAGTAAACTGTTTGTGAAATGTCATGTAAACTTCAGTGGAGATTGAGAAGTTCTGTTTATTCACAGAATAGATACAGCATGAAAAGCATCAGTGTAAACTCCTTTGTGCTTTTCCATCAGTATGCCTCGATGCTGCTGTGGGTCTGCCAACTCGTAAGCATGAGAGGGCAGTAACCATGCTGTCAGATGACATTATATTCCTTAGCATGTACAATATATCCACTTTTTGTAGTTAAAGCACTTTATAAATACTGATTTGTACAAACTACCACTACGGGTGCTGATCGCTACCAAATTTGATTGCGGTTATTTGTTGTGGATTCCTATGCACCAGGAACAGGAAAATGGATGTTTATAATGGAAATATTAGTAATATCTTCAGTGGACTGGCTTAGATATGTTATAGAAATTATATGGATATAGCTAGATAGCTTAAAATTAGAATGGTAAAAAGAATATTATGAACTTGAAGATGGCAGGAGGTGATATTTGATTATCTGCACAGATATTAATGAACTAAACAATATTGGTTGAAGTTTTAGTATATGCTGATTTGTGCAGATCCAATAGAACAGAGACAAGTTAACAATTGCTTGAGAGTTTTTTTTATTATAGCTCTTCCGTCTCCCTTGTAGTAAGTGCTATACAAACACTTAAGAAGATGTATAGCCATATACACTGAGTACCAATAGATATGTATTACAGAGCTGTTTGTGGCTTTCTTTATATTTAGAATGAGAAATAACATTGACATTGAAGTAAATTTAATTATGGTGGATGGTAAATGTCAATTTTTTAGTTGCGCCAACTGTTTGCAATTGATTGAAGGGATTCTACTCAAAATTTTAAAAAATCACCTTTGAATTTAGAATAAATGTATTTTTAGTGTACAAGGATAACTTTTAAGAAATTTTATTAACTGAAAACCAGGTATTTGTGGTGAAAATGCTTTCATAACCTTAATTATAGCATTGATTAGCATCTGGCAAGACTAATATGTAGGATTTAGTTTTAGTCAGCACACAGCAATCTTAGGTCAGTCTTACATTTCCAAAAGGTGAGTGTAATAATAAATAGTATGAGAAAATGTCAACTGCATATACAAATAACTTGCATAATATTGTGTTACTGACGTTGGCTGAATCTCACTGAACAGATTTCCACATTTATTTTTACTTTTAGAGGAATTGAATCTTAGCCGAAATTATGTAGGTAATACTGTCATTTATCTGACAGAGGCTACTGTTTATAATTAAGGTTACATTTTAGTCACAGCTATTTTTAGTAAAAGTAATGGACAGACAGTAAACAAATATTAGCTGTCTGTGACATATTCATGACTTATACTACATATCCCTAACTAAAACTTAGGCCAGCGGGCTGCAGATGCTGGGGGGCTGCTGGTGCTGGGCAGGGCGAGGATTGGCAGGGTTGGCAGGTTCCCTATCCAGCTCTGTGTGGCTCCCCAGAAGCGGCTGGCATGTCCCTGCAGCTCCTAGGGCAGGGGTGGGCAAACTTCGGCCCAAGGGCCACATTGGGGTTAAAAATTGTGCGGCAGGCCGAGTAGGGAAGGCTGTGCCTCCCCAAACAGCCTGGCCCCACCCCCATCTAACCCCTACCCACTTCCCGCCCCCGACTGCCCCCCTCAGAACCCTCGACCCATCCAAACCCCCTTCCCACTCCTTGTCCTCTGATTGCCCTCTGGAGACCCCCCACTCTAACTGCCCCCTCCAGAACCCCACCCCCATCTAAGCCCCCCTGTTCTTTGTTGCCTGACTGCCCCCTCCCGAGATTCCCCAACCCTAACTACCACCCCCATCTAAGCCCCCCTAATTTGTCCCCTGACTATCCCCCCCCGAGATCCCCCCCACCCTAACCACCACCCCCAGGACCCCAGCCCCCATCCAAGTCCCCTTGCTTTGTTCTCTCCCAAGATCTCCTCACACTAACCACCACCCCCGGAACCCCATCTCCCAACTAAGTCCCCTTGCTTTGTTCCCTGACTGCTCCCTTCCGAGATCCTCCCACCCTAACCACCGCCCCCTGCAGGACCCCACCACCTAACCTCCCCCCCACCCCGTTGCTTACCATACTCAGCCGGGTGCTCCTCGACCTTGCCTGGCCAGGGAGCGTGGGGCCCCAGGGCTCCCCGCGCTCGACCCAGACCCTGCCCAGGGTGCGCAGGGCCCAGCGGCAAGCCGTGCTTGGCCCGGCCCAGGAGGGCGGGTCCCCACGGATCCCTGCGCTCAGCCCAGCCCCGGCATCGGCCCAGGAGCGCGGGGACCCGAGGCTCCTCGCGCTTGACCCAGCCCCCAGACAGGGAGCGCAGGCCCAGCGACATGCCACGCTAGGCCCGGCCTGGGAGCACGGGGACCCGTGGCATGCCGCTCGGCCTGGCCACTGGGCCGGGAGCGTGGGGCCACTGGCCCTGCGACCCTGGCCCAAGCTCGAGGGCCGGATGAAAATGGCCAGTGGGCCACATGTGGCTCGCGGGCCGTAGTTTGCCCACCCCCGTCCTAGGGAGAGGGAGGGCTAGGGGGCTCCACATGCTGCCTTCGCCGTGGGCACTGGTTCCCAGCTCCCTTGGCCAGAAAGTGCAGACAATGGGAGCTGCGGGGGTGTTGCCTGCAGGCAGGGGCAATGTGCAGAGCCCCCTGCAGAGCCCTGGATCCAGAGGCACTGGCCACTAAAGAAGTCACAAAAAGTCATGGAATTTGTGACTTCTGTGACCTCCATGACAGACATGCAGCCTTATATATAATGCTAGTAGCAAACTATTATACTGTCATGAATGAAAACAAGGTATTCTGCATGTAAATAGTGACTTTGTTCTTGGGACATTTTTGAAAGAAAGCAGAAATAATAATTGTTTGAAATCTTCTAGGGCTGTTAAATGATTTAAAAAATCACAATTAATTGTGAAATTAAAAAAATAGTCACAATTAATAGCAGTCTTAATCACACCGTTAAACAATAATAGAATACCAATGTAAATTTATGATAAATGCTTTTGATATTTCTCTACATTTTCAATATATTGATTTCAATTACAACACAGAATACAAAGTGTACAGTGCTCACTTTATATTATTTTTATTACAAATATTTGCACTGTAAATATAGAAGTCGAAGCATGACGGGGCATACAAATGTTTAGCATATCTAGCATGTAAATAGCTTGCAACGCTGGCTACAACAGTGCCATGCTAATGCCTGTTCTCACTTTCAGGTGACATTGTGAACAAGAAGTGGGCATCGTTATCTCCCATAAATATAAACAAACATGTTTTTCTCAGCACTTGGCTGAACAACAGATAGGACTGAGTGGACTTGTAGGCTCTAACATTTTACATTGTTTTGTATTTTAGTGCAGTTATGTGGGGGAAAAAATTACATTTGTAAATTGCACTTTCATGATAAAGAGATTGCACTACAATACTTGTATGAGGTGAAGTGAAAAACATTATTTATTTTTTTCTTCTTTAAAGTGCAAATATTTGTAATCCAAAATAATAATATAAAGTGAGCACTGTACACTTTGTATTCTGTGTGGTAATTGAAGTCAATATATTTGAAAATGTAGAAAAAAATCCAAAAATATTTTTCATAAATTTCAATTGGTATTCTATTATTATTTAACAGTGTGATTAAAAACTGTGATTAACTGAGACTATTTTTAAAATCCAGTTAATTTGTCTTGCGTTAATCTCTTGAGTTAACTGCAATTAATTCAAGCCCTAAAATCTTCCTTTAGCTCATTCTGATTTCTTCCCTCATGTATTCAGTTTTTATTTGAGAAGGATGCAGGAGGGTAATGCACAATTGAATTGGTTCTGAGGTTGGAATCAGGTGTACTCTTTCTTTGGTTTGTGTAAATTAATGAAAATATTGTATTTAAAACAGAAGAGGCTTATACTTTTATTAGCATCAAAGAGATAATGGTTACATGCAGGGCTTTACTTTTAATATGTAGTTCATTATCCCGCTTTTAAATCTCTTTTAAAAAGGTAGAAGAAAAAGGCATGCTGAAAAACAGTATGAGCAGTAATTGCCTTTCTTGTTTCTGGACTTCATTTAAAAAAATCAGTATTGAAAAGGGTCACAGAATTTTTTTGTGACTTTATTTACAGGAGTAGATGCAAGTATTGTTAAAATGTTGTTCTCTGGTTAGTAGAGGAGAAGTCTACTAGACTTATATTATAGATCTTGGTTTGATGACTTCTTCCTAGTGAGGAAAACTGATATGTATACATCACAATTTATAGTAATTGAGCTAACCAATTAGGGGCCTGATCTTCTTTCTGAATTCAGTGGGAAAAAATCCCATCAATTGTAATATTGTGGGATTGGGTCCTAGGTATGGAAGAAGTAATTGGTAATGAGTTAACCTCCTCACTGTCAGTATGGTTTTAATGATGCAGAATTTACCAGAATGAGCTGAGGAGTTCCACATAGCATCATAATGGCCAAATTCAACCCTTACTTTCATCCTGGGTAACTCCACTGAAGGCAGAATTTTGACCTTGTGTAATATGTTCATATGAATATTGGAGCCAGGTCTGCAGTAGATTAAATGATATGCATTTCTAACAGGCAAAAAGGCAAAATCTAAATCTCTTCCAGTAGATTCTCTACTGCTAGTACAAAACATGATGCTTTTGGAATGTAAAGATAATTAATATACAGTATTAATAGAATGGGGAAAAAGTTTAATTCCTTGATAATGAATGCCACTTACAAAATTCAGTAGTGAGTAAAAGCACAGGTTTTTGTTGTTGTCTGGTCTGAATTTGTATCCGAATACAAAAGAGCTTAATAGAAAGCTTCTTCTATGGTCCAGATTTGTATACTTGAAGTACATTGGGTGAGTTTTTAATAGTATTTAGAAAATGTGGAGGTTTTCTGGTGATTTCTGCTTGCTCTGTATTTGAACTTTATGAGGAAAAGTTGCATTTAGCACTGAAAATCTTATTGATCAAATTTCTGCATAGAATCAATTATTTAAATATTTTACAGATACCCATTTAGCAAGTGGTACCGAACTTAGACTGGCTTGGGAGAAGCAGAATAAGTCTCTATCAAGCATATTAGTGGATATGTGTGAATTTTAATTTTTAAAATTTGTCACAGAATTTATACAATTAAAAAAATTATTGTGCTCCATTCCAAAGGTCAATGCATAAATCCTTACAGGACTGGGGCCTTAATTTGTGTTTTCGTAGTTACATCAGTTTATTGTCTTTGGGAGATTTGAGTTCCACTTCAGTTTTCTTGCAGTACTACATTCGGTGGTGCATACTAAGTGCAGGATTCAAATTTGAACCCCTTCTTTGTGTTCTACTTCATCAGCTAGTGAGTAGATTACATCCAAAATGGGGCACTAAAATATTTCTGATTATAAGAATAAAATATCTTGGCACATATTTTGTTTTTTTGACATTTTCCCCTGTGCATTATAGATTAACTTAATTTTAAGAGATTGTTTGATTGGCAGAAAGACATGTTTATATACAGAGAAGTGGCTGTTTCCAGCAGAGTTGAAATGGATTAAAATGACATTGTGGAAGGCTTCCCTTCATGTGTTGTTTCACTGGTACAAGCACACCACTCAGTGGCCTTTCAGTTCATTGCAGCATAATGCATATCTAAACATTTCAGAAGTAAGAATTGCTTACCAGCCACCCTCCATATGTTACAAGCAGAAAGTGTTACTTGCTCAAGTAACTTTATTTGATTTGGAATACATTATTATTTTAATTAATTTTATTCTGATTGTGTGATGGAGCAGTTTGCAACATAAGAATTTACTTAGAAGCATGAGTGATAATATCCTGCTGTACAAAAGTGCATGTGATGGAAGTCTTGTTCCTGTTGGAGTCTTCAGGAATTAAAGATTAATGTTAAATTAAAAATTGTCAGATGATGAAAACTCCGGGAATACGTCCAAGCAAAATTGGCAACGGTGTAAATAGCATATGCATGTATTATATCATGGTGGAGCACTAGCTAGACTACAGGCAACGTTACACCAGAGTTTTCAGTTCAGTAGGAGTCTTTACCCTTTATATGATATGTGTACTTTTGTATATATTAATTATTTGAGTGTATCACTAATGTATGTAACTATAAGAAAATGTACAAATGCTGATATGAATGTTGGGCTTCGAAGTAAGTGGTTCCCATAAATACAGTTCTCCTTTTTCAAGGAGTTTTTACAGTTGGATTTTTTAGAGTTCATTTCTTCAAGTACAGAACTCAATTCACATTCAGGTCATTAGAAATTTTGAGGTTGTTCAAGGCCCTGCAGTATTGGGTGTTCAGCAGTGATGGATCTACAAAGAAATTGGTTGACTGGTTTTAGATGCAGTCCCAGTGAGTGAAAGTAGCAATATTTCTCATCCTATTTTGTATATATGTATTTATCTCCTCTGTTTTGTTTTTATTTTTCGGCATTATGTGTATTGCATTTGTATCACAATTTTTCCTGGCTTTTTATATATAAATCCCATTCTCTGTTGCAACAAAATATTGGGATATGGTTTCCCTTGACAATTTCAACGTGTATTCAATACATTTTGCCTAAATTCAAACCCTCTCAAGTATCACAAATTTGAAACTGAGAACAGAGCTCGAACCATCTGAGGCTTCCAGTCTGTTCAGCATTGACATTTTGCCAATTCCTGACTTCTTGCTATTAGTAGCTATCCTGGGCTAAGATACATGGATTTCTACATCCGGCAGGGCACTAACTTTCATCCCATCCCATAGTTAAAAAGGGGAAGAGAAGAATCTCCATGATCTTTGGGTAGGATGACAAGTGAAATGCAACCCTTTTCCCTGACCTTTGTCAGGAAGAGATGGTGGAGATCCATAAATACTTTCTGTCATTCAAGGGACCAGGGGGTGAAGTTCTCACTACCCTTGAGATCCATGTCTGTCTGCACTCACCCACCCACCCCAAAAGACTCCAGGTACCATACCCACTTTCTTACCAATGTTGTTTGATGGGTTGGCTGTGGTTAGCATTTTATGTTCCCCTCTAACACTTTCTATGGGAGGCAAATTGCTTTACCTCATTTTCTGTCTTCAGGTAGCCTAGCAAAAAGTATACTGCACCCCACCATCAAATGGAGACTGTTCTGGTGAGCAGGGAGGGGAGGAAGACTGGTCGTTCAATACCTCATCTAGAAGCAGCAAAACTAGGGAAAATAATTTTGACCATATTCAGCAGTGCTATGTAAAGCCCCAAGAGACAGAGGCAATTCATAGTGTATGAGGAGCTTAGGGAGTTTGGGCATAGGGTTGTGATTTATTCACTCTTCTTTTCTCCAGCATGACTGAGGGTGCAGCGCAGTTCTTCCCTGCCTGAGGATGGGGGCTGTGGGAATGGTTTGAAAGCTTTGGATTTCCAAAGTCAGAGACTGACTATGAAAAACAGAACTCTTGGGAAAATAATTGGAAATTTTTGCATGGTTCACTTGTTCCTATTTAATTTTTTATTTTTTTTGAAAAGTGTTGATTGGTTTTTGTACTTTGAAATAAAAAAGAAAATTAAACCCTACAAAAATACAATACAATACAATACTGTTGTGAAGAACGATGTTAATGCCACAAATGAAATATGGGCTTAAATGAAGATGTGACTTTTTAAAATAACAGTCTTACGGCTTGACTCAAAGTCCATTGAAGTCAGCGGAAAAACTCGCATGGACTTCAGTGAGTTTTGAAATAGGCCTTTTGTGAATTATTCAGTGTAAACCCAGGATTTCAACTTTCAGTAGTTTTCTTGTTTTTGTGGGAATAATTCAGATACTCCATGTTAGCTAGACATTGTTTAGTAACTTAAGAAGGTCTGTGTACTTGTGTGTGCTTTTTTTGTATGCACATTCTTTCACACCCTCTGGAGATATTAGTACTGGTATATAAATGCATACATTTCAGATAACACTAATAAAACTGTGTAACTTGTCACTAGGTAAAGGTAAAAATGATGGTACACTATGAAGTATGCTTTAAAGGCTGGTAAAATAATCCTATCAGGTATATCTATCAAAAATTATTTTCTTAGGTTAAATTGCTTTTGTCCTCACAAATATTATCTCTGAATGTGTAATAAAGCTAATATGCTATTGGATACATTGCTTTATAGTATCAAAGTAAAATATTAAAATATTTCGCTATTCAAGTTTAAACTTTACAAACGTTAATTCACAGTTGTGTTTTGTTGCTTGTTATGTCAATATTTCATGAGTTTGTTGACATTCTAAATTAAGATTTGTTAAAAAATTAAAATATAAAGATGCAGTTAAACATTTCAGTTTGCATGATTATCTTTAAAGAAAAACAAACATAAAAATTTTATAAATCTTCATTGTTGGCTCTGTCTCTAAAACTGTTTGTTTTTATTAGACCACAAGAATTTTAAAGTTAAGCTTTTATGTTTGCACCTGACTACATATCATGAAAAAGGATGTAGTTCCACACCTATATCCTTGTGAAGTAGAATCCTTCCTAATTTCACTGTGTTCCTTAAAGGAACAGTACATAAATAACAACCTTATGATTATTGCTACTCACATTTTAAAAATACTTTTTAGAACAAACTACAATAATTATAAAATGCCAATATTAGTGTTGAGATATTTGTTTGTCTTTAACTTAACCAACTGCCCCGAAACAAACAAACTGCAAGTTTTGTAACCTGTGGTCTGATACTGCTCATCTACCTTCCATCCCAATTCTCTGATTTACTGTCTGCTACCAAACAGCAGATTACTAATGTGCTGAGTATAAGCAAGCAGGAGAAAACAAGTGTAGCGCACTTTTTACCTGTGTCTGAGGAAAAATATTAAATTGGGATCATATTTACTGTTTTTAAAGGTAAATGCATGTTATAGAAGTATTTACATTTCTGTAAATTTGAAGAAATGAAGTCCATATGTGTCTAGAACAAGGCTACTGTTCTAATAATAATTATCTGCAGTGTGTATTTTTCTAGGACACATTAAACTTTACATGTCCATGAGTAATGAATACTTTATGGTGGTTCTCATGTCTTGATTTGGGTACCTGTTAAACTAATGGTGATAGTTTAGGAGTTTCTTGAAATATATTTTGAGAGCACATTGATTGGGTATAATAAAAGAGATCATACACTGATGAAGATTGTCATTTAACTTTTTTCTTTTGTTCAGTGGTTTTTCTGAGGGCTATGTCCTTATTACCATGTTTGACATGCTAAACAGTTAAAACATCTTTCAGCAAATACATTTTTGAGAGTTTCTGTAGTATCTTTAAACACTAGATGGAGCTATGTGCCAACAGTGGATCTCTAAAATAACAGGTGAGAATACTGGCTATCCACCCTCCCAGAAACCCCATATATATATTAAAATATATATATAATTGAAAGTGCTTTCATGCCTATGATTCTGTATTACATGTTCAAAAAATGCATGAAGTATTAAAACTTTTTTTTTTTTTAAATGTATGGTACAAGTCAAGGACACCAAGTCTGCACTGACACACTAAGGCTCTGGTATCCATTTAGCCTTTGAGGTTTTTAACTGAAAATGCAGAATACAACTACAGAAAATAGGTCAACAAAAAACTGTGCACTTTGAGGTGCCTGATACATATTTATACCCTCAACTTAAAAAATAAGTAGTGTGAATGGGTTTGAATAAGTTTGTTTTGTTACCAAATGAAGCTAAATCCATATTGACCACTCTTAAATTGATCTAAGAGTGACCACCCAAGGGGAGTTATGCTAATTTAACAAAATACATTTTGAAACCAATTTAGTTAATATGGTGCCATTTCTGTATGTTGACACTAGCTATGAGAGTGTAAAAACATCTAAAGAGCAGGATGATGTGGGTACAGTGATACTACAATTCTGTTATATTTTTTACGTGGGGCGGGACCTAGGTTTTCTTGAAATTACTGTCTGCAAGAGTGCAAATGTGTAGCATTGATTGAAAAAAAATCTGTTAGCCTAAAGATCAGTGTTTAAAAGTATTAAATCTAGACTTTTTTGGTGTTGTCTGAAAATAAATTAAATACAGTGCATCTCTTATTTGATGCTCTTGGTCATTCATATTTGTCTCAGAAAATCTGGAAATTGATTGAGTCTCAACTGTCCTACATCTGAATAACATCATAGTACAATAACACTTTTGTGCGATATCTGATATCCCAAAAATAAGGGATTAATTTATGCTCAAATGTTACAGATTTGGATTACTACTGTGCCATAATACTGATTGCAAGCTGAAGTAGTGTCAGAAAGTGAATCTCTGCACACTGCTATTTATGCAAGTAAAACAAATACATTCAAGGCATGATGTTACACATGAGACAGTGAAATGTAATGTTTTGGCATTTGTCAAAAAGAAATTTAACAGAACAAGTTAGTTTCCTCGGAACACCATCTTTGGTTTGTGTTCTTTGATGGTTGAAGCACACTTGTTTTTACTCACATATTATGGTTTTGCAGACTAACTTTATGGAATTTTTTTCATAGCACAATTCAGTGCTATTGCACAGTAGCATTAGCCAGTCATATTTAGGAATTTGGTGTGAAACTATCATGATTTCTTACATATAACATCCTTGTGCATGGGCTGGCAAGTGAAAAATGGCATTTAACATTTTTCTAGGCGTGACAGTACAGAGAAGTTTTTTCTAGAAAGCATTCTGAAAAGCTTTTCAGAACTTAGAAAAATGGTTTTACAATTTTTAGTGGCAAATGCATCTTTTCTGAGAGAGAAGCTTATCTTGGAATGAAAATGAAATATAAGGGTTTCTTCTATTATTTCTGGCTTATCTTTGTCATAGCATCACTACCCCGGTTAAATGTTTTTTTGTATTTTGTGAAAATAACAAAAGACTTATATTTCATTATTGTCATGCAGGTGCAAATACTGTTGCAATGTAAGTCTGCAGCTCTTCCCCTCAGACATATAGGTATACATGTATACTGCTACATATCTAGTGCCATATATTTTAGGGCAAGACTGAGCTTTAAAAATCCCTAATGTAGCAGTCATTCTAACAGATTCACTTACCTGATTTAGAACTAAACAGGATTCAAAATGACTGTTTTTCTTCTTGGATCATAGCACATACTGCTCTTTTTTGACAATAATATGGTATGAAATTTCGGTCAGATGTTAATCTACTAACTATATGCAGAGGACTGCCCAATAAGTAGAGGAAAGAACAATTGAACATTATTATGACATTTTCAAGGCTGTAATATATTATTTAACTTTATTGTCCTGCAAGTTGCGAGAGAATTTAATGTTCTTGAAATTGGATTCACTAACTGCAACGGCTTGGCTTAAGCAAATTGCAGAGATGCTCAGCAAGCTTTCCCTTTTAGCTATGTTAATGTACTTGAGTTCTGACCTATATTGTTGGTGTTACTGCACTGATAATCAGTAATGTCAATTTTCTACATGTGGAAGTTCTATGATGTAGAGAACTTGGATGAGGCCACAAAACTCATTTTTCGTTTATCTTTAGGATTGACTTTGTGTGAAAAGATCACCTAAAATATCACTACCTAATTCCTCACACAATGTATGTACGTACAATCTAATGGGGAAAGGGTGTTCTTACTTAAGGAATTGCCAGGTATTTTCTGTCCCAAAACTACCTGTGGCTAGACTACAGTTTTTGTAAAGTACTGGTATAAAGCACTGCCCAGAGGCAACTCTATTAATTAATTATTTTAGATTTATATGCCCATCCTAAAAATGAGCATCAATATGTATGCACTAATCACCCCCGCCAAAGGTTAAACTTAACTCCAAATTTAGTTTAGACAGGCCAGAGAAAAGCAATTCCACTCCAGGACTTTCTTTAATGAATCCTTCTTAATTTGAAAAGAAAATTGCAGGATCTCTGAATCACTATCCTTTTATGCATAGTCTAACAGTAATACTAAGAACAGATAGTATCAGACACTTTCCTGTATCAGTAAACACTATTTCATTGTTTATAATACTGTCTGTTGAAATAATCTGATATTACAAAATATGGAATCATCTACATAAGTAAGGCTTGGGTGAGCAAATAAATGATTAAAATAGCTTGTATCTTGTAATTTTTAGAGGTAATTAGGAAATGAGTATACAGTTTTGGTTTGTATGTTTTTTGTGGATTGGGTGTGAACTAATCACAAATATAAAGTTCTTGTTTGAATGATTAATTATTCAAATTAGCTCAGTTCCTGTTTCATTATTTTATTTAAATGGCAACAGTTTTAGCGGGTCTTTCCTCTTAATAGTCTGAAGTCAGATGTCATTGGAAAAAGCTTTAGTATGTTCAGGGTAATGGAAAAATTGCTTTGAGTACATCCTAGCAAAGATCCTGTTTAAAACGGATGACAGCCCGTCACATTCAGTAACACATCAGTCATCAGATTTATTCTAATTCTTTAAGCTGAACATTTCATTCAAGCTTGTCTTGTCAAGCAACCAAGAGCTTCATAGCTTTACCATCGAACATAGAGTTGCACCAGCAGTTCACAAATAAATGCTAAGCTGCAAAACTATTGTTTATTTTTTTAACCTTTTCTTTAGTTAACTACAGTGTTCTTTCATACTATTTCTCCCTCTTCTTGCTTGGTTTACCACTAAGAAATTCAATGTTCTTCTTCCTAACCATGCCTCACTCTGACCCAGGGCCACTTCAGACTCAAGGTCACTCATTCTTGGAAGTGCTGTTTTTATTCAACAGTCTAGACCACCATGGTTATGACATTCCTTCAGCAACCAGGGAGGCAAGGTGAGCAGCCTCCTTCGATACTAATGCAATTACAAATTCATTGGTGCACAGGTGGCATTTACACAGCCAACTTCCTTCCTTACCCCATTCTCTATCCATTTTAATGTTCTAAAGCAGCAGTTCTGAGACTGTAGGTTGGGACCCCAAAGTGGGTCACAACCCCTTTTGAATGGGGTAGCCAGGGCTGGCTTAGACTTGCGAGGGTTGAGGACTGAATCCCGAGCCCCATCACCCGGGGCTGAAGCCTGATGGATTCAGCCCTCGGATCACAGGCCCCCTGGCTGGGGCTGAAGCCCTTGGTGTTTGGCTTTGATCCCTTCCCTGCCGAGGGCAGTAGAACTTGGGCTTTGACTCCCCCACCTGGGATAGTGGGAATCAGGCAGACTCCGGCTTCAGCCCCCACTCCTGGGGTCATGTAGTAGTTTTTGTCGTCAGAAGAGGGTCACGGTGCAGTGAAGTTTGAGAACCCCTGCCCTACAGAATGCTGTCTGAGTGCTACTTGTCCAGTTTCATGACACATAGCATTGCAGCCAAGCCACAGAGCCAGAGCTATTCTTCATTTTTGTTTACTCAAGGTATTTTTTGTGGTTTTGTCCATGCTGTTTGAGGACTTCCTATGACATCAGCACTGCATTTTTGTGTGCTCAAAGGGTTTGCCTAAATGCGGTTAAAGATCAAGCTCCTTGTCTTCATTTTTAAGGCTCTACTTAGCTCTGCCTTAGCCTACCTTCCCTCTTTCAAGTATTTCTCCTAACTGCTCCTTTTTGTTATCTCCTCCTGCTATGGGCTTTTCACTTCCTTTTATGCTAACTATTATGCCTCAAACTTTTCCCTTTACGACTTACCCACTAGGGACTGGATCCTTCAGGGTGCTGAGAAATCATGTCAGGATTCTGAACACCCCCATCTTCCACTGAAGTTAGTGGGAGTAGATCAGTTCCCAACTGACCCTCCCCCGCCCCTTCATATGGTTCTTTGAACAATGCTTCCTTGGTGAAGCCTTCCATTGGTGGATTTTTCTCGCTGATCATGCCAATGCCACCCATGCACCTCAACTGTTAAACACTGTTAATACCTGAGCTAAACTGTAAGCTTCTTGGACAAGGACCATGCCTCCTCTGATGAGTGCTGTGTACACGTAGAGTCTTACATATAATTATGTAATCATAACATGTATACAAGGCCATGTAATACAAGTTTGAAAAGGGCCATGACATTTTTGCAGAAATGGAAAAAAAAGATCAACAAGATTGGCAATTTTTTGTGCCCCCCCCCATAATTGGAAAAAGGACATTTTTTTGCATCATTAAAAGTTCTTTTTACTAGCTTCTGATGAAAATATTCTATTGAGAAACATGTAGAGAAAATTTGGAAGTAATATAAACCCTCATGCTTCAGGACATAAGTCAACCACTAATTGAGAGGGAAGAAACTTTTGTTGGCAGCTTATTCCATAGTCCTCTATTTTGGTATTTCATGTATCTGTACCTTCCTCAGAAGCATCTGATACTGGCTGTTGTCAGAGGCAGCATACTAGACAGAGGAGGTGGTATGCTCTAGTGCAGCAGTCCTCAAAGTTTTTTGGCTGTGGCCCCTTTCCGCCGTGTGGCATCCGCTCGCAGCCCCCTGGGGTATTTCCGCCGAAATGCCGCCGAACAGAAAGCTTCCGTTTTCTGTGGCGGCATTTTGGTGGTATAAAAATAGACCGCTGCCGAGTTCGGTGGTCTCTCGGATGGGTGGCGCCGGAGTCTCACGCACCCCTGGGGGTGCGCGCACTCCACTTTGAAGACCACTGCTCTAGTGGATAGAGCACTGGACTGGGCCTCAGCAGGTCTAGGTTCTATTTTTGGCTCTGCCACTTGCTTGCTGGGTGATATTGGGCAAGTTATTGCCTCAGTTTCCCAATCTGTAAAATGGGGATACATGATACTTCCTCCCTTTGTAAAGCTCTTTGAAATCTGCTGATAAGAGCTAAGTATTTTTATTAAATGGAGTACTGGCTAATCTTATGTTCCTAATTGGGAAAACTTCTAAAAGCGAGGAAATCAATCAAAGCCAGTTTCTCTCTTCAATTCAGTTTGCTGTAGGCAGATGTACACACAGTGTTTGGATAACTGACGTGCAGCACTACAAATTCTTCTTTACTCTGATTATTCCGTTGCAATGAAGACTTTTTATTTCTTGATACTGTATATTTTGGTTTGCTAGATGGGAATGTATTCTTTTAACAGGCTTATTCCTTGAACAGGTATTCTGGAAGAGTGCATTGTTCATGGCTAAAAATCAACTATGGGGTGAAAGCCCTAGATAAAGTAAAGCCTGTGTATATAAAAAATGATTGTTAAAATGTCAAGATAATGAAAAGTCAGAAAATAAATTATAGCTGTTATTAATTTTGAATTGTATTCAAATATAGAAATGTGTAGCATAGACAAAAGCTGATTACAGAGAGATTAAATTCAATTTTACTCTATGATAATTGTTTTATGTATTTTACATTTATTTATAAGATTAAATAAAGTCTTGGAATTCTCAGTATAAATCACAGTATGGTACTGATGAACACCAAGGTCAGTAGATAGAAGCACCTTCATTTGCAAAATACATTTCTTTTGTTGGAAATATAAAGTGAATAAAATGAGATTGAAATACATTGCCCTTGTTATTATATACACTCCACATTCATTATAACATTACAGAGTCAGGTATTTTCAGTGTTATAAGGGAGTGGAGATGTTTTTATGCCCCTAGTATCATCCCACATATCATTTGTAACTAAAAATGAAGTATCTTTATTAAAAAGAGATTAACTTAAATTTTGCTGCCGCACTAAGGCTGTGGGGAGACACTTGACGAGAACCACCTAGAGAAAATCAGCTAGGATACTTGTACAAGGTCATTCAGGATTAGAGCCTGCTGTTGACTGGACCAAATCTAGTATGGGCAGGTGCAACCTTTGATTTAAAAGAACGAGAAGTACTTGTGGCACTTTAGAGACTAACAAATTTATTTGGGCATAAACTTTCATGGGCTAAAACCCACTTCATCAGATGCATGGAGTGGAAATATAGTAGGAAAAATATATATATATATATACACACAGAGAACATCAAAAGATGGGAGTTGCCATACCAACTCTAACGAGAAAAATCAATTAAAGTGGACTATTACCAGCAGAAGAAAAAAAAATTTGTAGTGATAATCAGGATGGCCTATTTCAAACAGTTGACAAGAAAGTGTGAGTAACAGTAGGGGAAAAAATAGCATGGGGAAATAGTTTTAGTTTATGTAATGACACATCCACTCCCAGTCTTTATTCAAGCCTAATTTAAAGAGAGGCTACTGCTGTAAATATATCACAGCCTTTCTTACAGAGGATAGCATTGCTAATTGTAAGTTTGACGTTTGGGAGAATATCGTCTCTCGCACCATACACCAGATTTGAAGTTGCAATACAACTACTACTCTTTGGAAATAGTTCAAGGGAACGAAATCTGCTGAAAAATAAAACTATAAGCAGTTGATACCAGAAGACAATAGCCATCCGGTAGGCTTCCTGAAAACTAAATATGATCACCTGTAATTTGTATATTCCCTTCAATAATACTTACATACTCATTAATATTTTTAAGTGTTTTGTATACTGTTACTATATCCCTTTAATAGATCCCTTTTCTATATACCATTGCCACATTCTTAGCCTTCTTTACAAGTTGCCAAATTAACGTTACCTGGAGGCAGACAGCTCTGTGAAATTGTCTATCAGCATAGCTCAGTGAACATTATTTTACAAGGAGTGTGATTTCAGGTAACGTTGCACGTAAGCACAGGTTCTTGGGAAATGATCCTTTGTCTTTATTTTTTCAAAAATTTGAGAGAGACATGTTGGTTCATATGCTATTTGTAATTCTTGAAGTAATATCTTTACGTGTTTTGCTGTGGCATTTTGGTAAATTAATTTTAACTTAAAAATGATAAAAAAGACCCTTTATACTTCATAGTGATGTATTTCTTTCTTGATAAATGTAGAACAACTATTGAGAATGACAGAGGTTTGTGCCATCTTTTTGGTAGAAGCAATGATATGAGGGGATTCCTATAAGCTCACAAAGAACCCTTATTAATAGATTTCACCTGTCAGCCTGGTAAAAGAGAAGTAGTTGGGTTTGACAGAGAGAGCCTTGAAAACATAAACCAGTGAAAACTAATGGCTGACTGAAAAAAATTGGTAGGTCTGTTTTACTTCTGAATCAGGAAGCTGTGGGGACTAAAGATTTTTACCATTTTTGTCAAAGACGGCAGTTAAGTTTGAGAGAGATTCCAAAGAGTCATCTCTCTCACCCTCCGCACAGTCCTTGGGTTGGCCCTGTGAACAATTGTGTGACCATCATGGACTGAAATAGCTTACATTTGGGGGTGGGGAGCAGCAAAAATTGCTTTGCAACGAACCCAAAATGCTAAGGCTGGCTCAGCCTGTGAAAATATAAAGCATTTGCTACTTCTGTGCCTGCAGCAGTCCCTGGCTGGTACCTCTAAGAACGAATGAAGGATATTCAGTCATAAAATTCTGCTATGTAATGCCCTTCTACTGCCCCTCTCACACTCCGTATCCAGCAGGAGGAGAGGAGATGGAACGAAGGCTTCACTGCACTAAGTGGTTGTGTCCCATAATCACTGCAGCCCACTTTACTTTCCTCTGTGCAGGCCCAGCCTGGAGTCTTATGATACTGGAAGGATACTTATGATACCGTAAATAAGACGAGGAATAGTTGTGGCACCTTAGAGACTAACCAGTTTATTTCAGCATAAGCTTTCGTGGGCTATAGCCCACTTCTGTCTTCCTCCCTTCCATACCAGATAGTAGAGACCCTTTCACCTGTCACCACTTGAGCTGGGGTAGTGCCACAGTAAGTCAGTGGAACCCACTTAACATTTGACAGTAGGATTCACACATAGTAATGGTGTTGGATGTTGCAGCAAGCACGGACAACTTATCGCATACCCTTTTTTCCTCTGTCGTATTCCATATCATAGCTATCTCCAGATTAATAAAACTAAATCTCAGGGAAGTTTGGATTCTGTAGACTGCCTACTCAGGTTAGGAAAGGCCACCTACCTGATTAGTTTCTGAGGTTAGTTTACTGTATATTAGGGCTGTCAAGTGATTACAAAAATTAATCGCAATTAGGGCTGTCAAGGGGTTAAAAATTAATTGTGATTAATTGCACAATTTAAAAAAATAATTGCGATTAATCACACTCTTAATAAAAGAATACCCTTTCTTTAAATAATTTAGGATGTTTTCTACATTTTCAAATATATTGATTTCAGTTAAAGCACAGAATATAAAGTGCATAGTGCTCACTTTATATTTATTTTTGATTATAAGTATTTGCACTGTAAAAAAGCAAAATAAATAGTATTTTTCAGTTCACCTAATGCAAGTACTGTAGTGCAATCTCTTTATTGTTAAAGTTGAACTTACAAATGTAGAATTATGTACCAAAAAACTGCATTCAAAAATAAAACAATGTAAAACTTTAGAGCCTACAAGTCTACTCAGTCCTACTTCTTGTTCAGACAATCGCTCTGACAAACAAGTTTGTTTACATTTACAGGAGATAATGCTGCTCGCTTCTTGTTTACAGTGTCACCTAAAAGTGAGAACGGGTGTTCTCATGGCACTGTTGTAGCTAGCATTGCAAGATATTTATGTGCCAGATGCGCGAAAGATTCATATGTCCCTCCCTGCTGCAATCACCATTCCAGGGGACATGCTTCCATGCTGATGATGGGTTCTGCTCGATAACAATCCAATGTAGTGCGGACTGATATATGTTCATTTTCGTTATCTGAGTCATATGCCACCAGCAGAAGGTTGATTTTCTTTTTGGGTGGTTCGGGTTCTGTAGTTTCCTTATCAGAGTGTTGCTCTTTTAAACTTCTGAGAGCATGTCCACACCTCGTCCCTCAGATTTTGGAAGGTAGTTCAGATTCTTAAACCATGGGTGGAGTACTGTAGCTATCTTTAGAAATCTGTCATTGGTACCTTCTTTGCATTTTGTCAAATCAGCAATGAAAGTGTTCTTAAAATGAACCTATGCTGAATCATCATCTGAGACTACTGTAATATGAAATATATGGCAGAATGCGGGTAAAATAGAGCCAGAGACATGCAATTTGTAATCAGAAATAATAATAGAACATGAGAAGTATGAACTTTATATTTTGTGTTATAATTGAAATCAATATATTTGAAAATGTAGAAAAACATCCAAAAATATTTAATACATTTCAATTGGTATTCTGTTGTTTAACAATGTGATTAAAATGTGATTCAATGTTTAATCATGATTTTTTTTTCAATTAATCACATGAGTTAACTGTGATTAATTGATAGCTCTACTGTATATATAATACATGTGTTTCAATTAAAATACAAAAAAGTCCTCTCCACAGTCCCTGGCAGTTTTTGAAAATCACAATCCACACAGCAGCATAACATAAACCTGCACACAACAAAATCAAATACACTAGTCAGTAATTTTTAAAATTGCACAATATACTTCATCTCCCTCCAAATCCCCACGGTGCTTATATGCCCAGTCCTCCCCAGAAGACTTAGCAAATGATGAGAGAGACCTTTGAACTATTTCACATTGAGGAAGAAGGAACATTCCAGAGTCATCACTGAGAATGCCATGCTGAAATTGCCTTTCTTCTAGAACAAGCTGGAGCACTTGTGCACCTAGCATGATTATAACAATGGCAGTGTGCCCTAGAGAGAGATGCTGTCCCTAGTTAACTAGATCCTAAGCAAACTGTCATATTTCACACCAGCTTGTGAAAAGGTTACAACTACAGCTGATATTTTTAATTTTGAAATACCAACAAAATTGGGGTAGGGGAAGAGAAACAGGGCAGTAGCTTGAAAAAAAATTCCTCTGTTTCTCAACCAGCTCCAGTCACAATCCCCAATCTTCCACAAAACTAATCTGGTTCATTTTGTAATATGGTCATTTAATAGCTACTGGGGATTTAATATCCCTTCTCTTTACCTTCCACCCCCTTTTAAGTTGTGAACTCACGTAACTAATGGTGGAAGAACAACTTCCATAAAAGGGGCAGAGGTAATTCTGTCATATCTCCAGCTGTTTCCCCCAACCTAACATCTTTGCCTCAGTTTTGTCCGGGTAGAACTTTGGCCAGTTTACTCTCATCCATGCCCTAGCCCCACCAGTTCTAGCCCAGGGTGTTTGACTGAGTTGTCCGGTTCATGCCTTTGTAAGCTCTTTGGTTCCGCGCTTCTAGCTTGCTGGGCTGATGACAAGGCACAGCCCTCTATGATAATTACTTGTTCAGAGCCTCTCTTTTTTTCTGGACTGATGTCAAGGTATGAGCTTCTGTGAGGTAAGTTACTTGCCTCATCTAGCTTGTTTGGCAGAAGTCAGGAGATGGTGACTGTGAGACCTGTGGCTTGGGGACTCTGTCATGCAGATCTAATGTGTACACACAGACCTCTGTGCATTGTACTAGCAGAGCGGCCACAGCTTGCTACAGTGGGTTAAAATTATAGCCCTCGGTGGGGGTCCACTTGTTCAGCTCTTTTAGTTAGCTGGTCTGATGTGAAGGCAGGAGGAGTCTTGCTGACTTGGGACCTGTAGTTCTTTGGTCTGACATCAGAGGACAGGGTTCTGTGAGCTTGTGGGCTGAAGATCTCTGGGTAAATTTCAAGGTTCAGGTTTTTTTCAGGAGTCTGAAGCAGCTCAACATCTGTAGATAGTGGTGTGATGTCAATACACGGGCCTCTGTGATTTCACTATCTTACGAGTTTTAGCATGTTGGGCTGATGTTACAGTTCAGGCCTCTATGATGTCTGTGGCTCAAAAAGTCTCGCTTGCTTATATGACACAAATGCACAGACTTTGCTGGTGTTACTGAGTCAGCAACCTCATCACTTTGGTAGATTGTTGGGCAAATGCAGTTCTGTGTGTGGTTACTGGCTCAGCACCACAGCTCCATGGTATCATGGAATTTCCATCATCAAAAGAGAGTTTCTGTGATGGAATGCAGTTGCTATAAGGCCACCTTATCGACAGACTTTATCCACTGCACTAGCCTCTTGGTGCCACTTTGGCAGCAAAAAGAGAGATGGAATATCCCCCTGGAGATCTCTCCCAGTGCAGGGGTTGCCAGGGAAGTTGATTGGGATGGAAAAACAAGTAGAAAACACTCTGGTTATTCTGAGCTGCAGAGCAGCCTACGGGCAGTCATAGGAAGGTATTGTAAGTTTGTTTGCTGTCCTTGTTCTTTCTGGGGCTCCAACTTCTGTGCTTTGCAGTGGCAGCCAAAGACATTTGTGGAGTATAACTGTTTTTCTCTCATTGCACTGAAGGTGACTGCTGTGTGGGTGTACTAGGTAACACTAATTAAAATACAGTTTAGCCTTGAAATGTAATTTTGTTCCTCCTCTTTGCTATCCTATGCGTGGCTAATATTTATCTCTAGACTGTTTTCTAGGATTTGAAGTGGAATTATAATAGCTGAAGGTTACTAAATATTAGGAAAAATGTAATTCTATATATATTTGAAAAGTATATATTTCACATTTCAAAAAAATATTGGCATGCATAAAATATTCCTGGTAAACACTCACTGCTTTTTCATATGTAACTTTAGATGTGGGTTTCACAAATAGACTACAAAATTATGATTAAATATTTAGTAGGAAGTCATCATGACTTTGCCTGCTGGTACTTGTTTTTTGTTTGGCATTATACAGTTGGAAATCATATATATTAACTGCTTAAAGAAACGGAAGGATTTATCTATTTTTTCACTATTTATATGAAAGTTTTAAAAATTACATGAATTTCTCTCACTAGTATTTAGCAGTTGCCTTCCCACCGATTCAGAGGGATGAATGAAAGTTAAAGAAGTTGGCTACAGATCTGCAATTTTAAAATTCCACCTGTACTATAGAAAAAGATTATCTGTTTTACAGGAATTCAGAGATGCATCCGACGAAGTGGGTATTAGCCCATGAAAGCTTATGCTCTAATACTTTAGTTAGTCTTTGAGGTGCCACAGGACTCTTTGTTACTTCTGCCATCCCAGACTAACACGGCTACACCTCTGATTCTTGACAACATGCAAGGCACTGCATTTAGCCATATGGAGTGGAAATCCATCAACCTCATGAAGAAACTTGCACAAATACAGACAGATATCATCTTTCTCTCCAAATGCAAACGGATGGACATCATACCAAGTGGACTGAAGGTGAAAAATCCATTGCTTTCTACATACTGCACAGACTACAGTGAGAGATTATGCCAGACACTATCAAAGAAACTGAGGAACCACCTGATCAGCATCCTGTACAGCAAACAGGAAAACATCAGAAAAGAGCTTTCCAACCTGGAGACCTTCAAAAACAACCAACCTTCCACACAAACAGACTTTACTAAAATAAGACAGGAGATCTATATTACACACTTCACATGTCTACAAAAGAAAAAGGACTGCAAGCTATCTAAAATCCTACCTGCCACATGGGGCCACAACAGTGGTACCCCTAACTCACCTAGCAATATCGTCAATCTATCCAGCTACACACTCAGCCTGGCAGAAGAGTCTGTCCTATCTCAAGGACTCTCATTCTGCCCCACCACACCCACAGACATGATACAGTTCTGCGGTGATCTGGAAGCCTACTTTCACCGTCTCCGACTTAAAGAATACTTTCAAGACAACATAGAACAGCGCACTGATACACAGACACCATCCCACTAGCAGCACAAGAAGAACTCCACATGGACTCCTCCTGAGGGTCGAAATGACAGTCTGGACCTATACATAGAATGCTTCCGCCAAGGTGCACAGGCAGAAATTGTGGAAAAACAACATTGCCTGCCTCACTACCTAAGTCGTGCAGAACACAATGCTACTCACAGCCTCAGAAACAACGCTGACATCATAATCAAAGAGACTGATAAAGGAGGTGCTGTTGTCATCATGGACAGGTCTGACTACAATGCATTGGTGATCTTCCAGAAAACACCATCCCAGCCACCATGGATGTAGAGGCTCTCTACACAAACATCACACACAGAGATGGAATACAAGCTGTCAGGAATAGTATCCCTGATGATGCCACAGCACAAGTGGTTGCTGAGCTCCGTGACTTTATCCTCACACACAATTATTTCAAATTTGGCGACAATATATACCTCCAGACCAGTGGCACCGCTATGGGCTCCTGCATGGCCCCACAGCATGCCAACATCTTTATGGCTGACCTGGAACAACGCTTCCTCAACTCTCGTTCACTCACGCCCCTTCTCTATCTACACTACATTGATGACATCTTCATCATCTGGACCCATGGGAAAGAAACCCTGGAAGAATTCCACCATGATTTCAACAGCTTCCACCCCACCATCCACCTCAGCCTGGACCAGTCTACACGGGAGGTCCACTTCCTAGACACCACGGTGCAAATAAATGACGGCCACATCAACACCATCCTATACTGAAAACCTACCAACAGCTATGCCTACCTTCATGCCACCAGCTTCCATCCCACACACACCACACGATCCATTGTCTACAGCCAAGCACTGAGGTACAATCGTATTTGTTCCAACCACTCAGACAGAGACCAACACCTACAAGATCTTCACCAAGCTTTCTCAAAACTACAATACCCGCACAAGGAAATAAGGACACAGACCAACAGAGTCAGACATGTACCCAGAAACCTGCTGCTGCAAGACAAGCCCAAGAAAGAAAACAACAGAACACCACTGGCCATCTCCTACAGTCCTCAGTTAAAACCTCTCCAACGCATCATCAGTGATCTACAACCCATCCTGGACAACAGTCCCTCACTCTCACAGGCCTTGGGAGGCAGACCAGTCCTAGCCCACAGACAACCCGCCAACCTCAAGCATATTCTCACCAGCAACAGCACACCATGCCATAATAACTCTAACTCAGGAACCAATCCATGCAACAAACCTCGATGCCAACTCTGCCCACATATCTACACCAGCAACACCATCACAGGACTTAACCAGATCAGCCACACCATCACTGGTTCATTCACCTGCACATCTACCAATGTAATATATGCCATTATGTGCCAGCAATGCCCCTCTGCTATGTACATCGGCCAAACTGGACAGTCCCTGTGAAAAAGGATAAATGGACACAAATCAGATATCAGGAATGGCAATATACAAAAACCTGTAGGAGAACACTTCAGTCTCCCTGCACACACAATTACAGATTTAAAAGTCACTGTATTGCAGCAAAAAAACTTTAAGACCAGACTGCAAAGAGAAATTGCAGAGCTGCAATTCATTTGCAAATTTGATAAAATCAACTCAGGACTGAATAGGGATTATGAATGGCTAGCTAACTACAAGAACAGTTTCTCTTCTCTTGCTGTTCACACCTCCAGTTCAGCTGCTAGAGGAATACCTCACCCTCCCTGATTAGAGATAACAAGCTGGTTCAGCCTCATTGGACTAACCCTGTTATCTCCAACCTGGTTCTTGCCTACCTATTTATACCTGCCCCTGGATACTTCCACTGCATGCATCTGACGAAGTGGGTATTAGCCCACGAAAGCTTATGCTCTAATACTTTAGTTAGTCTTTAAGGTGCCACAAGACTCTTTGTTACTAGAGGTACATAGTGTAATTCATGTTGCATTAAAAAAGTGGCATTTTTGTAAAGACTGTATCATTGGTTTGGGGTGTTAAATGGGCTCCATTCAAACATGTTTTCAATCTTAGCTCTGTGTTAATTTTAAGTTTTTATTCTTTGTGATCCTCTGAAATGCTTTCAAGCTCATTCATAAAACCAATACAGCAGTTTTCTTCTAATTGAAGAAATAGGGGGTGTGGAATATGTAACTTATGCATCTAGCAGTGGGCATCTGTGAGCACGTACGTTTCTCGACCTATTATAAAACAAAATTCTGACAGTGTGCAGTATCAAAAGCTTATCCCTTTCCTCGGACTTGGGAGTATGTTTTAGTGAGTTTCTTTGTTAATAAAATTCAGCTCAAGACTTCTCCCCAGGCTTGGCTATTCCTGGAGCGCCTACATCAGGAATGCTCAACCCAGGAAAAGATCCTCTTTCTGATAGCCACTCTCCTCTTCCTTACATTTACTTCAGTAATAAGCCACTTGCGTCAATGAGGAAACTGAGTTCACTTAACCTTTTTCCGGCAGAATCATCTTCTAGGAAGGTGAAGCATTTTAGGCAAAAACTGCCAGCTTGTTGTAGTGTCCTCCATTCTCAAGCCAGCCTGCTGAGCAGATTCACAATCTGGGAGTTCAACAAAGAAAACTTTTTTTTTAGATATTCAAAGAAAGGGCATTGACATATTTTCTTATAAGGCCAAACCACTTATTAGATGATACTGTCCTCAAAGTCCTGAAGAAATTCAAAGAATGGGGCTAAAATCCATTATAACAGCTCTGATGGTCTTACACATAGCCACAGATCTTCTCTCAGGCAACGCGAGTTCTTTGCTTTAAAGTTTCATTTTAGATAATCAGATAAGAGTTGTGGTAACGGCTTGACAGTTTGGTTCATGAAAGTGAAAAGTTCACTCCCTGGATAAGTGATTTAAGAATTTATCTCCCTGCATCCCCTCTTCCAGTTTTACTGTGAACTTAGGGTTTGTGGGTTGATCTGGAAGTCTTTCATTATGCTAAGACTTGTCCTCATGACCATTTGAGACTATTACTGGTGAATGTTGTATATAGTCTCTTTTTTGCTTCTTCAGGATGGTTGGTAAGATCAAACCTAGAGTCCAGCAGATGCTGACAATGCAAAATGTCAATATGTTTCTTAAGTATTTGGCCTGTAAGCTATGATTTTCCTTTTATTTTTGTCCTATTAGGTAATATTCCTAGTGCTATAGGCCTATTTTTTAGAGATGCTGAGCAAAGGGAGAGGTAGATGCACAAAACCTCTGAAAAACAGGTTCCTAATGACTGACAAGATTCAGCAAGACTACTCACATGAATAAATAATCCTCAGCATGAATGAGGGTTTCAGAATTGCTCCACAAAGAGTAAAGGTGCTTTGATATTGATTTAGTAATCCAAATCCTCAATCCATCAATACTTAATTTCTCCTTTTCCCCGTGATACCTAGGGAGCTGCTAGTGAAAACATATCATTGTAGCTTGATGAAAAGGACAATCTCTATTTGTAAACTGGGCTTCTATGATTGATCGATATGCAGCTTGCTAAGATGACACTACTATTACAAGATAGAAGAGATTGTCCAACTTCTCTTTTCTAGGCAAATTTCAAGTAGAGAATCTTGCTGAAACAAGCTAGGTTGTCCATGTCTCAACAAGAAAAATGTTTTGCTTCAGTTTGACTGTTTGCCATTATATTGGTAGCAAAAATCTACTTTGTTTGGTTTGAGGATCTGAACCATAGATAGAAATTTCTCTGGCAATGGTGTAACCTAAAACTTATCTGTACTCCACACTCAGGTAAATGACCTCAGAAGAATACTTTAAGGGGTTTTTTTTATTCATTATGTGTGAATCATGTTTTTCTATTTCTGGCCCAGGAAATATGCTTGTCATGTGCGTGTCATATGCACCATATAAAGGCTTGCAATTTATCTTTATTCAAGTCAAAATAAAGGAATGTTTTAACAAAGCAGGTCTATTCAGCTTCTTCATGACCTAGGCTGTATAACTTTATAAATGATGGAAGAATCATGTAACTAGACATTCCATTTATTCACACTATGTCTTGCAAATAAGATTTAAATAATATAATTTAATTGAGGATAAAAAGAAAATACAGAAATCATGAAATGAATAAATAGTTCTAGTGATAGATGTTGCTGGTAATATCTAGTTCTAGTGATAGATGTTGCTGGTAATATCACTGATAGTTATGGTTGCCCACCTGTTCCCATTATAAGACTCTATTCAGTTGCTTATAACTCTGACAAACTTTATCAATTTAGGCTGAAATATTCCATGGTGGTTGTCTTCCTCCTGTAGATTTTTTTTTTTTTTTTAAAAAAACCCTTTAGCTGAAAAGGTGTATCTTTTTCCAAGTACAAGATCAAGGAAAAATCCTTTGTTTTGCACCTGTTAAAAAATGTTTACAGCTATTTTATTGAGAAGCTCTAGCACCTCCATGTTTTTCAACAGGGGATGAAATTTGGGAGAGAGATCACTCTAGTCTTCAGGATGCACTTCTTGCTGTCCCTATGAAAATCTTCCTAAATTTGGTCAAGTTCTAAGCTTTTGGGGAAAAAAAAAATCTTCTGTTCACACATGCTCAGTAGAGGCTTGTTTGAGTTTCACAGCTAAATTATCTGAAGATTCCTTCTGCCCCGAGCATATTTCGTTTTAGGATTGCAGGGGATGAGCATGGCTTTCCCTGTAATTGCTCCTCTCATCTGCCAGATACTGGAACTGAGAATAGGTAGATTGTCCCTTTCTTTGGTCTCTGATCCCCTTCCTGGTGCCCTGGCAGTGGGGATGAAGAAGAATACATGCTGGAATGTAGACAGGTGAAAAACAGTAGAGAATAGGGGGTTGTAGAGCTGAGGGTGTGGGAGCTGCAGAGAAGGGACAGGAGCTGGTAAATTGGAACAGAGGAGGTTTGGTGGGGCATATCATAATAGAGTGCGAGGGGTGGGGCTTGGATATGAGCAGAAGGGGAAGGGGTTACAGAACCAAGGGAAAGTTGGGGCAGAATGGTCTATGACCGCTAGAAAACACTCCCCTGTAGAACCTAAATCCAGGAGTCCTTCATCACTCCATTTGTCAAATACTGGTGAAACCTACTGGCGCAGTGTATGTCTCATCCCGTTCTACTTCACATTATAGAGAATAATAGCCTACTATTGCTACTGGTTAATCTAGCTGCATAGCTGAGATCTATGCTGTAGAAATGAAGATCAGAACTCTGTTGATGAATTGAGGCTGAATATGGTTTAACATGATGGACTTTATTTTTTCAATTTTTTTAGGAAATGACGTTGTTTTTCTCAATGTTAAACAAATGTGAAGTGTGTCAAGTCAAGTACTCCAAAGCTACGAAATGCCAGAATTAAGGACCCTTGCCTTATTCAGTGAATGAGTAGTCATTCATGAGACAACTCTGGTTCATTCCCAGAGCATTGAGGCCGGGGCCCTGTGGACAAATAGTATGTGGTCATTTAATTAAAGACTATATCATAATGCATATGCTGACAAGGGTGACAGATTAATGTTGCAGAAGCAACTTTAGTTCTGGTACTTGCTTACTTTTGAGTGCTTGACTTTGTATCTGACCCTTTCTTTTAATGTGTTTTTATAGAGTAATAAAGTATATAGATAAAGTATTGGGCTGAGAGGGTGGAAAGTAGAACTCCATTATGTACCAACATGTTGGCTTTGTAGCCAACTGCATTCACTTACAGCAGTGACCTTTTGCTTCCTTGTGTTTTAAAATACAATAATTACCTTGTGAGTCTGAAGTCTTGGTGGCAATGATGATGATTTTCAGATTCAGGTTTTTTTAATCATTCTCTTTTCAGCAAGAAATTCAGCCTTGTAAAAAGACATCTGATATACTTCCAGGTTTCACCCTACTAAAGGCAGGGTGTGTGAAACTGCAGAATGTTGTGGGGTCTTTAAAAAAAAAAATTCTTCTGTACAGTCTGAAAGACAGAGCTGGTCTTCACTGGGGGGGGTGGGGATCGACTGCAGATACGCAACTTCAGCTGCATGAATCACGTAGCTGAAGTCGGCGTATCTGCAGCCGATTTACCTGCCGCCCTCACGGCGGCGTCAGTCGGCAGCGTGCTCCCCCATCGACTCCAGTTTACGCCTCGCATCAAGCTGGAGTTACGGAGTCGACGGGGGCAGCGCTGGCCATCGATTTCTCTCGTCTTTACAAGACGCAAGAAATCGATCGCTAAAAGATCGACGGCTACCCACGGTAGTGAGGACATACCCATAGATACCCCTATAGTATGTGTATCTCATATACTGTGTATTCGATATTCCTTTAAATTAATATATATGTAAATAATATTGGCATGAAATTTTCCCAGCCCAGCCAAATATTTATTCACCTACCTTATACTAGCAGAAAGCCCCTAACATTTAATTTTACCATCAAAAATGTATTGCTTGCAAATGGGTGACTAGAATTGTGCTAGGCTGGTGGATGTATGAATATAATACACTTGACCTTCGCTAGAACGCGGGATTTGGGATCCATTTCAAGTCCTGTGTTGTAGCTGGGACTGCGTTATAGCATGGTCCCTGTTACAATGAAAATTAATGACTGTTACTGAATTTGGGAACCACGTCCGTGACCACATTCTTTCGGAATTCGTGTTATATAGATGTGCATTCTATCGAGGGACCAGTGTATTATTATAAAACCTACATTGCAGGTCTTGAAAAACTTCTCAGAAACCTATTATCCAGGTTACTGTCTCATACACTGCAATGAGACATCCGTGGCAGGCTTGTGCCAGCTGACTTGGGCTCGGGCTAAGAGGCTTTGTGGTGTAGATGTTTGGGCTCAGGCTGTGTGTGGTTCTTGCCTTTGCTTTTCCTTGCTGAGTTTTCCAGTGTCCCTGGGCTGGCGTTCAGAACCCCAGACTGGCAGTGGGCTGAGCGGGGCCAGCAGACGGGATCCCGGCTGGCAAGGAGCGGTGGACAGAACCCCAGGTCGGCAGCAAAGTGCCACTGAAAATCAGCTCACGTGCCGCCTTTCGCATGCATGCCATAGTTGCTGACCTCTGGTCTTGAGCCTGGGCTCCTGCCCAAGCCCAAATGCCTGCACCACAATTAAACAGCTCTTAGCCTGAGTCAGGGGACATGGGCCAGGTGCCGGTTTTCAACTGCAATGTAGACATACCCAAAGAGGTCAGTGGCCTCATCGAGAGGTCAAGCAGAAATGCTCTGGTGATAAGCCCAGCCCCCTGCCTTTCCCAGCTGGATGTTGTGATTTCTATCAAAGTGTCTCTGGGCCCTGACCAGTGGGAAAGGAGGAGGTGTGATAGTTCTCAGGATAGCCAGGACTGAGAATCATCTTGCTACTCCCTGCCTCCAGCATGAGGGAGTCTTGCTTTATGCTTAATTGGGTGTCAGGTCTCTGACACCACCAGCCTGTTAGCTACTCAAGCACAATTCATGGGAGGCTCTTCTTTTGTATTGGCTTCCGACTAGTAGATATGAACCTGAAGTTTCACCTAACCTTTTGTTGTTGCTGCTGTGGGACAACTCATGGTAATATGCATTTGCAGGGTTGGGTCCTTTTTGATTTTCATCACCCATTTAAATTCTGAACACTGTTTTCATCATATTTAATTCCTGAAGAGATCCAGCACTTGTCTTCTGTTTTCATTAGGCTCTAGTTTGCTTTAAAATATCTAATTCTCCTGGAATGATCCCAGACTGCCTCCCTCCCCCCCCACCCAATGTTCTTATCCAGGTACTTTTCCCTGTTAGCTCTCTTTAGTGGTATGTATAGTCTGTGAGAAACATCTGTGTAACATTTTCAAAAAAACACTAGTCTGCTTATCATAGCTAAATAAGCAACAGCACATGATGGGGCATGTGTTATACCGTTTGCCTTAGGTGTGATATAAGGCACAAGACTAATGTAGAGTGTTTTCAACACCTGTGAAGTGTTGTTAATGGAGTATAACACATGGACTCTTAAATGCATTATACTTTTCATAGCTTCGTTTTTTCTTGCCAATTTTAAAATGTTGGGATGTTTTTGTAGTGGGCGGGGGAAGCATTTACTTTCTGGATGTTTCAGAGTAGTAGCCGTGTTAGTCTGTATCCGCAAAAAGAACAAGTAGTACTTATGGCACCTTAGAGACTAACCAATTTATTTGGGCATAAGCTTTTGTGGGCTAGAACCTATTTCATTTGGACATAAGCTTTCATGGGCTAGAACCTGTGGTTTTAGCCCATGAAAGCTTATACCCAAGCTTATACCAATCGGTTAGTCTCTAAGGTGCCACGAGTCCTCCTTGTTCTTTTTTCTGGGTGTGTTTACAGTACTTATCAAGCATTTTAAATTGATGTGAGGAGCCCAGTAATTGCTATTAAAGCTTTACAGATCTGCAGCCAAATGTATGCTTTCATTTACACCAGTGCACTCCTATTGGCTTCTATGAGTCAGAAGTAGTGTGTAAGTGAGGGAAGAATTTGGCACTTAAGTCTCTGGATTTTTTTTCTCCTCCAGCATTTAGTTCAGAATATGAAGTCCAAGTTAATTCTCCTCACAAAGCCAGTCCAGTGCAGTGGTAGTGTCTCTTTTTATTTGCCTGCTCTTCATTCCCGCTATAGATTTTGAATGATTGATTTAACTCAGGTGCGGCCTCCCTTTATAAGTGTAATATGGCACAGAAATTGAGAGGATCAACCATTCTGGATATGTCCAGTGCACATTCAACAGTTTATGATAAAAAAGGAAGTGCATTCTTATTTAGACAACCACCTGGCAGGCATGTGAGAAATACTGTTGTGCTGATTGTAAGGGTCAGAAACCATGACCAATGGGAACTTTGGGGACAGCACCTGCAGACAGGGCAGCACGCAGAGCTGCCTGGCTGTGCCTCTGCATTGGATCTGGAGAGGGGACGTGCCACTGCTTCTGGGTGTTGCCTGAGGTAAGGGCTGCCCAGAGCCTTCACCCCTGACCACCACCCCCTGCATCCCAACCCCCTGCCCCAGCTCTGATCCCCCTTCTTCCCTCCAAACTCCTCAGTCCTAGCCCAGAGCCCCCTCCTGCACCTCAAATCCTTCATCCCCAGACCCACCCCAGACCCCGCACCATCAGCCGGAGCTCTAACTCTCCCAACGCCTCAATCTGCTGCCTCAGCCCTGATCTCCCTCCCACCCACCGAGTCCCTTGGTCCAAGCCCAGAGCACCCTTCTATACCCCAAACCCCTCATCCCCAGATCCACCCCAGTCTGCACCCCCAGCAGGAGCCCTCACACACCCCTGCACCCCAGCTCCACCCTAGCCCAGAGCCCCCCCTCCCTCACTTTGAACCCATCATTCCTGGCACCATCCCCAGCCCAGAGCCATACTCCCTCCCACACCCCAACCCCCTGCCTCAGGCCAGAGCCCCCTCCCTTACTCTGAACTCCTTGGCTCCACCCCTCACCATAGAGCTCCCTCTTGCACCCCAATCCCATAATTTCTGGCCCCACCTCAGAACCTGCCCTCCCAGCCAGAGCCCTCCCACATCCGAACCCACTGTCCCAGCCTAGTGAAAATGACCGAGTGAGTGAGGATGGGGTGAGTGAGAGACAGGGGGAGGAGGAGGGATGGAGTGAGCGAGGATGGGGCTTTGGAGGAGGGGCAGGGCTACATTGTTTGTTTTTGTGCGAGTAGAAAGTTGTCAGCCCTAACTATATTGCCACTAACTGTAAACACAGAAGTCCTGTTACATGTACCCAGTCCATTCAAGACAGAACAGAAAAGATGGAAGCCCTTTTGCTGGAGCTGCAGAGCCGGCGCAGGGGTGGGCACAACATGCATAAAAGCTAGACGGGGAACATGACGCTGCTTCCGGGAGCCACGCAGAGTCAAGATGGGCAGGAAGCCTGCCTTAGCCCCGCTGAGTTGCCGACCAGACTTTTAACGGCCCAGTCAGTGGTGCTGACTGAAGCTGCCAGGGTCCCTTTTCAACTAGGCACCTGATAACCCTAAATATAGTGCAGAAATTAGAGACTGTTCAAGAACTGCATGTTTGTTTTATTTTTTAAAAATAATTTGGTTATCAGAAAAATGGAAGATTATTTGTAAAAAAGAGATTATGGCTGAGGAAAATTTGGATACTGTCAGTTTACCCAGTATTTTTCAGCTCTACTTCATTTCTAAATTTGTCATGTCCCCTCTTCCCATGTCTACTCCAAACTTTCTTCTGTCTCTCAAAACTACAGAAAATGTCTGTGTTGTTTTGATTGTGAAATATAGGTTGTGTTTAAAATTATTGCCCACATGCATGTAGACATGTTTGTTATGATACAAGCACTGAGACACCCCTTTGCATGCTTGTGTGGGACATGATACCATGCCTATGATATCATCCTATTGCTTTAGTTTCATTCTTTCGGTACATTGGGAGGGACGGAGCAGGGGGAAATAAGACAGTATTGACTTGTTTTGCTGGTAGAGGAAGTTGTAATTTAGAGAATTAGGAAATTTTAGATAGTCTTGTGATCTATTGTACGGTGGATTTTGCGAAGATAATGTATCCATATTATCAGATATCTCCTAAACCATTTCTAAAGTTTGTTTTGAGAGTTTCACTTTAATCATATCACCATTTTTTACCTGCTTTCATTTCAGTCCTTTACTACCATACAATAAATGGGAAATATATCTGGACCTTTACTTTTATCAAATAGTTTCAGAAAGTCTGGTCAATATTTCAGTTCTATCCTTATCAGAGGTCAAACTGGGCTAGTTCATGGCTGCCTTGCAAACCAGTATTCTTGGGTCTGGTCTCATTACTCAGAAACTAAGATGACAGATCACCATGAGGAGCTGATATTTATTGGGAACTCTGTTGATGGGCCTGCTAAAACAGTGCTGGAAATAATTAGATTGATGCCCTTGTTTCATGATCAAAAAAATATCACACACAGGTGGAAGAGAGTCTGCCATGCCATGCTTCATGTGTCATCGTCCCATCATTTCCCATTATTCTTTTCCTCTACTGTCTTACAACATAAAGCAGAAAACAAATATATGTTATTGTTGTATGTCAAGAATATGGCTTGATATTGTATCATTGTGTTTGTTGTTAATTGTTAATAATTGGAATTTTTATGGTATACCTGTTGTTACATAAAGGGAAACCAAAACATTTAATATTTAAAAATTGTCTTTTAAGCCTTCAAGGTTCCAGAGATGATTGTCCTGCTGTGGGGACAGTAGAAATTGATGCACTGAGGCCTGTCTTACTGAACGGCTGAAACAATATCTTTGAGAATTTTCAACTGCCCATCTTCATCTCAAGGGGTGTTTTGCATTGAAACCTAATGATGGCCATTTAGATGCTAAAATGGACTATTTCGTGCTTAATCAAAGCAGGTTATGACTTCAGCAGTGGCTTTTCACATAGCCCTGGCATGGATGATTTGGGGGTTTATCCAGGCTCAGATGCCAGGAAGCTCTTTGGGCTAATACTTGGCCAGACTGGAGATGAAGAGGCTTAGTAGGAAAAATATACTTGAGGGGAAAAGTATAGGGAGAGAGAAGATGGACTTTAAAATAGGGACAGACTTTTGGGGGAAAGAGAGTGAAAGAAAACAGCACAGACACCTCTTTCAAAACCTCAGGACAGCACTTGTTTGGAGGCCAGTGTAGAGAGAAACAAAGAGCAGAAGACAAAGTGTGAAAAAAAAATGAAATGGGAACAAAAGAAAATTGAAGAGGAGGAAGACACAACATGTGAACAGAGGAGGATTAATAAATAAAGGTGTAAATGGAGTTTGTTATGCGGGTTAGAGGGCAGGAAAGAGACAGAGCAAGTTTATGTGAATAGGGTGTTTTAAAAATCCCCTACCCCTAAAAAAAACCCACCAGGGACATGTGGGGTACTGATTTTAATCTATCGGTAAAATAGTAAAGCATTTCTACTGTACGTAAATGAAAACTTGAGTCTCGTGGTTTTTTATTATATGTTTGATATGCATGTGAAGTAATTATTATAATTGTTTCTTATAATCTTTTTCTTTTGAACAGTAGGGACTTTTCATACCAGCTGTCTTCATAGAGTGATCTGAACTTGCTTTGGATGCTTATAGACTTTTGATTTTCTGGTAAGTTTTGTTGGTTCTATGGAAATTTAAGCCTTTTGTGGAGAAGTGTGTCACTTCATCAAAACTTGGCTTGCATGTGAATACAAAACAAAACAAAACAGGCTGTTTGTTCCCTGGGGAAACTATTCTATAAGCTATCTTTTGTTTTTATATGCTTTACCCTCCTAGATTAAGTGATTTAGTTTAGCTTGGCCTGGGGCAAAACGTTTCAGGATATTTTAGAAGATCCTGGTATTTAATTAACCCTATGAAAATAGTCCTAAATTTCAAACTTTACTTCCTTATCAGTAGAGCATACAATCTTCCTTCTACTGTATGGCTCCCACCCTGCACCCTCTAATGTGTCAATGGTAACTGTCACTTACATCCGGGGTACACGACAAATATTGGCTTGGAATTATTCCAAATGTATAGTGGCCTGAGCAGGCTGCTTTTTTTAAGTCTGTGTAAACTTTTCATTTACTCTGCTTTATCTAGACATATCTACAAGATCTTTCCAACATGGCAAGTAGCAAAACGGTGGCTGGCGAAAGCACACTCAGCCTTTGCTTTTATGAGTGGATGGAAAAGTGAGGAGCTCTAGGTAAGGGAGCTTGTAAGGAAGGAATGCTATCTACCTTAGCATCAGATATTGCCACCTTTTCACAGGCCCACGGAAAGCTCTCCAAGAGGAATTGACCAGTCTCTGCAGTTTGGGAGAAGACAGAGCTGGGAGGGTGCAGGGAGAGATGGTCATTCAAGCTCTGTGGCAGCCTCCCCACCCCCAGCCTGCAGGACTTTTGCTGGTAAGATAATGCTAGCCTTATTGGCATTAACTTCACCCCGTCTCATGGTGTGGTTCAGGGACCAGCAGTTGCAGCTATCAAGAGGCATCTCTACTCCAAGTTCAGAAACTGGGCTGCCAAGGAGCAAGAGCGGGGGCTTGAAGGCACCACAGGTGGGAAAGGGCTTGAGGACTGTATTACTCGGCATTGCATTGTATGTCTACACTGCAATTAGACACCCATAGCTGGCCCATGCCAGCTGACTCAGGCTGTGGGGCTGTTTAACTGCAGTGTACACATTTTGGCTGGGGCTACTGCCCAAGCTCTGGGATCCTACCATTTTACAGGGTCCTAGAGCCCAGGTTATGGCTTGAGCCCAGATGTCTACACAGCAGTTAAACAGCCTGCAGCCCAAGCCTTGCGAGCCTGAGTCAGCTGGCATAGGTTAGCTGTGGGTGTCTAATTGTAGTGTAGACATACGCACAGTGTCTACATTTTAAGTGTCCTGCTGCCTAGTAAAGTTCACAAACCTGAGTTAGGTGTCCAGGCTCCCTATACAATGCCTAGGGGAGGGTTAGACGCCTAAGAACAGGATTCACAAAAGCCAGCCTACTGACTCAGAACCTACCTAAGCTATCTAGGAGAAAATGCTGAGGGGAGTAGTGCAGCCTAAGCCTTGCCTCTGAAAGGGGCTTAGGTGTCGAAGTTAGGGCCAGAAGGTTCACCCTTGCGAATCCCTCGTGGAGTCTGGTGCTAATCCAGGTCAGTTCTTTTCCAAGAAAAAATGAGAAAGTGGAGGTTTCCCCCTCCTTATCACCTTAAAACCAATGGATGAAGCACTCACCCAGGATGTGGGAGACCTAGGTTCAGATCTCCCCTCTGCCAGATGCAGAGGCGGGATTTGAACTGGGGTCTCCTCCTTCTCAGAAGAGTGCCCTAACCACTGTGCTGTGGGATATGATGGAGTGGGTTTGTCTGTTGAAGCTGTTCCACTTAAGAAATACTTAAATATTCCTTGGGCCAGAGAGAGAGAATGTGTGACTCTATAGCCCTGTGGTTAGAGCACTCACCTGGATGGTGGGAGACTAACTTCAGATCCTTGCTCCACATCAAGCAGAGGGGGAATTTGAATGCAGCTCTTCCACATCGTGGGTGAGTTCTCTGACCACTGGGCTAAAGTCATAAGGGCACCACTACCACCTCTTCTTCCATGGGTCTGGGCATTTTGTAACCTACTGAACTGGGCCCCAAAGGCAAGATAAGTGGAGAATTCCTGATTTGTGAATCCCATTGGGGCTTAAGCATGAATTAAGTCCTGAGCTACTGGGCAGTGTGAGGACTTAGTGGCTATGTGCATGCCCAGATGCCAACATTTAGACACCTTGGGACCCTTTAATGGTGGAAACTTAAGCACCTTAGGTTAGGCAGGGTTAGGCAGCAGCTGTGCAGTAATTTTCTCAATACCAGGTGTGGCTAATTGTTGGACTTAGCCATCTAAGTTCCCCTTGTGAAACTCACCTTACGCCTCCATGTGGATGGTATTAGCATTGGCTGAATCCCCAGAAATCTGCTGAGTTTAGGAACAGAATTCCAGCCCCTTCTAACTCAAAACCTGCATTCCTCTTATCCCTTCTTCACCGAGGGAAAAATGTACTGGAAACTATATGAGTGTCAGCTCAATTTTCTGTTGCTTAAACAGGAGTTGTTTGCCTGAAAGACAATAAAGCCATGGAGGAGAGGCTGAAAATGAAAAGGTGTCTGTAATATGTGTTTATCAAGCTAAATATGGAATGTACAAATTAAGTAAACTTTTTTTTTTGCCCTTTTTATGCAGTTATCTTCCTCCATCTAGTGTTGCTATATGATCCATATTTTCATGGCCAGTTTGTATTTCTAGTGTTGACCTATATCCAATTTTTTTCTTTGAAGTACAAACTGCTTAGAATTTCACGTCTGAAGAATGTTGGCATCTATTGATTTTATATTATTGCATGTTTTAACCAGATCTACTGAGCTGTCTATGGTCTTTTCCTAGAGCATACAGAATTTCTGTCAAAGATGTAATTCCAAAAGAACATTTGTGCAGAAACAGCCACATTTTACCTAGTGCAGGGATGGGGGATCATTTTTCTATTGGGGCCACTGACCCACAGAAAAAAGACAGCCCCATGGGGGAGAGGGTGTGGGGGGGCTCAGAGCTTTCCCTAGGCTCTGGGTGGGGCCAGAAATGAGGGGTTCAAGATGTGGGAGGGGGCTCTGGGTAGCGGTGTGGGACTCTGGGCTGGGGCCAAGGGGTTGTGTGCAACCGAACCAATGAAAATGCATACTGTAGTGAAGGCAGCAATACACATACAATGCATACATGCTGTAGAAAATCCCCATTGGCTGGAAAATTAATTTGTTCATACATTGTAGAGAGTGACTGAAGTCTAAAAATAAATCATCATTAGAAGTTATTTACTCTGAAAGTTTAAATGTTTTAAAATATTTCTTATAACCCATAACGTCTTCAGATAATGAGTGAATTAAATGATCTCGGTGGTTAGTAAATCTAATAATTAAGGCCCTCTTCTTGCAATGGAATCCATCTACACAAACAGTTACACCTCAGGCTAAAGATGCACAGGTCCCTTTGCAGGATTAGGTCCTAACTGAATGAGGTGAGTGATGCCTCTATTTCATATCACACAATGAAAATAAAGTAACTTTTTGTACTGGCTATAACACAGGACAACTTGTCCCAGGTTTTCAATCTGACGTCTGACAAAGCTGTACAGAAACTCTAGAGCATGTGCAGAAGTCAGAGTTGTCCATGCACGTAGCTAAGGATTTGTTAGTTGCGAGCATCTGTGTACTTTGGTGTGACCCAGTTAGAAAACTTAGGCCATTTTTGCATGAGAACAGAAGTCCATCAGGTAAATGTTAATGTGTTTAGTTTAATTTCGGTGTCTGATATGAATATGGTTTTATATGTATTAAAAAGATTGAAATCATTGTACTTAAGCTATAATAAATACATGTGTGCATACATTTGGTATTTAAACTTACATAACCAAAGATCCATCAATAGTTATTTTCCTTTAGGGAAACTTTAGGAATCCATTTTGCAATTCTAAAATCCATATACACGAGTTAAGACTATATTGTCTGTTGTTTAAGGTGAGTGTAAGGACAGACATTAATATTTTATAATAGATTCTTAATCCTTTGTTCTGGAAAGTGTTAAAGTTTTCATTAGAGTTAAAATATGTTGCATGTTTACAGAAAGGTCCACATATTAAGATTTCAGGCTGTCCGTTTTAATTATTTGAATCATTAGAACATCTAATTTTTGCTTAAGAATACACAAATGTACCATTAAGTCTGTTTTTTAAGATTTTTTTTCCAGTTTAATATCTGAATCCAAATTCATAAAGAGTTGGAAAAATGAGATGTCTGAGCTATCGGATTCACAGGGATTTCATATGAAGCCTATTTAATCAGGATAACACAGTTATTAATATTCATAAAGTCAGCTGGAACACAAATGACAGACTATGGGGCCTAAAATTTTTTACTTGGTGAATTTATTAAAAGCAGCTTAAAAAATTAATGGAATTTAAGTAAAGTTGGCAAAAATGAAAATCTTATGTTAGCAGAAAAGAATCTTTATTAGAACTTTCTTTAAGACCACTCTTGCATTGATATCTTTGACAGATTTCATTGGTACTTAAAGAAGAAAGATGCATGAATGGTCATTTAAAAGGATTTAAATACATTGGCACATTAATTTTTACATGAATAATAAGTAGTTTCCAAAAGCAATTAACTCACAGTGTACAAGATTTGAATAGAAAAATAAGACTGTGACATCAAAGGGCAAAGCAAATGTGCTGTACATTTTAAACTTGGAAATGTGACTTTTTAAAATAATTTGATTTATTTCATCTTGACAATGAGTGTAGTGTCTGCAGATATTTGTCCATGGCCTCTGCTTGATTTTAGGTGTGTAAAGATCAATAATAGACTTATTTTGCTAGCAGGAAATCTTATTGAGTAGTTCCTTACTAATGTCTTAAAGAACAATAACTGTGTTTGTGAATATACTTTTTGTAAATTCAGTGTTTGTGGAAAAGACCATATACAGGACATTTGCAAATACTGTTAACATATTCTTTGTACTCTTTACTAGAAAGCAATATGTCAATACAGGTTAGGGCTAGAAGTCATTTAAAAACTGGGAAGTTATTAGTAAATTTATGCTCAAGTACATAAGTAACTTTTCACTTAAATTTGCAAAGCCTTATTTTTGCAGTTATTGGATGTGACATACCACAGTTATAGTCAATTTATAATTTTCCTTGCTTAATGTCCTGGTTAGTTGCTGATGTGCACAGGACAGAAACTGTACTGGGATATTATGATTATATCAAAACAGGATATGTATAATTGATACCACCTTGAATTGAAGGATTGTGAATAAGGAAAGAGCATTTTAAATCAAACTTGAATTGTGTCATTGAAATATGTTGTTTTGTGGCCTTAATTTCCTCTTACCATTTTTAGAATTTGATTTAACCTTTTCCACAGTGGTATACTGTCACCTTCTTTTCTCCTAGGCTTAGTCTCATCTATATGGGATCGATGCTCTTTGAGTCCTTCTTTTTCATTCCAGTTTGTCTTGCAGCAGTTTCCTGGAAACTCTGCAGCTAATCAAATCCTTTTGTGTGACATCCATCCATCTAGTTCTGTGTCTTCCAACCCTTCTCTTATCCTTCACTTCTAAATCTAACACCCTGTTTCCTGTATATTCTTCCACTGTTTCTTAAATTTTCATTTATTTTGATTATCACCTTAATTAGGTTAACCAGAAGACTGTTTGTTTTCTTAATAAAAGCACTCAATAATGCCTGCGGTAATAGATCAGTTAGAAAACTTTCATTTCATTTCAAAAGGGAATTTAAGTAGAACACTGAATTTCAATTCTTTAGTGATTCATTCACAAAGAAACTTTTATAACCATGCCCAACTTCTTGTTGATTTGTATGAGTTACTCAGTGCTGTCCGAATGATAGTATTGTAGTTAGTTTTGTCCTCAATGTCACTTAGCCCTGGCCTACATTGTGAGTGACGGTGGAGAGGGGGAATCTATCTAAGATATGCAACTTCAGCTACGAGAATAGCGTAGCTGAAGTCAACATACTTAGATCGACTTACCGCAGCATCTTCATGGTGGTGAGTCGACTGCTGCTGCTCCCCCATTGACTTCACCTGCTCCTCTCATGGCAGTGGAATAGAGCAGTTGATGGGAGAGCACTCGGGGATTGATTTATCGCATCTAGACTATACACAACAAATCAACCCCCAATAGATCGATCACTACCTGCCAATCCAGCGGGTAGTGTAGACATCCCCTTAGAGTACCTCACAGAAACATATGTTGTCTTGCTTGCAAATATTGTGTATGAGCTACATTTTATTGTGGATTTTTTTAAGAATAAGCCTGGACACTTACTTAGCAAAACTGAATAGTGAAATATTTTGAAAAGTAATATTTTGTTGATAAGAGAAGGGGAAAAACAAATAAAAAAAATCCAACTGCCCGGAAATATCGTATTAGTTGACTTTTACCAGTAAGTCACCCAACATAGTTTAATCACCATAGTTGATTTTCTATCTATGTAAAACAAAAGTGTTTCTATTAATTAATGAAGGGTGTTTGTGTAACATATGAGAGAAGCTACAACCTCTAAAAGTTATGCCATTCTCCAAGTTATAGCATTGATTATTCAGTAGATTTATTATTCACTATTATCTCCAGGAGAGGGCAGCCTTTTCCTACAACAGGTACATAAAAGAACATGCCCTGCTTAGACTGTCAATGTTTCTTGTAATTACTCCCAGTATATTTGTTGCTTGCTTATGAATTAACTTGCATTTATGGAACTAAATCATTCCAATCATTTAATTACACCTGAGGAGCTGAACTATAATTGCTTGCTTCCAGCTAGGATCTGATATGGCTTGAGCAGTATTAATTTGATGTTTACTTTTCTGAGTGCTAAAAGCATTAAAATGATTGTGCAATGGGATTACATTTTACTAATTGCTGGCATTCATTAGCTGGGTAAATCACGAGGAAGACTGACTGTATATTGTACAGGGATAAAATTATGGTTTAAAATAGTACATTACTAGGCGCATTAAGGCTCTAAGACATGTTTTAAAATACTCTGGAGGTTATTAAAGACTGTATTTTCTTCATGTCTTGCTATATGAATATCTTATTAAAAGACTGCAATTATTATGAATCTTTTTGTGCAATATGTAGGGAAATGGCTTCATTGACTGAAACATACTTCTCTGATATTAATAACCTTCTATATTTTCAGCTAATCCAAAAGTAAATGAGGAACTTAGAAAAAGGTTGCCAACTCCAAATCAAATCAACACACTTATACAGAATCAAAAAAGAAGAAGCTTACAGCTTCATTTGAGGATTTCTGTAATGCACTCACTATTCTAGGTATGCAATAAAGTTATCTTTTCTTTCACTTTTAAGAAACAACCGCATCAAATAAACACTTGCACTGCTTTAATCATATACACTTAGGCTTAGGACAATTATGAGCTGGAGATACTACTAATTTCTGAATGGTTACTGTAAATGTTAGTCTCAATAAATCTTATCAGTGGTCTTCAAAATTAATTTTGTATAATCTCAAATTAAAAATGACAGGCCCTTCATTTTTTCATATAGCATAGAAGAAAAACTCTCTCCCTCCCCTCCACCACTTCTTCACTAGTAAGTGGGGGAGGACGGAAGAGAAACCTTTATGTTGGTATCATTTACAGGATTTTATACATTCACTTTTAAGATTTTTCACACTACATAAGATTTGTTTGCCGAGATAGTAATTCCCTGTGCATTTTCATTAGCTCATACATTACCGCTTCACGCTGTATTTTTAGACAAATGCAGAATACAGTATCCTGTTTATTTCAGGGTGTCTCACCAACACCTCTGCTTGAAGGTTAAAAAATTGCTGTTGCTATAGATAATTTAAAAAGCGATGCTAGAGTAAATATTTAAGTTTATGGTAAACTTAGATGTTAAATAAAAAGCAAAGCTCACAAATTAAGTGTAGGGTAAAATGTTTAGACAAAGTATCAGAAGATAATATGCTGTATGTAAAAATTAAAATATTTTATAGAGAGAGTCTTAAAAATTCATCATATTAAATAGTTCATGAAAATCTAAAGAAATAAAAGGTCTTATCAATACAGTAAGTTTATCATAAACTGTAATTAAATATTGTCATGACTAGTTGAAAAGTTAAGTTTTATATTACAGTATATAATACAGAACAGTACATATAAAGTACAGTTTTTTAATTATAGAGGTTTGAAATGTCTTCCTAAATACAAGCTTAAAGTACAAGTTGAAAATGTTTGTGGTTATTTTGTGTTTCTCATAAAATTCACAAACACAAGCACATTATGAACAGCTCAAAGACTCAATTCTGCAAGTACTTACTACCACCAGTGGCAGTTGCCACAGTGGTGAACAATGCCTTTGTCTTCAATGGAACTACTTGCTGTAGTAAATGTTGCACTTGGTAGCATGTGTTTTTCAAGATCAGGACTTGAACAAGGAGACAAACTAATAAATACTTCAACAAAGGCATTAAACACAGCAGAAAGCTGAATAAACCATTATATAAACTAAATGTGTGAAGAAAAAATCTTTTACTGAGGAACATAGCTTAGCATTAACTGTTAAAATACACAGAGTTTATTGTGCTACTATAAATATTTTAAAAATCATTTGTCTTGTAAATTCTCTGTCAAATAAAGGGTAGGTATAGGTGTGTTCTAATATATTGTTTCAAGTTTATTTATCTAGAGTTGGCTTTATTTTAGCTCTGCAATCTTGGAGCAAAAACCAGAGTGAGTGCCAGATCAAACAAGTTCAGAAGTACAAATGGAGGACTGGTCAAAAGGTAAGGACTTTTAAGGTGTTAATGCGTAACCCCAGGTAGTGTACTAGTGCTAGGTACTGACTGGAATGTATTTGTTCTTGCTGATATATTGAAGTGACTTTTTTTTCTGATCTTTTTGCTCTGCCTCTTGGAAACATTTGGGGTGAAAGAAAAGCAGTTGCAAGTTTGTCTTTTAAAATAGAATTTTAAAGCTTCAGTGAAAGAGAAAATGTGCAAATCTTCAACCAGTGTAGTTTTTTGTAGATTACTGTAGCTTTTCTGCGTTTTGCAATGTTAAGGGACTGCAGTTAAACTCTCAGTTGTGATATTCAGCATTATTATTATTTATGTGTATTCCTGTAGTACTACAGAGTCCTAGGCATGGACTGGGATCTCATTCTGCTAGGCACTGTGCAAACACAGAACAAAAAGACAGTCCTTGCCCCCAAAGTTCCATTACTTTCTAACTTAGTTCTTTTATGAATTTAATAAAAAAAAGTGTATCTGAAAATTAAGATTCATAGTATTTTTTCTGTTATTCAGACCTTCATTGTGGTGAGAATAAAAATCTTGTTATTAATATTAAATAATTTCTTGATATTACCTTAGGTCAAATGACAGTGTAGCATTTGGTCCAACAATGTGTGGTGTCTCCCCTGTTGACTTCAGTCGGGCTTTGAGGGCACTTGGCACCTTGTTGGGGGTTGAGGTGAGTCCCAGCACAAATAGCCAGACTTGCACTAGTTCAGCTTAAATTAACATGCTAAAAATAGCAGGGTGGATGTTGCTGTGCTGGCATGGGCTTGGGCTCACCGACCAACCTCGGAACCAAGGGGTTGGATGGTCTTGGACTCCAGGGGGCTACTACAAGCCACTGCCATTGCTGCAACATCCACACTGCTATTTCTAGCATGTTAGTTGGAGCTGAGGTAGTGCAAATCTACCCATGCTGGGAATCACACCTTCCAGCTGCAATGTAGACATATCTTTAGCCTCCTGATTGGGATGGGGAAGAGTCATCTTATATTGGAAAGAACCAAAGGGAGTTCTCCGGTATGTCTTTTCAATGGTGACATAAAGAGTTCTGTGGGAGAGGGGTATCTAAGGGCGAACTGCACAGGAATTAAGTGACTAAGGTGGTATCACATGAATGGGCTAGATCCTTAGTAGGAACAGAACACCTAAGGGGGTCCAATAGAGAGATGGTACGTCATGGGTGGCCCATATGTCTTGAAGAAAGGAAAGGATATGAGAGGTAGAGCCCAGGTGTCTGATGTAAGAGAGGTGCTTACAGGCAAATGGTCATTACTATGGGCATAGAGATAGGATTGGGAAGAGTGGGGAAGAGAAGAATCAAGCCGCTAATGGCCTCAACCACAAAGACTTTTGCTCTGGCAGACCCTCATGTATCTGTGACCCAAATTTTTACCTCCACACTGTTTCTCCAAAGAGAATAAATTTCAAATATGCCATAAAACCAGTCTTTCATTTGCAAGGCAAGGCAAAGAAAGCATTGTTTTTCTTTTGCAGGAGCGGACTTGCCTCTTAGTAGTTTGGAGATTCTTAATTTTCTAGGAGTAATACTGTATATAAAAACAATCTACAGGCATCTCTTAATCCCCATAATGTAGAATGCCTGCTGAGGTAGCTGAAAAATATTTCTGAACCAAATACTTATGAAATATTCTCAGTGCAGTAGCTAAGTGAAAAACTGGAGAACTGGTCTTTCATTATACTATATTTTAAATAATAACTCACCTTAATTGATTAGCCACTTAAAATTGGTATGTCAAGTTCCACGTTTTCATTTTCTCTCTGTGTGTGTATCTATCTATCTATCTATCTATCTACTGTATGTTCCACTCTATGCATCTGATGAAGTGGGTTCTAGCCCACAAAAGCTTATGCCCAAATAAATTTGTTAGTATCTAAGGTGTCACAAGTACTTCTCATTCTTTTTAAATTTTATGTAGCTAATTCAAATGTAGTACCTTTAGACCTTTAGGGGTCAGCATACCCTAAGAAAGGTTCAAAAGGTTAACTTCCAAAGTAGCTAACAATGAATACCTTAAATTCCCTGTGCACTAAACATTTCCTGTCATATTTCAAGAAATGTGCTGGCACAATAAATGATATTTATTTCATAGCTTACAGAATCTTTAAAAAAACTGCTAGCTATTTAATGAGTTCCATTTATTTGAAATATCACTTCTGATTAAAGGATTTCAAGTTTCATATTACTTTGGAAAGGACATTATTTCATGCAAATGTTTATGTATTTGTGGGTCCAATAAAAGATATTATCTAACTTTATGAAATATTGAAGATGAAAGCATGCATAGCATAACAAAGAATTAAGTTGTAATTAATAACTTAAAAATCATATGATTCTTATTCACTTGTATCCATAGAAAAGTAAAGAAAGACTTACTATTAACCGTGTTAATAGTTTTTATGTTGTGATTTACTGAGATCTGTTGAGCATAGAGAGCTCCTTGTCATCACTTCGATTTAAATTGAAAAACAGTATTATTTCAAATAAATAACTCCCTGAAACTGGTTTTCCAGTATTAAGAGCCTAGATACTGTATTGGTGTAATTGGCCTGCTTGCCATCTTGGTAACAAGTAAAGGTCTTTTATATAACCAAGGTGAACATTTGATTTTTTTGGGATGACCCACTACATCCAAAAGGACTTCAAGTGTTCTCCCTGAATAATTAAAATAGTAACTTGCCATTGTTTGTGTTCCTCAATCCTCCATGCTGTCCTCTCAGCTGTTATTCCTTCCTGCATTGGATACTATACTGCCTCCAATGTTCCGACATAGGTTGCTTCTAGAAATAGCTCCTAATGACTATTTCTGATTCAGAACCTGTTTTACAACATAAGCAAATACCATTAGGCATGGCTGAGGTTAAATTCATGTGGTTAGAAGAAACTCAACCAAACAAAGAGATTGGAAAGATAAGTTATTACCTCTGAAGAAATGACAGTTTTAATAATTACATGGTACATTGGGTAATATGTTTATGTATTCCAGAAAATAAAACATTTGAAAGAGCAGTTTAAGAAGGACACTACATTTTAAATTTGTTTTGGAATTCAGTCAGTCTTTGAAACCTCCAGACTGTTCGGATTATAAATGTCTTCATGAACGAAGACATGCTTTTGCCTCTGCTTTTATGTATTAGAAAGGGTTAAAAACTAGTCTGTGTGTAAGGATTACCATTTTCGTCTTGGGTCTAATTTAAATTTACCGTTTATGTCCACAGGACCTCATTTTTAATAGGGGGATAGTGGTTTCTCACATATTTCTCTCAAGTATTCTTAGATGGAGTGGTTTAGGATCATTGGCAGCTGGCCACTGAAAACTGTTTCATTTCCAGATGAAATGCTCAGATTCCAAGCCCGAAAGCATAAGACTTATAGTCTATTCTAAAAAGAAATTTAATCTTACAAATGTATTTATGAAGTTTGCATGAAAATTAAAAGAAGTTGTAAATTGGGATGTAAAACTTTTATTTGGTGATGGCCTAAATGTGTGGCAAAGCACCAAAATATGGAGAACACACAAATATAAATAAATAAAAGCAGATGACAGGGGTTGGAACGGAATTGGCTCTGTTTAGGTATATAGGTTTCTATGAACTAAACTTCAAGATTCAACATTTTTATACCAATTCTCAGGAAATAGCAGGATTTGGAAAAATGGCAGGTAAATTTACTTGAAGGTAAATTTGTGTTTGAACTGAGTGATGTCCTATGTCAAGAGCTATATTTGAAAGGTGTGCTTGAAGGGCTCGGGATGTTTCATTGTTAACTACGAATATGTTCACAGTTGTTATACTTTTTGCAGTTATGATCTTTTTGTCTGTGTTGTGTTTTTGTGTGTGAATTTATTTGATTTAAGGAAAGGAGGGAGATAAAACTTCTTGGATATGCAAGGTAGTTTTTGATCTCTTAACCAAAAATGAGAAGAGAGATTCTGTCACTCCAAACTGGAGAAAATGATCATGACAATCTTATTGCTGTGCATCTAGAATTACTAACTTTGTAAAAGTAGGTAACTTAATTTGTCAATTTTTTGTTGCTTTTAAAAGTGGCAAAGTTCACTTAACAGACCACATACTTACAAAGCTTGTGGTTTTTGCTCTTGTTTTTTAGTTTGGATTTTTTTTTTTAGATTACATTTTATTATTGGAAGAACTGAATTTCAAAGATACATGGGTACAAAGAGTCACCAAACCAACAACTCTCTTTGCCCCATATAATTACATAGTAAAAAAAAAGATTAGTATGAGAGTTGAGTTACCGGCATTGTGTTAATCAAACAGCCCTGGAGTTTAAACTCTTTAGTGGGAGGAATTGTCTTTTAGTAAGTGTGTGTACAGTATTCAGCGAAATGACGGCCTGATCCCTGATTTGGATGTATAGGTGCAAAATAAAATAAAGAATATAAACTATAAAATAAATAATATCTCCCTCATATATTTTATTTGTGAGAGTACCAAAAATTATCCAAAGTTTTCACTGCTGTTTTCTGTAGCTCAAATTCTGATTATTTGTGTTTAAAACTTTATTTTAAAACAAATTATGATCCCAACTGGAATCTTGCATGCCCAATTTCTTTCTGGAGAAGGAGTTATTAGCACAAAGTTTATAAGCCCTGAAAAGAGGAGTTTTTAATTAACACCTTCAACCATAGTTATATAATTATCGTAGAATCAGATCAGTAATATAGTTCCCTCTCACTTTACGTGTTAGGGATAGATTGCGTAGTGAGCTAATGAACCAATGTTACAAAAGATCGGGTGTTAAATTCTAGTGTGGTGACAATTAAAATGAATACACTGGTTTTATCTTAGTCCCTAGAGGACATTTGTCTGCTTCATAAAAAGCACTTTAATTTGTACCAAATTTAGCATGCATGTCGCTGACTGTTGAGAGCCCCAGTTTAATGAGGTTGTGATGATGTAGGTTGAATTTGAGTTGCATTGGCATAGCAGCATGTGGAAATTGCCATAGAATTTACTGTGTGCTATGCTGATTCTAACTTACTATCATGTTCAAGAATTTCCCCCTTCAGCCCCCGACCAAAGAAAAAGAGAACAGGGGTAGGGGCAGTAATAGACCTGTGGGCCAGATTATCATAGTTAGATACATACAGTTCCTCAGATATATTTGTGTGTGCCTGGTTTATGAATTTAAATATTTAGTGTTTGTGTACAGCTTCTTTGTGTATGCACATATGTGATGTCTGTGTATTTGCTTCATGTATTTCTACATGCATGTGAGTTATACACATGTTGGTTAGGTACATGCAAATTTTGGTACCTAGCTTTGAAAATTAGCTTTTTCCTTATGTCAGCATAATTATGATGTATATTTATAAATGTGGTGTTCCATTTTATAGCATACTGAAAATGTATTAAGAAATGAAACCTCTTTAGAAATATATATCATGTATTTATTTCATTTACTTCACTTGCAAATTACTTCCATTAGTTATCAACAAAATCCCAGATAAATTCATTGTAATTGATATGTACAGCTACACACATTTGGAACATAGATGTAAAATGGGATAAAAAGTTAGCCAAGACACATTTGTTGTTGATGTTTTTATTAAAAGCAAGCAAACAAAATCCTCCATTTCCATGAAAGATATAGACCAGGGATCAGCAACCTTTCAAAAGTGGTGTGCCAAGTTTTAATTTATTCACTGTAATTTAAGGTTTTGTTGCCAGTAATACATTTAATGTTTTTAGAAGGTCTCTTTCTATGTCTATAATATATAACTAAAGTATTGTTGTATATAAAGTAAATAAGGTTTTCAAAGTGTTTAAGAACTTCATTTAAAATTACATTTTGCAGAACCTCCCAGCCCAGTTGCCAGGACCCAGGCAGTGTGAGTGCCACTGAAAATCAGCTCATGTGCCGCCTACGGCACAAGTGCCATAGGTTGCTTACCCCGATATAGACCATGTTAGTAAGGAGCTCTACCTGATTGCAGGGATTTCATAGCATAAAGATTTTACAGTGATTTCTTTCTTTCTAAATGGAATGAAATGTAACATGAAGTCCTGATGTAACACCGAAAAGAAATACTAAGCCATTGAGAGAAGTCTGTGCTATTCTCCTTATGCTCCCAAAACTCCCATTGCATTAGTTACATATATAGTTAGCTGGAAATTGTCCAACAAACTGAGTGTGGGTCTGGGAGCCAAGAACTGCTGAATCCAATCTCACACCTGCTATTGACTTGCAGAGTCAGCTTGATCTAGTCTCTTAACTTTTCTATGTCTGTTCCTCTCTCTCTGTAAAATGAGTATAGCACAAAGCTCTAAGTTGGCCATGCAGTATGGGCTGGTGAAGCTTCTGCTCCACTGCCACTTAGCATGTTAGCCTTCTAACTTACTCAGTGAAGCTCTGGGGTAACACATGGTTGTAAAACTGCTTCTCACCTCCAGCTAATGCCCTCATTAACTCAAGAGTTGACTGGGTACAGACTTGAGGTGATGCGTCTTCTTTCTCTGAAACACACAGTGCTGCTGCGGCTGTTGTTGGGAGACAGTGACTGATGCCCCTCGCTCCAAGAGTACAGTGGATGTGTGGGGACAGAGTGGAACCACACTCAACGTGCTTGGTTCAGTTCTTCTCCCTTCAGATGCTGCAGCAGGAGAAACCGCAGATGTTTCCTCCTCTCCTTCTGCATTCAGGGAAGGGAAACCCACCCTAGTGCTTACATAAAGATAAGGGGACCCCCTTAAAGAGTGATCACAGAGGGAGCAGGATAAGCAGCATGATGTCAGAAGCAGAAGAGGCACAAGGGTCAAGACAAAACATCACAGGTGGAGGGGGTAAAAACAAAAGGGCGACAGTGGACATAAGGAAGGAGACAAAAATCTCAGATAGAGGAATGTGGAACAGGACACCCCAAAAGAACCTGGGAAAGAGAGAAGGGATCTGAAGGTTGAGAGATCTAAAAATGAAAGCAAATTTAATTTTGTGGGGGAATTGTTTTGTTCTCTTTGATTGTTAAACTTCTAGCCACACTAAATGACTGTCTGTCTGACTGAACTCGTATATTATTTGATCTGCCCTCCAAAAACAACCTTCCCTCCCCCTTCAGCCACTCAGCCCCTACCCCAAAAACTTGAAATCACTAAAATGGAAACTGTTTGCATGTATGCTCGATGGAGCGTGGGGGCTATAAGAGTCTCCCTAACTGCTCCCCACCAACCACAAAATTAAAGCTCTGCAACATTTATACAACTCTCAGAGCAATGCTGTGAAGATTGTTGTTAATGATTATACATTAAATTGAAAATTTAGTGTTTTAGAAGTACCATGCATTTATTATTTGGTTAAAGTATCTGTATCATTTTAGTCTTTAAAATTGGGGTGTAGTGCTAACTTTAAAAAGACTTTAAATGTGCGCTCACTGTAGTGGCAGTTGTTATACTTTTATACTATGCCTCAGAATCAGCTTTAGAACTATCACAGGTACAAGAACTGGTTGTTTCCTTCTTTAGAAACCTTCATTGCTAGTATTTTATTATCAACTAGTATGATGCTTTAATCCAGAAAGGCCTGCATTAGCACAGGTAAGATGAGCAAAGACATAACAAAAAATTTCATTAAAAAACAGCTCTTGTTCTCTTGAGAGTGCATTGGAGACTAGCATCAGAGACTTCACCTGCATCTTTAATAGACCATTTGCACTGAATGATTTTTATTGGCATTTTATTGCCAAAAGTGACCTTTCCTTTCTTTTTTTTTATGGTGGACACCTAAAATTAAAATAAATCTTTAAAGGAAATATCATTTAAAGAGTAGTTTGTTTTTGTTTTGTTCAGAATTCTAAATACAATAGAACTTTAATTATCCAAATGTGATGGGGAACGTTGAATATATTGATTAATACAGAGAATTTTCAGTGTACTTAATGACCCTGCTGTAGATAAAAGGGAATTGTGAATAATCAGGATTTAGCTAATTGAGTTGGTCATATATAAATTGTAATTGTCTGGTATCACAATAACAGCAGAAAAATGAGATGGGAAGGTTTACTTTATCCCATTTATGTTTTCAGTTGTTCTAGAAAACATAAATACTAGTGTGCATGAATAAAACTCTGCCAGGCACTGTGTTTGAAAATTATGTAATAACTCTGCATAGGCTGTAATGATATCCTGAAACCCTGTATTTAAACTAACCTGAATTACAATGAGAGATAAACAGAATATTTACCCATCCCTTATGAGCTGCTGCTGATATGTAAATTTATTCTTCTGCTTTGCACAAATATACTTTTGAGCTACTGCTTAAACACTTCAAGGTCCTTAGCCAAACAGTTTTAATGATGCCTCCAATATTATGAAAGTGTGACATTTGATGAATGCCTTGTATAGTTGTGATATCGGGGAAAGTGTAAACAAAAAACGCACATAAAGTCATCGTGCAACACCTAGATAATTTATAATTTTACTGTTTATATCCATCTTGACATTTTTTATCTGCCAAAGGCAGGTTTCATTTGGAATCTTAATCTGAGATTTATTTGGTGGATCTGGAAGTCATAGCTAGAGTTCCCACAGGAAATGGTCCATCTACCAACAGATTAAATGGCAGTCCTGCAGTTGTTAAGGGAGCTCTGCATTTAACACACATGCATACTCATTCAGTCAGCACTGTGGAGAAAAATTAAAGTAGTAACCCAGGTTTAGGAACAATGTAGCTAAAAAGTCCCATATTTGCTGAATGACAAAGGGTTATATAGCAGCATTTCATTTTATTATTCGTGCTTGAATTTCTTGTTTGCTTTGTTGAGTCTGCTGACGAATACTAATAAATGCCTGCAACAATCCAGACGAGAGATGCCTGGCAACAAAGCTATGCGGTGGACCTCCCTGATCTTCTCCAGTTCACAACCTGACCTTTTGAAAAATTGGCTGGGCTAAGCTGCAGAATTTGGGTGTAATGGTTATTGTTAACTCCAGCTTTAGGATTTATTAATTTGTGTGATCAAGACTTACCTATACTTCAAAGTTTCAAAAGACCAAACACAATCATCCATCCATTAGAACTAACATTGTGTTTCAGTGAATCCCACTTAGTGTCTGACTAGAGATTCTGCTATTTTGATGTGTTCAGAATCTAAAAATGCTTTTAGAGTAAGAAAAAAACCAATCCAACAAAAATCTTGTTTCTTCTCAAATGCTAGTATTTTTTTTAAAAAAACGTTAATTGCAAAATGAAAATGGAATGCCAAAGGAAGTATGTCATGTTTACCGATTAATAATTGCATCATGATTAACTGCAGTGAATACCAAATAATGATAATGCAGTTTTGACACATCTTTAAAATAATGCTCAGTCTTGTAAATATTTGTCTTCTCATTTACTTCAGCATTTTGGATGTAAAGAAAGATAGAAAAAGGCTAATAATGAGAGAGAGAGAGAGAAATATAATAACTAAAATAACCAGTGTTCTTGGAGAATTGTAAAAATTGCCATTCTGCCAGAATAACTCCAACAGTTCTTAAGCTCTCTCGATTTCTTTCTTTCTAAAGGATGTTTTCTGGCTTCCAAACAGATACAAGTGAAATAAAGAAGCATTCTAACTAACACAGATGTCCTTCTGTAAATTGCTTACAGAAAATGAATTCAGTGTTCTCTTTAGATTTCATCAAGATTTAAAGAAATGAACTATTAAACTTTGAGTTTTATCTATATTCTAGCAGACAAGGGGCATCTGACTTTTTCAAAAGTTATTTTTTATGTTTTTTTGTCATGAAATAAATGACATTTCAGAATAAAACTTGTACAAGTTTTGCTTTGTGAACTATTAGCAAAAAACTTCCTTGTTTTATCAAGAATTTCTGTCCATTTCATCACCGTTTTGGACTCTCTGAAAATGCAAACCAAAACCAGAAAAGCCACAGCCCTTAAACTGCAGTGCTGTAATAATGCCACTATCTGTCAAAGCAATTTTTGTAGTTGAAAAGTTATACATTTGAGAATTACAATTTCATTTTAATTAAGAGGACAATTATTTTTACAAAAACCATTAAAAATTATAAAAAGTTTGTAAACCGTGCCTCTAGGTGTTTTTGGAAGAGATTATATTGTGATCTGGCATGTTAATGAACGTTATGGCCATTCTGAGTTTTAGAATGAGTTTTATAATTATTTGAATTTCCTCTTTATTTCTTGATAGGGAAACATTATTCCACATTCACTGTTTTTTAAAAAAATCATTATTCTTTGATTCTGTTTTGTTGTGTCTCTTAGGGTCCTAATGAAGCCAATGAAAAAGAAAAGAGAAACTTAGTACAGGAGTAATCTCTAAATGGCACCAAAATAGAAGGGGGCAAGTAGAAGGGGCAATAATGAGGTAATAGATAGAGCACTGGACTGGAATTCAAAAGACCTGGGTTCTATGCCTATTTCTGCCACTGGCGTGTAGGTGACATTGGGCAAGTCTCACTAGGTGGGAAGAAGTCAGGTTAGGTGGAGTTACAGGAAGTGGAAGGGATTCAATTAAGTGTCACATTGAGTGTGATCCGAGCCCCCAGATGTCCCAAGACTTCTGTGGCTGCAAATCCCAGCCTCTCCATGGAGCTGCTCTGAATTCTGCACAGGTGAAGCTAGTAGGCCTCATATGGAGTCCTAATAAAAAGCATATTAAGATCCATTCAGATAGTCCTGACACAAGGAAAATACTTAATAGGGCCTAATTAAAAAAGTGTCAATGAAGGACAGTGGCAAGATAATAGCCTGGTGCTCTTAGACAGATGCCAAGTTTGGACACTTAATACCATGACTATTAGGTCAATAAAACGATTGGCTTAGGTCAGTCTATGCTAAAACCGCCAGGCTGAGGTAACCTGAGGCTTTTATTTTGAAAATGGGAGATGTTGATCCTGTTATAATATTCTGTATTAAATGCTTGAGCCAGCTGTTATAATTTTGCCAAACAGAAGTTGGAATTACTTTCATTATCTACTTCGACTGAATTTCCCAAGTCCTTCTCCATCTTCTCACTAATTTATATGGGCTAAATCTTGAAGACTTCTGGTTTGCAGACATGTAAAGGACAATGGCGGTGAGAAAGATGCATGTCAACTGAGTAGAGGATGTCAAAAAATAGTAGAAGCTCTTTGCGAAGATACTTTGCAACCTCATACATACTTTGTTTGTGATGACTGCAATGGGAATGAGGGAATACAGACCCAAAGATATATTATGAAATTTGCTCCCTCCCTCAATGTGCAGGAGGGTATGCATAATTTCTCACCCTTCCCTCGAGTTAGAAATCACAGAAACTATGTTATATTATATAAACCCAAAATAAATGTATTAAGTATAACAGGTTTATTTTCAGTAGTTTAAGAAGGTAGCAGACAGAACAAGGCAGATTACTACGAAAATGAAACAGAGCATGCAAACTAAGCTTAATAAACTAAAGAAACTGGTTACATGTAAGTTCTCACCACAAGTATGGTTCTAATAATCTTCTTAAGAGGCCAGACGTTCTTCCAGCCTGGTTCCAGTTCTTTCCCTCAGTTCAGTCTTTGTTGTTTCCAGCAGTTATGTTGGGTGGAGTAACAGAGGAGAACTGATGACCTGTATTATCTCACTCCCCACCGTTAAATAGGATTTGCATAAGGCGGGAATCCTTTATTTCCTAGTTTGACCCCCACGGCTTCTCATGGAAAAGTACAGAATTCAAGATGGGTTTCAGTGTCAGGTGACATGGTCACATGCCTCTGTAGGGCCCCTGTAGCCATTCTTCACAGGCTGACCCACACGTACACAGGGAGATTAAGCTCTTTTACAGTCTGTTGTCTCTTGTTGATGGGCCATCAGCACTGTTGGGCTTTTTCATTGTTGTACCTGAAGTTCTTAGCAGTGTGCATTACCCAAAGTAGCATAGTTGAAATACAGATACATATTCAATATCCCTAACTTTAGATACAGAAATGATACAAGCATACAAATTGGATAATCACATTCAGTAAATAATAACCTTTCCAATTATATGGAATGATACATCACACTTTAGTCTATCTTCAGCTGAAATGATTAGATATTGCTTGAAGATAATGATGGCAATTGTCTTGTCAGAACAAACATTGTTTCAACCCAAATGTATGCCACTGGTGGAATTTCTGAAGCAGGAACATCTGGATTGTTGCAGGTCATGGGAAATTTTTAGAAATTCCACCTCCCCCCCCACACACCACTTCACGAAAATTAAAATTGTTTTGGACTTTTTTGACAAATCAGTAATAAAGGTAACAAGATCAATCACTGCCGCAAAAAATGAGAGAGAAGGATTGCAGTGACGCTTTTAGGTAATGGTTTGTTGCCTGATATTAGCACCCTAACATTGTATAGATTGGTGGTTGTTAGTTTGACATAAATATCTGGACTTTCAAATTTGACCAGATATGTATATTGTGGTCAGTGGTGGTGGAATAAGTATTTGTAATACCACTATAAAGTTTTCTTTCTTGTTTTTACATTCCAGTGGGAATAGATTTTATATTTCTTTTTAAACAAATGAACATTAGCTCAATGTTTGAAACACAAACATTATAGCTTTGTGCTAGTGTAAGCCAACTAGAAGCACATTGGATGTATTTCTTTCCTATATGGTGTTAAAGTTCTGCCAGCGTAACCCCATAGCATAGACACAGCCTGCACTCGTGGAAGGGGTTTCCTGAGCGACAATAACTAGATAACTGGAAGCATTCTTCTATTGGCCTTACTCCATCCCTTACATCCCTTTTCCTTTCTTTGTCTGTTTTCAAGTACCATCCCTCTTGGCCATCTCTATCCTCTGCAGATAACTCCTATCTTACCTACCCTACTGTCTGATCAGTTCTTTCCTTTCCCTTTACATATACATAGGTCCCCAGATATTTCCCGACAAACTAAGTGCTTATTAGCTGCGTATAGCAAGTGGAGCATTGGGAAATCCCGGAGGGCTATGCATCACCCATTTTAAACCACTATATCTCCCCTTTTCCTTTACTGTCTGGGTAGCTAAAGGATTTTCCAGTAGTCTGCTTTCCTGCCCCAATGTCTCTGACATTTCATTGATGATAGAAATAGTAATGACTGCTGAAGCTTAGACTGTGGCAGTGCTCAAAAACTGCTAGGTGTTTTCCATGCATAGAGGAAGTCATGGTCTTTTCCTCAAAGAGTGTACAACTTAAAAAGACAAAGACAGAGGAGGACTAGGGGAAAAGGTGCATTTATATGGTAGGCTCGTATTTTATTAGTTACATGTTTACTACTATCACCTTCCATCACGCCTAAGTTAAACATGCTAAATTTCCCTCTACTTTATTCTCAACACAAACTAATTCCCCTTTAATTTTCTCCACCCCACACACCTTCCAGCTTCAATTCTAGGGTCTTTTATATCCCTTCATAACATTTGCTTCCCCTTCCCTCAACATGAATGAGCAATTTATTGAAGATAAATTGATGATCAGCTGTTTAGTTTCACCTTTGCAGTGAAATATTAATATGGAGTTTATACAGAAAAAAGACTGGTTGGCACATGCAAGAAGAGTCAAAATCTATGTTGTGGTTCCACTTCAATGAAAATATATTCCAGAATGTCTAAAAAGATGCTGCGCGTCCCATCCGTGGGACTCTTCATGCAGCCTGATTATACATATACTTTCAGTGTCTGTCGTGTCTCGTGCACTAATTTGGATTAATATACACCTTAGGGTTCACAGGAGGCATGAAGCAACACACCACAGGTGGGCGATGATCCATATTGTTGCATAACTTAGCAATAAACCAAGTTATCATCTTGCATGAGCCCCAGGGTTTACATTATTAGGGAGTTGAGGTTGGTTCTGTAGCTAGGACAAATAGTCATGCTTATTTGGTGAATAAAATATTTCTGAAATTGATAAAAGTCACTATACACAGTAAACTGACTACATTTACAAAGTTTTCCTCAAAGCATTCTAGTCCAGACACACACAAATGAGGACAATGACAAAGATGTAGTGCCTTGGCAAAGAAAGGATGTAGCTTTATTGAACAAGCAACAACTTCAACTTTAATGCCCCTGGGCAGATAGTCCTTCCAATTCTGAGATGGGGAGGCTGCCACCTTTCTCCTCTGTCTTGTAAAACCAGCAAGGAAGGACCAGGTCCCAGTAGCATCCCCCAAGCCAGATCAATTATAGACCCTAAGACCAGCTAATTGAAACGTCCTGCTGAAAAATGCCCTGCAAAATTGCTTGCTTTTGTAAAGCTCTTTGCTGCCAGCAGTGTGTGCTGAGATTGGCCCCTGTCCCATGAAAATTTGAATCCATCGCAATGATGACTGGCTTTTCTGGTGACTCAAAGGAGACCTAGATTTCCAAGTCCTAACCACACCTAGGGCTGGTCTTCACTGGGGCGGTGATCGACTGCAGGTACGCAACTTCAGCTATGTGAATCACGTAGCTGAAGTCAGCATATCTGCAGCCGATTTACCTGCTGTCCTCATGGTGGCGGCAGATGGCGGCACGCTCCCCCGTCGACTCCAGCTTACGCCTCACGTCAAGCTGGAGTCCCGGAGTCGATGGGGGCAGCGCTGGCGATCGATTTCTAACGTCTTTACAAGACACGAAAAATCGATCGCTAAAAGATCGACGGCTACCCACGGTAGTGAGGACGTACCCTATGGGCTGGTCTTCACTAGCGAAGAGATCAACTGCAGATACGCAACTTCAGCTACGTGAATCATGTAGCTGAAGTCTGCGTATCTGCAGCCGATTTACCTGCCATCCTCATGGCGGCGGCAGTCAGCGGTGCACTCCCCCGTCAACTCCAGCTTACGCCTTGCGTCAAGCTGGAGTTATGGTGTCGACAGGGGCAGCGCTGGCGATCGATTTCTCGCGTCTTTACAAGACACGAGAAATCGATCGCTAAAAGATCGATGGCTACCCACGGTAGTGAGGACGTACCCCTAGATTGGGAATCAGAGAGCACCACCCTACTAGTGCCCTAAACAATACAGTTCAGCTCACCCTCCTGCAAGAACTCAGTACATACGTTGGTGAGGTTTAAAAGCTGCAGATTTGAAAAATAGGAAGGAATGCCCTGGAGCATGAGGGCTGAGATCTCCTTATAGTTTGATCTGTCCCAGTGTAACTACAAAGGCTGATAGCTTGTTACATACTTGGATGATAAGGTCTTTAGGGGAGGAACCATCTTTTAGTCCTATGTTTGTACAGTTCCTCATTCTAGGCAGACCTAGTTCATGACTGAGGCTTCGAGGCCCAAAAGTAATACAGATAAGGAATAGTAGGTGTGTGGTGGTTGGAGAGTTTCTCACATCACTAACCTATCCCTGCCTGAGGTGCTTCAAATAAATACTAGTTACGGAGACTATTGCTACGATACAGAAAGAAAAAAATTTCCTGAGATTAAACCAAACTATCGAGAGCAAGTACCAATTTCAGTAATGCAGCACCCATCCTACAGTGTGCTGGAGGGTGGTTTGTATTACTTTGTATGCAACACAAAGGGTATCTAAAGTGGGAGAAGTGGAGGAGACAATGCATTTGCGGACAAGATTTAGTTCAAGGAGAACTCTCTTTAGTGTTTACACAACCAAAAAGGATCACCACCCCCTCCTGCCCCTCAACAAGGTTTTAAAGGCAATAAAAACTCCCAGTACCTTAATTCTCTAGCTAATAGTGACTGAATATACCCAGAATGCCCCACACCCTAGTGGGGGTAAGTTCTGTACTCAGTGACTCTGCTCTGCCCTGTTCATTATAGCCAGAGTGTTCCTTTGCTGTGTACTGTAGCAGGGAGCAAGAGGCTGAACCACTTTCCCCAGTAGCTCATAAATCCAACAGCAATTTCAATGAATGGTCAGTCAGAAACCAGGGATGCATGGGCAATCAGCAGTAGTGGACAGCTGATTCAGGAGTCCAGCCTGTCTTACATAAGTTCCATAATAGCGCAGCTATCACCTAAACTGAGGGAGCAAGCTTCAACCCCAGTGCAGAGGCAGAGTTTGCAGCAAGTGACGGTGTTATTGCTATTCCTCTCTCAGGAAAGAGAGATTCCTGCAATTTCAACAGTTTTTAGGGAATTTCTTCATTTGAGTATACTTGGATTAAAGTGTCTGTTTCTCTATTTTATATTCAGTACAGTACTCTGGGTTTGTTTAATGGGTATTTTAAGGCTATTCATAGAACAGTAACAGAGCATAGACTGTTTTTTCTTGTATCCATTTTGAGGGAAAATAATGAGTCTGATCCAAGTATGTATAGAATAAAAACAACGACACAAAACAAAAGACCCTTGTGAAGAAGTTTTAGAAATATAACTCTTAGTAGTCTCTATTTAATCTACATAAAACAGATAGCTAAGAGTGTAGATGCTTCTGAAGATTTGCAAATATTTTTAAATTCTCTGGGTGAATGACACTCCAACATGCACTGGCTGCATATACCAGCAGAGTTCCACAATTTGTGGTGGCAAAACAATCATAGCACATGCTAGCGTATCATATTGCTGTGGTAGCTGGAGAGCTGAGTGGAGCCAGGTGCTTTGGGAGCTAAGAGGAAAATTAATGTAAGCTTTGAAGTCAAATGGCCTTACTATAAATGAGAATCAGGCTCATAACGTGCTGTAATACAGGCTTACCTTGGCTATTGCAAGTCACCTGTAAGGACCAATGATCTATCCTGTTAAGAAGTAATTGAGAGGGGAGAGAAATTGGGAAATGAGGAGAAATTTTTGACTTGCATGTGAAATATCCAGTAAAAATCAGTAACTCCTGAATATGGACCGATCTCCTTAGTCAGAGCTTTGGATATCACTCCTCTTCTTTCATCAATAGGATGACGGTGCAATGGACCTAAATTGGTATGTTTCCTCCCTTTGTTACAAGGAAAAGTGTGGGTGAGTTTTAAAACTGTATACATTATTTTAAGTGTATACTTTCCTTCAGTTTAAAAGGGAGTTTTGTTAATTTTTATCTTCACATAGAAATCTGTAATCTGGAACAGCAAAGAGAAGATCCAAAATTTCAGCTTTATCCAAGTTCTTCAAGAAGTCTGCGACCACAACATGAATTGGTGATCCAAGGCAGTGTTGAAGCAATGAAGCTATCAGATTTGCCAACAGCTACCTCACTCAGCATTCAGAGTGCTAGCACACAGAATGTATGTCTAGATCAAGTTATTATTGCCCCTTGTACTGCTGAAGAACCAAGGTGAATACAAGCTTCCTTTCTATATTTTTTCCTAGATTGAGAATATTTCACTATTATAGGTAAAATTTTCAAAGGAGATGAAGGGAGTTAATTGTCCAGCTTGCATTAAAATTCAATAGTACTTGGGTACCTAACTCCCTTAGGCTTTGAAAATTCCAAAAATATGGAGCATTTCTGTGTAATTTGGAATGAATGGAAGTCTGCTTATGTGTTGGATTCTCTCCATGCTCTCCCACCGATTGGCTATGTCTACTTCTGGAATCCAGTGTGTCTCCCATTCCTTTCAGCTGTTTCTTCTCAAGCACTAATCCAAAGCTATTGTGGTGTTGATAAATATTGCTATAGGGCTATAATAAACGTGTACAAAACACTGCTGAAATTTAAACAAGCCATGGTCACTGCCCCAAAGAAAGAAAAATCTGTATCAGACAAACATTGAAAATGAAGCTAACTGTAGAAAGAAAGGGATAGCAAAACGAGGAGCAATGGTTAAAACAAAGTCTCTTTATGTCATAAATGAAGTTCTGACACTAATTACAATTGCGGATTGGGCTGGACAACAAGAGAAAGAGAGCACAGCAGTGGAGGCCACTTGTGAAAACCAAGACAAAAGAAACGGGTCTTGAAGAGAGGGCTTGATGTAGGAGAGTGAGGCTGTTGGGTGCATTGAAAGAGGGGCTTTTATTCATGCGTGAATTGAGTTGATGGGAATGAAAACTAGTGTAGGAAGAGGAGAAACCAACAGAATGATGAGGGGTAAGGAGTGGGCACCTGTCGTGAGTTTCGGGGTACAAAGACAGATGGGAGGTGAGATGTAGGCAAAGCCTTAAAAGTGAGGATGAGAAGTTATAACACTTTGCAGAAAGCACCCACAGAAGGAATCTCGGGGGCTATGGGAGAGGGAGGAATGGTCTGTGGAGAGAGAGAGAGAGAGAGGTTCTAATGTGGCTACAGTAGCAAAGGTGAAAGGAGGGGCAAGTTGCTACATGTTTAGATCTTTCTGCCTTCATGTAGATTCCCTCATATCTTTTTCCTGTGCTAATAACACTTCCTATGTTTGCCTTCATAACACCAGCTTCTGACACTGAGGAGTCCAGTTGAACTGATATCTGGTCCTACCATTTGCACAGCTTACCTCTTGCTTCAGTGCAAGCTACCTTTGTTTAATGTAATTGTGCTAACATGCTACTCAATATGGATGTCTCTGATAGAAAGTGGTGAACAGGCCCAAGAATCAACTGCGGTAGCCCTAGAATTCCAAGCATGGTCCTTTTGACACATTCCTGGGGGCAGCTGATCTCTCCATGGTTCTATGGATCCCAGTTTTATTTCTTTGTGTGCTGGAGACAGGATCCATAGTTTCATTCTTGATCTATTCTTGTTTATGCAGAATAAAAATTTCTGGGGTCTATATATGTTAATCACTTGCCATTTTAATGCAGATATTATGTAAGGCCTTTAGTAGACTTATCCATATTATTTTCCATTCTTTATCTTGACCTGTTTTGAGTCCTGTGATAATCTGTGTTGCATTTTCATTATGATTAGAATCTAAAATACTCCTTCATGTAATCATGTGTGTAGGTTCTTATGAGAAACTCTTATTTATTTACTAGGGGTTACATTTTCAAATGCACCTTCATGACTTTGGAGCCTGAATCCCATTTTCAAAAGTGACTTAGGCAATCAGGAGCCATTGACTTAGGCAGTGTCATTGAAAGTCAGTGGGACTGTAGTATCTAAGTAAAATTTTGAAAATGGGATTTTGGCTCCAAAGACACTTAGGCACATTTGAAAATATTTTGCTAGGTCTTCAGCTGTGTGGGAAAGATCACCCTTGGTTTTCTCCTCTTTATTTTTGGGACATGTATTATATTTGAAGACAGCACACACAAGAAAAGTTGCAGAGTTGGTATGTCAAACTTAATAGGTTATATTGTATAAAACTTAAGTTTTCTGTGCCTGTTACTTATAATCCATGAATTTCTCCCTTTATCTATGAACATGTCTACATTGGTTCTGTGTGAGAGCTAAGATCTGGGTTATCTGTAAATAACAGGTGACAGCATAAAAGGAATTTTAAAAATCTTACTTTGAGTTGCATCCTAGAAAGGTAGACTACAAGACAATATTTTGTAGATATTGGTATACTGTTAATGGAACCTGAATTTTTGTCTAATTGATATAGCAAGAGTTCTCAATTCACTTTTTAACCAGGAAAGGATTTCACCCCTTGTTATCAGCTCCCTACAGTAGCTAGTATCAGACCTGAGTAACTAAATAGCCAGTATAAAGGTTCAGCAGTAAATTTCACCACATTGTATTCCAAAAATTAACCTTTTCGACTCCACCTTATCTCTCTTCTTTCCATCACTAAATAACTGCTCTTGGAATTGTGTGGTATAAACTGGGGACATCCTGTGGTCCGATATAATATTTAGAATAACATAAAATCATTTTTAGAATTCCAAAAATGTGTTTTCTTTTGTCTCATATCTTTTGAATATTTTTATTTCTTTTTGTTAAGTGGCCCATTCTCTTGAAATCTATATTTTAGCCTGAGAGTAAATTTGATCCCTCAATATTTTCCTTACTTTATTACTCCAGATTAAGCTATTTTTTGATATTTACTTCCTTTAAGCATTTCCAATTTATAGACTTTGTAGCTTATTTAGCTTAGTTTATTTTATATACCAGCATTTTAATACATTTATTATTTCAAATACTTCTGCTCTTGTAGGTTTAAAAGATGACAAATAGGCATTGTCCAGCTCTATGGCTAATTTATGAATCCTAAATCTGTAATAGTTAACTGTCAGATTTGTAAAGTTCAGATGCAGTAGTGGATGTCTTGCTGAAGGAGAGAATCTCTGTTCTTTTGATTGATTATTTTTTTATCTTTTTTAAATCATAGTATTACAGAAAAACAAGGTAGAATGCTCTCTGACCTTATGATTTCTTGGAAGGAGACTGGAGACCTAGATAAAGAGACGACTATTGCATTCCTTTTAAAAGAATTGGATGCTGTAAGGGCAAAGAATAAAAAGGTACAATAGAACTATTCAGGTTACAGTACTTGCTGTTTTATTGTTGCCCATTTAACCTTCATTTCAACCTTTGCTAATATAGTTTTACTAATTATTTTATTTTATTGCATTAATAATCAATGGATCTCTTGTGATTTCTACTCTAAGTATTTGCTTAATAAATGTTTCCATAGAAGTGAATAATGTTTTATTTTTTGACCTTTTTAATCAGTGACATATATTCTTATATCATAGATATAGATGCAAAATAAGCATATCACTGTAGGGCCATTCATTAACATTTTACTGGGTTTCAGTCAGACTTGTGGAGACTGAGGAATTTAGAAAAAGAAGGGCTAATCTGAGACCTATTGACATTAATTGGAAGACTCCCATGGTCTTCTCTGAGCTTTGAATCAGGGCCCACACTGGGCTAGTTGCAGTGTTGGTATGTCAAACTTGATAGGTTATATTGTATAAAACTTAAGTTTTCTGTGCCTGTTACTTATAATCCATGAATTTCTCCCTTTATCTATGAACATGTCTACATTGGTTCTGTGTTAGAGCTAAGATCTGGGTTATCTGTAAATAACAGGTGACAGCATAAAAGGAATTTTAAAAATCTTACTTTGAGTTGGGTCCTAGAAAGGACCCAGTCATGCTAATGATTGGGAGATCCAGTACAGATCACAGAACTTGGCAAACAGGTGATTAAGTAAGCACAATATAAAAGCGAGAATAATGTGTCACAAAATGGTGCTTTGTCCGTTTATTTTTACAATAGCTACTTAACTTTCATAATTTAATATTTCATAGCAAACTAGTAGTAAACTAGTAGTATCATACAATATTTTGCAGAAGTAATGATATTTAATAACATGAAATCTCACAACAGTGCTCTTCTATTAAATCTTTTCTGAGGAGAGGGGAGAGACCAATGTTTTAAAAGCAGAACGCAAATAATTAGACATAGCAAATTGTTTCAGACCCCAATCCTGCAAACATGCATATGCTTAACTGTACTCAATTTGGTTGTCCTTTTCAAAACAAGTACAGAAATGTTTGCAGATTTGATGAGTTAGTAAATTCCACTGTATTTATTTTCCCTTTTTATTAGCATTTCCATATTGTCATTTAATTAATTAATTTCTGCATTGCAGGTGATTGACTGAACTTGATTTATTTATCAGCAATGCCTAGTCAGGTCTGTTACTGTATCTGACCTCTAACAGCAACTCTGTTTGTTTAATGCTGACCACATTTTTCCGTCACAAGCTTTAATTATCTACTCTCTCACATTCCCTCACCTGTTTGCTTAATTCCACCTTTAATTAGAATAATACCAAAATTATAATTGCAATTGCTACATATATTTTTCTAAATTTCTCTCATTTTAGATAGAAAACATTCGAGATCTTCCCCTACTCTCTCATGCACTTAATTTTGAAGGAAACCCTAGAGATTGTAAAAATTCTTAAGCATTGATCATTTTAATATGGCTTCTGTATCCCTCTAGTTCTGTACTGTAATGTCCATTGGATTTTTCTCTCTGGAATTTGGAGGAGTTTGAGACTCTGAGAGTTCTTGGTTCCAAAGTTATTCTATCTAACAAATGAGCCCTATGCTATATTTTTATTAGTGTTACTTTAATTCCCTCAGCTTCCATCATCACTTTGTCTCAGGGGGTTTTTTTTTCTCTTTTTTGAGTGTTCTAGACTAGACCTCAGCCTTCTAATATAATGTCGATGGTGGAGAGTTTGAATGATGGTGCTTCCATGTTTTTATGAAAAGTTTGAAACCAAAATGACTTTCCAAAATGACTTTCATTTAATCTGTTCTGTTAAACAATTTATCCTGGTGGATTTTCCCCAATTCTCACACAGCTCAAGCATTTCATGACGGTGTTATCAGCTGTTTTGCATAGACAGTGGCTAGAAGCATATAAATAAAAGCAATAATTTGTAAACTGGAGTGCTTGCTTTATGCACATAGTCCATCTGATAGGCCAGTCCTAATGTCACTTGGTTGTTTTAATGTAAGATTTGGGGTAATTTCTGTCATTGGTTACACACTACAGAGGTTTCCATTGTCAGTGGGAATCACATGCATAACCAAATGGCAGAGGCTGACATTTCTATGGGTACATTTTTTACAATTAAATGGCAGCCACACTTAACTGTTTCCCAAGTACAGATTCAATTAATTCCCAAATACAAGAAGACCTCAGTATGGGGAGAAAGAGTCAAAATTCTGGCTTGAAAAGAATACAGAAACGAATGCATTGCTCCTACAGACTTAGTCCAAACCTTTTTGTTTATCTGAACTGAAGTAACACCATTGCTGTGAAAGGGCTGTGAGCTGAAAGAATATTCCAGGGAATAAGATGCATCATTCATCCCACACTGCTGCTGAATTTCTTTATGCAACACTGTTACAGCTAGTAGTTTCTGAGATGGAGTATCCTAAATAAAAACAGTGCTGTCTGTTGTACAGAGTAGATGAAAACAAGGGGGTTAAAAACAGATGGTATATTCTGCCTTAGTGTTTTAAATAAAGAGAAGCACATTAAACACCTCTGTTGCTTAATATTTGTTTTCTTTGGGAGGGGAGGAATCATTTTATGAGGGAAATTTATATTTTGCTGAAGATTAATGTACAGATAAGAATCTTATTATTCATTTGTTCAATTCAGCTTCAGGATAAGCTGTCTGAAAAAGACAAGGAGCTGAAGACAATAAAGCTGGACTTAGAACTGCAAGAGAGAGCTACAGAAGCTAAGATTGCAGAAAAGACTGCAGGTACAGTAGACAAGCATTTAACAGATGGCCCTATGGATCATACAGTACCCACGGTTGCTATATGACGTGGCCTAGTGACAGTTAGGCTTATGTTAGGCTTTATGTTTGCTAAAGGAGGGAAGGTTTGATTTTTTTTTTTTTTTTTTTTTTTTTTTTTTAATGTGTGGCTGTTTAGAGTTGCTTAGAAAATAGGTGGCTTTAACATCCTGGTACTGGTATTAGTGAGAGCTTTACCTGTATTCATACTGATTTGGGCATTAAATGCATTGTTAACACCATGTCAATCCAATCACCAAAAGGTTGTTTGTTTTGTTGGAAGGTCCTGAACAAACAAGAAGAAATAATGATTACTAGTGCCTCTACCTTTCAACCAGCAGTTCAAATACCACTTATTGTTTTAGCTTGTTCAGAGCAATACTATCCCCTCACTCCCCCTTTGTATGGAGATAGTCACACATTCACCTCAACTGGAGACCTGCACTTTACTTGAAAAATCTGTTCTTCTCGTAGTTAATGAATTTTCATCTCATGACATTGATGATGGTATGTCTCCAGAAGATGAGGTTTATAAAAGATTTCCAAAGTGAAAGGATTTTAAAGTTAAAAGTTGAAAGTGACTACTTTAAAATAAATTTTAAGAACAATACAGATGTGCATATATTCAACCATTAATCAGAGGGGTAGCCGTGTTAGTCTGGAATTGCAGAAGTGACAAAGAGTCCTGTGGCACCTTAAAGACTAACTGAAATTTTTTCAGAGCATGAGCTTTCGTGGGCTAATACCCACTTCGTCGGATGCATGCAGTGGAAGTATCCAGGGGCAGGTATAAATAGGTAGGCAAGAACCAGGTGGGAGATAACAAGGTTAGTCCAATCAGGCTGAACCAGCTTGTTATCTCTAATCAGGGAGGGTGAGGTGTTCCTCTAGCAGCTGAACTGGAGGTGTGAATAGCGAGAGAAGAGAAGCTGCTTTTGTAGTTAGCTAGCCATTCAAAATCTCTATTCAGTCCCAAATTGATTGTGTCAAATTTGCAAATGAATTGCAGCTCTGCAGTCTCTCTTTGCAGTCTGGACTTGAAGTTTTTTTGCTGCAAAATGCTGACCTTTAAATCTTCTATGGTGTGTCCGGTGAGGTTGAAGTGCTCTCCTACAGGTTTTTGAATATTGCCATTCCTGATATCTGATTTGTGTCCATTTATCCTTTTTCGTATTCAACCATTGTTCTCTGAGTAGATATATTAAAAAGAAAACAGTTACCTTGTTAAATTGTAAGAAGTTATATTTTAAGTAGAATATTTTTACATTTGACATGTGATTTCTTATATAGAGCCAGTACCCAGTGAGGCTATAATATTATAGAGAGACAATATTTAGTACCTTAAAAAGAGATGACAATGTTCTTTTGAGATCTTTCTCCAGGTGATTTAAACAGTTAATTGCACAAGAATTTTACAAAATGCTTCACACAAGCCATATTTTATTAGGTTTAAGTTAGGTATAAGGTGTAAAATTATGTATCTAATGACCTGTCCCCAAGATGACCTGAAAGGGAGATTAATCGTCACCAGAAAAATAGTGGAAAAGAATATAAGTAAACTCTCCAGCTGAAAAATCAAATGGTTGGCTATCTGTTTAATGTCAAGCTCCTAAGAATACGATATTCTTTTGTATGTGTATATCACAGATGGAAGAGGAGGTTTATGGGGGTGAGGAGCTAGACAGTGTGAAACAAAATAAGAGAAATTCTAGATATTAAATTCTGCGAGTTTCTTTTTTTGAATGAACCCTCTTGTGTATATTCAGAAGAAACATAAATCTTCCGTATATGTCATGATAACATCTTTTGTCTGCAGTAAATTCCAAGTTATCTGTTTGTTTTCTGCATGTTTGTATAGCATCTTACCTATGTGTATATAATACAGAAATATTCTATTTAAAGTAAACCTTCATTGCTCATTAAAGCCTATGGAGAAAAAGCCCCTGTAGATATAAAATACATAGTCAAAATCCTAATCAGTTTCCTATAAGGATAGGAAGAAACAACTATTGGCCATCAGTTCCCATCTTAAGTTTTTAATTTTCTGTTTACTTTAGTAAATGTACTGTATTAATGATATCCTCTCCAGAAGGATATGACATGATATGATAACTAGATATGGAGATAGCAATAAACCATGCACACCTGAATGTAAATAGTCTTAAGAATATTAGGGTAACTTTTTAATAAATTTCCCCCCTCTCATCTTTTCTTTGTTTCTGCATCTCCTGGTTCTAGAAGAGCAGAAGTGTTTAATTGCTGGGAGACTGGATGTCCTTTTATTTCAAGCCTGACTGGAAGGAGAAAGCCTCTAATATTTCTTGAGTGTTTGCTTCCTGCTTGGTTTTACCAGTCTAAAAGTTTCAGATAACTCCAAAATTTGGAGTGCTTATCCAAGTTATCTGAACCAAACTGAATTTGTGGAGGTTTGTCAAGCTGTCTAATAAAAGCTTCAGGGACAGACCTACTTTATCATTAAAGAGCATAGTAATGAAGATTCATTGTATTTAGACAAATGATTTTTTTTCATTTTGTTAAGTTCGTTGCAAAAAGAGGAACACATGGTGTTATGATTTCATGTAACTAGTTAATGTTTAATTGCTACTGTATATAATACATGGAGAGTGAAGCTTATAAATATGGGTGTTTGCATTCTTCCTATCGTTTAGTACTGACTTTGTGATAAGAAAATTACTCCATAAAAGTACATTGTAAAAAACATCACATAAGGACATAATAAAAACATTTACCACCTTCTTTGGGAGGGATTACAATTCACTTTTTAAAAATGAACCTTACAATTTATATAAGGCCTTGCTGATTTAAAACCTGTGTCAGAAAGGCAGAAAAAGATACCTTATACCTTAATTCCTCCTGTGCTGCTGACATATTGGGCAGTCCAGTTTCTGCATTGATTATGGTTACCTGCAAGTTGTGGTACTTCTTCCCAGGTGATGGAAATGCATTCAGTATTCTCTGTCACTTCTTATGTCAATTCTTCCTTTGCCTTCCTTGCTTTCTCTTTCCTGTGTTTTGATTCAGAGTTTGCTTAGCACGTTTCCCATCTTGCCATATGGTGTTCACATCCTAACCGCCTGAGCCTTCTTTCTTTTCTAACATGTCCTGCTCTGTCATCAGCCTAGTCCTAAAAAATCCTGAAAAAATCCTAAAAAATCCTGGAACGGTTACTAAGTGTAATTTGGAATCAGTTCTACCTTTCTTTATCCTTGAACTTTTCTCTTGCTAGAACACTGTCTTTCTGTGTTCATGATCTTTGAGTTTAAGTTGTGATGTGGACACTAAAATATAACAATCTGAGCCAACATCTGTTCCTCTGCTGACTCCGACATCCCTCAAAGAATATAATCGATTTTAGATATACACATGTGGTCTGTCTAGTGGATAGTTGCATGGTCTTGTGATCTCCATGTGACCTTGTGAATCCTCTTGTCCTCCTATCTTTAGGGTGTTTGTGCCACTGAGAATCAAAAGTTATTCGTCATTATCAGTTTGGATGCCTTCCGCTGCTCTGCCTGCAACTACTTCCCAGCCAGCAGAGTTGTTACCAGTTTGTGCATTGAAGTCTCCTATCATCAACTTGATTTTGTGGATAGGCACATTGTCCAGTTCTTGCTGCACCTGCTCATAGAATGTATCTATTTCACTGTGGCCTGCTGTGTGTGTTGGTGTCACGTCTTGTTTGCAGCGTGGCTGTCATTATTCTGTCACTCACTGCCTCCCAAGTCAGCAGAGTCTTTGCTGTGATTTTATCCAGCATAATTCTTACACCTGTGTATAAGATTGTAATAGTATCAAACACCATCTTGCCACTTCCTGCCATCTCTTTTCACTGATATTAGGTATGTTCATATGGTATTTTCTCGTTTCCTATGTAACTTGTGCCAGTTTTTCTGTACTATATAAAGTTCATTATTTCCCGTGCCTGTTCTTGTTACAAATTTGATCATCAGGATTCACTGTCTTGATGCTAGCTTCCATTTGGCTTTCACTGAGATCTTCTGTATTTGGGTTTTAATCTTCACTTGTATCTACCATCCTCGATTTTTGGTTTAAGACGGGGTGGGCAAACTATGGCCCGTGTGCTCGCCAGCCAATTTAATCTGGCCCTTGAGCTCCCATTCAAGCGGGGAGCGGGATCTGGAGCTTGCCCTGCTCCCACACTCCAGCCATGGAGCGGTATCGGGGGCCTCTCTGTGCACATGTGCCATGACTCTATGCAGCTCCAGGAAGTAGCAGCATGTCCCCCATTCTGTTCCTATGCACAGGGGCAGCCAGGGGGCTCCGCACATATCTCTGCCCCAAGCACTGCCCCCACAGCTCCCGCTGGCCAGGCAGATGGAGCAGCTCACAGAGCTACCTGGCTGTGGCTCCATGTAGGAGCCAGATGGGAGACATGCCGCTGCTTCTGGGAGCTGGTTGAGGTAAGTACTGCCCGGAGCCTGCACCTCTGTGCCTCTCCAATGCCCCAACCCTCTGCCTGAGCCTTGATCCCACTCCCATCCTCCGAACCCCTCAGCCCCAGCATGGAGCACTCTCCTATACCCCAAACTCCTCATCCCCAGCTCCACCCCAGAGCTTGCACTCCCAGCCGTGCCTCAATCCCCTGCCCCAGCCTGGAGCCTCCTCCCACACTCCAAACTCCTTGGTCCCAGCCTGGAGCACCCTCCTGCACTCCAAATCCCACATCCCCAGCCCCACTCCAGAGCCCGTACCTCCAGCTGGAGCCCTCACTGCTCCCAACCCCCGCACCTTCATTCCCTGCCCCAGCTCGGAGCCCTCACCCCCTCCTTTATCCCAACCCCAATTTCATGAGCATTTATCGCCTGCCGTACAGTTTGCTTACCCAAATGTTGCAAACCCAGTTTAAGAGAACTGTTTCTGTTGCAGTAAGGCTTTACCCAAGTGGGTTGTAAACCCAATTGCAGAAGCCTCCTTTTTTATCCACACTTGAGACTGGCAGTGTTGCTAAAAAGAGAGTTCATTTTTAAATGGAAATTGCCACAGAGTTCAGCAGCAAATAACCCAAAGCTCATCACTTAATACTTTTCATTTCAAGAGCTTTGTACATGCATGGAAAGAGGTAAAGAGGAAGAGCAGAAATATCTGAGGGGGTGATGGAAGAATAATAAAAGATGAAGTAAAAAAGAGTGAGGAAAGAAACGCAAGGTGTGTGCTTGTAGATAGATAGATAGATATAAGAAATAACATACTGACAAATATAGTTTTATCACTCCTCTTTACAGCCCTGATAGTGAGTTTCAGCCTCAGTCTTGGGTTCCTGTCTCTGCCCCAAGTAGCTGGGACTAGGAATAGGGGAGAATTTTGTTGTTGTTGCAGTTCTTTGTCCACTAGAGGTCGTTATTCCTGCTGCTGCTACTTGCCATAGGCTCTTTCTTTCTTCTAATACTTTACTTCTCCCCCTGCCTGATTCTCTCTCATCTAAGCCATCAACTGTGGAGGTATTGTTAACTTAATTATCCCTCTGAAGGAGGAAGTAAGTAAGGAGGCATCGGGGAAGGCAGAGGAACAGAGCCGTATAGGGATTAAGCATAAGATATTGGAAAGGAGAACAGGAAACTCTGTAGGAGGGAAGATTGTGGGAAAGGAAGCAGGAAACCTCACAAGAGGGTCTGTGTAGGGGAAGGAGAAACCTCTCAGAGGGGACAGAGGAAGGGATACACACCAAAGGTGGAAAGGGAGAAAGGGAAGTTGCCCCCTAGAGGTGAGAGAAGGGGGGACCACACCAAAAGGGTAAAGGGAGAGTGGAAAGTAAGGGTGGAGACACTGCAAGGAAGAGATGGGGAGACAGAAGGTGAATATTCTTTCAAAGGAGTGAGAGAAGGAAATCTGAAGGAGGATGATAGCCCTCTAGACCTCATAGAATCATAGAATATCAGGGTTGGAAGGGACGTCGGGAGATCATGTAGTCCAACCCCCTACTCAAAGCAGGACCAATCCCCAACTAAGTCATGATCTTCCGCACAAAGAAACAAATAGATATGCATCGGGCAACCATTGTCTGCTACATGAAGGAGCAGTTTTGTGTAAGAAAGAGTTGCAGGGTCTAGTTGAAGCCCCCATTGGTTTGTAAAAACTTCCTAAAGTGCCAGACCTTTAAGGGTTGCTCCTTCACTGATTTTGTATTCTTGGTATATTTTCCATAGAAAGTGGAGTCTTGCAGGCTCTTTATTTTAGTAGGGCTACATTACTGCCACAAAGTGTTACTTAGTGACACAATGTCATGCTGCAATATATGGGGCAAAGTATATAGAATGAGACTAATGACCAAGAATGGCACTAGTGATGTCTGTTCTCAAGTCTCTCTAGAACAGTGGTGGGCAACCTGTGGCCCGCAGGCTTTATGCGGCCTATCAGGGTAAGCTCATTGCAAGCCATGAAATTTTTTGCAGACATTGACTGTCCACAGGCATGCCCCTCACCGCCCCCGCAGCTGCCAGTGTCTGTGGTTCACCGTTCCCAGGCAATGGGAGCTGCGGGAAGTAGCAGGCTGCAGGGGGTCATGCCTGCGGATGGTCAATATCCGCAAAATGTCTTGTGGCCTGCAATCAGCTTACCCTAATGGGCCGCATAAAGCCCACAAGCCACAGGTTGCCCACCACTGCTCTAGAAGGTCTGAGGCTCATTGCATCTCACAGTTGCTCAATACAATCTCATGGCCAATACAGTCTCTCTCAAGCACAAAAATACTTTTTCTCTCACAATATCCCCACATGGATATGGGAAATGAGACATGGATCAATGACCCTGAAGTGGAGAAAATTCCTTCAGAGTGAGGAAAGGGGGAAAAGTCAACATCTCTAACACATACTTTCCAAAATGGCCAATCCAACCATGCTGATTAAGAATACTAATCAGCATACTGATTCTCAGAAATGACTCTGGTTATTTTGACCAGCTGTAGGAAGGCTTCCAGGTTATCTGCTCTATCCAGTGCATCTTGGACAAGGAGTGGTCTGTTCCTACATTCCTTTAGATCATGTAAATAACTTTCTCTCCCTCGCAAAGAAATAGGCCAACATATTTCTTGGGTGCCACTTTGGCGTTCCTGTTATGTAGGTTGGCAAACGAGGAAGATGTAAACTGGGAACTTCTTACTTGTTAACCTAGTTTCTCCAAGTCCTGACTATGCAACCTGAAACATTGCAACCTGTATTTGTTGTGTTGATAGGGTCAGAACTGTTTTTTTGAAACGTGAATTAATGAAATATCGTGCTAGGTCAACAAAGCAGGGTTACTCAGCTTTACTAAGGGAGTAACAAAGCAATCATTTTGCTTGTAGAAGGACTTGTAGCCCCAAACAATGGCTACAAGGAAGGACATGGAGAAATACGATAAATAGTTAATAAATTACCACTAACCTTTCTTTGGGGTTTTAATACGTCATCAAAACCTTGTAATATAACTACAACTTTGATGCACAATTTTAGATTTTGTAAAGTTTTAGGTTATTTTTTCCCACTTTTCTCTTTCCCAGCTATATTAACACTGACTAACATGGGGAAGTGTTTCAGATAAACACTGCCAGCCCGTTAGAGTTAATGGTTGAAATTTTGGCCCAATTAAAGTCAATGGCAAAACTATTTATTTCAGTGGGCTCAGGATTCCATCCACTACATTTCATTTAGCTGTGTTGCCACTGAGAAAAAAAGGTCAATCTACCTTTTAAATGACAATTGCACTAAGATTGCTATTAATTGACAAAATTTACAATAATTTAACTCTCTTTTTTGGTTAGTTTTTATTATGTGGAAAATCTGTTCCCTTCCCCTTCCATGCGCAATCCAAACTAAGGGAAGGTCTACACTACCACATAAGTCAATCTAACTTAGTTCACCCAGGATGTGAAAAAGACACCCACACACCCATAGTGACAGAAATTACAGCAACGTAAGTGCTGTCCACACCAGCCCTGTGTCAGTGGGAGATGCTCTTCTGCCAGTATAGCTTCCACCTCTCATGGAGGTGGAGCAGTTATGCCGAAGGGAGAGTGCTCTCCTGTTGCAATAGAGCAGGGGCAGGCAACGTATGGCACAAGTGCCGAAGGTGGCGCACGAGCTGATTTTCAGTGGCACTCACACTGCCCAGGTCCTGGACACCGGTCCTGGGAACTCTGCATTTTAATTTAATTTTAAATGAAGCTTCATAAACATTTTAAAACTTTACATACAACACTGGTTTAGTTATATATTAAAGACTTGTAGAAAGAGACCTTTTAAAATGTTAAAATGTATTACTGGCACGTGAAATCTTAAATTAGAGTGAATAAATGAAGACTCATCACACCACCTGTGAATGGTTGCCGACCCCTGGCATAGAGTGTCCTCACCAGTTGCCCTACAGCAGCTACACCGATGTAGCACTTCTAGTGTAGCCCTGTCCTCAGTTGTCATCATGAATTCAGAAATTGTGAATCAGCAGCAGAAAATAATTTGTACCAGTCTTGGGAGAGTGAAAGTTGGTGGTGAGAGGAGAGGAACAGGAGTGTAGTAAAGAGATCCATGTCCAGTGCACTGCCTGGAACAGATAAACTAATGTTCAGCTGGGATTTTCAAAGGCGCCTTTGAACATCCCAACCTTGGTCATTACCTGGACTGTTTTTATGAGTTTAAAAAAAATGCATACAGAAACTGATACAAAAATTAAACAGCTTGGCAAGTATTTCATGCTTACATCAGGTTTTTGATTGTAGCAGTGCTCTTAAAATAGGAGACTCGTAATGTGAAGGTAACATTTTTCACAGCTCTGGAGCACGATAAGTTGAGAGACAAGTGCTTTGAGATCCCTGAATTTGAAGTGAGATATTATTTTGTTATTTAAAATCCAGTAGATAATTGAGGAACATTTTGTTTTTATATTTATATATGAATGTATCAGAAAAAGATTGGTCGGTAAATTTTGCTATATGAATGTTTAAAATATTATAGAAAAGTCACCCAGTTACATTACTGTGTTTTATGTACATTGTGAACATTTTTGGAGGTTTTTCCTATCCTTCTCTGGTTTTAAAAATAAAAAAGGAAAAGTCCCACCTTTTCCCCAATATATTATCTGCTGTTTGTGTTTCATATTGCTTACTGTTATACCCGTAGCTTTATATGTTTCTCTATCTCAAAAAAAAAAAAAAAGTAGAAATGGAGCTACAGTACAGTAAAACTTTCTTTTTCTATCAGTCTGTTCAAGTACTTAATATTGTGTATTAATGTTTGTGCAGTTCTTTGGAATACTCAGATGTGGTATAGAGTATGAACATAATGAAATTATTTAAAATGTCATAAATTTACTTGAAAAAATTATAATTACTGAATAAATGTGCAACAGTTCAGACAGCAGAATTGAAGAAAACAAATCATCCAACAGGATGCTAGGCTGGAGTTAAAGTTTAATTTAACATTACTACTTTCCTCTTACTTAAGTGGTCTTTTCACTAATTAAGTGCCAGTGGGGGTTATTTCTAGCACCAAGAAAAGTATTTTCCATTTCTTTAAAAGCTTGCTGTAGAGTCCCCTTTTTCGATGTTAGTTATTTTTCTTTCTTGCATGTCATCCATTAAAGATTAGCTGAGGAAGGTTGGAGCATGGAGAGATTATGAATGACAGAACAACTCCTGTGGAATAATAATCAGTTTTTGGTATTTAATGCTGTTTGACTTTTGCAGACACATTTCTTATTAACCTTTGGTACAAAGAGAAATCCAGGTTCCTGATAACTCATGGAGAAGATGAATTCAAGATCCTCTTCCAATTAAACTGAAATAAGGCCAATATTGGGCTTTAGCCAAAAGAACTCACTAGTTCCCAACCCTTATGTTTATAAACCTAAATACGTATGACATTCTACATTTTTAAAAAGTATGTATTGCATATACTTTCACTAATTATTCAGCTCTCTGTGTATAATTATTCACTGTGTATACAGTATACATAATTATTCCTTGGTTTTCTTGTCATTATTGTTGCATTATGCAAATCCACTTTCTAAATGTTTTCTCAAAATCTGTCTTATAAATAGTAAAATCTTTAAAAAGACAATAATGTTTAAGTTTTGAGGATGGGAAAATACACTGAGCTATCAAAAGAACAGATAATGTAGATTTTTCTTTGCAACTCTAATGAAGAATTTTTGGCAACATAACAAATGTTTCACTTTAAAGTTTACTTTGAAATTATCAGAAATGTCAATAGTCTAAAAACAATATACAGGTCACAGCTATCTAAAGTATAAAATTTGATTGGATGGAACAAGTTCAGTATTTTGGTTATTAAGCCATAAATAGTTTTGCTTTTATTTTATTTTGTAAAAATAAATCCAGTATTTATTTCGGATAAGACCCTGTTAGTGAGTTTTTGCTCCATGATGCCAAGTAAACTGTAAATATAAGATCTGTTTTTCTTTTATACACAAAATAAAGGACTTCAAATCATCATCTTTTTAAGGAATAGCATGGACTGAATCCACTATAGCTGTTGAAGTGTAACACACAAACATGACCATAATGTGCTTACATTTGTATACATATTCCTGTTACTTACCAATCCTTTTTCCATAAAAATAATTAAATAAAGCTATTCAGGAATCAACAGTTATTCACAGAAAAAGGCTGAACAAGATTGCTGTGCAGTTTTTGAAAAGTCAGCTGTGTGGAATTCAGTGTGTTGAAAGCAGAGGGGTTAAAGTTGTACAGAGATTAGCTTTCACAAGAGCCAGGTTAGGCAAGTCCTGTGGAGAGTCGGTATCTAAACCTACAAAAAATCTTTTTTCTTTTTTCACTGAATTGGATCTGAGTACACAGTGAAACCGCCGTACACAGCCACATTTGATAACTGCCAACTAAACAGTTTTAACCGTTTAGTTAAATCAGTGTGTTTACAGCGTTGGAAATTTAGGAGCCGATGAATACAACAAACTAAATACATATAGCAAACACAAAGCAATAAAAGTGTCAGTGCTTGTATCTGTGTTTGTACAGATTGCTTTATCTACAGAGTCACATTTATATGTAAATAGCTTGTAGTCAGTAACTCCTAGTACAGACCAGTCAAAAATGCTTTGCAATTTTTGTTCATCAGCAATCTGCTTCTAATTTTTAGTTGCATGAGAAAATTTAAAATAAATTAATGGTAATTTTCAAAATTTCAATGGAGAATCTGGTCAGGTCAGATTCATAGCAGAATATTACAGATCATTAAAAACAAAAAGTAAGACATGGGAGTTTTGTCATTGAGTTCAATGAGAGTCCAACAGGGCCTTTAGGTTTAGAACATTTCCAGGGATTATCAGCATTTTGCAATGTCTGTGTGAAGGCAGATTAATAGTACATTTTAATGACATTCACAGTAATGTAATTACTCTGTTTAAGTTTATTTGACTGTTACAAGTTCAATTTCTAAAATAAGAACTGGGAGCTAATGACTAGACCCAAACTTGAAAAAAAATCTGTTCATTTATTTTGATTTCTTAAGTAAATAAACAATTTTTTTTTGAATGGAAATTGAGTTTTGGCAAGTGTTTTTAAATAAATATTAATAGTACTGGCCCATCTGGAAATGGCATAGACAGGCTCCAAAGCCTTCTCTGCCCAGAAGGACAGGGCACCATAATGCTGAGGAAGGCTGCAAAGCTAAAAAGGAAGGTGGTTCTTAATTACTCTCTTCCCTGTTTTTCTCCTTTCTTTCCCCACGCTTTCGCTCCTTCCAAAAACAAGCAAACACAAAAAAACCCAAAACCATTTCCACCCATTCCCCTGGATAAATTACAGCTGACAGATCCTTCATAGAAACAACTAAGCATAATAAACACGAGATCCGTTACAGGAATCTTAAATTAAAAGTATGACTTTACCAAGTGTGGTGTTTCTTGTATTTTACTTTCACTTTAATATATGTTCGGTGGGGAGGAGGAAATAGAAAGTCCGTCATTTACTTTGTTTTCCCACAAACTAAATCTTAACTCTCTATAGAGCTATATAAAGTATTAGTGAAATCATATAGTAAAAAAGACTTAGAAATATTTTATTTTTCACATAGTTCTGAAAAATATTAACTAAGGAAACTCCAAGCATTTCTTCATAAAAATGTACCCTCTTATCCCCAACATTGTCCATAACATTAAAAATACATACTATGCATAAACATTAAAAAGTAGTGTGATAATTCCAAAACCAACTCTAAAGAAAAGCCCAGGTCATGCAGAGTTCAACAACCACTAATCTTGAACGCTAAATCCAAAACCAAAAAAACCCTTATATCGTCCTCCAATATATTAACAGCAAGTTGCTTTTGCCGCTCTTATTCCATGAAAATGCCCAATAAACAATCACAACTAGAGTTAGTAACAAAATACTAACAAATAAAACCTTGCAGTACTTAGAGCTTTTGGTTTTTGTTCTGAGAAACATAGACACACCCACACTAACATGCATAAGGCAGAATTTTATTACTTAGTTTATAAAACATCTTATAAAGTTCCAAAATATTGGTATATTTCATAACGGAATTATTCTGAAAGTCAATCCTTACAATGCTGTAATATTTATTATATCTTCTGAGATAGTACTGTGGATAGTGATCTCATCTTTTCGTTATAAGGTCTTGCCTTTATTCTGGCTTTTTCATTTTTTGATAGGAGTAATGTTAAGTGATTTCTGCTGAGGTAGTTGTTTTAAATCCTAACAATTTCTTCTTTCTTGCCTTTCCTATTCAGCTTTTCTATTTACACAGATGACCTCTAGGAAATCAGCAAACAGTCTTCTTTCCTGGGAAATGTACTCCCTCCCTTCCCCCAAAGTTCTGTTGTTTGGAGAATCATGAACTAATGTTTAAACTAGAATGATTTCCAACATGCTCTCTTGCTACTACTGTATTTTAAAGGTAGTTTAAAAAGTGTGGAAGACAGGTTTGCCAACAGAATCAGGTTTAACTAAGAAAATATGTACACTACTTTGACTCAGTAAACTCATACTTGGTATGGTTCATCTTCTTCATATTTACTTTCACCCATATTAGAAAACAATTAGCTTACTAAACAAATTTGAGTATTTGGGGAAAAAATCTACTTTGAGTGTTTCTCATTTGACTAAGAATTACAGGATATTTGATAAGCTTGTTTAAAAATGGGCATATCCAAATATTATTGTAAACACCCAATGATTTGTTTTACCTGCAATATAAGTATTTTACTTAGCTGGCTTACATAGTAGCTAATAATATTTGTTAATGTAATTTAACTGCTGTGAACCTTTACTGAACAAATATTGAAATTTATACAAGTCAAAGAAAGAGACTCTCTAATGACTTTTGTAAAAGCTTCCATTTAATAGTTAAGGAGAAAAGTTTATATGACACACCAGAAGCAATTAACAGCAGATTTTACATTTAATAAAAAGAAAGAAGCATATGTATTTGCTTTATTCATTCCATCATAATTTGCATTAGAGCTGTGGGTGTTTAATGAGCAAATTCCAACTAAAATGCTATATTGATTTTCTAAGTGAACTTTGTAATAGCTATCTACCTTACCAAAGCTCTCTGTTTACAGTTGTTTTCTTTACTAAAAAATAAAAATGTTTTAGCATTGATGGGCTTAGCATAATGATCATTTGGAAATAAAGAGCTCTAGTATAATGGGTTTTTTGGTAACAAAGATGTTATTCAATTATTCCACAGCAGAGAAAATTTAGCTATTCATTGTCATATATAAATATATATCAAGTATACTTTTAGTAAACATTGGAAAAAAGTCGAGGGTGTTTTTTCATTAGATGAATTTTATCTAACATTGCAGGAATAACCTCTGTTAACTCTTGCATGTCCTGAGTGCTATTGCTAAAAAACAAGTCTTCATTTTAATTTAATGCCTGAATATATATGTTCGATTTATGTATCATGTTTCAAGGGGGGGAAATTGTATACAAAATTTTATTCTTGTTGGTTAGCTTTTGAGATAAACAGGGGAGGGCTGGTAGTTCGATGGCAGGCTTCCAAGGAAAACCCAGGAGGTTGGAATTGGTGATTAAAGTAGCTGGTTCTCATTTCTTAGAGTCAGGCACTGAATTAGTGTGCTAGCATGGAACTATGGGCCATTGTGCTGCTGGAGGTGCCATCTTTTGTAATGGACATAAGAACCTGATTGCTTATGTTCATTCACAATCCCATGACACTTTTCATAAGCATAGATGGGACTGTCGATCCTGAAGTTCCAATCTGGATAGCTACGTTCTTTCTATCAAAATGTCTCCCAAGGAGTTTTATTTGGACTCTCAGTCTTCAGATCTTGTCCTAATTATAGCATAAAAATGTTGTGCTGTTAAACAGATGTTCTATTTCACTCCACAGGTGGCTGCGTTTCAGTGGGTGATGATTTCTTTATAAAGTTTGTAAAGCATTTTGAGACCCTTTTGGTTGAAATGTGCTATATGGAAAAGTAAAGTTGTGGTATTGTTGATAGTGGTATTTTTCTGTAACAGAATGCTAAATTATATAAAAATACTCTTTTTCCTGTTAATTCTTTTGGTTCTTATTTATAGAGCTGTTTTTGATAAAGGAAGGGATAAGTATAAGCTACTTAAACATGTGGCAGTGCTTCCAAATAACACAGTGCTTCCCAGAATTCTCCAATGAACACAGGTAGCATGGCCACTGCAACAGCATATGAGGGTTCAGTGTGCTTTGCCCCTGGAGTGGGGGTTGCCATGACTCCTCCTGGCCATCCATGGGGTGACTAGTGTCATTTAATCCTAGTCCCCATAGGATCACAAGGTCTGAGATTAGCTTAACCCCTCCATTGGAGTTGAGGGGAGGGAAGGCATACCTTGTCCCTTGCTCCACATTCTGTGCATATTCATGCAGGGGTAGCTATAGGAAAAATCCTTTTTTTATTATTTATCTTCAGATATGAGCTTGATATTGGGTTGAAGAGGATCATATTTTTTTTTTTGTAGCTGGGTGTTTCTCTTCGTTATTAACTTTGAAGAATTACAGTCTTATCCTCCAGTCCTACAGCTCTCCTGAACTCAGCAAGACTCTGTGCAGCTGCAGGAGTCTTCCTTTGCCAAGTACCTTGTTGGAGAGGCTATACATGATGTAGCTATAACTCTTTAAAATGTTGACTATTGCTGTGAAAATAAATTTCTCAGCCCATTTAGCTATTGTAATAATTTCACCATGTATGAAATGAAAGGGTTTTTAAAAAGAAATATTGATATAATTTTAGAACTTTTTAAATTTATGAATACTAAAAATGATCAGATATGGTCAGCAATTAATGTACATGTTGTACATGAAAATATGTATGTAGAATCAGTAGATGATCTGGCCAGGAGAGAAATCTGGCAGATGGCAGATAAGGCTTCTGTAAGCATCCAAGAGAGTTCAGCAAGAACTCTGCTGTTTTCAAGGATTTACCTTGTAACACATTTTTTTCCAGTTTCTCGAGGTACCTGCTGCTTAAGAGTCTGTCTCTGTTTTGGCTTGGATAGGCTAGTCAGCCTTATCCATTCTTTTTCTTTGACTTCCCAAACAACTTTTTTTTTCATAAGAAAAAGTTAAAATGTTGTATTACTTAAAAAAACACTGTTGTGACAGATTTGGAGCCTCTCTGTAATAATTTATGAATAATGTATGTTGACATGGTTAATGGGCTGTTTACCGTATGAATATATTGGTTTAGTTTAATAGGTATCTGAAAGGGAAAAAATGGTTCAAGATGAGCCACATCTACACAAACATTTGAGGATTGTTAAGAGACAATGCCAGGACAGGAAAAGACCCAGGAATACTGGAGATGAAAAGATCTGTGACACTTTAAAAGGGTCTCTCTCTCAAGGTGGGGTGTGGAGGAAGTTCTTTGGAGGAGACTGACTGAAACATGTGGACTCTGCTACTGTGTCTGAAGAAGTTAGGTCTGCCCAGGTTTCTATCATGGAATGGTAAGCCTTTAGGGTAAGATAGGCATGCGGATTCTGTTGTTCTTTTACAATCTTTTTTATCTAAAAGCTTTGTTCCTACTGTTAAAATAACCACTACTCTGGTTTAAGAAAGCTATCTGGTCACTATATACTGCTGGTCACAGACCCCCAAAGGGAAGAAGAGCAGATGTTGAAGCTAATCAGACTGCTGAGTAAGCACAGTTGATACACAGGATCTTGTGAGCCAGGGCCTGGTATAAAAGTAGGAGAATTGTGGAATTCCATTCCAGGGTAAACAGACACGTTATGGTACAGACAGATAGTACTTACCATGCCAAATTAACCAATCTGTGTATCCCAGATCTATCTAGGACATAGCAGTTTCATTGCAGCTTTCCCAGGCACTGCTGAGACACAGAGGCTCCATTGTAGGCCTCTGCAGTTGGCACCATGATGCCATCACAAATTTCAGAAATCTTATGTCCCTTTGGGAACCTGATAGGTGTAAGGACATAGTGCTTATCTGTGCCACACAACTGTCCAGAAGTCAGAATCATTCTTTGCATGTGCTACTAATCCTTTCATCTCCAAATCATGTGTATAGTTCTGGTGCTGCATGCTCTGCCCATCCACCTAACTTTATCCCTTGCACAGTAGCAAGAATATCGTCTCACAAAGAGGCAGGTAACTTCTGGTGTTGTGTAGCTTCTGGTGGTGCTGTTCAGGTAGCTTCTGGTGGTGTTGTTCAGGTAGCTTTGGGTGGTGTGTCCCTTCCAAACTCTACATCCATCTGCAGCAGAAAAATTCTTTTCCTCTCGCCACCAGCAATATTCAGACTGAAGATGTCTAAATGAGTATTTGACAGATGCTCCAAATCTGGGCAGAATATTCTTGGACAATCAGGTGTGGGTTTTCTTATGACACAGAAATTATTCTTCTTCGAGTGATTGCTCATGTGTATTCCACAGTAGGTTTGCATGCTCACCATGTGCACCGGTGCCAGAAGTTTTTCCCCTAGCAATACCCGGAGTGCCCCCTACCCCTAACCCCTGGAGAGACGCCGCCTTGGCGTGCTATAAGTGGCACTGCGCACTCCCCTAGCCTCAGTTCCTTCTTGCTGCCAGTGAACGTGCATCAGAACTTCAAGCTCCAGCGTTGCTGCAGCTCGTCCTTAGTGTTCTTCTAGTATCTGTAGTCACTTAGTTCTACAACTTAGTTCAGTTAGTTAGAGTGCCCAGGCCGGGGCATGCCCCAAACCCCAGGTTTTAAGTCGTGCGACACTTGCAGGTGTTCTATGTCAAGGAGTGACCCGCATGCGGATGTTAACACTGTTTGTGCGAGACCCATATCAGCGATCGCTGCAAGATCTGCAAGTCATTTAAGCCCTGGACGAAAAGAGAAAGGGACATTCGACTCTGGGCCATCCTGATAGAGTCGGCGCTGACCCCAGCTCCGACATACCGCTCTGAGCCAGCACCGGGCACCGCAGCATCAGCATGCGGCGATCCCCCGGTGCCTTTGTCCAGTCGGTACCGCTCCCTCGGAGCATAAGAGGACCAAGAAGCCCTCTTCACAGTGGTACCGTGGTGCACCAGGGGGAGAGGCTAGGCCCACGTCAGGCAGCCCTCAGTCCTCTTCAGCTTCCAGGCCTCCGACTCACGCTGAGTGGAGCAGCCCAGCCGCATTGACCCAGGCCTCTCTGGATGTCCTTGCAAGCGGACCGTGATGTCTTGTCCCTGCCACTACCTGGAGTGCCACCGCTGGCTCCCCACAGTCGTCCCCAGAGCGGCACTGGTCGCAGTCGAGGGAACATTCCCAACGCCGTTCACCATCCATTGTCAGTCCAGGGCAGAGTCCGCATGGATTGCCCTCGACGTCCACCAGGCTCTCTGGCTGGATGCCATCTGCTGGGACTCCAGGCACCGCCCCATGTCAGGGTGCGTGCACCGACGAGACCGACCTGGGTCCTTTAAGGACAGACAGGCAGGGAAGAAGCGGTTTTGATGGGATGCTAGAGGGCGTCCTATCAGTTCTGCTCAGGGATCCATCCTCAGTAAAGCTCCCCTTTTCCAACTGGTTGTGTGCTTTCCTTGTGATTAACCTTCAAATGACCTCATTTATTGAACAGTCCTAATGGCACAATAGGCAGAACTGTAGAAAGTGTGGCATTTGTGATGCTCTGTCTAAGGTGACAGGTGCTCTGTCTAAGGTGACCTTTGATTGGCTAACTGACCAAACCAACACCGCCCTCTTGAAAAAACTAACATTAATCTATGGAGACATAAGATCCAACTATGAAGATGTTTAGTCTTTCATAAGAGTATTACAATTGAATCCAGGTAGATTAGGTTTCTGATGCTTCTCTCCTTTTTTGGTTTTGCAGTTGGGAGGTTGTTAAGGAATTATTTATCTTGTAACACTCAGGAGTATTTATCTATGAATATTTCATACCGTGATATTGTTAAATCCATACTCCTGCTGTTTTCTTTGTCATTGTATTTAAATAGATCTGTATGTATATATTAAAACTTCTGAAAAATAACTAAAAACTGACATTTCATCATGCAGTATTTTCTCAACAAAATTTAGTCATGAGCAACAGTTTGTTCTGGTTCTTTTTAGTGGAATGACATTTTGTTGCTAGTTTGTCTTTTAAATATTTTCTTAAATATTTTTAAATGTATTTATTTGGCAACAATGATATAACTACAGTAGTAAGCAAAAAGTGTATTATAAAATATAATTGGAGTTTTATATAGTGCCAGTCCTATGAAGTATCGTAAAGTGCTTTATAGTAAATTGGATAGAGCCCCTTTAATACAGACATAATAATAATGTACAAAGTGAAGCAGGAAAAAGGAAACTAAGACAGAAAAAGCAGCAGAGTTGGCTCTAGGTTAAAGTGAACAGGATCTATTTAAGGTGAAACTTGAAGAAAGGAAATGACTCATCCGTGACTCAGAGAATGGGAGGGAATTCCTGATAGAGGGGGGAAGTACAAATGCAATAGCCTTTGACTCAGCAGAATCCTGAGAGTACTGGAGAACATGCCAGCATTTGGAGGCATAAGAGTTGGGTACAGGGAAACTATGTGAATTAAAGACCAGTTCATTAGAATGAAAGGGGCCCACGGAGAACTTTGAAACCCAGGGCAAACAATTTTGATTTGAATTTGGAGATTCAATTCCAATGGCAATGGTAGAGGATATAGTCCTTCTTCTTGGAATAAAAGTAGCCTCATTGCAGCATCCTGAGTGCCCTGAAATTGAGAATAGGGATTTAGGATGACTGCAAAGAGAGATCTGCAATATTAGAGAGGGGGAATGATGAAAGTGTGTGAATAAAGATTTTGGTAGAAGCAGGATCGAGGTAGGGATTCTGATGGTGTAGTAGAGATGGTGTTAGCCATGTTGACAAGGGACACGCAGGAAGAAAAAGTAAGCCCAGTGTGAAGAGTGACTTGAAGGTTTCTGTCCTTGGGAGCAAACTAACAGTAAATCTTAGTTTATTGGCACCTAATGCTCAAAGGTCCCAGAATGATTTAACAGATAATAGAACAATATATTAACAATAAAGGAAAGGCTTGACAGGGAGAGAGGCACCATGCAAGAGCTAAATTGTGCACCACTTTGAGACTAGTTAAAGTGTGGTGTTAAAAGCAATTTTAGGAGATCATTTTTCCTTCTCTGATGTCTTGCTGTAAGAGAAGGTGGCTAATTGTATCTCATGTGAATGTGAGCATCTGGAATTAGCTTTGCATTCAGAGTCATTGTTTCACATAAGTGATGGTTTCCTTGTTCTGTGTGATAAGTTTGAAAGTCAGTCTTGAAACCTTGTCCCTTCCTTGTTCCTCTAAGTATGTTAACTAGCAATAGCACTTTGATAGTCTCAAAACTGTAAAGCAAAATCTTGTTATGGTATCTTCCCATTAGCAAATGTTTTGCATAAGAAGTACAGTCAAGACCTGATCCAAAGGACACTGAAGTGAGTGGAAAAACTATTAGTTTCAATAGGCATTAGATAGGGCCTCATGTGAGGATACAACTAAAGCTATGCTAAACACACTGGTTATTTTTGCAGCACTCGTGGAAGAAGTTTATACAGCTCAACGAGAACGTGATGAAGCTGTCATGGCTAGACTTAGGTTAGCCAATGAAGAGCGAGATGAAGCACTTCTTCAAGCCAAGCATTTGGAGCAGTCTCTTAAAGAGTATGTATGTTTTTTCTGCTATATGTAAAAAGATGGCTATTTATTGGAAGCCAGGGGAAACCTGATTGTACTCAAAATGAACTTGTGGTAAATCTTAACATGAATTTCAGTGTAATAGAACATAAGAGGATATCAATAGTTTCAGTATTCCAGCTGTGGGTGTAGGTTTTTTTTAAAAAAACAAACAAACAAACATGATCAAACAAGATCATATTTTTCTCCCCAGATGGAGAACAAGGTGAATGATTCTGGTTGCCAAAAATAAAAAAAAAGAGAGAGAGAAAAAGATCCACTGTTGGTTTATTCAGAGATAAATCAGGGAAGTGTGACATTTCATACAGGGTTACTTCACATGGATTACAAGATTGTTGGTCACAAGTTGCAATGTATAGGAAGTCAATCTAACCTTTGAGCCCACTAGACATTTCTTTTAGCAAAATATCTACTAATTATAGTGGAAGTGCGGAAAAATTATCTGCATTACCCTCCCATTCCTTTTCTTTTGTGCAAAAGTCATTCTTAATTTAGGAAGAACTATTTCAATTTCTCATTCTTTCTCTTTTCCTTTTTTTATCCTTCTTGTTATCTTTTCTCTTTCTCTCTTCCTCTACTGTTTCCTCTCCTCACTTTCTTGCCCACCCCTAATTTTCTACTTTTTCTTGTTTCCCCAATACATCCTCCCTAGCTTTCCCTTTATTTCTCATTTGCCCAACAATTCTCACCTTTCTCCCACCCAAATATGCAAGCTCTCGTGCACACACACACACATATATCGCTCTTAACTACTCCCTTTCCAGGATAGACCAGAACCCAGAATGCTGTTTCTTCATAATTATTGTTCTCTTCTCTTTCTGTTTTGTTTGTCTCAGACTAGTCTGTCAAGCACAAATTTGTTGGGTTCAAGTCTAGATTCCTTTCCCACTACTGCTGACCCCCAGGGTAGGCTCTAAAAGCCAGGTTTTTTTAAGGATTTGTTAGGGTCCTATATCACCACTGCCCTTGGGGCCTCTGTCTTTCTGAAAAGACAACCTAGCATCAGAGCGTGAGTGCTAGGGTTGGCTGGAAAGCAAGAATTCTATTTCATGAAAATGTTCATGGTTTTGAACTTGGTTTTTGGGCCACATAGAAATGAATCAGAGAAATCATTTTGAAACATTTTGTGAAAAACATGAGAGAGGCTGCGATGCATTCTGGGCCGATGAATATTTAAATATTTATATAAAATGGAACAGCTCCAACAGGAAAGATTAAGAGACTGGATCTATGGCCCAGTGGTTAGGGCACTGACCTGGGATGTGGGAGAGACTGCCAGAGGCAGAGCAGGGACTTGAACTTGAGTCTCCTGCGTCTCAGGAGAATGCTATAACTACTATTGGGTGGGTGTGTCTGACCAGAAACTGCATTCTTGACCTGATGACCCATCCCAACAAAAGTTTTATTGAAACCAATATATTTAGACAAATCTGCATTTTCCAGTGAAAAAGCATTCTGTCAAAAAATACCAGTTCTAGTGAGGAAACTAGGCTAGTGTTTCCAACCATAGAGTTTGCCAGACTAGCGAAAGTGGAATGACAGAGTAGGTGATGCTAGTGAGGGAATGACATTATATGTGAAGGAAAGCATAGAGTCAAACACAGTAAACATCTTAAATGAATCAAACTATACCATAGAATCTCAATTCCAGGCTGGATTAATAAGGGTACAGCAGCAGAACGATACTACCAGCCACCTGACCAGTATGATGACTGGGTTTTGGAAATGCTCAGGGAGATTGGAGAAGCTACAAAAACAGAAAACTCAATAATAATGGGGGATTTCAACTTTCAGTATATTGACTGGGTGCATGTCAGGATGTAGAGATGAAATTTCTAGACACCATTAATGACTGCTTCTTGGAGCAGCTTGTCTTCGCACCCACAGGGGAGATGGCACACAAGATCTGGTCCAGAAGGTGAATGTAACCGGATTACTTGGTAATAGCAACTATAATGTCATTAAACTTAACATCCTATAGGGTGGAAAATACCAAAGAAACCCACCACAGTAGAGAGGTGTTCTAACAGAAAAAAGTTGGGAACCACTGCTCAAGAGAGCTAGAGAGAGCCCTAAGAATGGTTTCTGTATCAGAGATAACTGGTAGAAAAGACTTCTTCAGAAAAATTATTCTCGTGAAGCTTCTCTTACAAATTTTTTTCCTGGGAGAGCTGCTGATTTTACACAGTAAACCTGCATTTTTTCCAGACTGAAATGCCCCCATTATTTTTCCACATTTGTATTCAACCTCTTGGTATTGAGAGTTGGCAGTTTGCATTAGTGCTTTGTTGTTTATAGTTGATGATTGTATTAGAGAATAAAGCTGGGAAATGCCAGTTGCCAATGGGTTAAAATAAAACTAGATCCTTTTGCAATAGTATGGCTGCCTTTAATGTGTGCTCCGTTAGTCAACTGATTTTTACAAGTTACTTAAATATCACTGCCAATAAATCTGGCCCAAAATCAGATCTAAGAGATAGTCTTACCCACAAAGGGTAATAATACTCATTTTTTCCTTCTAGTTGGCTGGGTTTTACTGTTGACCCACTCGGTTAGCAGGTGTTGGAAATGCATAGGGAGATGCCAGTTGAACTTTGCTGACTCACAGTGGCAGGTGTAGATCATTTGCCTGCTCTGGAAATGATGATGGCCCCATTAGTCAGAGGAATCTAGGGGCTTGGACTGATCTATTTTAAAGGAGGAACTCTAGGGATAACCAAGCTAGGAGTGAGAGTTCAGGCTGGAGCTTACATTTTGTGTGTAAACTTGTTAATAAGGTCAAATCCTATCAAAGAGGTACGGTTCAAACCTACTCAGCACATGTTTACTGTTTTGGAATATGCTGGGAATACCGTCTGCTCAGAACCTCCCAAATGAATGTATTTCACTATACAGCAGCAGTAGAGCATTCCTTTCTGAGTTGCTTCCCTTGATGACAAAAATTCAGGTCGCTTTGTCAAACTATGAGCTTGTACAAATTGATCAAAAAGCACAGAGGAAATCCACTAATTACCATACTAGGTAACTGCACTGGTATTAAATGTCAGAGGTCAGATGGCAGGATTGGGTTGATTTCCTAGCCTGGTGTGCATAAGAGGCTATACTATATTTAGGGTCATGAAGACTAGTGCACAGGGTTAGTACACTGTCAATTGCTGTGTGGCTGAGGGATGTCCGAAGGGTGATCTCTGACAACAGCATCACAGTACAAATTACACCTCCTTCTTTGGCAGATGTTGGAAGTTCGATGATTACAGTATCTGTTTTTGAAATGGTACATTGCCTCTGCCAGAACTGCTTTTTCTTAAGCTGCTTAGTATATGCTGGATCCAACCCTTGCTCAGGTATCCATAAACTGTATGAGGCTGCACTTCTTTCATGTTTAAACTTAATTTTTAATGAGGTGTTAATCTCCATATTTTGGATCCTCAGATGTTCTATAAATAATCAGATGTTTAGATATTAATTATAATTAATTTTTTAGCTGTTATAGGAAAAGGTGTAACTTCCTGTTTAATCACCTCCTGTATGCAGAAATTTATGCTTTTACTCATTGCTGTTGCAGAGCACAATAGCAGTTGTTCGGCAGTGCGGTAAAATTGTTACTGCTTCTTTACATATGAGTAAATGTACCCATGAAACAAGGAAAGAACAAGTTCAATATTCTTGTTCTGGAATTAAGGAAGGGCACCACTGGAGGCTCCTATATTTTCCGATAGGCTAACACAAAATTTCTAAGTGAGGTTTAACTAAAATGTTTTCCCTCCTAGGTGGAGGGGAAGAATTATATTTTGTTAAAACACCTCTCCCCCACGCAACCTACTGTCCCATTTCAATTTTGGGATGCAATAAAGATGACAAGAATATAATTTCAGGTTAAAGTTGTAAGTCCAGAAATAAATAAAATAAGAGCACCAGTGCTTTCTATCACTGGGGAACTTTCTTCATCTAAGCACATATGAACAGTTGATCCTTGTAGTCATATATAGCAGTAAACATTAATAACTTAACAGTCTGAAGTCAGGGCTGAAGATATGGAGCATTATTGAAAGATGGAGTCGAGCAGGTGGCACTTTAATATGTTCAGTGTCATGGTTGACTCTAAAGACTAGTAGAATGAAATTACTTGCGGTTCTAAAGATTTAAAAAGCGAACTCATTTTGCTGCACTAAGGAAATGCTACTGATCAGGCTTTCTGTGTCCCTTTTCTCTAGGCTAGAAAATATTAACCCTGAAGAAAATGACATGGTAAGCCATTCTCTGAGGAGATTTCTTGATGTCAGTCTTATATCTTAGAGGCTTAAGTTCAATTGAGTGGGTTTCAAGAACTAAGATGTGGGAAAAAAGAAGAATTGACACACTAATAATGTACATCTTTGCTGCAATATGAAAATTCAATAACTTCACTCAGTCAATTTACAATTCACATGTGCCTATTAATTAAAACCCTATATTAAATAAAATATATTAAAACTTCATGTCTGACTACCATATAATGCTGTTGGTAGACATTACAGGAATTACTGAACAGAATAAACAATGCAGACACCGGGATAGCTATACAGAAGAATGGTGCTATAATTGTGGATCGAATACACAGGACCAAGGAGTGTAGAAAGAAAATAACAGCTGAGGAAATGAATGCAGTGATAGAAGAACGGGATGCTGCTATGTCTCAAGTAAGTCCCTACTAGTCTATAAAAACATTCAATACCAAATTCTCTCTCCCCCATGTTCGGGGAAACAGAGTCTTTCACGTATATTTCCTGTTCAAAGTTAGATTTTTTAAAAAGTCCTTCCACATAGAGAACTCCTGAACACTGTGCAACTATTGTAGTGCCACAGGAATGCTCTTTAAAATGGCCTTATCAATATTTGCAAGCCGCTGTTCAAAGAGAAAAGATTGTTTTTTTGCATCTAATTACTCCTGGTTACAAAAGATGCTTCCCTGTGTGTTTTTTTCCTTCTTTTTTCTTTTAAAGGATAGCTTCCAAAGTACTAACCTTTATGGAACTGCTGAGAGCTCTGGCTATGCTGAAAGAAGGACAGGAGACATTTGACATGGGTTTAATCAGGCTGCAAGTTTATTATTAGATATCTGGGAGTATCCAGCAGATAAAAGTGTACAGTGCAGGTATCCCCTGTTTATTCTGTAATTACCTGGGCGGCTTTTACAGCTCCCCCTTTTTCCATCCAATTCTATCCAGCAAATGTATTGCTGGGACCTTGCCATCCCTGGGGGCTCCCACCAGCTCCCCCTCTTTTTCCATCCAGGTCTCTCCTGAAAATCCATTGCTAGGAATTTACCATCCATTCCCCTTGTAGGAGGGGTAAGGTGGGCAATAAAAATAGGGGGTTGGCTCCCTGTTGTACCAATCATAGAAGTTCCTAACCACTCCCCGTTCATTTCTTTAATGAACATCTCTTTTTGAAGTCCTTTTCCAAGCCATTTATCCAGTCACTGAATACCTTTCCTATGGAGCACCTGCACTGGACATTCACCCTACAACTAAATAATGAGTTTCGACATACAGCCTACCGCCCATCATACCATGCATGAACAGAGTCCTTGCTGAACCCACTGTGGGGAAGGTGAAAAAACCCCAACTGCCTGCAGGCCAATATGTTGATAAGGGAAAAATTCCCTGCCAGATCCCCTAAAAAGGGGGCAGCTAGCATAATGCCCACAGTAGGTCTAGACCAGTGGTTCCCAAACTTTAACAACCTGTGAACCCCTTTTACTAAAATGTCAAGTCTTGCGAACCCCCTCCTAAAAATGCATATTTCCAGGGATTTTCTCCTTTACCTCAGCATAAACTGTAAAAGCAGTGATCTTATGAATATAAAATTAGTTTTGATGACATGCTTATTACACTCTATTTATTATTAATTATCATTACAGTATTTTTATTACATTATGAAAACGGCAACACACTTCCAAGATCTCACTTTCGTAGCTTGTATCACTTTGAATGAGCCTGTTTATAAGACAAGGCTCCACTGTTTCATCAAGGAGTATCAGATGTGAAACAGCATGAAGGTATTTAAGAAGCCAACTCAAACAATTCATCCTGCACAAGCATTCAGGTCTGGAGCAGTCCAGGCAAACGACGCACATTACAATAAAGCTTAAACTCATTCTTCGTAATAATATTAGAAACAATACTAACTGCCTATTTAATTTTTAAAAACAGCAAGAAATATCCATCCCTCTTTCCATTTCTTATAAGGAGTCCTAAAGTTTAAATCTCCTCAGTGTGACAGATTTGCTTGCTTTGATCTGCTTAGCTCTTAGAAGTCCAGGGGCTCCATGCTGCTGGTCCCGTGCTGCCTGGGGTGCCTAGAATCAGCTCTGTCTGCCATTAGGGAATTTTTTCCTGAGAACCCCCTGTAACATTTCATGAACCCGGAGGAGTTCACGAACTCCAGTTTGGGAACCACTGGTCTAGACCAAACCTGGTATTTTACCACCTAAAGGGGAGGGAGGGTGGATCCTGCTTCAGACTGCTCCATGTAAAAGTGGGGCTTCAGGCCCAGGGCTACCGCTTTTAAATTCTGCATTCCTAGGGGATGAGTCAGCAACCATGCTGACCCCTTTTGCAACAGTTTTCAGCCCCTTTCCCACGCCCAATCCATAAAGCACTGTTCCATTCACTCGGCCAGCCAGCCAAATTACTCCCACTTAAAAGTGCAGGGTGGTTATTGTGATGGTGTAAATGGGCACACAAGGTGCAGGGCAACAGTGTATTGTGCCCTAAATATCTAGAAAGTTGTATTGCATGAAGTGCCATGAGTGAGCCAGGTGACTAAGAAACTGTTCAGACATATTTCACTATGCTTCCCTCATCTGTTGGTTCATTCTTTGCTCAGGACAGATATATTAAAGAGAGAGAATTTCTGAGGATGTATGTTGGAGCAGTTGCTTTGCAGCATCAGATGGTGTGAATAATGTTTTTAATTTTTTAGTTTCAATGGGAGTACAATCTCTGTTTTAATGTACATATTGAATAAATGATAAGCATTTAGAGACAAATTCTGTTCTCCTGTGCAAGAGGTTTCTGTGCAGGGGGTACATACACAATGTAAAGAGAGGGCTCCTGAATCAGGGAAAGAGGTGGAGTCAGAGGACCTACTTCTAACAGAGTCTTTGCTCCTCGTTCCTGTTGCGGGAGCCACACTTCAGTCAGCCTTGTTAGGAACCTGTTTCCTCATAAAGATGTCCAGAATCTATGTACCATTAAAACACAAGGTCTTGTGTTTGCCCTCTGCATAGGTATGGGCATCCTTCACAGACTAATTGAGTTGGGACTTTCTACAGTAAATGGATAATAACTGAGTACAACTGATAGACTAGCCAAGGAACAAGTGTGACAAGAATTTCAGATTGCTCAAATAATCTTTTATAATTCTAAGCATGAATCAAGTTTGCCAAATCATCTGTACTTCAGGACATATTAGTGCTTTTATTGACTTCTCAGCTATTTTTAATTTGTTGATTAAATTATACAAATTTACCTGAACATATCTTAGTTATTTCTTTCTCCTCAGTCCATCTTTGGCTACGTCGTGTCTCCTCCATTCATTTGCCATTCCAGAAAGTATTTGATTATATTTCTATTTTTAAAAAGCTTATTAGGAGCATTTGAAACACCCAACAATCCTGTGAAAATATTTGCAGTATTTTTTTAATTATTATTGGCCTTTCTTACATAGGACATTGAAAGTTGGGCAACCAATAAGAGAGAAGATTTAGGCAAAGGAGGAGAATATGTTTGGTATTTTTATTTTTGGTTTATTGCTTTTATGCTCTTTTTGTCAGTGTCCTTTCAAATAGGAATTGTAATGTTGGTCAGTAAAATCTATAAACTCTTGAATATCACCATTTGAGTGATATGGTGTGCACGTACATATATATATATATATGTAATTTTTTTAAAAATGCTTGTTTGAATAATCTCACAGAATCCTGTTTGATATGCTGCTTTCCCAAATAATTAAACCAAACATTAATAAAAGGTCAATTATTCCACATAATAATGGCTTAGGTGCCAAGTGTATCAAAGGCAATTTACACATCTGTCAGCATAATACACAGGTAGTTTTAAGTAGATCGTGCCAGTCATAGAAAAACATTGTGATGCAAATTATATTGTACTGCCAATATTTGATACCAAGTAGTTCTGCTCCACTTGATGTTCATTTAAAAATTCCTTCTACTATGAATTGTAAATAATTATTTTGAATAGAACTCTATGAAATTTTCTGATGGAAACCTAACTTATATTTGTACACGTAAGAAGCTCTTATAACTAAAACTAATATTCTAGAATGTGTAAGATAAGTCTTTGAATTGTGGCCACAATTTCAAACCACATTTCTTAATTGAGAATGGTTTAGGTACTTTGTGCAATAAACAAATTACTAGTCTTTTGTTAAGATTGTAATAGCAGTTGTTACAATTTATCAGCAAGAAGAATAGGAGAGGGAATCTTGCATTATACCACAAAGGGACTGAAGGTAACTCAGGAGATATCTATAGTTATGCTATAATAAACCCAAATTATTGTCATTTAGATCTGGTCCTGCCACAGGGGTTGGTAACATCCGCAAGGTGAGATCTGTCAATTTCCAGTGGACATAAAATCACATTCACACAAAGGCACATCATGCAAATTGTAACCCCTGTTTTGGCTCAATCAGTCACACCCATAGGGAGACATTTGTAGTCTGTGGTTGTCCCCTGGAGTGCAACATTTAAGAACTCAGAATTTGTGAGGCTCTGTGAAAGCTACATCCTCCTAAACAACTTGCTAGTATCTAGTGAAGGAGCAACAGTGCCACTTGAGTTACTAGCATAGCTGATTTCACTTCCTACATGCTTTCAGGGTTTTACACAGGGTATATTTAATTAAGCTAATCCATTAACCTTCTGAATGAGTCCCTTCACAGCCTGACAGTTGACTGTTAACTACAATTTACCTGAACAGCATCTAGCTGTTCTGGTATTATTGATTGAATCAGAAAATCTGAAACTGTAACACAGAAGGCCATGCAACTTTAACTTATCAGTTTGGTTTAAGTTGGACAGTATTTAAATGATGGACGCACTGTAATAAATTGGGTGCCTTCTATGAGCATGTAAATATAGGTTGTCTTGAAATAGTCCTTCAGGTGTGATTTTTTTGCAGTACATTGTGTTTGCTCTATTGTATTTATTTAATTAGACTGCTAGTGTACACATGCTTGACAATAGTTTAACTAGTTATATTTTGTAACTTAGAATTTTACTTGCATTTTTTACTGCTGCACAAACTAGAAATGCTCGCTAATTTTTAGGAAATGTGGTTTAACCGCCCCCCCCCACCGCCCCTTTGTGAATATCTAGATTCTCCTGTTTCTTTTGAGATTTTAAATGTGATCTCCATGTCTTAACAGAAGAGATGGACACTATTATCACCGTATTGACTGCCACACGTGTACACAATCTTAGATCATTCACTAGATTGCTGAGCAAATACACAAACTACATTTTGTATGTGCGAAAACAAATAAAATGATATAAACTCAAATATTTGATACTACTTTTAGTATGTATTTTCAAGTGAATAAAAACCAAACAACTAAAGTATGGCTAAACATTGACATCCATCCCTTCCCACCCCCACCCCACACACCAATGTCAACCCCTTTAAAAAAAAACAAACACAACCATTCCGTTGTATTTGCCAAGAAATATTTGTTAGTGAACAGATACTGTGTTATGGTGTGGAACTTGTGTCTGTTTTATGGCTGCTCTTTGAAAAGAAAACAGAGTGATGCTGACTGTCATGAGAACGAAGAAATCAGTTTCTTGGTTTATATTCAGTTTAACCTTAACCCATTCGTGGAAATATCCTGTCCATTCAAATATTTGTAATGTAGTTCTTGTTTTTCTTTGCAAGTCTTGCTTGTTTATTGAGTAATCAAATATATTTGTTGTTAACATTTAATACAAATACAAAACGTGCTCACAATTGGGTAATCTTCATTAAATACTTTAATGGAAATAGTTACCAGCAGGAGGCAGTATGGTGTAATAATGCCTCAAAGTAGCAACTGGCTATAAGCTATTTTACACCTTGTGGAGAGGAATGTTAATATGATTAAAGGTTTGGCAGCTGAAACTGGGGCAGTGAGTAAGGCATTGCATTTTTTTTCCTTCCCTTTTGAGGGAAGAAAAGAGAGATTATTATCAGTATAGCTTGAAGATGCTTTTAAAGGAAGTAGAATATAGATCATACTCCAGAAGGATCATTATTGTGTTTTCAACCCTAACTTCCATTGTGTAGATATTTTGTAATCAAAGTACAGCCTGTTGCTATGCAAAGTTTAATATTAAAGGTGTAGAATTTGTTGTAGTAGAAAAGCAATAGTTTCATGGCCAGTATAACATTGTCTGTTTAATACTGTGGATTGGAGCAGTAACGTAGTTGGCAAGCAACCCTGGTTTTACAGTTTTGAATAGTTTGATCAAATCCTGCTGTGCAGGAACATGCTTATGATTGTTCATGTACAAAACTGGCACGCTCCCAGTTGCTCATCTGAAACAAGTTAAAGTGCCTTTCTCCATTTCAAGGCACTGTTTGGCATCAGACAACGTCTCATGGCAATTGAGAACAAAGATTAGAAGCTGTATGCTTCACTACCCACCATTATCCGTTTCAGCTAATGACTAATAACTAATAAATGTCAATAGTCTCAGTGGGCCAACTTCTTATTAACCTTTCTGAGGCTGTACTCAAATAGTTCTTCTGGTTTTACACCAAATAAGGCGTAGAGCTCAGTGTTTTCTGTGGTTCCTAGAGAATTCAAGATTTCTCACCACAAATCAGTGAACATTTCTCATTTGAAAAATACAGCTGTGAGCTGCAATAAGTTTTAAAAACACACAAAAAATGTGGTTATTTGAAAAATAGGTTGGGGCTGCAGTCTAAACTACGGAATCTGTACCCTCATGTTGAGGGGCAATGTTGCATAACCACACTGTTAAAACAGAGGAACCTCCTTTTGCAATGAAACTACCTTTTTTTTTTTTAACACTAAACCTTTCAAATTAGCATCTCTGTTTTTCACTGTGGTGCTTATTCTAGCCGTTGCCAACACTTGCTGAGTTTCATTCTGCTGGTGTTGGCACTAGCACACCAAACCTTCAATCTGACAATGATCTAGCTACTGTGGTAGGACACTGCTCCTTCTACCCCATCTTTTGCTGCCTCTAATACTAAGGGTGACCAGATGTCCCGATTTTATAGGGACAGTCTCAATTTATGGATGTTTTTCTTATATAGGTTCCTATTACCTTCCACCCCCGTTCCGATTTTTCACGTTTGCTGTCTGGTCTCCCTAGGGTGGAAGGAGAGCACCAGATTCTTAGGAATGATTCACACTTGTCTGTGACGCAGACAGCTGTGGCAGTGGGGGTGATTTTCACAATCACTGGCCTGTGTAGAGTGTGATTGTAACTTGATTAGCTTTAGAACTATCTTGGTTTATTTCATCTCTTGTGCCAACAACAGCAAGATCCCCACACCCATGCATTTTCTGTACTTTTTTCTCTAGCTGGTAGCAGACAAGTGGATGGGAGGAGGAAACTACCACCAGGAAGAATGAGCAGAGGGAGTTAATGTTGTAAGCATAAGAAAGTCAGTATAGGCTCAAAGACTGCCTGCAAGATATCCCTCTTGTGCAGTTCGTGTTAGTGAGCCCTGCTTTCAGTGAGTGATGGATAAGAGTTGAGGGAATATAGAATCAAAAATGAAAGTGCTAATTTAAAAGGTGGGATTTAACTCAAAAGATAACACTCTGGAAGGGTAGAACAGGGCAGGGGAAATGGCTACTAGACCAGAGTCATCTTTCTCACAGGTCTCTGTAGGGATACATCTTTGCCTCTCACTCTGAAGTCCAAGCCAATGAAGCTGGGCAGCAGGCACTCTGTTAAGAAATTCACCAAAAAGCAAGGCCCAGTCCCACAAACAATTATTTTTATTTGTAAGTCGGGCTCACTTTTCCATTTGGCTCTGTCCCACAGAGTTAATGGGGGTAAATACTTTGATTACACTGCAATTTTAATTATTTTTAAGAGTTTCCTTACAAAGATTCATCAAAACCTTCATTTTGGGGAAAGGTGAGTAGATCAACTGATTTATTGTCAGGGAACCAGCTGCAGCAGGGGCAGTCTCGTGGGGACACGCTGGACATAGCTAATTGTAATGGGGACTGCCTACTGAATGTACTTCCTGATGGGTGGAGCTAACTACTATTTAACCTAGCAACCATCAGAACTGGCTGGCTGCTCAACCTGTTCCTTATCTGCAGCTGCTCTTTGTCTGGGTTCCTGTGCCTGCTGCTGCCTCTTGCAGCCCCTATCCTTCTCCATTCTTGACACCCTTAAATGAATCCACATGTTCTATAGAATCTCTATGGACAGTAGTTTCATGCTCTAATAAGAATATAACAGTAGGGATCTATTATCGACCACCTGACCAGTGATAGTGACGATGAAGTGCTGAGGGAGATTAGAGAGACTATCAAAATAAAGAACTCAGTAATAGTGTGGGATTTCAGTTATCCCCATATTGTCTGGATACATGTCACCTCAGGACAAAATGCAGAGACAAAATTTCTCAATACTTTAAATGACTGCTTCTTGGAGCAGCTGGTACAGGAACCCACAAGAGGAGAGGCAACTCTCAATTTAGTCCTGAGTGGAGCATAGGATCTGGTCCAAGAGGTAACTATAACAAGACCACTTGGAAATAGTGACTATAATACAATAACATTTAACATTCCTGAGCTGGGAAAAACACTTCAGCAGCCCAACACTGTGGCATTTAGTTTCAGAAAGGGGAGCTATGCAAAAATGAGAAGGCTAAACAGAAATTAAAAGATACAGTGACTAGAGTGAAATCCCTGCAAGCTGCATGGACACTGTTCAGACACCATAACAGAAGCCCAACTGAAATGTATACCTCAAATTAATAAACACAGTAAAAGAACTAAAAAAAGAGCCACTGTGGCTTAGCAACCATGTAAAAGAAGCAGTGAGAGATAAAAAAGCATCTTTTAAAAAGTGAAAGTCAAATCCTAGCGAGGTAAATAGAAAGGAGCATTAACACTGCCAAATTAAGTGAAAAAATGTAATAAAAGTCAAAAAGGAGTTTGAAGAACAGCTAGCCAAAAACTCAAAAGGTAATAAAATGTTTTGTAAGTACATCAGAAGTAGGAAATCCTGAATTCTAAGCGAATCAGAAGTCAACTTTACTACCTGGTGCACTGGGAGTGTTATGGCTTGGAAGAACAATCTTTGGAACAAGAAGGGAATGCCTGTGTTCCTGAGCTTGTACTTGCCTTTCACCAAAAAAACGTGGGCCTTATGACCCTTAGATGTTGTCTTTGCAGGAAGAGGGGTGATACTGTATAGGGAGCCCTGTAGGGCAATCTCTTAGCAACATACTGGATGGCTGATTCTAACATGGGCTGCCTGTTTGCGCTTCTTGATTGGTGGAGGGGTGGAGCCAACAACTATTTCACCAAGCAACAGCTGGAGCTTGCTGGCTGCTGAACACATTCGCTGCTCGCAGCTGCATTTGGTCCTGCGTCTTGTGCCTGCTCCTGCCCCTGCCCTACCTGCTCTTGTGCCCACTTCAGTTCTTATCCTTCTCCATCCTTGACATCCCTGTCTCTGCTTTCCAACCAAGTCTCCAGCTTGCCCAGGGGCCCTGGCATTTGGCTTCTGTTCACTCAGCTCGGCACTCAACTACATCCCTAGGTGTTCCATGGCCTTGATTCTTGACTTCAGCTCAGCTCCACGCTAACCTCCTGGCCTGGCTCCAATGTTTAGGCCAAACAACCCATTTTCTGGTCGTGTCTTTGATTCTTATATTCTGTGCTACTTCCCTTAGGGAGAGAAATAGGTAAAATGAAGCACCAAACTGGGTGGGTTCCTCAGAAGTGGCAATAGTCTCAGTGGCTGTGAAGCATAGAATACCCACTTCCCTCATGGTGTTTGAGGTACTGGGAATGGCATTAGAGAATTGCCCAGTCCCCCAACATCTTGCCAAAGGTCAGGTTCTTTCCTAACTGACTGTATGTAATTTTTTTCTTCAGTAAATAGAGATTTTTTATTCAGGTACCAAAAAAAAAAGTCAGAAATGGTCTCTGATAAACAAGCCAAAACATATGTGATTCTGGTACTTGTCAGTGTGGTTTTTGCTGTATGAGTACTTCATGGCATAAGGTGCAATTAAACCTGTATGTTAGCTCACCCCTTACTCTTTCCTGAATTTTGAGTGACATTGTATTAGCTCACACTGAGAAAATGTGTAAAGTGGTGGTGGGGTTGTTCTTTTTAGTGTGAACTATAGTCCTCTGGAGTCTCGTAGAAAGTGAACTCGCCAAATCCTCTCAAGATGGTGGGTTGAGTATGTTCACTTGTAATACTCCCACCTGCAGAGAAAATAATATTCACTTCATTTTTCATGTTAGTAATGTATTCAGTCATTGCTTATAGTTCTATAGTCTCAGTTTATATGTTGTTGCATAAAGGAAAGAAAGCTGAGACTGTCCGAGGGAATAAGCGACAGTCCTGTGGCACCTTACAGACGTATTAGAGCATAAGCTTTCATGGGTGAATGCCCACTCCGACGAAGTGGGTATTCACCCACAAAAGCTTATACTCTATACATCTGTTAGTCTATAACAGGGGTCAGCAACCTTTCAGAAGTGGTGTGCCGAGTCTTCATTTATTCACTCTAATTTGAGGTTTCATGTGACAGTAATACATGTTAATGTTTTTAGAAGGTCTCTTTTTATAATGTATAACTAAACTATTGTTGTATGTAAAGTAAATAAGGTTTTTAAAATGTTTAAGAAACTTCATTTAAAATTAAATTAAATTAAAATACAAAGCCCCCTGGACCGGTGGCCAGGACCTGGGCAATGTGAGTGCCACTGAAAATCAGCTCACGTTCCACCTTCGGCAACCGTGGCATAGGTTGCCTATCCCTGGTCTATAAGGTGCCACAGGACTCTTTGTCGCTTTTGCACATCCAGACTAACATGGCTACCCCTCTGATTCAGAGGAAATAAGAGATCCTTAATACTTCCAAAAGGAAGAATTTTTTCACACATCGTCCAGCCAGTCTGTGGAACTCTTTGCCAGAGAATGTTGTGAAGGACAAGACTATAACAGGGTTTAAAAAAGAACTACATAAGTTCCTGGAGGATAGGTCCATCAGTGGCTATTAGCCAGGATGGGCAGGGATGTAGCCTCTCTTTGTCGGAAGCTGGGAATGGGCGACAGGGGATGGATCACTTGATGATAACCTGTCTGTTCATTCCCTTTGGGGCATCTGGCATTGGCCTCTGTCAGAAGACAGGATACTGGGACAGATGGACCTTTGGTCTGATTGAGTATGGCTGTTTTTATGCCCTAATAGGGCCGTTTGAGATGATTTTGAGATGTATATGTTTGGAATCTCAACTAGTTTCCTCACTTTGACATAGCAGAGGCTGTGATTTCTGTACTGGCAGATTTTTTTGTGCCTCTGCATGAAACCCTGGCCCTGTTGAACTCAGTAGGCAAACTCCCATTGACTTCACTGGAGCTAGGATTTCACTCTAGGAGAGTGAATCTGTCACATTATCTCTGAAGCTATCCTCTCAGTTTGACTACAGGTATGGCATTGACTGATGCCATTGGTAACTGGGTTCCTCAGCTGGAAGGACAGGTCAGCCTGTAGGACACAGAGTGAAAATAGAGGATTCAAAAGGATTTTCTAATCTTCCTTCAAGATGTTCTTATAATAGATGCCTGTATCTAGTCTGAATGCTAAATATGAGTAAATATGTGAATGCATAACTTCCTTGAAAAGAGGGATTAAAATTTGTCTTTTGAACTCTTGAAGCAAAATTTTAATTAATATTGCATTTTCTCCATTTAATGTCACAAACTTCTGGCTGAATTCTGCCCCAAGACACATCACTATTTGTATTGTTAAATCACCTGTTGTGCTAACGCAAACAATGCGTTGTATAGAATTTACAAGATACATATCTACATAGTATTTGAGGACATGATTAAACCTTGTATCTTTAATTATAAGCTTTAATAAATTTTCAACAGGAACATTCATCTTCTATTCAGTACATAAGAACACCTTCCCTTTTTGAAAATGACAGTAGGTAGTGCCCATAAATTTGCATACAAGCTTGTTTGATTAATTGCTGTTTGACTCATCTATCATAGTGCTAAGCTCTAGGATCACACAGCTCAGACTCCCAAACCACTTTCTAGAATTAATTTGAATATTTAATGTCAAAACCTTAGGAGGAAACAGGAAAAAAATGGTTTATCATTGGTGGCCTGTTTCATTAACTGCCTGTAGAGGAAATTCCCAATGTGTCATAAGTAATGGAGTATATACAGTCCTTAGTCTGAGAGAAGGAATGTACTCACTATGGTTGAAATAAATCATATAGGTACCTGAAATTATATGCTTAGATGTTTTTAAAGTAATGTTTCTACAGTACTTTGAAGATGTAAAGTGCTGTACACTTCCTAAGTGTTAGGCCAAAATCTGAGTTGCTTACTGAGCAAGTAAAAATCACATTGACTTTAATCAGAGAGGTAGTCGTGTATCGGATGCATGCAGTGGAAGTATCCAGAGGCAGGATACTCTGCCTCTGGATACTTCCACTGCATGCATCCGATGAAGTGGGTACTAGCCCATGAAAGCTTATGCTTCAATACTTTTGTTAGTCTTTAAGGTGCCACAGGACTCTTTGTCAGTTCCATTGACTTGAATTAATTTTTTTCTTGAGTGAGGACTCAGGTCTTTTGGATTTGGCTCAGTGGGTATTACCTTTAAAAATATACTTTATCCAAACTGTTGGGGAGGTTTTCCTATTAAATTGTAGCATACCCAGACAACATGCTTATGAAATCTGTCTACAGAAAAACATTGTCATACATTTGAATTGTCTCTTTGTAAAAAAAAAAAAAAGAAAAAAAAAGAAAGAAATTATGAAAAACATTGGTTTTATCTTATTTTTATGATATGCTCCCTTCCTAAAGACATAAATGGAATCCTGTATAAGAATTTATATGGAAAAACTTGTACTTAGATTGTGTCTCTCTGTCTTTCTTTTACCCCATAAAACATTTCTGAATGTAAAAAACATAAATTGCATCTTTATACTCAGCCTCCATAAATCCTGATGAGTCTATTTAAATAGTAATTGATTACACATTTCTCAATTTAATATTGCATATGAGCACACTTTAAAAGTGCAAAGCATCATTATTTATTATTATAGCAATGAAAACTCAATCCATTTAGTTTATGAAGATAGAAAATAACTGCCAGTCATTATATCTAAAGTTCTGCCAGTCCTGTCTAAATGAAATTAGGAAAGAGAAGGTGGGAGAATTTTTATTTCCTTTTGTTGTAATGCAGGGGTGGGCCAACTGCAGCCCGTGGGCCGTATGCAGCCCGCTGGCCATTTCTATCCGGCGCGCGAGCTCAGCTGGGGGCTGGGCTGAGCGCCGCCTGCCACAGGGCCCCGTGCTCCAGAGCCAGGGTGCTGGGGCCTGGCCAAGCACCGCCTGCCGTGGGGCCCCGCGCTCCGGGGCACCGGCAGCGCGGCCAGCTGTGGGGCCCCACGCTTCCGGGCCAGGGCGCCGGCAGCACTGCGGGGCCCCGCGCTCCTGGGCTGGGGTGCTGGCAGAGATGCCAGCCACGGAGCCTCGCACTCCCAGGCCGGGGCAGCGGCAGCGCCATGGGGCCCCGTGCTCCCGGGCCGGAGCACCGTCAGCGCCGTCAGCTAAGGGGCCCCCCGCTACCAGGCCAGCCCCAGCACCACTGCCAGCTGCGGGCCCCACGCCCGGCTGAGCAAGGTAAGCGAGGGGGGGCCTTTGGGAGGAGAAAGGGGGGATGGTTAGAGTAGGGGGTCTCGGGAGGGGATAGTCAGGGAACAAAGAGCAGGGGGGCTTAAATAGGGGGTATGATCCAGGAGTGGTGGTTAGGGTGGGTGGGTCTTGGGAAGGTGCAGTCAGGGAACAAAGAGCAGGGAGACTTAGATAGGGGGTGGGTACCCCGGGGGTGGTGGTTAGGGGTGGGGTGGGGTCTTGGGGGGGCAGTCAGGGAACAAAGAGCAGAGGGATTTAGATAGGGGATGGGGTCCTGGGGGGGACAGTTAGAGTGAGGGGGTTTCCGGAGGGGGCGATCAGGGGACAAGGAATGGGGGGGATTGATGGGTTGGAAGTCTGAGGGGGGCAGTCAGGGAGTGGATAGGGGGCAGGGCCAGATAGGGGGTGGAGGTCAGGCTACCCAGCCCTCCGCACAATTTTAAAACCCAGTGTGGCCCTTGGGCCAAAAAGTTTGCCCACCTCTGTTGTAATGGCTTTTTCCCTCTTCTCTCCTCTTTGTTTTAAGCTATCACTGTTAATTCTAGGAATGAAATCCTAGAATCCTAAATTATTCATTATTTGCCATTTTTATTTTGAAATCTATGACTTGTATAAGAGGCTGTTTTTGTGATCAAAATTATCTTTCTGGTGGAGATTTAGGGCCATATTCTCAGCAAGTATAAATCAGAGTCATTCTGTTGATTTCTGTGACTCATAGTTTTTATGAACTAATAGCAAAGTGAGCAATGGGTGGAGACACCTTCAAATAATAGTGGCCAAATATATCTTTGTTCATGCTGCTACTGTTACATCTAGCAGCTATCTTTGATATGGATATTGGGGCTGGGGAAAGAGCGTGGAGTTGATTTGTCTACAGATCAAAGCAAAAATGGTCAAAGCTATTTCCTGGTAGCAGATGTTATTTCTTTTGAAAGCTCCCAATATGTAGTAATGTCCCAGTGTTGCTGAAGGGTTCTCCTTATCCAGCTTTGCTCTTCAACATGCCTGTGAGCCTATAAAGAGAGTGAGCGCACAAGTATTAAAAGATTAAATGCCTTTAGTATGTTGGTTGCAACTAGGTTTATATCTCCAGCTCATTTACAGTAGAACCTCAGAGTTACAAACACCTTGGGAATGAAGGTTGTTCATAATTCTGAAATGTTCGTAACTCAGAACAAAACATTATGGTTGTTCTTTCAAAGGTTTACATCTGAACATTAATTTAATAGAGTTTTGAAACTTTACTATGCAGAAGAAAAATGCTTCTCTCCCCACCCCCCACCTTTTTTTAAAGTAATTTATGTTTAACATAGTACTGTACTGTGTGGTCTTTGCTGCTGCTTGATTCAAATCATGTGTACAGTTAACTGCTCAGTTCGTAACTTTGAAGTTCTACTACAGGAAATGTGGCCAGGTGTTTTTTATCATTGTCTGGATGAGGTTTGCTGTGGATGAGATTGAATTGGTTGAGGCTCTGGTAAGAAACGGGAGATGACAATGATGACTTGGTGGAAACAATAGCATATGTAGCAAAAAAGGTTATGTAGGCCTCTTTGATAGGTGACACTGCAACTTGGGCATATTCTTAAATTCCCGTCTGTTTTTAAGTGGCCCAATAGCAACAGTGACCAAGACATCTGCATTTGGTAAGGAGGTTGTGACCTCTTCTCTTTTCTGTGACCAAAAGCCCTGAATGACTTGAGACCTGCTTACTTGTGGGGGCCCCACTCTTTCCTGTGATAGTACTGCAGTTGCAAGCAATGGAAAGGTTCAAACTTAAGTCTCTCTGGTTTATAAGGAAAGAGTTGTTGACAGGCTGCTCTCCTTGAGGACTTGAGAACTGAATTCTTGGTTCTTGGTCCAAAATGACCTGAATTGATCTGGGCATGTCAGTGAATGAGGATAAACACAAGGATGGATTTCAAGAGGCAGGCCACAAGTTTATTAAACTTAACCCAGGGGAGGTGTGCTACCTGCTCTATTACCCATATTCTCACATATCATTTGAAGTGGTTCTAGTGTGGGGGTTACAGATCTACTACCATATAACCCACAACCCAGGATAGACTCTTTTCTGCCCAACTCTAGGACTCAACTTGCTCTTCTGTCATCTCCACCTCACTCTGCAAGGGGGACAGAGGGTAACTAAAAGGGGATCTCGGCCCAGGAAGGCCACAAGCTCTCCTTCAACACTATAAGAACAAGGACCATCAGCAAAATCCCAGGTGTTTTACTTCTGGTTACTGTTCCTCTTAACCACAGTGGAAACTGACTGTAAATTGTGATGAACTAACATCCTAACCAAGTACTACCACTAACTACTAAAACCTATTCCTATTCCACTTAACTGTGTCTCCAGGATGCTGCAAGGAAAGCAACAACCTCCTCAGGTCTCTGCCAATTTTGCCCTTATGGGAAGAAAAAATTTTCTTCCTGTCCTCAAAACAGTCAATCAGTCACACCCACACTATCTACAAAACACAACTCTGAAGCTACTAGCACAGGATGAGGTGGCTGAAAAACAGCAAAACGAGGCTTCACGTGGCCTGAGCTACAGTTTGAAATTAATGATTGGTCCCTCAGCCTCCCCTTTCAGCTTCCGTCCTTCAGTTGGCCAATGAGTGGCTAGAGATTCTGCTAGAGGAGTGGGCCACCTCCATCTCCCTCAGCATATGTTCTTTTCTTCTGTTCAGCTGGGGTATTCCAATCACCACCAGTCCCAACAAGTTTCCCACTTTGATGAGGTGGATTGATGGAATTGGTTGGTACAAATACCCAATCCTATCTTCAAATACTGGTCACCTTCCCCCCTCTTTGGCTAGGTTTAATGTAAAAGAAAGCTTGCATATCTTTATTAGAAGCAGTTGCCATCCTGCCCCGTATTGTGCACCTTTTACCTAAAATATCGATACAGTATCAATTCTCTTTACAGCAATTGCAGAAACCACTACACAATGAACACTTGATTTTTTTTGTCCTATTTCTGGGACATCAACAATTTGGAGAAACATTGGAAAACCACAAGAAAATGATTTACTGGTTAGATGAACAGCTAAGGATTATGGTGACTTATGAGAAAAGGCAAGCTCCCTAAACTATTTGACGAATATAAGCAGTAAGGAAGAAGAGGAAGTGTTTAAGGTGGTAAAAAAGGGAGGAGGGGAGTATATTTGTGATGGAATAAAACTGAGCAAAGGTAAAGTTAAGCTGACTATCATGAGTAATTCCAGACCAGAAGAATATTAGGCCGTTGACTAATCTCCCTTGAGAACCAGTGGAAGTCATGTGTAATTATCTTTAGAAAAAAATTAATTATCTTTAGAAATTATCTTTAGAAAAACATTATTGGGGGATACTGGCTCTTTAGAAAAAAATTATTGGGGGGATACTGGCTCTGCCAGGTATCCACTGGAAACTCATGTATTTGAAGCATGTAATTGTGAGGTGTTACTGTCTAAGAGATTTCAGATGTTGTGCTCTGTGCAGTTTTTATTATCATTCTTCTCTGTAGTGTGTTTTGGCACATTTAGCATGGTTTATGCTATTGGTATAGTAGAAACTACAAAATCTTTTTTGAAAAGTTTTTAAATTCAAATTTATATTTTGGCCATGATAGTAAAAACGATTTGCCCAATTTTAATGGACAAAGATATTTGAAAGATTCTTAAAAGATAAATTTGAAAAGTAATATATCCTCATTGACATTAATATTTAGAAGGCAATAAAAGATATTTTAAACTTTAAGCAAAATTAACTGAACAACCGTCTGTTAAATCGTGTATGTTTAGGCTTATTGTTGATTTTACATATAACTACAATAATTATTTTTCACAATCATATAAGAATGATCATAAATATTTAATATCTCAGGTAGCTAAACTAAAATACTGTAGCATAGATCTAATACTGTGTACTGGATAAATATCAATAATATTTACTTCTAATTTTCTATGCTGTTGATAATATAGAATGTCTATTTGGAAGAAAAATTCAACCATAATAAAATTTTTGCCCCAGAATTAACAAATTAAATACAATGAACTAGTAAACATAATAAATAAATAAATATAAATAAATATATTATATTATAATATTATATAATATAATAATTATAAATATAATATAATAATTATATTATATAATATTATATTATATTATATATTAATAATAATTATATAATTATATTATGTTATATAAATAAATATAATATTAAATAAATATAATAAATATATTAACCAGAAGTTTTACTGGAATTAGTATTTGACTCATGATTCTCCTTACAGTCATTCACAAAGTTTCTATTTTCTTAGATAATTTTTATTTTGATTTTCATCATCTCCTGTAAAGTAGTTAAATTCTTGGCATTCATGTCTGATTATTATGAAAGTTCACACACAACTAGAAAGCAAAGGTGACAGAATGAATGTTGAATCAATGAGATCGGTTGTTTTATTCACATTACAGTCTCATTGGAATGGTTCTAAGTTGTTACTGGTCAAGTGTGCTTTCCAAGTTATCTTCAGAAGGTGGTGAGTTGATTCTGTATACCAAAAGGGAATTACAGTGCACAGTGCAGACTGGTGTTGGGTAGAAAAGGAAGGCTTCCACTCCCCCTCTGCCTGAAGCAACTTGGATATCTTTGGCCTCCTGCTATCAAGACTGGTTTGGGGAGCTCTGGTCAGGAAGTGAAAATCTTTATCCCTTTGTAGGTTGCTTCCTTTACCTTCTCTACTTCTCTGAGCCCAACTATTCTTTCTCAGTCTAAAAGCATTGGTTATATCCCCACTTCTGAAAGTCTCAATGACAGCTAGAACATGTTAAGACTTTTCCTTAGGGACCTTAATTTAAACCAGACAGCAAAACCAACCTAATAAATCTCTTGATAAAACTAATGGCATCTAGCAACTTCTTCCTAGAAGAAATCCAGATCTTTATTCCTCACTTGTAACCAATACTCAGGCCATTCTGCTTTCCAGGCTGGGGCCAAATTCTTACTTAGACAGCTGCTGTGTGTCTCATTACACTGTCTCTTTTATGTGCTGCAAACTGTCCTCCATGGTATACAGACACTTCTCAACCGTTGTGAGACATTTATTCATTTTGTTTGTTTTGGCAGATGGATCCACCCCGTTGCTTTCAAGAGATGTCATAACATTCTGTAAGCTTTCTGTTTTGCTTAAAATTTCCTCAGATCTTCCTCTACTTAGGGTGTCTTTCCCTGTAAATATGAATGTTGGAATTGCCTGGAGACTTTGAGTTGGGTGTGGGTGATGGGTGTTGCACATGTTGCAGGCTGCACTTCAGAGAAATTCTCCTTGCTGGTTTTTAATGTAGGCCTGGCTTGACATGAATAACTGGACAGGGGTGAGGCATCATTTTTTGGGATTATGGAGGTAAACAAATCAGCAGGCTGGAAACAGAATATCTGTACTAGCTAAAATAAAGGGGAAACACTCAGGGAAACATACAATGGATAAGGTAAAGATGAGGTAAAGAGTAAATTGTACATGGTCAGTGTGTGGACAGAGCATGCTGTACAGGGATTGGTTCCTACATATTAACCAAGCCAATCCCAATGATGCAAGTATAGTATATGCAATGTAATGCATAAATCTATATAGATGAAGAAGATTGCTGTGTAATCTTGGATATGTTGTATGCCCTATGCTCAGTGGCGCTGGAACATTTCTAATAGCCAGGCTCCTTACCTCTGTTGCGCTCCCTCCCCCGAGCTGGGGCTGGGAACACGGCTGTGTCTCTGAGAGAGAGGGACCCTGACAGAGGTACAGGGGCCACAGCTGGTGGTAAGCATGGGATTGGCAGTCAGGATCCTGCATAAAACCTGGGGGTGCTGTTGCACCCCCAGCATCTGTACTTCCCATGCCTATGCTTGAGTCTGACCACTCAGCATAGCTTTGCTGTATCCAGATAAAGTAATGTGAGTGATCAGACTGAAGTTGAACTGAGTTCTTGGGGAAACAAGTGAAGAGGTCTTGAGGGAACCACAGTGTTAGTTTTAGGCCTTTCTGCCTCTCAGTTAGTGATCTGAAAGCTTTTAGGTGGATTTTATGAAATAACAGCAAATTTCCATTCAGAACCGAATGCTCTCAGAAGCCTTCATCAGATGGGTAGCTAGTTCCATCCCCCCAGGTGTAACGTTAATGAAACAAGATTTTTTTAAATATATACACACACACACACACATCATATATACACACACGTGTGTAACAAATCTCATGTTGATAGCATATGCTATAGTTGAAGCTGAGAAGGCTATACATTCTATATCATGTTTTATATCATTTTTAAAAATATTTTCCTCATTAGATGTAACGTCACAGGATTAGTTTCTCCATATGTCGTTCATTTTGAAAAGCTTGAGCAAAATTGGTAAGTTTTGACCTTTGCTTGTACTAGAAAAAATGATTTTTGGGTGCATTTGATCAAATTTGACAAAAATATCTGAAATTTACATTTTCAGTTCTGTCACTGTTCAGCTCTCCATAAGGAACAACTGCAGTAATGTTTTGGAGAAAAAATGGTTTAATAATTTTAAAGTTTGAAAGTTTATAGTTGTGTGTTTATGCAGGCAGAGCACCTTTTCTTCTATATAATTTAAGTTCTTGACCTTTATCTAGTATTATGTAGCGTGTATGTATCGGGGGATAGGGGCTATTTTCAGTGAGAATAATGAAAGCAGCGTGTCCTATATCTCCATTCCACAGTCCAAGGAGAAAAGAGGAACTACTCTTTGATTGTTCAGAAAGTACCTGTTGCTATTGTTAGAGCCGTTGAAACTTTCCCTTCTAATACACCTAGTTAGTTAGTGTTGTTTAGATTCTCATAGCCTGTCTAGTTTAAAGTAGCTTTCGTTAGGGTTTAAAGATTTTTGGGGAACAACGCACATTTTCCGACCAGGCACTTAAGCAATTGACAGCTCAATTGAGAGTACTATACTTATCATCATGACAAACAGCTAGTTTGTGTACCATGCGGAAACACGTGTGATCCCAGGATTATAATAACTGAACAAGGAAATTAATAAACTATGTCTATTGCACAGTGATCCCTGATACTTGTTTCCTGAACTAAGGGGGTGGTATTTAAAAAAGGACAAGAAGCATCCTTGTCCTTTTGTGCAATAACTGCCAACTTAACATTTAGGCAATAGTCTTGTTTGCATATGGATTTCAAGAAAATCCATTGAAGCTTATTTGAAAACCAGCTCATTAGAATGTCAGATTGTTTACAGAATTTTGTTTTCTTGTCCGTCAACTTACATTAGTGCATTTCTTGAAACAAGGTTATAGTTGTACACAAACATACGTGTACCAACAGCTGAATACTCTGCATTAGCCTGAGAATCAGTTTCCTCATTCCTAGAAATAGGTGGGAAAGAGGATGGATTATGCTGGATGTTTGCTTCCACAGAACTGAAATGTCTGTAGAGAAAAGGCTAGTCTGAAAATGTGTTCCTCTAGCCAACCATTTAAAACTGTGGTTACCAACCTTTTCCAGCAACTTCCCCAGTTTACAAGACTTGAACTCAGGTGTACCAGACTGTGTCCACTGCCTCCATTCAGTTATGTATTGTCCTGTGAACAATGCTAGTGTGGGTCGCTTAACTTTTTCTGGCGGGGGAGGGGGTGGGGAAGTGGTAAAGCAGAGCAATTAGTAGCTGTCTGTAAGGGGAGGTATTGTGCCAAACGGTTGACAAGCTGCCTCCTGGCTGTAAGCCATCTGATTGCAGTGGAACCAGCTTCTCTGCTGAACAGGCGGCATAACATGTGGCCCCCAGAAGCAATAGCTAAATATCATATAGTCGAATGGGCTAAGCATAGTAGTGAAAGCAAGGGTCTTGTGTGTACTATTTTAGCTCTAACATGGGCTCCTTTTGATTTAACTGTTTGAACTTTCTCCTTTAACTTCCCATCCCATAAAACAGGCAAGCATTGCTGGCCCTATCAGCTAACCTCAGAAAGCTGTTTTAACGACTTATTACGTTATGATAGTCAGGTGCTGTAACATTGCTGAGTACTGTTGTTATAACAAGGGAGACTTATGAGGGAAGGCATATAATACAAAGAACATCCGCGGGGATAGGGAGAACAGATTAGAGAGACCAAGGGAGAATAGACGTTCTAATGTTGGGGCGGTAGTGGGTTGTACAACGCAGGACAAGGTGATGCCGAGAAGAAAGAAGATGCTGCTTTTCAAAGGAAGAGAGACAAAAGAAGAAAACAGACAAAATTGGGAAGAAAATATGGGGCATCTGTGACTCACATATGAAAGGAGAGGAAAATGAGATAAAATAATAGAAGGGAAAGAGCAAGTAAAAATGTACACAATATGTAGGGTGGTGAATTTAGCTAAGTTTATGCTCCTTTCTGTTCTTCTTCTGTCAGAAATCTCTGTGAATCTGAGGAAATAGGATGGAATGACTACTTCAGTCAGGCCTGTTATATTAACATTACTGGCTATTCTGGTGTGTGTAGTTAAATAATTAGAGGAAAAAGACAATATAAAATGTATTAGTTCGTTCATGCGCACATCCAGTTGTTTGTGCTGTGATAGACCTTCAACCCATAGGTTATTTGAAGAATTGTCCCTTGAAACTTTTAAAAACATTAGCAGATGGGAACAGAACTCAGAACAAACAGCTGGGTTCCACTTTTTCCTGCAGCAGAGAAGACTGCTAGCAGCCTGAAGATCCTCACCTCTCTCTCATAGAAAAAGAACAATTTATATTTAAGAGGACTCAAAACATGCTCCCTGAAGTCCTAAGGCTGTTTTTTTGTATAGTGCTGTGATCATGATGAATCAAAGTTAGTTAAGTTTTCTGAGGGCTAGGAAGTAGTTTTGTTGGTCCATTCCAAAATATTATGGCTACCTAACATCCCAACACAAGGAGTGACACTTGCAGCAGCTATAACTGAATTTCAAAATAGTTTACAGACAACTAAATGGGGATCACTGATACATGGCAAATAGAATTTTTCTTACGGGTATGTCTACACTGAAGCTGTGAGTGTGCTGCTTGGCTTGGGTGGATAGAAACGTGCTAGCTCTTCCCCAACTAGTGTGCTAGAAATAGCAGCATAGCCCAAGGTAGCATGAGTTGTGGATCAAGCTCGCTGGTGAATACATAGACTCAGACTTTAAGGTCAGAAGTGACCTTCTGATCATGTAGCCTGATCTCCTTCATAAAGCAGGCCACAGACTCTCACTCACTCATTCCTGTAATAAACCCTTGACTTATGTCTGAGCTATTGAAGTCCTCAAATTGTGGTTTAAAGACTTGAAGGTGCAGAGAGTCCTCCAGCAAGTGACCCATACCCCTGTGGCAGAGGAAGCGAAAAACCTCCAGGGCCTCTGCCAATCTGCCCTAAAGGAAAATTCCTTCCCAACCTCAAATGTGACGATCAGCTAAACCCTGAGCATGTGGGCAAGACTGACCAGCCAAACACCCAGGAAGGAATTCTCTGTAGTAACTCAGATCCCACCCCATCTGACATCCAATCACAGGCAAATGGGCATATTTACCACTAATAGTCAAAGATCAATTTATTGCCAAAATTAGGCTATCCCATCATACCATCCCCTCCATAAACTCATCAAGCTTAATCATGAAGCCAGATATGTGTTTTGCCCCCATGGCATCTGTTTGAGTTTGTATTCAGGCAGCTAGCCTGATCTGCTGCCTGTGCTGTCATTCGCTATATTCAGCAAGCTCTCACTGCAGTGTAGATAGTGTACCCTAAGTATCTGATTCTGATATCCATTCTCTATGTGAATTGTATTTTACTCTATACATAGCCCCTTGCAATGAGACTAATGGAGTAAGGGTAGCAGAACTGGGCCTTGAGTAGTCAGTGGATTTATAGAGTATCCATACTGATACACATGCCAGTGTCCAGAAACACATGATTTACTCTAAGAATTAACTGATATTAGGCATATTTTTATTATTTTAAACAGTGCTGTTTAATATTCCAAGCTAATTACATTGGAATTGTTTTGGGTTTTTTCATGCTGAAATTCTTGTTTTGAAGTTGCTACTGTGCATTGAATGTTATAAAAATCCCCCAGCAAATGTATTGTACTTCTAGACCTCTATCCTGTGATCATTATTTTTGCTAACAAAGAACTACAAATTGTTTGGTAGAATAAATGTTTGTGCTTCATTATTAGTGACAGTGATAATTTAAAAATCAAAGTTTTTTTATTTATTGCATCTTTTTACTCCCATGATGAACTCTTAATTAAAATGTGCAATTAGCTGAACTATTTAGGATCATTGGTAATGTTTTTTTTGTTTTGATATGTACAATGCACAGAAGTATGAACTATTTAAAGTTCATTGTATTATATTGGTTTCCCATGCATGAGTTCACTAACTTATTATCATGAGCACTACTTATCAGCTTACATGTTTAGTTTATACATTATTTAAAAGAATTATAGGTATGAAATTAGAAAATTGAATGAATAATGTGACCTCCATGTAAAACAGAAGTCTCTTATTTATATATGAGATGCATTAAAAAAAACCCATAAAGATGGGTGAACATATTAGCTTAATTTCAAACCCAGTACAGTATTGTATGTAAAAGTTGCACTCAGATTCTGGGAATTATTACGTTTTGCATTCTGCTTAGAAAGGACTATGAAGAAAGTAGCAGAGGGAGGGCAAAGAAAAAATGCCACTGGGCAATAAAAGGTGAGAGAGGAATATAATCTGGAGAAAAGATATGCAATATATGTGCCAAGGTACCTACTTATTCCAGCATTATTTGAAGGGAGTGTGTCTTTTTCCAGTACAGAGTATAGGATTCTTTTTTGCTATAAAAATAAAGTATTTCTTTTTGTCTTTTAATTGAACGTTCTTAGGTAAATTGAAAGGTTCACACACTCAAATGTGTTTGTAACCCCTAAAAACAGTTTGAATAGTTGCCAAACCTAGAACTTCATTGAGTTTATCCATTCCTTATACAAACCATTTCTATATACTGTGTGAAGAAAGAACACTGGGTTACATTTCGTAGCCAAGCCCAAAATGCCAAGGAATTAAGAAGAATTATATTAATAGTTATATATCATGTATGTGGAAGTGAGATCCATGCGATAAATGGAAAAGTCCTGTGACAAATTGTGAATGCATATGAAAAGTCCTATACCTGTGATCTCATTACCTGCCTACTAAGACCTCAGTCCCATAAAGACTTATACATGTGCTTAACTTTCTAGGAGTGGGTAGTTGAGTGGATCTGCTCATATTGTCTGAGATGAAGCACATGCATAAATCTTTGAAGGACTGAGGCCTAATCCGTCTTCTGGGACTTCACCATTCCAGACCACTGAGCTGCTTCAAATAAAAGCAATTAATTTGCAATGAAAATGTTGTCTTTCCAGCATATTACCTAGGTCTCCAATGAGTAAGATATAGATGTGGGCCAGTGGCAGTTTTTCTAGACCTAAAAATAACATCACTTGAAAATCAGATACTTCATGGCCTTATGGGGCTAGGAATAGAAGCAATAACTCACTGAGAATGAGATATTCCCTATTTTCCATTGGGACCCAGCACACAAGTTTTCTGATCTATTACAGTACTTGCAACAAAATGTGAGAGCACTCTTTTTTCTTCCAGTGGATACCGATACAATTATTTTACATCTTGTGATAGCATGCATACAAAAGTATACATTGTATCAGTGCAAGAAAACAGACAAAAGTAATACACCTGCTGTGAAGGTTGGTGGTGTATGAGACCAGAGAACATCTAACAAAAGGCCTATAGACTTGTCTATAATGGATCAGCTGCTCAAGTGGACTAAGTCTAGGGGCTCTAAACCATCGTTCTGCTTCCAGGATCTTGGGATCACTGTGAGTCAGATAGCTTCTAAATAATTTAGAGCAGCATAAGAACTGTGGAGTTTCACCCTATACCTTCCTAGCTGTTATACTCTGCCACAGTCCTGACATGGCCCCTGAGTAAAAGCTCTGCTGGCTTTTTGCCAGGTTTTAATTTCCCTCACACTAGCCTTAGCGGGAGACTGCTATTGATACTATTAATTGAATAAAAATCTAAATCTAATTCTGTCTAGCATATATATATTTTTGTCCAGGGCATGACTAAAAATATTTTGGGTCGAACTATGCTCTATTTATTTCCCTGTGGAAATCCATATTAAATCCATTAGGCTTAATAATCACTAGTTTTGCTGTCAAACCACGGGTCGGTTTTGGGTTTGGTACTATTCAATATTTTCATTAATGACTTGGATAATGAAAATTTGCTGGTGACATCAAGCTGGGAGGGGTTGCTAGCTCCTTGGAGGACAGGGTGAGAATAACTGGTTAGGAAATAGTAACAATATGATGCAGTTGTAAAAAAGGCTAATAACTTTCCAGGGTGTATTAACAGCAGTGTTTTATGTAAGTCCTGCTCTATTCAGCACTGATGAGTTCTCCAAACTGGAGAATTGTGTCCAGTTTCTGCTAGGAACTGTGAACTGCAGCCACTGGGAACTATGTCGGGGTGGGAGGCCTGTGCCTGAGGACGTTCAATGTAAAGAAAATGTCTCACAGCCCACCAGCGGATTACCTTGATGGGCCACAAGCCGAAGGTTGCTGACTCCTGGTCTACTTTACTTTATCCTGCCTCAGTGCAGGGGGCTGGACTAGATGACCCCTGAAGACCCCTTCCAGTCCTACATTTCTGTGTTTCTGTGATCCTATTCCTGAAAGGCCAGAATATAATGGCCTCTAATTTAGTGGCCTTTTTAGGCCTACAAAAGGCTATTTTAGGTAATTTCTAGAGATATTACATTTTTAAATTATTTTTTCTCTCCTTTTCATTGAAAGTCAATGGGACTTAGACTCCTAAATGCCAAATTCACTTTTGAAAGTGGAACTTAACACTACTAGGACACTTGGGCCTTGCAACAGTAAATAGAGCAACACTGAAAACTGGGGCCTGACACCAGTTTTGACTCTGATACAGGCCTACTTAATGAAACTTTTCACTCATGGCAGTAAAATTCTTCTGAAATAGCCTGTACTTACAAGTCTTACATCCTGATTTCTAGAACTTAACAGGGCTGGTTAAGCCATCCAAGCTTTAGATGGCTTTTTCAAATCAAACCACCATACCTCTTTAGGCTCAGCCATTACAAGTCTTTGGCCTTTGCAAGAACAAAGATAGTTTTGATCATTTCTAGACAGTGATTGTGATCCTACATCATAGGTTTGACTCTCTCCCCACATTGCCAAATGTGGAGAGCTGATTATGATATGGTTGAAATGTATATTGAGAGCTTACTGAAGTGGAAATTGATCTTGCCATGGATCTTCCAAACTTCATCCTGAAAGGGAAAAAAAAGCTACAGCTAAATTACACTTGAGGCAAAACGAAATTGCACAGATGTGGCTGGTGGCACTATTTGGTTGTACCTGTCTACATTTTTAATGAAGAGGGACAGAAGTAGTTAACTTGCATCCTCTGAAGCTTCCATTCATCTTGTTTTATGATATGAATGTGACTATGGTTCCTTAAAGTATTCCAAAGAAAATAAATGAAATCTTGATTTGCTGTTCTTTGTCATGTTCATAAATACCCATTTTGTGATGTACATTGTGTATTATCTGGTTTCTTTAACGTGCTACGCTCCAGTTGGCTCACAGTAGCAATGCAGACAGTGTTTTATCTGTATTTTAGTGTTTCTTTTGATGGCTTCCGAGTGAGCAAGACCCCAATGCACGATTGCAAAAAAATGTTTCATCTCTTACTAAATGAATATAAAAAAAATTTAAGAGGCACATGTTTCTGAGGCCTAAGCGCTATAAAATCACTTTTCTTCCTTGAAATTCCAGTAGTTTTAAGCTGCTAGGCATTGTATAAATAATCATTTAAACACATTTGTTGAGTGTTTGCAAGGACTTTGAAGAAAACCTTTTCTTTCAAACAGTAGAAAATTTAAATTCAAAATTATAGTTTAATGGAAAAATCCTTCTAGTGATTATTGTATAGAAACTCATTCATTTTTGAACAAAAATAATTCTTCTACATGAAAAAGATAAAATCTATTTATATAAATATAAGTGCTTTCAAACATCTGCAGTCAATGTACATAATTCACATTGACACCAAAGGTTGGTTCGTGTTTTGACTGGAAGAGTTTGGTATTATTTTTGTCTGCAAAGGAAAGAGTTGTATAGCATCCAAGTGGCAAGATGTTTGCCTCTCAAGCAATCATGGTGAATTTGGGACAAGGAGCAGACTGTTAAAAAAAAAAAAACTGTCAAAAGCTAAGAATGCTTGCATTCCTTTAGGACTCTTCAAGTTGGGTGCTATTCTCATGTGAAGATCTTTAAAAAGAAAATAAAGAAAAGGATAGTAGAATAATAAAACAAGAGTAAAATCAGTTAAACTATTTCTGTCTGCTTCATATTATTGTATTCATTCATGTCTATAGATGAGTGAGAAAAAAAATCACATGTAAAAAATAGCCATGGTTTAAAAATATTTTTTTTCTAGTGCTCCATGTACAGATTGTATGTGAGTTGCTTATGCCACTGATGAAGTGATAGCTATTGTAAATGTACCTAGTATTTGTCACTTGCAGAAATACTACTGTGGCGAGTAGGAACATGATATTCAAAGGTCTGTTTAATTTCTCTCTTGTATATTTCTATTGAAATATATCAAAATTTATTTTTCATTATATTGCTGTTCACTCTGCAAAACAGTTACATTCTATTGAGTCTGTATAAGGGGATAAATGTGTTTCTGTAAAAATGATGTACATACAATTGTTAAAATGAACACCTAAGTTGACCATAACTGAAAGACATTAGAGAAGGAAATATTTCTCTTCCCTTATACTTATTTACTTTGTGTATTGGCTGCAACCTGGTTCTTGTCAGTTTCACTACTTCACTTGTATTTCAGAAAGGTATTTAAGAACAGGCCTAACATAAAGCACTGGAGTAATCCCATTGAGTTTAGTGAAACTAATGGCTAGCTTAAATACTTTGCTGATCTGGACCATAGTGATTTTGACCTAGATCCTATATCAGAACGCATCCTGCACCTATATGGAGCCTCAATGAGGTGCAAGATTGGGAATTTAGATTCTTGCTTTTTTGAAAAAAAAAATCCACATAAACATCAACTAAGGAGGGGAAAATATGCTACAAGGCATTTTTTAAGCAATTGTTTTATATGTCAAGACATACAATTAAGTGTATTCTATCAAACTAGATTTTTTTAAGTTATCAAATTTAAATAAAATCATGTAGATAATTATCCCTGTAGGTGCATTAGTATAATTCAGTAAAATGACTTGGGTTAATGACTATCACTTTTTATCTTTAACGTTGACTAATGTTATAGTATTTATCAAATACATAAAGAGAAAAAAAGAACTACTATTCAAATGTAAGGTCTAAATCGAGATGGGACTGCTAATGCAGAACTAATCACAGGATTATGAACAGTGCAGGTTCAGACAAGGACTGCAGTATCTGCTCCATGAACATGATATATTTTCATAGAAGAGCTAAATAAACAGGCTTTTTCGTTTGTTTTGTTTTTAATTGCATTATCAATCTAATCTATCTCTCTTAGGTATTTCTGTTAAATTCCAGATATCAGTAAAGAATTCTGGGCCAAGTTCTGCACTGGTTTACACCTGGTGCAATTTATTCAAACAAATGACATTGTAAACAGGTGTCAAATTTTAACCTCGACCACGTGGAGAAAAGCAGAAATCTACTCATAATTTCTGTAGCATGTGAAAGGTACAATTCATTTTCCTCTTTTGGAGGATCTTGCCATAATTGCTCTTTTCATTTTAATAAAAGCCCCACTCTGTACAAAAGTGTTGTGAAGCAATATAAAAAACATAAGCAAAAGTTAGCAGGCTCAAGTAGTCCTAAAAGTTGTATTTCCTCTCAAACTACAAATACAGTTTTCTGACCACAACCCCCTCTCACTCTGCTCAACCTGTCATATTATTGGGTTGCTTCCCTAATCAATAACACCTGGGTCTTCTCTGGGATGATCTTAGCTAGTCTTAGTTGTCATTCAACCTCTGTATTCAGATAAGAAATTAGTAATTTGGTCAACTGCTGTATCTGGTTTGATGAAATAGAGGCATAGGCCCTCATCCAGAAAAGCACTTGGACACATGCTTATTTTCAAGCATATACTAAGCCCGTTAAAGTCAATGGGACTACTCATACTCAAATGTTTTGCTGTATCAGAGCTATAGAGCTGTATGTACTTCGTACAGGAGGGTGCAAGGATGGCTCTTAATCCTGTATACGCATTGCCTTGTTTCCCCCACACTTAAAACAACTAGTAACTTTAGCTGTTTCTCCAATTACTTTCACATTTCTCTTCTTCCCTTTGTCTGTAATCTTGTTGGTCTTAACTTTATTTTCTAGTGAAGACATGTTAGAACCCAACTTTGAGGACTTATACTCAGCAATGTGATAGAAGCAAACTAGCAGTCAGTGTAGATAAAAGAAAGTGGTGTATAACAACATGTTAGCTAGTTGTAGATAAATCCTGGGAAAGAGAATGCTGAGGCCTTAGCTCTGATCAGCTGATACAATGTGTTAAGCATGACTTGTCTATACTGATTATAAAATCATATTTAGCATCATGTTAATACAACCTCATTTTCTAATGAAGACAAACAACATGAGATGATTCCTTGGAATGCCTCTTCTCTAACTCACCTCTGAATCTACTCCAATCAATTTCCAACCCCTCCATGCTACTGGAACTGTCATTACTGTGGTTCTAATAATTTCTTCTAATATCTAGGACTCTACTCCATGCTTATCCTCCTTAACGTTCTGATGCAGTCAGTCTCTCCTTCCTGAGCATTCGTCACACTGTCCTTACCCGGTTTTCTTCCTATCCCTGACTGTTCCATCAATATCCGCCTTCAGCAGTTTCTCCTCTACCCTGTTACCCACCTCTGTAGCGGTCTTCGAGACTCTGTGCTTAGCTTTCTCATGTTTTCCCTCTACACTTTTTGTCACTGTGTCCTTATTGGTTTGTGTGGGTCTAATTACCTCGTCTGTGATGACTCTTAAATCTTTCCTCATTAGACCTATCTCACTCTGTTGAATCTCACATCAGATGCTGTCAGGTGCACAGAAAGAGCAATTGATCTGTGATGGGCCTCTAGCACTCGCAGAGGTGCGTGGGGTGCTACCGCACTCCTTTCTTGAGGTGGTTTTTATTATATATAAGTTTACAGTTTGATTCAATGGCTCTCAACCCCCCACCAATACAAATTGGTCCAGCACCCCAGGCACCTGCAGAGGTTTCAAGTAAGGGGAGGAAGAATAAATATTTAAAAACAAGCAAACAAACACCTCTGTCTATTCCCTTCTCCCCTCTCTGAATCTGTTCCCACCTCTGCATCCCCCCTGGGGGAGGTGGAAGTCTCTACATTTTTTTTTCTTCTATCTTTGTTCATCTCAGCTCCCCACAATACTTCTCAACCTCCTCCCTTCCACCTCTGAGCTCTCTCACTCTCGGGCACATACCAGTTTCTTTCTCACACTTGCTCACATTTACTGTTCTCTCTCACACACTCAGTTGACTTCCTTACTCTGTTTTATCCCTTTGATGCTGCAGTACCACCACAAGGAAGATCCTCAATCCCTCCAGATGTGGGATGGGATACAACCTCCAGAGGATGGAGACACACACACACCTACTCCAACCACCTCACTCCAGATCTGGAGGATATTCATTCACACTCCTGAGTGAGGGACTGATCTAGAATGACCACTCTTCCCCAAGCTCTGAATTGGGGGTGAGAAGAACAGGCACAGCAGGGGTATCTTCACCTGCCTCAGGCCTGATAGAGGTCAAGACCTAGGAGTTTCTTTTCCCTTCAAGGCATAGTGGTGAAAATCTCTCTGGAGGACCCTTTTGTACTGCCCTGCGTCAGCCCTTTGATACATGGGAGATGGGAAATTGGTTTCTCACTACCTCTCTGAAATTCATGGGTGTAAAACTAAAGCCCTCTATTACATACGTAATTTAGTAGAGTAGGAGGAATATGAAATCTAGTCCAAAGTGATTACATTTTGAATGATGGTGTGGTGGTCACCATTGAAGTGTAACCATATCATAGAATCATATAATATCAGGTTTGGAAGGGACCTCAGAAGATCATCTAGTCCAACCCCCTGCTCAAAGCAGGGCCAATCCCCAATTAAATCATCCAACAGATTTTTGCCCCATACCCCTAAATGGCCCCCTCAAGGATTGCCAACATGTACCATGCAGTGGTTCTCCAGACACTGTAGTTGTTTCCTATTTTAATTATAGAAGAAAACTAGTACAACAGTGAGTGGCAAGTGTTGGGAAATGTTGAGGTTTTACTGGCAACTGCTGTACAAAATGGAAAGACATTGCTAAGGTAGCAGAGCTGGTGGGTAGGTTTAAAGAAGAGCACTGTGTGGGTTAGAGGCTGTTGATGACTTAAGCAAAGCCAACTTTAGCTGTAAAATTACCAAGTTTATGTGTACTGTAACGGAGTCAGACCAGAAGGGTATAGGAGAGTGCTGGAAGGCAGGTATATCAGCCTCAGGATGTGCAGGTTCCTGTTCCCTGGATAGTCAGACAAAGGCTACTCCAGGCCAATCAGGAAGCTTCTAGAAAGTAGCAGAAATAGCTAGCCTGATTGGGACATCTAAAGCCAATCAGGGGCTGGCTGAAACCAGCTAAAAACCTCCCAGTTAGTCAGTCAGGTGGGAGAGCCAAGGAGAAAGGAGCTGGAGGAGAGGAAGCTTTGTGATACCCGGAGGTATGGGAGAAGTGGGAGAGCTGTGGGGAAGTAGCCCAGGGAAAAAGTAGCAACTCTGTCAGTGAAAGGTTGGCTGACAATAGCTACTACCATTAGGGTCCTTGGGCTGGAACCCCGAGTAGAGGGTGGGCTCGGGTTCTCCCCAACCTGTTACTACTGAAACACCTCCTGGAAGGGGAAGGCAGACCCCTAGCAGGACAGGAGATTATACTGTCCTGAAATAAGCCCAAAGGGACAACAGAGACTGTGGGAGTTCTCTCACCAACAGCTTTGCTGGCTGATGATGAAAAGGGCTCAGTAGACTGTAACCCTGGCCAAGAGAGAAAAGGGCTATGTAGAGGGTTGCAGTGAGCCTCTGAAGCTAGCACAAACCGCCTGGAAGCGCAGGACCTACAGGGACAAGGCCAGAGCTTTGCCACAGTACATTCAGATGTTATAATAAATTGTTCTTTAGGAAAATGTCTCCTGTTTTCTATCAAATCCTTTTTTGACATTACACGCCTGACCTCTGCATAGGCAATGCATATCTTGACTACACAGCTTTTCTTGGTGGTAAAATCCATTCACATGAGTGAGCTGATCTTCAATGGGTTACTTGTGTGAAATCTCCATGAAATGACACATTCCTTCACTAACGCTCTAATGACCCCTTCCTACCTATGTCTTCAGGACTCTATTCCAGGCTCATCCACCCCTTGACCTGCAACGACACTGAGCATATGTACCATAACTGTGTCCAAATTATGTAAGATATTCCATGTAGGAAAGAAGCAGAATCCTAAATGATTATCGCCTTTTACATAATATAGTAAGTAGCTTAATTCAGGATTTCCTCTAAGTGAGCAGTTTTCTTCCAGATAGGAATCTATAGACAGTCCAAAATCTACTTAAGTTGATATGGCATTTTAAAATAGTTTCACTCATCTCTGATATTGCTAGGATATAGCTTGAATGTTTCACAAATAAATATCTTCACACATTTGATATGGCAGGGTTTAGAAATTCTCATTTATAATACTAAAAATAAAAGACTTCCTCTGTTAAGCCTTAAAAGCAAACGTCTGATGCTTCCTTGTCAGTATTAAACTGGGCCATGTCTTCTCTCTGCCCTACTCCAAAAAGATTTTTAAGATGTTTTTAGAAGGAAGTCCAATTTCATCCTTAGAGCTGTTGGCATCTTTCAGCAAAGTGGGGAACCAATAAAAACACATATTCTTTTAAAGAACATCCATTTTTATTGGATTCTGCTAACAACCAATGACACAGAAGTCAAAAAATGTTGGTTGAAATGCAGAGAAGGCCCACATTCTCTAAAACTGTTCTTAATACTCCTTCTGAACAGCAAAAATATTGGCTGCACAGAAATTCCAGATACTCTTGTCCTTGTGAAAAAGGAGTGTAGTTTTAGCACAGTGTTGTTAATGCTAAAACTATTCTAACTACATTTTTGTGAAGTTATGATTTTTATGCTATATACACCATTGACATATAAATAAAAAATGTGTCATTGTAACAACAGTTCTTCATAGACAAGGCCTAGCTAGGTGTTGTTTCCTGGACTGGTGAAAATAAATTTGTGATGTACCTGCGACAGGTTTAGTTAATGAATTATTTTAAATGAATTCTACTTGGGTGACACTATCGTAGACTTAATTAGACACTTTTTTTCTCCTGTGATATGTAAATTAAGTCATTAACTTTTTTTGTTTTGTTTGGGGTTTTTTTTGTGATACCCCTAAAATGGATTCTAGCAACACTAGTTCTGATTTTCTATTGTCAGTGTTTTTAGAGAGAATGAGATCATTTTATCCACTTAAGAGTGGAAAGTGCACATCTAGCATATTTAAATCAACTTAGACACTGTGGAGATTGACATACATTTAATTCTGCCAGCTGCTTTGATATGTGGGCATGCATGCTTTTTACTGCTTCTCTTTGATTTGCCTGCTTGCCCTGTGAGTAGCTAAGATAGTGCAAGAATCTTGCAGTTTCTGTTTGTCAATATCCTGTCTTCACAAGAGTGGAACAAATAAAGTAGAATAATATTATGAAGTGCACACAGAGGCCTGCAGTTGTGCAAAACATCAGGCATGTGAAGTTTGTTATTGAATTATCCAATAACTAGTTTTAATATTACCTATGTACCAATGTTATTTTTGGAACCAGGAGGGCAGTGTGAATAAAAATGTACGATATTTTTCAGGTGGATAAAATTTTTGGCGCATCTCCTTATGTTACCCCAGTTATGTGTTAAGAGTCATTGGTATAATTTGTATAATATTAAAAGAGATTTCAAGACAAAAGATTTTTTTAAAAGGAAGGCATTTTTGAAAGGTGGAAATGGCAATTTTGCTGATGTTAAGTTGCAACTGAAAACTCGTGATTTCTGATAATGTGAGTTAACTAACTGATTTTTAAAACTCTGGTGTTATGAATCTGCATGCCAGAGAAACTGTGCCCACGTATACATGGATTTCATTAGAACTGATTCAGAGTTGTTGGAGTTATTTTCATACTACCTTACTTCTCGCATAAGCATTTGTTATGAAAAGGCATTTCAAGGGCATGATTTGTGATTGATATTTTCTGTAAAATGAGCATTAAAATTATATTCAGTACTTGAACCGATCCTTTATACAAATACACACAGACATACACATATCAAATCAAACATATTAATATATCATCTTAGCCTTAGGCTTTAATGAGGAAAGAACTCCACAACCACCATTCATCATGGTACACTTTCAACAGATTTTTTTTGTCTTCTCTCTATCTTTTTCTCTTTTGTTGTTCACTATCAAAATGAAATAACCGTAATACAGTTGACACACTTATACACTGCCACTAGTATGAGAGAATATACTAGTTCCAGAAATATTCTATTTTTTTAAAAAAAGAGAAATTCCCTAGAACTGGTAACTTTTATGAGCTCAGGTTTCATGTTCCATAAAATAGGCACCCAGATACTTCATTTGGCTGCTTAGATCAGCCCTTATTTGCCCATTTTGAACAACTGCCATTATTTGGATACCCATGCAAGCCATGGGATTTGGCATCCAGTTTAGGTGCCAGTGTTTGGTATGTGGCCCAGAGTCCATTATTTGTGGCTAAGAGTTTAAAGAAGGAAATAAAATAGTGTTATCTAAACTTGTGCTGGAGAATGCACTTTTGAATACAGCTTTAAAATTTTACTTGGGATCGTAAATAGACTCACTTGCCTGTAGTCTTCTGGTTCAGAACCATTTACCCTTTTTAAACATTGGGGCTAACATGAGCCAGGATTCCTTACTTGCTAGTCCTGCATCATGACAGATTATAAATTTGATAGGAAATTTCATTCCTTACATAGCTTCCAAAATAATCCAGGGTCATAAGCTATCTGTCCAATGTAATATTATTTAAGTTTAAATTTTTAGGCTTGAGATCACAGTTCTAGTAGCTATTATATTTTTGATCTATTCCCTTCCCTCCGTGCCTACTCTGAGTATTCATCAGAACATGTTCCTCATCTTTGAATATTCAGATTCTGTGCCTTCAAGCTCCTCCATGCTTTGGTTTTCAATGGTGCTATCATAACTACTTCCTTCTGCTTCCAGTAATGTGGTGTATGCTAAAAATATTTTGTTTTTGCTAATGTTTTCAGCTAATATGCTCTCTTCTCTCATTTTTGCTATAGCAATTCCTCTTACATGCCCAGAGTAAGACATTGAATCTTCATCTCTAGTTCCCCTTTCCCTGTTTTTATAAGAGTTTTTCTGCTAACTGTTAATTACTATGGGAAGCCAGGATAGCTGGGTTTTGCCCCTCATTGCTATCTTAAAAACTGATTAATTCTGCTTTGGGTGCCAATTTGAATATCCTAAATACCTTGGCCTTTAAAATACTTATTCAGGTGTTTGCAAGCATGCACTCAGAATAGGAAAAGCTAAAATTTTCTATCCCATTCTTGATTATTTTAAAAAGTTGATTATTAAAAAATAAACATTTTTTAAAAAAACTAGTTGTCTAAGATCTGGTATACATCTGGGAATGAATGCAGTCTCTGAGTTTTATTAATATGTACTATATAAATCTATACATATATTTCCATATTAAAAAGTAAGGGGTTTTGTAAAGGTACTTGCTTACTTTTCTCATAATCAATTATATTTAAATATATAATGGGGCAAATTCTGCTCTGTTACACTGGCGCAGCTGAGACCGGAATTTGGCTCAATGTTGCATTAATTTGTAAAATATATTTAAATATTATTTGGCAGAGTTTTTCCTTCAAACAATTGAATCTGAACCAGAATTAATAAAAGATTGATTTACGTGTGTGTGTGTGTGTGTGTGTGTGTGTGTGTGTGTGTAATAATATATAAATAATATAAAAAACACAGTATAGATCTAATATGACTTCATCTCTTTGATTACAACTTGCTTTTCTTGGAAGCTTTTTCCTATGCAAAAATGATGATGGTGTTATTTACATCAATTCATTTGGCTTCTTAGGAAAAAAATATGCCCCATCTCCTTTACTTAATGGAATTCTTTCCTCGTTGCAGTGCAAACGGCTGGAGCAGGAGCTTCATCATCTGAAAGAGCAGAACCAGACTTCAGCAAACAACACGAGACATCTGACTGCTGAAAACAATCAAGAACGTGCTCTGAAGGTAAATCTCCGTTCCTTCTTGCAGGCAAATTAAGGTTGTAAGCCCACGGTGCCAGCTTTCCATGCTGCATATATCAGTTGTGTACATTTCGGCAGAAGTGAGCTGTGGTGTTTGCCAACAACCACTTCTTTAAACACAGATACGGCACCCTTCTGTTATGGTATTATTTTATTTTATGTGTTGTGTGAAAACAACAAGAAAGAAATAATATATTCTCCAAATCGATGGGCTGTGTTGTGGTAACTAGCACTAGATTTGGTTTCAGTTCTGTCCTTGCAATATTACATTTTTATAATGTGTGGAAAACTGCTGCAGTTTGTCTCAGTTGCACAAAACTAACATTTTAAAGCATGGCTGTTTGATCTGCTCTCAGCAGCATGTGTTATATTAATAACATTATTGACCTATACTGCTAGTGACCACATAGTTGAGACTACTATTTGCAAAAGGGTAGCTTATTTCAGATGGAATTAGGAGGAAGAACAATAAGTCTTGTCAATAAGGCTAAACATTAGGAGAGGTGGAGGAGGGGGACAGAGAAAAGACAATGAAAAGACATGATAGGGTTTTTCTACTTTGAATTGAGAAGGTGGCATTGTGACGTTGAAAGTGAGAGCTGTCGAACTGCATGTACCTTTATTTTCCAGCATAAGAGAAATTGCCCGGTGAAGATGCAAAAACGTGTGTGTTCAACCAATAAAATGTTCAGAAATCTATTTCCTGTTTATGTGCGAAGGAATAAAAATAAATCTTCAGTAGAAGCCAGTATTCCTCTATCGCTTTAATCTAGTCACTTTAAAATTGTGTTTTATTTGGGCAGGAGGAAATGAACATATCTCATTTATAGTCAGATGTTGCCCAGCCTCTTTTGTTACTCTTGAGAGCATGAGAAAATTGTCATTCTTGCTTGGTAGATTTGGTCAGCGCAAGACAATTCAAGACAACTCATCTTAGTCAGATGGTTTCTCTCTCTTTTACCATTTGTCACTTTCAGAATACAGTGACATGTGCAACCTTCATGCTACAACAAAGAAATTAAAGTTGGCCTTTCTGTTGACAATATAGTTGATCTATGGTTGGTTACTATGGAATGCGCAAAAGGCACTTGAGTGTAAAGAAATTTGAGACAGGTCCTCAAGTAGATCATGGTGACTATCAGCTGACTTATATACCTCTTGTTTAGTTATTCCTTCACTAATTACAAAAAGAAGGTACAGCACTTTATCACTGTGGATGCAGAGGGCTGAATTTTCAGAGCAGACTCCACTTAGTTTCTAAAATTATGGACTTAATTTTGCAAACATATATATTTGTACATGCAAACATTCAGATCTGAATGTAAGAATAAGAAAAGAGGTTGCATATACAAATCCAACTTTTTCCTTGAGCAGAAATTTGGCCATATAAAACTGCATGCACATACATTTAGTAGCCAAAAATTGCTGTGCAATTTTTGAGGCTATTTCGGAAATAGCTTTTTATTGAATAAACTAGAAAAGAGTCTATTCCACATAATACCAAGCATTGTATGAGCTTAAGGTTGCCAGTAAAATCTTTGCTAATATTGCAAAATGAAGTCTATGCTATCAAAAGTAATACAGCCTTCTTCAAGATAACTGATGGACATCATAGAGAGAAACCATAGAATCATTTATGATCACAGTAATGCAGGTGCCTTGAATCTGGAGTAACCAAAAGCTAGTTGTTCACAGAAATTTTGCTGAATTCAACTAGTACATTCCCATAATTGTACTAAGTTACTTATTTAATGTCATTGAATAGTTGCTGGCATGGATGCTGGAACTAGGAGTCTTGACGCATCTCCTGGCTTGAAGTGGGTTCCATTATATGCCAAGTTTACAGTTTTGGTCAATGGCTCTTAGAACTCTCACTATAAAAATTGTTCCAGTGCCGCGGGTTGCTGGAGAGATTCTTTCCATAAGGAAACAATAATGTTTTATTGAAATTACAATTTTTCCTTTTAATATTGTTTGCAATGATGCTTACTGTATGGTTTTATTTTCAGAGCCATAAGAGTGACCTAACAGTTCAAATTGAAAATTGATTTTATTTTTAATCCTGCTGTTGCGGTCCCAGTATCCAGTCCTCAGATAACTTAAATTCTGCCTGGTCTTTCTTGGGCATATTTCATTTTGCAAAGTCAGAGGTTAATTGGTCAAATGGTTTTGGAGACATGAAATGTGGAAGGCTTTTCGCTTTTGGAAAAGCTGCAGTTGGGGTTTTTTAATAGTATATCTCTAGAAATCTAGTGAGTCCAGGTTTGTTTTATTTTGTTGTCCTCAGAGAGAACTTGTCCCTTTTGAGTAATTTTTGAAAACTGCGTGGTTAATTTGAGTTAGAGACTTAAAACCTTTGAAAACTCCCATCAGGAATGCTTGAAATCTTTCATATGTAATTAAGCTTTCATTTAGAACAAGAAGCTAATCAGCCCTTTTTGTTGTAAAAATTACCTAGAAAATGTAAACCAGTTACTAGATATAAAAGTTTATATTAGTGATTTTTCTTAAAAATCACAGATCATTCTCCTGCAGCTGCTCTCCTCTTGCCATAGCAATCTGGATCACCTGCCCTATGACTATTAGCACCAGAGCTCACTGTGACAGAATTTTCATACACACCCTACTGGGAAATGGACCATAACTGAAAATATGTATGTACACACACTTCCCCCCCGTCCTTCTCATTCCCAACCACCAGGTCTCACCTCTGATTTCTCCAGCAGTGACCGTAAACCTCCACCACACATAGAGTAGTTACAAACCTAAGGCCAGATCTACAATACCTGCTGGATCGGCAGGTAGCAATTGATCTTTCAGGGATCGATTTATCGCGTATTGTCTAGACGTAATAAATCAATCCCCGAGTGCTCTCCCATTAAATCTGGAACTCCACCGCAGAGAGGCGCAGACGGAGTCAACGGAGGAGTGGCAGCAGTCGACTCAGCATCATGAAGACACTGTGATAAGTCAACCTAAATACGTCAACTTCAGCTATGCTATTCCTGTAGCTGAAGTTGTGTATCTTAGGTCGATCCCTCCCCCCGCAGTGTAGATCAAGGCTAAGAGCCCCCTCATATCAGCCACAGAACATCCTTTAGGTCACCTGACTGTTTTCAGGGAAACTTACCATATCTTTTATCCATACAATGTACAGCGCAAAAGTAACATCCTCCCAACTCCTACTGTCCTACTCTGATCCAGGGAAACAGATTTACTTCATCCACCTGGTCACGCAGTCTGGAGTGGTTCATGACTGAGAGTGCCAACCTCAGGGCAGATTGTCAAAAAGCAGAACTGAACCTCAAACTGGTATCTTGTGTGATTAGATTTCACCAACCGTAAAACAAATGTGAACTCCTGAAGCATTGTAACAGTCTTACCACTGAGTCACCGATAGTCCTCTTGGGCACTTGACTCTATCTAGCCACCCAGGCAGGTTGGATTTAGTGATAATTGATTGTCATATGCCAAAGATCAAGAAAGATTCAGGTTACTTCCAGTCCCAAGAGACCAGCCACTAACCCCAGAACAATTTTCTACCTCAGATCTCACACCAAAGACAACACTTGTAGCCAATTCTATAGTAAATGAACTAAAGTGTGTATTAACTAGGAAGAAGAAATGAGAGAGTCATTTACAGGTTAACCTAGGCAACATATACTCAAATGAGTTATAGTTTGTTTCCAAAAGGTGACAGGCTTATAGTAATCTGCCAGCACTGAATTTCTTTTAAGGCTAACCCAGGTTGAGCCTGGGGATCTCTGATTCTGTTTCCTAGCTCCAGTGCTGTGAGAGTCCAAACAGCAAAAAGAGAGAGAATTTTCTTGTGTCCCTGTTTTATCCCCTTCTTCCATCATTCAAGCTGATGGGACAGGCTTTCTTGCACGTAGCAGCTTCATAGGTGTGAGAGGGATGTTAACCGAGTTTTTGTATTGTGATGTTCCACAATGGCCCATTTAGTTTTGATAATCCTTCTTGATGAGTAGTGGGCCATTCCTCCTGACTGAGTTCACAGGTTCAGAGCAAGCATTTTTACAGTTATAAAGCAAAACTTACATATCACCTTATAGCTTGGGATACAGACACGACAAGTGAAATCAATGCATGCACTGACTTACAAGCATTCCATAGTGTCTAAATACTAAACACATTTCTATAAGTCTAATTCCTGTTTTGAACAATACTTACATACAGGTGAGTTGGTCTGGTTTCCAGCTATGATTTTGTCAGTGTTCAGCTAACACCTACAACCTTGGCAAGAGCTGGCACCTGGTCTGCCAGCATCACACGTATCCCATATATAAACCATAATGTATGTACTTAATCCATCCTCCAAATAAGACTGTAAGACCTCACACTGCAGAAACAAGGCTTATGTCCTCCTTTACTCTGTCCACTCTGTACCAATTGTTAACAAAAAAAATGACATTTTCATATTTTTCTGACTCCCATAAATGTAACTCTTCTCGTCCAATTCACCTCAAAAATTTTCCAAAATAATCTATTATGGTGAGAATCAAAATGAGATGTTTCAGGCCTTTTGGATTTTCCTTTAAAAAATAAAGGAGGGGGCAAATCAGAGTGACAACAGAAAGATATTTACACCCTTAAGTATAGAAAGGATGGAGGAGAGCAGGGATATAGGATTAGAGTTAAGGTTACTTATTGAACTTTTGTAATGAATTTTTCTGCTTACATTTTACTCTTTATAGTTCGTGTGCATAGTCAGATTGAAAATTGCTATGACATTCAGGGCCTGAGGTAGAGTTTGTGATACAAAGTTGAGGTCATTTGCTCACAGGGTTTCTGAGATACAACTCCTCAAATAATAACCTGTTTTTAAAATATCAGCTTCCTTACACTTTGTTATTCAAAGAAAGGGAAAAATCCATGAGCAATGTCCCCACTAAACATACAATACTGGATTGATTGTTCAGATTTAGTGGCTGATACCTAAAACAAGCTGCCAAACTTCATAAATAATCATTCAACTTTATTTCCAGAGCAGTGTACAGGATTGCTGCAATCCCTGCATGGAGCACCAGCAGTGTGCAGGGGCTGACTGAAGGAGAGGAGGATAAGGGGAAAGAGATAAGAAAGCACCTCTTAGCCTATTGGAAGGTGCTCTGATTTGGGATGCCAGGGAATGGGAAGCAGGAAGCAGTGTTGTGTGTCAGCTACCCTAACTGTACCTTTGAGTAAGCAAATACTTGTTTTGTAATTGAGCAACTCTTTCCTTCATAAAATGAAAGGAAAAAAACCCTGCAAAATAACAGTAAGGCCCTGATCCTGCACTCTCACACAAGTGACTCTTCAAATGAATGATCCCACCCACTCATTTATGGAAGTAAAATTACTCACATCCATAGTGCCTATGTCATTGGAGCATATGATTTTCCGTACAAATGAATGGTAATTAATGGTAATAGTTCATATAAAGGTGCTGAGTTAGTCTCGGAGAAGGGCTGCAGGGCCTCTGGTGTGTTATTGCTAAAGTAAAGAAGTGGAGGATTAAGAAAGTGAATGTACAGTATAAAGGATTAATGGGGTTTTTCCTTCTTATGAATGAGCTGAAGAACCTTTCACACTATCTCTGCAAATTGCAAAGCGGGGAAGACAGACAGGGAATTGCAGAGTGTTTTAATGCTTCCCAGAAACATCTCCCATGTCTCACAATTCTCTCTGGCTTAAAAGAAGTAATATGAAATGTCATGTAATGACTAACTTCATAAATGAGACAGAAGTACATAATTTAAAATGAATGTATTCTCCTTCACTGATAGCTGCTGAATAAGCTTTGTAATGTGGGTCTCTTGTGAAACAGTTGTTTCTGTAAGACGTTTGGGGCACAGGCCACCTTCAGTAAGATGCTAATTACTCTCACATGTTCAAGAGGGTTTTGAGGACTTTCAGCACTCCTAGGATTATAGTAAAGGAATTGAATTGGGCAGAAGACTGCTGTAAGTTGTGCTAGGGTGAACCATGCCCTAGCCAGCCCCCAGATCAGGGGGACACAAAGGTGAAGTAAAACCGCCCTTGTGAGCCCTTAGGTCCTGAGTCAGACTTGAGGATCATGCCTCATGTATGAAGTGTGATGCTATTACACGTATACAGCTTTCCTCTAATTCTATATCAGTCATTAGCATTAGCTTACCATACAATACATCAGGGGTTGGCAACCTTTCAGAAGTGGTATGCGAGTCTTCATTATTTCACTCTAATTTAAGGTTTTGCGTGCCAGTAATACATTTTAACGTTGTTAGAAGGTCTCCTTCTATAAGTCTATAATATAGAACTAAACTATTATTGTATGTAAAGTAAATAAAGTTTTTAAAACGTTTAAGAAGCTTCACTTAAAATTAAATTAAAATAGAAAGCACCCCAGACCAGTGGCCAGGACCCAGATAGCATGAGCGCCACTGAAAATCAGTTTGCGTGACGCCTTTGGCACCCATGCCATAGGTTGCCTACCCCTGCAGTACATCATATCTTCACTCTTTTGGTAAGGCAGTTAGTTTAAACCAATCTCTCTCATGCAGATCAGTTTATGGGGTTTAGGATTTATGTGACTAATTAGTGTAATGGGCCAAATGCTCCTCATGGTACTAGTGATCCAATCCCCCTGATACCAAATTTGCACTCTGAATTTTGTTTTACATTTTCCCCACCACATACTAGAGGATTACACTCATTTGAATGAAAATGTCAGTCCCAAATCCTTCTCATTGTGACACCCAGAGTTGTGCTGATGTCACTGTGAGGAGAATTTGATCAGTATTTTCATTTTAAAGTAATATAATCCTCCTCTATCTGAAACCATTTTAAAAAAAATCTCTTACAATATTCCAGATTGAATTCTATCTAACTCTTTTAGGAATAATTGCTTCTTAAGAGCACAAATGTATATAGACCCTTAGTACATTTTCATAAAATAAGATCTGCAAAGTGCTTTACGGGACTAATATGTCAGGGTCTATATATAAGATTATGAATTTGCGGTTGGCCTTTGTAATTAACACTTGGTCTCTACCGATTCTGATAAATGTATTCCCATATTACACTGAAATACTTGACTCAATTAAACTGTGCAGTGTTCAGGAATCTGTTTTCTTCATCAGTATTAGAATACCACCTTGAGTTATTTTGCTGTTGTTGATTTTGTAGTTGGTAGCTGTGGAGAATATATTCAAAAAAAGAAAAGGAAATATTTCTGCCATGTCTCAGTCACCATCATCATAACATTACTGTATTTTTATGTGAATATCCACTTTGCTCTGCTAAAGAAAAAATAGAGAAGATGTCTTGTAAAATCATAAACTTCACATGAAAGCTCATGGAACATATTTAACTGGATGTGAATGCGAAGTTTGGAGAGGTGATTTTTTTTCAAAGGCCAATGATTTATGTTGCAAATTTTAATTAGGTGGCACTTTCTTTGTAAAGCTGCTATTAATCTGCTTTAAACACCAAAGAGACACACTAATTTACTTTTAAGCAGAACCCTTAAAATGGGGAAAGGGAGACTGTTTCACAATGATACACAAATCAGGTGACCTTTAATGACTTAATGAGTTTATTCCAGCCAAGTATGATGTCAGTAGACATTCTAAAGGTTATACATCTCCTTCAAAGCTGTTAGAATGCTAATATTTGGCTGTGATTGTTTTATTGTATTTTATTGCCTGGCCATCTCTCTAGTTGTAATTTTATGTAGAATTCATCCTATACACTTTCAAGATTTTATTAAGAACTTAATACATTCAGGCCAGATCCTCAGCTCCTGGTCTTGCTGCACAGGGAAGCCAGAAAGCTGCCCTAAAGGAGCAGTCAAGGATTCCCCTGGAGTAGGTAAATCTTACACTTCCTGGCTCTACACCTCCCACTTCCTTCTCTCTGCATGGAGTATGTAGTAGTGACAGGAGGCCCACTCCAGGTGGTGCAATTTAGAGCACCCTTTAGGCTTCCCTAAGTTGTGTGAGAGGCCATTTTGGCCCCCACTGTCCCAAGATTTTTGGAATGGAAAGGTGTGCCAATCACCCTCCGTTTTGCCAATCACAGAAGCATCATAGCTGAGCATTCAGCCAGTTGTGTGAAGCACATAACCCTTGACTTTATAATGAATCTGAAGGATCAGCTGTAACATAAACTTTAATATGCTAACTGCTATTGGAATTGTTGTAATGTTAGATAATATACAATATGGAATATGATGCTTGTTTCTGAAGAGAGAATGTATTGCCTGCTTCTGCCTTATTAAAAAAATGACTACAGTTAAAACTGTGGACACACATGGCCAGCAAAGCTTCACTTTTAAAGTGTTTGGAACTGGGTGGTTACTGCAAAGCAACTGAAGTGATATCAGTAAAGTGTGTGTGTGTGAGAGAGAGAATGAATGTGTCTGATTCTGACAGTTCAGCTGAAAGTTCCCTGAGCTGGGAAGAAGAAAAGGTGAGATTTGAACTTCTGGTCTCATAACTGCTGTTTAAATTCCCACACAATTGACTATAGCCAATAACCCTAACATAGAAGATAGTTACAGAAGAGCTGCTGAACAATCCCTTACCCACTTTTTTTTAATAAGTGATTAGAGAGCTCATGTAAAGCTGCTGCAGGCCCACATTCCAGGTCTGTTCCATGACAAACCCCATACTGAATATCTAGTCAGTTTTGATTATTCTGGCTCTGACTACAATAAACTACAATGCCCTCCCAGAGTCAGAGATCGAATCCAGGGTTTCCAATCACCAATATTCTCCTGCTCACAGGTAAATAGTTGTGTAACCCACTGAGAAGTTGCGTCGTGTCTTCTTCAAGTAGCTGTTCTACAAAAGAGCTGACAATTACTCCTCACCTCAGATAGTAAGGATGAAAGCTATGGGTCTGATCTAGTTCTTTTTTGAAGTGAGGCAACCACGTCTGCACACTGTATTCAAGATGTGAGCGTACCATCGATTTATACAGAGGCAATATGATATTTTCTGTCTCATTCTCTATCCCTTTCTGAACAATTCCCAACATTTTGTTTGTGTTGGAGGTTGAGATGTATGCTTCATATTGCCATTGAAGGTGGGCGAGCAATGGGCAGATCTGCTGGTACAATGCAGGAATACACACCCTGCTGCTGCAGCTGCACCTGGCTGTCTCCAATTTGCAGAAGTCTATGAGAGGTGACAGAGTGTTTTGGGAAGCGAGTGATTACACAGACAATTTCATAGAAGTTTCCTCTGTGAAAAGTTAGGTTGTCATTGCCCATCATGGAGGATTACTCTTGCTGTACTTATGTTGAGGAACTTTTCAATGGGGATGGAATATCATAGACACAGCATTCACTGAGACATGTTACAACCTCTCATGTTCTTCAGCAGGATTGACATAGTAGCAGCTTCAGTTTCTCCCTCTGATTCTCAGACAGGTGCAGCTTCTCTTCTCCCTGACTCAGGGGAGCTGTCCAGTGAGGAAGGCTTTCACTTCCATCTCAAACAGATACCCCAAAGCAGTATGTACCCCAGTTTAATACTTTGCCATTTGAGTGCAAGTCTAACAGTGATCTCAACAGTGTTAAGGCAAAATAACTTCACAAATGCACGGAATGTGAGACAGTCAGATGTGCCGATCTGTTGATATAATTAATGTAAAAGCATATGAGATCACTGTTAAGGTTTTGCATTATAGTGTAAGTTTACTGAAGCAGGGATGCATATTGCTTTTGGGTATCTGCTGCGGATGGAAGTTAAAGCCTCTTAGAGCATGGGAGTGTGTTATTGACAATGTTGTAGGAATACAAAGGTGGAAAGGAATACATTCACCTTTTCCCTTAGCTTTTTTATTTCCATGTTTTAAAGTTTTGGGTGGATGGGGTGTGTCCTGCCAGAATCTCAACTGTGACAAACTATAAAGATTGTTTGCTAGTAGACAAAGTTGTATTGGCATGTGGTCTGTGTGGAATGTTACCACATCTAGGCCCAA
>ML677332.1:57368609-57843613 GCA_007922305.1 Dermatemys mawii
TGCTTACATTAAGCACCAGTCAACATGACTAAGGGTTGCAGAGTTGGACTCTGTGTAAGTGGCTGTGTTATGCACTAGGGAAACTTTAAAACGCTGCAATCTACAATTACTGGCGTAACAAATTGTGTTCACGGTCAAGTCCAGTGTGAATTGACTGTTTTCTCTTCTGGCCTATAATACCCATTAAAGATATGTCATAGACTTTTGGCAACCAGCCATGCATCATCATACACAGTGGGGACAGAAAATACCACAGATAACCACACAGCTTCAAGGAAATCTCTGTCTATGTGGACCACCAAGTAGAGAAAGTTTGAGCATCAGTTAGAGCTTCCTCTGTCAGCAGAGTAAAGTTTTAAACACATCAGATACCATTCACCTGCTCTCCAGTTTCCTTAGCCATGGTCTCCGGTAAGTTCCACTCCTGAGACCCTCAGCCAGTGCCTTCTGTCCCAATCCATTGTCATATACATATGTCTGGAACAGCATTTATTTATGTCTGTTATCTACACGCTAAATAATTTAGCATACACATTTGACCACCTCACTTCACTCTTTCCAATAATCCACCATCAGTGGGATATAATCTGGATATTCCAAGCCTCCAAACAGTTTTCAATTAGCTGCAGTGCAATACAGACCAAAACCTACTACAAAAATGTTTCTTCCCTTCCTGCAAATGTAGAATTGCATTTCAAAATTATGCTGATCTGAGGTACAGGTCATGCAGTTTTCAGTCTTTGGCCAAGGGCAGGCTAAAGTCTAATATTTCTTGAAGTTTCAGGGATAGAAATAGGTTCTTTATACCTGGGTCTCTTCCCCACTCACACCTTTTTCAGTGGTGTAAGACACGTTTCCAGCACTGGTAGATTATAAGATATTGGACCTTAAAACTATCTCATCATTAAGCATGGAATAGTAACTTTTCTATGTGGTCTTTAGAAGAGCTTGAATAGTGTTTACATGAACAGTCTTACTGGGTGCTTACATTAAGCACTAGTCAACATGACTAAGGGTTGCAGAGTTGGACTCTGTGTAAGCGGCTGTATTATGCATTAGGGAAACTTTAAAATGCTGCAGTCTACAATTACTGGCGTAACAAATTGTGTTCACGGTCAAGTCCAGTGTGACTTGTTCCTGTCCTTCAGAAGACTGTACAGTTGGACTCATACTAACAAAGGCAGACTTGCTTTATGTGGGAAGGAGTACAAGAAATTTTCCCAATATCAAATTTTAAAGTTTTATCTGGGTATAATATTTAAAAGTACCAAAGTGTCTTCACACTCCTAAGCCACTTAAGTGTTCTGAAAACATTCCTCTATTTTTGTTCTTTGGAGTTTTTTGTTTTTATTCCTAAGCATGGTGTGAACCTTCATAACCAAAGCCAATTTGATGAGTCTGGAGCCAGTATTTGATAAAATCTGATAATTCTGAAGGCTGAGGACTTAACTTTAAAAACAGTGGTAAATTGGTGATTGCAGCAATGAAACAACTGTAATGTCTCTCTGGTCCCAGATGATGCTGTGGCTGTCAGACATTTTTTATTTGGTGCATCGTTGATTGCTAATGATACTTGTCACCACACACACACACACACTCTCTCTCTCGCTCTCACGCTCTCAAATGTCCTGGCATAGTGGTCCTGGCTTGATTTGGGTTTGAGGCAGCACTGAAGAGAGAAGACTGAAGAGCATGAATCAGTCACCCGCACCATATTTTAGTCAAGATAGTAGAATCCCATCTTTTAGGATTAGTGAAATATTGAGTGCAACGTGTTATGCAGCTGCTTGCACTTCTTCACTCTGAATATTATAGGAACTGTGAAGCTTTTGAATATTGTTGAACTCTGGACTCTCTTGGCATTGATTGTGTTTTATTTCTGCTCTTTCATGATCTGATCCTGAAGTAATTTCCTTATACTGGAATTTGGATAACTGTAATTACTTTGGGGATTTTCCCCTTTATATGAGCTGTGATTGCCAGGTGGAAGCAGGTGGCTGTAACCATCTGGCTTTGAGTCATGCCGTGTGCTAAAACTTTATAGAACATTTTTCCTTACTGTTCCTTTTTTTTTCCTGTTGCTGTAATGTGTTCGGTTTACTTCCTTTTTTTTTAATTGAATACCTCCATCGCAGACAAATATAAAAATGTTTAGCTCAGTTTATTTTCCCTTTTTCTGAGGCTTCTCCTGCAGGCAAGGTACCAGACCTATGTGAATGGCTGTGGCAAATTATATGTTGCTATTAAGTATTACTTTATCTGTTTCATAAAACTTAATTTTGTATGTAAGTGTTGTTTCCATCAACCCCTGACAGTGCAATGGATCTCAATTTCCGTGTTCATGCACCCTTCTCATGGCCTACTTTACATCGTCAGCTTACAGGATGCACAGGGAAAACAACTTTTATTTGAGCAGTAACTGTAAACAACATCTGGAGTCTGAGTGCATGATGACACATTGGTTATTTGTCCTACAATAAAATGTATAAAAGGTAGTAGTAACCTAAGCCCTCACCCAAAAGGAGCGTGAAATAGCAAAGGTCTTGCTCTGACCCACCCATGACCTCCTTATCTGAAAAGGCTTTCAGAGTTAATAGAATCCACTTTAGGTCTGAGGTAGACACTGAGGAGACATGGGGGTGGGGTATCAATCTAAATATTTCTGAGTCTTACACGTTTGCTAAAATGGCTTCTGGGGCCCCTGTATCTGAAAATCTGCCCGGTTTATCTCAGTCTTATGCACCATTGGACGGGCTTTTTATTGTGGTTTAAGAACCAAAAATGAATGAGTTTGAATAGAAGAGGGGAGGTGACAGCAATGATGCTAAAGCATGGAGCCCTAATGCAGTCTCAAGGCTGCAGATCAGTCTTGCCTCAGAAGCCACAAGATACTGTATATCTGCTCTTACCCATTTCTCTTTCTCCACTAATCTCAAGATCTTGTCTGTTCTGCTGTTGTGAATGGGGAAGTTCCTTTTGGTGTGCATACATAGAGTAAGTCAGAAGGGCTACATCAGAACTTGCAGTTTGGTTCCCAGTTATTTATTTGCAGAAGTAACTTCGGGAGACCCTGGTTACCTAACCTGTTTAATTCCCAGTCTGTTTGTCCCACGTATTGTACAACATTGGATAAAATGGGACTTCTGCTCCTAAATCACCAAGGCACTTCTGAAAATCCCACCCACTTAATCATAACTAAGGGTTAAATCCCACTTTACCTTTGTGGGTGTGTGGGAGGGGTGCAGTTCTTTGGTGTAAGTGTTGAGGGTGCTACATGGGGGACATGTACACCCTGAGAGCTGTGGAGTCCTGTTTTATAGGTGCTTCCTTCACAGTAGCACGCAGGATGGGTGGGGCTGGGTGAGGGGTGGAGTAGGGCTAATGGATTTGCCTCTGTGTTGATCCTTTGGTTTTCCCACATGGAGGGGGCCTCCAAGGAGTGGAATATTCCTGTCCCCTCTACCAATGACCCTCTCCTTCATCTCCACCAAGATTCTAGATCTGGGTGCTGGACTCTGGCTTTGCTCCTAACAGTGAGCTTTAGAATAGTATGCATTTAAGAATACGAGTAATTGAGCTGGGTGAAAATTTTCAGGCAAATAGTTTATTTGCCCAAAAATGCAGTTTCGAGTCAACCAAAACTATTCACACATTCAGTATGAGTTTGCTGAATCATTTCAGTCAAAAAAAACATTGAGTGGCACTCAATTCACAACAGGCCTTTGGTACTATTCAAGAAAGCTGCGATAGTAGCATTGCTCTATAGTTCTGTGATTAGTGCACTCCCCTGGGCGGTGGGACACCCATGTTCAACTCCCTATGTTGCTTGATTTGGAGCAGAACTTACACTTGGGCTTCTGGCATTTTACATGAGCTGAACTGCTTTGTATAATTAAATGTTCATCGGAGCAAGGACTGGATCCCAGAAAAATCCCATAATCACCAGGCTGTTAAGTTTTCACTCTCTCACTCCAAAGTCTCTGTATCTCCCACATCCCAGGTGACTGCTGTAACCCTGGGGCCATGGGATACAAAGTGAGGAGGCTCGACCACTTCCACCAGTTTTGTAAAGAACACCTTTGTGACTTTGTCGGAAAAAAATATTTTTTGGCTGAAACTGTTTTGTTTGACCGAAAATTAATTATTTTCTGACTTTTTGTGTCACTAAGAAAGCTGAAAAAAATGTTTTGGGTCAATCCAAGACAAGAATTGTTTTTGATATTTTAGGTTTGGCCAGCAAACTGAAAAATTGATTTGCACAACTCCAGTGAGTAATTTTATGAATGCAGTAGTCCTATTAACTTAGGCCTTGATCCTGTAAACATTCAGGTCAGTGACTGTGCATGTGAATAGTCCCATTGAGTTCACTGGCACAATTCAAAGGTATGAGAACGGCCCTCCAAATTCAAAGCCATGAAAAGCGCCTCATGGATTGTGAAATCTGGTCTTTTGTGTGCTTTTACCCTACACTATACAGATTTCATGGGAGAAACGGGCTTTTCTCAAATTGGAGGTCCTGACCCAAAAGGAAGTTGCAGGGGGGTCACAAGGTTATTTCAGGGAGAGTCATAGTATTGCCACTCTTACTTCTGCCCTGCCTTCAGAATTGGGTGTCCAGAGAGTGGCAGCTGTTGGCAGGCGCCACACTCTGAAGGCAGCGCCTCGCCAACAGCAGCTCAGAACTAAGGGTGGCAAGAGCATATCATTTCATCTTTACTTCTGTGAAGTCCATTTCTCAACTATAAATATTGTATCACTTCAAATCTTTCCACCCAAAATGTCATTAGGAACCATTGTAAGTACAAATGGCACTCGTTGTTCAGTTAAATCTTTTACTCACTAGTTTGTACAAATATAAAGTATGACTACTTAAAATCAGTTTCAGTCTAAAAGCAATCATGTTTTCACTTAAATAGATATAGTTGAGTGAACAGTGTGAGTACTACACTAGGTGTCAATGTAGTTAAGATATCAAACTCTATCCTGGGAGGTACAGTGCTCTGTGATACATAGTATAGAATATGGATTTACACTAAAAACATTATGAAAAACAAGTTTTGCAGTACATTTAATAGAATTTATAAAAGTAGTTATTGACGTATTAAAAAAATCAAAATACCAAATAAAATTGCTTGTCTACTCTAGTTTCTCACCTTTTAGCTATAGGGTCTTAGATGGGGGAAGTGTCTGAAATCTTGTGTGTGTGGCTGTTAGGAATTCCAAGTAGAGTCAGTTACACATCCAACAATAATTTTCTATACTAGCTAAAATAAAATCTGTTTATCTAGCCAACTAGAGCTGTGTGCCAACTTTCAACCAGATGCAGTTTTAAGCTGCATAGATACTTAATCCTGAAATATTCAATCTAGAAACAAAAAAGCTCACATCAAATATAGCATTGCTTCTACACATAGAAATGGTGCATATACTCTGTATTCATACACAATAGAGAGATGATTGTGTTTTTGTGTATTGCTTAGTTTTTTTCGTATGTTGGAGTATTAAAACAGATATTAAATTTTATCATTAATGCAGTGCATGGTCTCTCTTCAAATCCCCTTAATTACAGATTGACTCCAAGGATTAGACAGCATGGATTTTAATTTTAACTGAAACAAAAAGAAAAGCCGCTTAAAAATTATTCTTGCAGAGTGACTTGTCGGACCACAAAACAATGTTAACATCTTTTGACATGTAGTGTTGTCAAATTTAAATTATTAGGACGAAGATGTATGCACCTTTAAACTCAAATTGTGTCATGTCTACTTCCAGCATAAAATGCTTTATTAGCTTTATCCTTACAAAGGAATGTCTGCCTCTGTTTTGTTTTTTCTGTAATTCTTCAGAAAAAAAAAAAGACTTGCAGTCTTGCTGGGATTTGTTTATGTTTGTAAGAAAATGACATCAGACTTGGTTTCCTCTCTTTAGTAACTGGAAAAAAATTGCCCAGTAGAGTTGACGTTCTAGCAGCAGCATAATTCACATTACTAAATTGTTTCCATTCTAACCCCCTATCTTTTGAGCTTAAGAACTCAACAGTAAAAACTTCATTCCAGACTGAAACTTAGAATAGCATGGTCAAGTCCAGAAACAACATTTTCACAAACTGGGGCCTAATTCAGTAAATTTCACTCATGGGATCACTTGTGTGAATAAGTATTACTCACATGAATAAGACTTGCAGGACCGGGGTCTTAGTTTCAAAAAATCAGTTTGAAGGGGGTTTTTTGTTTATTAAAAGATAGAATCAGCCAAGCATCTAAGATGCTTTTATACCATTTATTAAAAACAGTTTTGTTTTCTGTAACAAAAATGTATTAAAATTTATTTATTATTCAGCACCACAGTACTGTGCTTTAAAGACATGTAGAAAATGACAAGTCTCTGCCCAAAGATAATTTACAGATATATCCAGTAATTAATCAGATGTGCTGAGTATCTCCAACTGCTATTAAAGTTAGTGGCAGTTGTGAGTGCTCAGCCCTGCAAAAGAGCAGGGCATGAATTTTTTTGCTTAGAAAATTAGTTCCTTTTGTGCACGGTAATAATTTTGAACACAAAGACTTGGAAGAACTTAGTTTTCATCCAGGACAGCTGCATGGTGCATGGAAGATAATCATTCATTATTTAATAGTAGCCAGTGACTTGGTAAACTAAACCAACTCCAGTCTATCCGATTAAAAATACACTTTTTAAATGTTTTCAGACATGCAGGTAAGTAATGGACCATAATTGCTGCTTCTCTCCCCTAGGTAAATATCACACAGTTTAAAACCGCTATTAAACAATCATTTGTAAATTCTCTTGTACTTAATCCAACCTTTTTAAAATTTGAGGTTTTTTTCTCTTTAGTGTCAAGTATGCATATGAGAGATGTGATTCACAATTCACATTGCATCTTGTAGTTCTATGGTGTGAATTAAAAAAACAAAGAAGCCAGAAAAAAACATTTTTTTTTTTTATTAAAAACCACCATGCAAGGGGGATTGTGGAGGCTTAAATCCTTCTTATGTTTATGAAAAATTAAGTTTAACACCAACCAATAAAACAAGCTACATATATTTATATATATATAATATAAAACTTGATATATTCTCCCTAACTTTTGCCCCATTAGGTGCAGAGGTTTCAGGGTGGTGTGTGATATTACAGTCCATATGTGTTCTGTTTGGTTGTAGAGGGTAGAGTTAAGGACAATTAATGCTAAATGATTAATTTATTTGCTCTTTATGGATTAGGTAATAATCTTAATATTATGTATGTTTTGTCTGTTAACACTCTGTATGTGTGAGGTGATGCAAGGCATGGATGCTTCCCTGGAAGAGGATGGAATTTTGATATTTATTTTCTGTCTAATTTACATTCTGTTGTCTCTTGTTCCTGACAGCTTTGACAATACTATCCTTTCTGATTTTTAATACCACATTAGAAAATAATTCATAAGTTTTGTGAATCCAGGTTTCCATGAAGAATCCATATCAATCTAACATTGCCTAAAAATGACTAAATATGACAACTGATTTGTCTTGTATAATTTAAATTTCAGGAATTACCCAGTGATGTTCTTTTAAGGCTTCATATGTGATGTGCTGAACACCTTTGAATTCCCTGTTAGGCTAACTGAATGGGAGGGTGCTAAGGATCACTCAGCCAGATCTTTTGAAAGCAATATGTTCCCTTCACCATACTGAGAAATTCAAAAAGCCTGAACTCAAACTGCTTGTGTTCTAACATAAATAAATGTATGCATGAGCACTGTCTGTCTTATGAAGTACTGCACGTGTTTGTTTAACTTAGAACACAGAACACACAGTAAGTCTGGTGTCTGGTTTTTAAAACCGTTCAGGGCGTGTAAGCATCTATTTCCAAAAGAAAATTGTTCTGGAGTCCTGATGTGGAGACTGACAAGAAAAACCATCCTCTAAGATAAGTAATATTTTACCTGCTTTTAGTAGGCATTGTTCTTTTAACGACACTAATTTTTGAAGTATGTCAACTGCTTATTCAGGAGGAGAGGAAGTTTCATTGAAGTTTTAGTATTGCATTTAAAGATTCTTGGTTTATCTGCCATATCTTTTCATATTTAGGTTATGAACCAATTATAGACTTTGTGGGGAGTGTTGATGGTTTTGGTCCAGGGTTAACCACATTTGTTTAGTTTACCTGTTTTTGAAGGTGAAATATTAAGTCTCTTTAATAGCTATTACATTTTTAAATGATGTTTTTAAACACCTTGGCTGCCTAAGTGGAGACTAATTACATAATTGGTGGAGGAATTGTTCTACTTTTACTTACCATACTTTTTTGCTAGCTAGTGCCAATACCTCTTTGTGGCTGTTAAACAGGATGTGCAGATTCCTGGGATAGCTGACTTACAAGAAGTTAGTACTTTTACAGTGTTGCGTCTGTTCTTGCACAATGACCAAAAAGCCATGGATTTTTTTTTATCTTCTTATCCTTTGGATTAAGTCTATCTGTTAGGCGTTGCAAAATTCCCTCTCCTATTTTCTAGCTGAAACTGAAGCAAGCAGTTTAAACTAGTTTTAGGGAAAAAAATATTCAATTTGCAACACAAGGCTTGCAGTTAAACCAGCAAACTTATCTTGAAAATAAAATAGAAATAAAATTAATCTTTATTTTATGTGGATAATTTTTAATTGGCTACATTTGAAAAGAAATAAAAAAATGATCTATTTGCTTGAGATTTGCCAAACAATGCTTTAAGCTCCAAGTTATTTTGAGGTGGTGAAAGGTGAAACATTTGACATTTTCTTTTTGGGCATTGCTTTAAAAAAAGAGAGGGCGGGAAAGAGGCGTTGCCACATCAGAGTTGAGGGTGTTTGTGGTTGTCCCTGACAGCGGCTCCAGTTTTAAAACACCTGTGTTTACTTTCCAGCTTTTCTCAATCTGCCTGAAAGTGGCCTAAGAATGACACAGACAGACCTGCATGATGGCTGTGTTGCCTTTGCAATACAAAAAAAAAAAGGGAGAGAGAGAATCAGACCTCTTTATGCAGCTAATCATTAACCCCAAGTTGAAAACACTTGGATTTCTTCTTACATTTAGTAGGATACCAGATCATATCTATCTATATAACTATTTTAAGTCTTACCAATATTTTATTCTTTTGAGTATCATTTTATGTCTCTATTTGAAATTTTATTGCATATAGAAAGTTGGGGACAAACCATGGATTTTTTTTTCTTTAGTACCTTACAGAATTGTGTGGTAAGAATGAACTGTATCTTTGTCAATTTTATTTTTAGAGGTGAAATAAGAAAATATCTAAACTTGGCTTTTAGTCGAATGTGGAACATCATCTCGTAGTATTTTCAGAATATTATACATTATCCTCCAGTAAAAAAATTAATCTAGAACTCTTTTTAGAATGGAGAGTTTTATTTTAAAGAAACATTTTTTTAAAATAATGGGTAATACATCTGCCTGTATTTTATCATGTAGATGATATTTTTTCTGTCCTGTTGTCAGTCAGAGAATTAAGTTTAGGTGCCATATGGATTGGTTTATCTCTTTAAAATTAACTACACTAGCCTGCACCCCTTTTTAAAAAATTGAAATTTAACAAGTATTTTTACTGGTGTTGCTGGAGCTGAAATACTTTGTTTTGGCTCATTATTTAAAAATTCATATTATGATAGGATGAAATTTTTATGTACTGTTGCTTCCAGTTGCCATTTATTGTTCCCTTTAAATGTTGCTGGTATGGTTTTAATACTATAGTTTTTTAAGAATTGCTTTCTTTAATATTTTATAATTAATTACACCTCTATTTTGCCTTTCTACAATGCCTGGTATTCTTGACTATAGAATTTGTTCTTCCTTAAGAACTATTCAATCTAGATCAAGTTCTGTGCATTTGAAGGAGAGTGAAAGAAAAAGTTACTGTGTTGATCTTAGGACTATGCTCTATATCCCTCTTATTCTTTGTTCTCCTCAGAATTTTGTGCTTGCTCGAGAGTTTCATGATCAGTGTAGGGCAGGTGTGGCCAACCCGAGCCTGAAAAGGAGCCAGAATTTACCAATGTACATTGCCAAAGTGCCACAGTAAAATGTCAGCAGCCCTGCATCAGCACCCACCCACTCCCAGCACCTCCCACCCACTGGCAGCCCCGTCAATCAGCACCTCTCTCCTCCGCACCTCCTGATCCGCTGTTTCGTGATGTGCAGGAGGCTTGTGGTGGGGGGAGGAGCAAGGACAAGGCAGGTTCAGGACAGGGGATATGAAGGGGTGTAGTGGGGACAGGGCCTGTGCCAGAGCCAGGGGCTGAGCAGTGAGTACCCCCCGGTACATTAGAAAGTTGGCGCCTGTAGCTCCAGCCCTGGACTCGATGCCTATATAAGGAGCAGCATATTAACTTCTGAAGAGCCGCATGTAGCTCCAGAGCCACAGGTTGGCCACCCCTGGTGTAGGGAAAGGAACAACATGAAACCCGTGATCAAAACCCATAGGCCAGAACACAGTTACTGTAATATTGTTGGTCTGACAACTTGATGGGAAAACAGTAGGGGAATTGCTGAACATCTTAGATAACTATTTACAAATACAAAGAAGTATGTGGAATAAATATAAATAAATGAGAGTCTTGGTACACAAGCTAGATTATGATTTAACTGGTGTCTCAGATGACTCCGTGAGATAAATCTCATGACTGGAATATTGGTATAAAAGGCTATAGTTTGTTCAGAAATGACAGGTGGGATAAGAAGGGAGGAGGTGTTGCATTGTACATCAAAAATATATGCCATTATTCAGAGGTCCTGAAGGTAATGACAGGCAGACCGTGTGAAAGTCTCAGGGTGAAGAAAAAGGAGAAAATAACAAGGTGGTGTCATGGTAAGGGTCTACCACAGATCTCCAAATCAGGAGGATGGAGTGAGTGAAACATTTCTAGAACAAACAAAAACATCCAAAACACAAGTCCGAGTGGTAATGGGGAACTTTAACTACCCAGACATCTCTTGCAAAAGTAATATGACAAAACACAAAATGCCCGACAAGTTCTTAGAATGTGTTGGGGACAATATATTTCAGAAGGGGGAAGAAATAAACAGGTGAGCAGCCATTTCAGAATTGATTCCAACTAACCGCGAGGAATTGGTTGTAAATCTGAAGGTGTAAGGCAATTTAGGTGAAAGTGATCCTGAAATGATAGATTTTGTGATTCTAAGGAAAGAAAGGAGTGAGAACAGCAGCACTTTGTTTGAGTTTGTTAAAAGATGCTTTTTTGAAAAGTGCTTTAAGACAAAGCACTTTTCAAAAAAACATCTTTTAACAAACTCAAACAGCTGATAGGTAGCATCCCATGGAAAGAGAATCTAAGGGAAATAGTTGTTCAGGAGAGCTGGCAGTTTCTCAGAGACAATATTAAAGGCACAAAAGCAAAATATCCCAGTGAGAAGGAAAGAGAAGATGAAGGAGAAGACGTCGTCGTCATCATCAGTGTGACTTCATCAGGAGCTCTTCAAATTAAATGGACAGCAAATTAAAAAGGAATCCTTCAGAAAATGGAAACATGGAAAAATTGTTAAAGGATGAGTACACAAGAAGAACACAAGCACAAAGGGACAAAATCAGAAAGGCACAAAATGAGTTACACCTAACAAGGGACATAAAAAGCAATAAGAAGAAGCTCTATAAATACGTTAAGAGCAAGAGTGACAAGGTGGGTGAGGTAATATCTTTTATTGGACCAACTTCAATTGGTCAAAGAGTCAAGCTTTCAAGCTTACATAGAGCTCTTATTCAAGTCTGGGAAAGGAACTCAGAATGTCACAGCTAAATACATAGTGGCACAGATAGTATAAGCAGTTAATAGAAAAGAGAACATTTTAGGTGAAGTGGGCAGATAACATCTCTATAGTCATAGGACAAAGGAAGGCTAGTGTGTCACAGATTGTTGTAATTGCCACAAATCCAGCGTCTTTATTGATTCCCTGATTTTTAGAGTTTATCAAAGCTATGAATTTAAGCTCCCTTGCTTGTCTTTTGAAGGCGTTGTGCCGGTTTCCTTTGAGGACGAGGACTGAAAGATCATATAAGGAATTATCATTTTGAGAGAAGTGTCATGCACAAGTGATATGGTGTTTTTTGTCTTGTATCATTTTCCTGTATGAGTTCATTTGAAAGCATAGTGATATCTGGTTTCACCCACATAGTTGTTATTGGGACATTAAGTGCACTGGATAAGGTACACCATATGGTGCAATGGGCGTAAGTAGGACACATACATTTGAAAGGTGTGTGATGAGGGGTATTGATTATCCTAGCAGTGAAGATATGTCTGTAGATTTGCATCTGCTGTCTTTGACAGGGTCTGGTGCCACGTTGAGTTGGTGTGTCCTGGTCTGTAGGGAGCTTACCTCTGATGATGAGCTTGGTGAGGTTTGGAGTTGTTTGAAGGCCCCAAGAAGGTGTACAGGCAGAGACAGATTAAGCTTTTTTGGGGCCCTAGGTCAGAGCAAGCAGGGGCCCCTCCCCAACCCTTCCACCTGCATTTCCCCGAACCACAAGCTCCTGCTGGGGAAATGGGGTCAGGGTGCAAGGACTTCCCCCATTCCCCAGCAGGAGTGCTAGGTGGGCGGAATGGGGAAAGCCTCTGTGTCCCATCCCTGGTAGGAGCACTGGGCGGGCGGAGCGGGTTGGGGCACATGGGCGCCCATTTTTCTGGGGCCCCCTAATTAGCCGTAGCCCCTGGGAACAGGCCCCATTGGTCCACTGGCTAATCCACCACTGAGTACAGGAAAAATTTATTTCAGAATGTTGGCCTCAGCAAGGATGGTTTGTAATTGCTTAATGATACCGTATATGGACTCCAGTGTAGGTTGCTTGGTGACAACTAGGGAAGTGTTGTCAGATGTTTTTATTTTTTCTGTATTGAAGCAGGTTCTCTTGGGATATTTGGGTGGCCCATTCCATGATGCAATTTACTTCTCTAGAGGAGGGTCCTTTGTTTGGTGAAGGTGATCTTAAGATGTATGTTAAGATATGTGTCCCAGACTTTCTCCTCAAGAGACATTCTTTGGTATTTGAGTGCCTGGCTACAGACAATTCATGTCTTAGTGTGTTTAGGGGTGGTTACTGAATCTGTGAACGTAAAACTGGTGATTAGTGAGTGTCTTGTATATATTTGTCTGTAGGATTCCATTGTTGAAGAGCACTGTATTGTACATAAAGTTGATGCTGGTGTTGGAGTGTTCTAGGGAGAGAGTTTGATGGATGGATGGTGGCGGTTGAATTTCTGGAAATCTATGAGGGATTTTAGATTGTCTGTCCAAAGGATGAAAATATCTGTGTTGTCTGAGAGATTTCATTGCTTTTGTGATGCATTTGTCCAGAAATTCTTCCTTGAGGTGGCCTATGAAGAGGTTGGCACACTGGGGAGCCATTCTAGTCTTCAGAGCTACTCACATGGTTTGGACAAAATGTTTGTTGAATGTAAAATTGTTATGGGTGCAGATGAAATGGATGAGTTTGGCAATGTGTTTGGGGTGGTTATCTGAGTGTTGACCATTGTCTTGTAGACATGTGATGCAGACAGTGATTCTGTCATTGTGAGGGATATTGGGGTACAGGGAGGTGACCTCTGTGATGGCATGGATGGTATTCTGAGGGAGGTTATTAATGCTGCAGAGTTTTTGAAGGAAGTTATTTGTTGAGGATTTCACAGTCATTTTTGCCCCTTAAGCAATCAATGTAATGATCAAGTGGGTAGTTTCATCCAATGTGGGGTGTCAAGTCAAATGATTCTTTTTTTCATCCAACTGACCATGGGGGTATGATAGTTGTGGTGGCGTCATCTTTGCTGTGAAGGAATTCTTTGAAGATCAAAGAATTCCTTTGATTTGAGCCAGCAAAAGAACAAGAGAAAGACAAAGGAAAGTCCCCTACTTGGTGAAGATGGAGAGCAAAATAATAGATGATACCAAGAAGGCTGAACTATGTAATGCCTGATTTGCTTCATTCTTCACTAAAAAGGTAAATTATGACCAGATGCTTAACACAATTTAATATTAACAGTAGGGAGGAAGGAACGCAAGCCGGAACAGGGAAAAAGACAAGTTAAAGAATATTTAGAGAAATTAGATTAATTCAAATTGACATGTCCTGATGAAATTCAACCTACCACACTTAAAGAACTAGCTGAAGCAATACTGGAACCATAGCTTCAAGAATACATGGAGGACAGGTGCGGTCCCAGAGGACTAGAGAAGGGTAAACATAGAACCTATCTTTAAAAAGGGGAACAAAGAGGAGCTGTATATTTGTAGACCAGTGAGCCTAAGATTGACAACTGGAAAGATGCTGAAACAACATATTAAACTGTTTTGTAAACACTTGAGGACAATAGGGTTATAAGCAATAGCCAACATGGATTTGTCAAGAACAAATCAAGCCAAACCAACCTAATTTCCTTCTTTGTAGGGCTGTCAAGTGATTAAATAAATTAGTCATGATTAATCACGCTGTTAAACAATACCAGAATACCATTTATTTTAAATATATTTGGATGTTTACTACCTTTTCAAATATATTAATTTCAATTACAACACAGAATACAAAGTGTACAATGCTCACTTTACTTTTATTACTAATATTTACACTGCAAAAAAACAAAAAAAATTCAATTCACATCATACAAGTACTGTAGTGCAATCTCTTTATCATGAAAGTTGAACTTACAAATGTAGAATTATGTACAAAAAAACTGCATTCAAAAATAAAGCAATGTAAAACTTTAGCGCCTACAAGTCCACTCAGTCCTACTTCTTGGTCAGCCAATCACTCAGACAAACAATTCTCAGGAGATGATACTGCCTGCTTCTTTTTTATAGTGTTACCTGAAATGGTGAACAGCCATTCACAGTGCATTGTTGTAACTGATGTTGCAAGATATTTATGTGCCAGATGCACTAAATATTCATATGCTCCTTCATACCATTCCACAGGACATGCTTCCATGCTGATCATGGGTTCTGCTTGATAACAATCCAAAGCAGTGCAGACTGACGCATGTTCATTTTCATCATCAGAGTCAGATGCCAGCAGCAGAAAGCTGATTTTTTTTGGTGGTTTGGGTTCTGTAGTTTCTGCATCAGAGTGTTGCTCTTTTGAGACTACTAAAAGCATGCTCCATAACTCAGATTTTGGATGGCACTTCAGATTCCTAAACCGTGGGTCGAGTATTGTGGCTATTTTTAGAAATCTCATATCAGTACCTTCTTTGTGTTTTGTCAAATCTCCTGTGAAAGTTTTCTTAAAACGAACATGTGCTGGGTCATCATCCAAGCATCATCTATGCTATAACATTAAATATATGCAGAATGCAGGTAAAACAGAGCAGGAGACATACAGTTGTCCCCCAAGGAGTGCAGTCACAAATTTAATTGACAAGTTATTTTTTTAATGGGCATCATCAGCATGGACGCATGCCTCTGGAATGGTGGCCAAAGCATGAAGGGGCATACAAATGTTTAGCATATCTGGCGTGTAAATATCTTGCAACACCAGCTACAAAAGTGCCATACAAACACCTGTTCTCATTTTCAGGTGACACTGTAAATAAGGAGCAGGCAGCAGTATCTCCCATCAATGTAAACAAACTTGTTTGTCTTAGTGAGTGGACTTGTAGACTCTCTAAAGTTTTACACTGTTCTGGTTTTGAGTGCAAAAGTTATATTACCTCCAAAAAATCTGCATTTGTCAGTTACACTTTCACAATAAAGAGATTGCACTTAAGTACTTGTATGAGGTGAATTGAAAAATACTGTTTCTTTTATCATTTTACAGTACATATATTTGTAATAAAAAATAATATAAAGTGAGCACTGTGCACTTTATATTCTGTGTTGTCATTGAAATCAGTTTTGAAAATGTAGAAAAACATCCAAAAATAAGTAATAAATGTCAATTGGTAGTCTATTGTTATGTGATTAATTATTTTGAGTTAAATCAGGTGAGTTAACTGTGATTAATTGGCAACCCTGCTTCTTTGACATGGTTACTGGCTTAGTGAGTCCGGGGAAGCTGTAGATGCGATGTTTCTTGATTTAAGTAAGGCTTTTGACACAAACTTACATAACATTCTCATAAACAAACTAAGAAGATGTGGTCTAGATGAGATTAGTATAAAGTATCTGTGCACAAATGGCTGAAAAAATATACTCAAAGAATATTATTTAGTATTTTTATTAATGACTTGGACAGTGGAGTGGAGAATGTATTAATAAAATTTGTGGATGACACCAAGCTGGGAGAGGTTACAAATACTTTGCAGGACAAGGTTAAAATTCAAAATGCCCTTGATAAATTGGAGAATCGGTCTGAAAGCAGCAAGATGACATTTAATAAACACAAGTTCAAAGTACTATACTTAGGAAAGAAAAATCAAATGTAAGAATAGAAAATGGGGAGTAACGAGCGAGGCAGTAGTTCTTCTGAAAAGGATCTGAGGATTATAGTGGATCACACATTGAATCTGAGTCAATATTATGGTGCAGTTGAGAAAAAGGCTAATATCATTCTGGAGTGTATTAACAGGAGTCTTATATGTAAGGCATAGGAGGTAATTGTCCTGCTGTATTCTGCACTTGTGAGGCCTTAGCTGGAGTACTGTGTCCAGTTTTGGGTTCCACACTTCAAGAAAGATGTAGACAAATTTGAGAGAGTCCAGAGGAGAGCTACAAAAATGATAAAATGTTTTTAAAAATCTGACCTATGAGGAAAGATTTAAAAAACTAGGCATCTTTAGTCTTGAGTGAAGAAGACAGAGTGGGGAAACCTGATAAGTCTTTTAATATGTTACGGGCTGTTTTAAAGAGGACAGTTGTCAATTGTTTTCCATTTCCACTGGCAGTCGGACAAGAAGAAATGGGCTTAATCTGCAGCAAGGGAAATTTAGGGTAGATATTAGGTAACATTTTCTAACTACTAGGAAAGTTAAATACTGGAATTGGTTACCACATGACATCATCATCTGAGGCGTTTAAGAACAGATTAGACAAACGCTGGTCAAGGATTGCTGAACTATCCTTGGTCCTGCCTTAGCGTGGGAGGGATGGACAAGATGACCGTTCAAGGTCCCTTTCAGTTCTACGTTTCTGTAATACCTCAGCATAGCAGTGTGGTAACATTCCAACCCTCCATTCCAGGCATGCCAAAAGAGTTGCAGATTGTATCACAATTATCTCAATTTACCAAACACAGGAAAGTGGGAACATTTCTACTGTGTTCCAAAAATTGGTTAATACTATAGCAGCAGTGATACAAAAAGCACTGTGTTCCACTTTGAAAAGTAAAGTGATATTAGTATTAGCAAATGCTTTGAAGAAGTTTTCTCTGGGTGGAAAAGCAGTCAAGCAAGTGGACTGCATGTTAATTTGCTGCATGGAAAGGAACTCTTGGAAAGAATTAAAAAATGGTCCCCAACCGGGTCAAATGGAAGGATCTCGTGGAGATCAGTCTGAATCAACTTGTGTCGCAGAGGACACATGGTGGGCGCGATCCTCAACTGGTGCAGATCAGCGTAGCATTGTTGAAATTAATGTTTCTATGCTCATTCACGCCATTTTAGGATCTGATCCAAAAATTGGATTAGGGAACACACACACACACACACACACACTATCTCAGGAAGGCTCTAAGGGAATTTAAGTGAAATGTCTGTATAATTAAATAAATAGCTAATAAAAATATCAAGTGTACATGTTTTTAAAAGGGAGCAAGACAGAGACAATATCTGAAAGGGAAAATATTCTTGTGGACTGCAACTGTTACTTTAAAGGCTGGGTCAGACATAGATAGGTTTTAGAGCCAGATTTCCTAAGGTATTTAGGTGCCTAAAGAGGCAAATAGTTGCATAGTGGGATTTTCTAAAGCAGGTTAGCTGCCTTATGCCTATTGAAATTAATGGGAATTAAGTGCCTGGCTTGCTTAGGTGCTTTTGAAAATCCCATTAAGCAACTGTCTGCATCTTTAAGCACCGAACATCTTTCAAAATCTAGACTCCTGCTCACTTACTATCTTAAAGTTCTCCTCAACTCACCATAAGTGCTGACAATGAAATAAGGTTGTTGGAGAACCTTTTGCCATTGGATGCAAGATCTACTGTGCCCTAGCATGTAAAATTGGAGTGGCCATCAAATTGGAATTGCTTCTAAAAGATCATGAAATCTGATCTATTTGATTTCCATTGGGTATGTCAATTTGGCCTGCTAGAAGTCCAACTCCAAGCACGTTCTCAGGATTTAGAATTAGGATCTAGAACTGATGTTAAAGCAGAATAAATCCATGTATTTTCTTATCATTTTCATAAATGTGTATGTTGCTTACATCATTGCCTATGTGAACCTCAGGTTGTTTGATCGGGTGTCTCATAAACAGGTCTGTTTTTACAAGATAGGAACACACTATGTAGCTAAATAATTCTGTCATGAACGAATCACTCTCTTTTAGTCTGTTCTTCAGTGTAAACATATTTAATAGATTTTCTCTAACTTTCATTCTCACTGCACATACAGTAGTTCAATCTCTTTTCTTCCATTACATAGAAAATAAAGCGAAAGGCCTAAAGAGAGTTCAGCATCTCCTCTCCATTTAGGTAATATCAGACTCATCACATAGAAGATTCAGAACTTTTCATTCACTCTGCTTCTTATTGAAGAAATGTTGGGTTTGAAAATTAACTAGAAAGTTAGGAATTTCCTACACGTTCAAGGTGGATTCCATCTTGTCACTCTAGTTGTTCCTCTATGGAATTTCTTAGCATTCTCATTCACCAAGATGCTTATTTGTACTTGTGGATTGCTCTCTAGCAGCAATTTTTTCTTCCAGTTCTGCTTCTGCAATCTATACCTCCAAAACCAAGATCCTTCCTTTGGCTTCTCTTTAGCCCCAGTGTCTTTACAAATGCATGATAATTTTAAGAGAGAAGAAGTCAGTCTTTTAAGAAAAAGCGCAGCTTTGCTGACTCTACATTAGACTTCCTGAAGTGTTAGATGACTGTCTGTTGTGCAACTGTTTGCATGAGTTGCAGCCAGTAGTGTCCAGGCTTTGTCTGTTCTGGTTCCTAGTTTTAAATCTCATCAAGAGTTTTCACCTGGGAATCCAGTTCCACGTGGAGGCAGCCTTAGCATTTGTGGTGGGCCTATAAAACAATTTTTTTGGGATCCCTTCCTCTCAAACCTTACTGACTCTTTTCCACCATGATCACATCACTATCGAAGGACCTCTTCTAATGAAGAAAAGATAATTAAACTGAGACATCCAGAAGCTCTATGCTCTCTACAGCATTGTTCACATCATCAGACATTATATCCAGTCTTCACTTACCTGTGTCCTGCTCAAAGTAATCCTCTGGACTTGCTTCCAGCTCTGACCTCCACAGTTGTTTTGTTTATGAGCTAAAATGAATTAGGAGCCAAAGTTGAACAAATAGATAAATATCTCTGGATAAAAATGTTCTCATGGTGAATCCAAGACTTTAATTTTAAAAGTAGAGACAGCCAAGAATCAGAATTTTTATTCCATGGAAAAACCTGACATTGGTAGGGGAGGGTTCTGAATCAGAACATAAAGCTGAAATTTCCCATTAAATGAACATTTTGTTTTATTTTATTTGAAAACATGAAAAAATTTCATTTCAATAAGGTATAAGTATGTCATTTTCATGAAGTTCAAATGAAATATGTTACCTTATTTCAATTTAATTTGTTTTGACATTTAAATATGTAATGTGTATATGTTATATTTAATATTAAATATCACATATACATATATGTATTGTGTAATTTAAATTAATATTTAATAGAATATAAAGTTGAAACAAAATGAATGAAAAAGATAAAGTTGAAATTAAATATTTTAACCTCATTGAAACAAAATGTTTTGAAACCGAAATTAAAATGATTGAAATTAATGAAACAAGGAAGTCAAATGAATTTTCTAAAAATCAACACATTCCCACAAAATGTTTCATTTTCAACAAAATTACATTTTCTGATGAAATTTTTTTGACTGGTTCTGGGACTTCTATTAAGTCTTTGAAGGACTTTTATTGCAATAGATGCGAATCTGGCCAATTGTAGGGTCAGTGACAAAATGGCTTAGAGAAAATCATTCTGCTTGGAAGCAAGGTTCCAGATACATGTTCTGGAGATATGAGCTAAAAGAGATGGTGCTTCATGGAAATTGTATCAGGCAAGCCAATGTTAGTCTGGACAGAGAATATATCTGAAATAGCATAACTTAACCACCAGGAGATAGTTTTTCAAATGGACTTCCAGTGACTAGCTCTGACAGCCCAGCACATAAGAGGTTAACTCTTGAATATATCTCTGATTCTGAATAAGATTCATTGAGACCCTGTTAAAATCTCAGGTTCTGTTCTATGTTCTTTCCCTATTAAAGAGTCTGGAAAAGATTCTACTATAGAAATAAGGAGAGATCCATTAAACCTACCACACTATCTCTCAGTAAGGTCCTAGATTTTTTTCCAACAGGGTTTTTATGAAGATAATTTAATCTGCTCCCCGAGGCATCAGCTTTGGGGATAAATATGGACACTGCTCAACAATATATTGGTAATCAATACCTTCTGTGAAACAGCTGTTTAGAAGCCTTGGTTCAATTTAAGCCTCCTGTGAACCAGCTGGTTCCAGTCTGGAGACTGAATCTAGTATATGCTCTTTGCATTCCTCATTTGGAGATCCTTTTAAAATGTTTAACCCTTACGGTCCTTTTTTGAGTTGCATATGTCTGCTCACTGGATTTTTGAGATTGAAGCCTGCAATGCAACATGCAAGCTGCCATTCAAGGTAGGAAGGGGTTAATGGGCTACAGAAGGTCAAATCAGCTCAAATTGAGATACCTGGAATAGAAGGTAGGCTTCCAGAGAGCGACTTAAGTAGAAGAGCCCAGTGCAGTAGGAGGGGAGCTGATGTGGAGTTCTCACTGTGAGAGAAAAGACTGACTAAGGTCATGGACTGGTAGAAGATGGATGCCTAGAAGATATCCCAGAGGAATAGGAAGAGTTTTTATGTTGCTTCATACTTGTGGATTTTGAGTGTCCCAGAAGGGTTAGAACTGTAAGTGACCTAGCTAGCGGACTAAGTTTCTGCAACTCAGAAGGCATTGAAGGTGGTGCAGAGCAGAGACAAGGTATGCTGGGTTACTACATAAATTGGGAAGGGAACAAGCTGATAAACACCTGCTATAACACACAAAAAAAAAACCTATCTAAATTTTCCATGTGGACAAAGTTGTTCTGCATACTATTCCAACCTTCGTGCACAAGGGCCCTTTTGATTTTCATCAGAATCAGTAGGTTGTCCTTCCTTCCTTATGTGTCTTTTACTGTGAGACTGGAACACACCTCTACTCCTTAGATGAGAGAAGGGAAATGAAATTCTCTTTAAAGAGAACATGACTTCCATGTTTTTGTGTTAGTTTATATATTTTGAATAAAACAATCGAAAAAAGCATAAAGCATGTACTATACAATGGTTTTATGATGTGTATACTACCATTCAGGGAGATCCTTGCCCCACAAGGATTACAGCCCCTTTCATGAGAAGTCACTGCCTTTATTGATTCTTCCTTTATCTTTTCCTCTATGTCTTGACATTCAGGATCTTGTAGTGGGCCTGCAAATTTAAATCTGCCAAGGGGAATATGTCCACGCTGAAGAGCTTCCATCATTTCTTTATATTGCTCATTGTATGCTACATTGAAATTGATGATGATAGCATAGAGGGAGGTTGCAGATTCCTATGAAATTCAAGTCTGCTTTTCACTTGCTTATGGCATAATCACTGATTGAACATTGGCATTTTTTGAGGCTGAAGACAACCAGCGACTTTTCTTCTCTGCTCTTTGACTTCTGTGGACAAAGGTTCATTCAGTGACACTTCTTATCTTGAGAAATCTGAAGAACTCATAGAGATTTTTAGAAGAGCACAAATCCATGCTGTTACTTTACAATTTTTGACAGTGTTTACCTTTTGTTTTAGAAGAATATTCTGTTTTCGTTACTTGAGTCTATTCAGTAACTTGTTCTCTACACTTCATTTAACTTTCTAGGAATGTTGGGCCAGATCATAGAATCATAGGGTTAGAAGGGACTGTAAAAGTAATTTAGTTTTGCCCCCTGCCAAGATGCAGGAGTTAAGATAAATTCATACTGACATTTAGTAATCACTAAAGATTATTTGCCCATTTTCTGTATTGCAGCTTTCACATTTACTACGGTTTAAATTGAGAATTCACCACCTAGTGAACTGAATACTGAAGATGGAATTCTACCAACTTCTCTCCCTTGAATATCCACTGACAGCTGATTCGACTTGCTAAGCATGCCCCTCTCCAATTCCCAGTGACTCCACCATTCTCCTTCCTCTCTAGGCTTCTAGGCTATTCCAAAACTTTTAGGCCTAAAAGATGTAACAAGAATCTTAATATTTTTATCGCACCCCTTTTAACCATTAAGAATTATTTGTCATTCACAGGTTGCAGTAACAGTCTAATGGCCAAGCCTTTCAAAAATAATTTCTAGATTGGGTGTCTACGTTGAGACACCTGATTTTCAGATTCTGGGTGCTCAGGAAAATCTGAAAATCAGGCCCATCTAAGATGTATCAACCTGGACACTCAAAATCACTAGCCGTTCTTTAAAATCTTGACCAGTACATCTTGTATCAAAAAACTTTCAAATCTATTTTATGTTCATGTAAATACCTCAGAGTGAAAAAGAGCACTAAAAACATAAATCTGATAAAGCTGAATAGGTTTATTTATTTAAAGCACTTTGCACATCCCATTTTCTTTTCTCACTAACTTCCTTCTGTTCCTCTCTCTCTTTTTTTTTTTCTTTTTGGCACAACTCTGAAAGTAAGGTGGGGTGTTTACTCCTCCCCCTTTCTCTTTGCCCTAAACCTTCACATCATCTGTTTGGCACCTCTCAGGTCTCCTTTATTATCCTCCTTGAAGTTTTCCTTCCTATTTTCCTTCCTTGTAGGTTTCCTCCTTTTTTCTTCCTTTCCTCAGGTTCTTATGCTCTCTCTCCCCCGCCCCCATCTTCCTCATCCACAGCCTACCCAAATATTGGGCCAGCCTGAACAGCCCTGAAGACCTTTCTCCCAAGCTGAGAGCAGCAGCTTTGACATTTATATTTTTGTTCCTCTTAGCTGTTCTGTGAAGCATAAAGATCACTTCAAGTCCACATCGAACAACTGGAAAGTGGCCAGCAAGTGGTCAGGATGAGAAAAACTAGACACACTGGTGTGCTATATTCAAAGTGCAGAAACCGCAGAGGACTTGAGTAGCATTAGACAGGATGGCCAAATGTTCTTGGTTTCAGTAATAATAATACCTAGCTCTTATAAAGTATTCTTCATCCATAGAGCTCAAAGTGTAGTAGAATTGGTCACAAAGCTCCTCATTGTCAGGAAAGCAGATTATCTGGTCAGATTATGACTATCCTGCATGACTATACAGATGATGACTAGGTGTGCATGTGTAGGTGAGTAAAAACTATGTGGAATGAATGTTGTTATGCTTGCAAAGTCAAGCACGCATAGATTAGGAGATGCCACAGTTGAGCTTGCCTGTTCAACTTTAGGCCCCCTTCTGTTAGGCTCTAGGTTCTAGATGATCTGGAGTAGTGGTTGAAGCCAGCCAGAGTTGGGGCTGGGTCAAGGGCAGTGCTGAAATTGGGATGTGGGGTCAGGCTATGGGTCTGAGTCCATGGACAAGCCAAATCAAGATTGTAGTCAAGAGTCGGGAGGCAAGTCAAAGGTCGAAGCCGGCTTGGTCCAAAGACCTAGGGTTCAGAAGGTGGGTGCATGGCTGGAACAGTGGAGGAACAGGGCTGGAGCAGGGTTAGGAAAAGGTACGAACAATGCTGAAATGAGCTGGAACAAAGCTCAGGCGAGGCTGAGAGCAGGAATGGGAACTGGATCAAGAGCAGGTTGGAAGCCTCAGTGTCTATAACACTGCAAGGTAGCAGGAGGATTCATGTAGTGCTGTTGCACAGCATAACTTTCAGCTCTAGCAGAGTCAGTGTAATACCTGTGCCTGGGGGTCATCTGACCTAGGGTAGGCTGCTCAGTGATAGGCTGCTGCGGCATGCTTAAGGGCTGAGTCACTGCAGGCTGTCCTGGAGGGATGAGTCATGCCACCTGAGTGAGCAGTCCTGGTCTAGTTGCTGTTTTGCCTCATACCATGTCCCTGCACATTATTATAGTTTTTAATTACATGATTACATACTCTTTTTCCACAGAACATGTGACTCATTCAGTGCACAGGATAGGCGGTACTGACTTAGTGAGCAGCTATTCAATATTTTGTATTATCCTTGTTCAGTGTGTGGCCCCAGGCCCTATTTTACTGTCCACTATTCAAATCATGCTCTGAGGACAGAATTATTAATGTCCTCATATGTCTATCTTGTTCATCACTATAGTATCTGGGTCCTTCATAAATATTCATGAATTTATTTTGACAACACTCCTGTGAGATCAGGGTGCACTAAAATCTTCATTTTACAAATGGGGAACTGAAGAACAAAGAGATTAGGGTAAAAAGTAGCCACTAACTTTAAGTGCCTGATTTGAGACACATTAGACCTGATTTTTCAAAATGCTTAGTGTTTTATAGCACTGTTCAAAGCACAGCTACTACTGACTTCAGTAGAAGCTGTGAGTGTTCAGCACTTCTGAAAATCAGATTTCAGGGTCTTATATCAGGCATCCAGAAACTGACTGTCCATCTTTGAAAAGTTTAGTTTAAGTAACATCACATAGAAATTCTGTGGCAGGTGCAGGGATATAATCCAGTTCTCCAGAGCAGCATCCAGCTGCCTTAACCATGATTCCATCCATTCTCTTCCTACAATTCCCTGACTCAATTGCTACACACCTTCCAACTCTTGCAACAAATGAAGCAGTGGTCCTACAAACCACATCCTTCTTTACTTCACAACGCTGATTCATCACTAGAGCAGGTTAAGCCTATGCACAGAATAAAGCAAGAGTCTTGTGGAAAAAATAGTATGCAATCATATAATTAAAGACTGTGCCATAATGTATACGGACAAGGGGAATGAATTAAGATTGCACAGGCAACGTTAATTGTGGCATTTCCTAACATTTCAGTGCCTGATGTTGCAGTCTTAACAATGCTTTTTAAGCATTATTTTTTGTGTGTAATATAAGTCTATGTGTATGTATATGCACACGTGTTTATATTCATCTACATACATAAATAGTGTGTTAGCCTATTTCTATATTTTATATTAAAGATGATTTTCCTAGTTGCAGTTGAAGTATATTTCAAATCAGGCCTCAGAAATAGTAATTCAGTCATCCTGTATTGAGGTGTAGAATGTAGCCCAAGTCTTAATCTGCTTCCTTAGTGTCTGGAGAGAACCACTTCTGTCCCCCAGATAGTCTCAATAATGTGATATGGTTATAACACTGATAGAGAGATTATCCTAGTTGATAAAGAATAGTATTTCACTTTGAATGAGCCCAGGAGTTTCAGGTGGGTTGTGTTTAATGGGTTTGTATCTGAAGACTGATGACTTGTTAAACAATCAAGGAACGTCTGATTTCTGTCCTTCATTGTTTAAAATGAAACAAAGACAATGTGGTAAGATGTGCTCTCTGGACATCCAGTAGTATGTTTATTTTTACCTTAATCAATTGCCAAATCAGTCCACTTTTATAAGACATATGTTTAGCGGATTAGCCTAACCTTGAAACAGACTTATTTAGTGTTATGCTCCCATTTTCTTATAATTATAAATGTTAGGTACAAAAAGCATTAATACTTTTCTTAACAAAATGGTCTTTTTAACCATAATTGACATCTAAATTGTCAGGCTAAAAATATATAGTGACGTGGGCTTTTTCAAATCAATATACTGTACAAAAATTAATGAGACAGTTTTGTGGCTCTAGTAAAAGATGTTGATCTTTTTGTTCTGCAGAATAATTTGTCTCTTAAGGTTTGTGTTTAGGATGAAAGAGTTGGTGTGAGATAGCAAAAACTGAAGTTTAGATGAAATCATTTGAGGAGCTTTTGGAAACCTCATTGTATAATGAAAAATCTTGTGTTTTTGTTAGTCACCTTGACCCACTGCTGAAACAACAACTCTGTAAGATTCATATGAATCTGTTGATTCATAAAGTAATTAATGTTTACTTTCTGTGGTTTTCCCTTAGTGGTAAAGTTTGTTGTAGATGCTAACTGCCAGTTTGCAGCAACAACTCTCTCAACCTAAATATTAAATGATGGTGGTTTTTAGCAAATGTTGTCAGTCTATTGATATCCAAAGACATTTTGAGGGAAGATTGCACACCATGTCCAAAAATTAAGGTACCTTAAAAATATTAAAGTTGTTGAGAGACATTTATAGCAGTGGGAGTTGCTGGGAGCTCAGTCAGATGAGTGGTTACCTGGAGGTGAAAGAGAACTACCTATTATCAGTTTCCTGAGGTGGACATTTTTCCAGTAGTAAAGTAAATTCTTTATTCTGTAAGCGGATTTGTTCAGTGAAATCACTCATTTTCCTAGAGTCTTGATGCTATAAAGATGAGGGTAGGAAGGATTTTGGAAGATTCTTAATTAGATACTTATTTTACAAATTCCCCCCTGCTTAAAGAGTATCACCGTGAAGCAAATTAAAAAGAAAGCTAATGAGTTGCTACAAGAGAGCATTTTAGAGACTGGAGCCATAATAAATATTAGTATTAAAATAATGCTGCTGTGGCTGGAAAAGTATGGTTTCCTTTTAATATGAAATATTAATGAAGCCTTGTGGAAAGTTTCTACTAATGTAGAAGATGCTTATTAAATCTATTTTTGGGAATGTATGCAGTGTAGTTGTAGCCATGTTGGTCCCAGGATATTAGAGGGACAAGATGGATGAGGTAATATCTTTTATTGGATCAACTTCTGTGATGAGAGACAAGCCTTTGAGCAACCAAGGTCTGAAGAAGAGCTCAGTGTGACTCAAAAGGTTGTCTCTCTCGCCAACAAAAATTGGTCCAACAAAAATATTACCTCGCCTACGTTGTTTCACTGATATTGTGAACTAGCTAGGAAGGGCCCAATCCTGCTTCCACTGAAGTCATTGGGAAGACTTGCACTGATCTGAATGGAAGAAGAATCAGGCCCTAAGTTAATAACCCCTGCAAGAGAGCAAATATACTTGGCTAACTTATTTTGACAATCATCATTCAACTTTAATTATTTATGTCAACATTTCATGAAATAGAATTAAATCTGTAGTATATTTTGTAAAATTGTACTATAGCTCTATCTACTAATAAATCTTTGCTGGCAGGGAAAAATGACCAGTATTTTGTGTGCACTCCAAAAAGTGTGGAATAAATAGCAAGGTTCTAATGTAGTCAAAGAATTCGTCTAAATGGCAGAATCTTTTTGAATAGAATTGACAGAATTTCAGTAGCTTATATATAATGGGGATTTTAATTTCAGGGGGAAACAATTTAGGCGTCTGATCTTACAAAACACTTACTTTTGCAAGAACCTTTGTGATAATTAACTTCAATGTACATTTTGCTTACTTTATTAAGTGCAATGCTTGAGTTATGTTTAATTTGTATGTTTTGCAGAAAATTCTGAAATGCAGTTATAGTGCATAGTAAATGTAACTTCTACCAATGTTACAGTAGCAGTGTAAAAGAGTATAGGGTTAACTGGAAGCATGGAAATTGACATTTTAACTCTTTTATATATGGACTATGAGTCAATCATATTGTGTATGTAAGAAAAAAAATGTGTTGAATGATCTAATCCATATTTTACAATTTTTGTTCTTTTTAAAAAAATTATTTTCTGTAAGGCTTCTTTGCTGCAGTGCCTCTAGCAATAGTAGTCATGGAAGCTAATATAATAGCCGAATTCACCCAAGGCTGTTGATAATTTAGTCATGTGAGTCAACTTCATCTAAACAGGATCTAGTTCCGCCCTTAGCGGGGTGTGACCTTTTGATAGACATATGTAAATCTAGAAGCTCATTTATTACCAACAGGCTACTAATTCCTGTTTTAACGAGTAGAACCAGGAATTGAACCACACTTTTTTCTAAGGTACAGTAAACATTCGGAGCCACAGTATGGCATTCTCTTTAGTGTCTTGATAGAATCAAATGAAGGAAGATTCAAATCATTGAAAGATTTGCTGGTCACATTTTGCAAATCAGCGTCTATCATATATTGATAAAAAAGTATCAAAAACATCAAATTTACTTGAGCTCTGAACATAATGCTGAATGCAGATACTTAATTTTGATTGATTACATAGCAGGATAAGTTCATACTAAAATCCTTCCTTTATCCTTTTATCCCTTGCTCACCTTTTTCATTCTTTGCTTGTCAATTATTAACATTGTGACGTTACCTGTTGCTGTAGTAACTTTGTTTCAAAGGAGCTGTTGCCTGGTAAAATTTGTTGAGAGCTTGATTGATTGGAACATTTGCCAACATTTTATGAGATATCAAAAAGGATTTGTTATAGTCACAAGCACCAGTTTAATATTTTATGAGGGAACTGTTCTTACTTTTTATGACATAGTATAGATCTGGATAAGAACATATAAGAACATAAGAAAGGCCATACTGGGTCAGACCAAAGGTCCATCCATCCCAGTATCCTGTCTACCAACAGTGGCCAATGCCAGGTGCCCCAGAGGGAGTGAACCTAACAGGTAATGATCAAGTGATGTCTCTCCTGCCCTCCATCACCACCCTCTGACAAACAGAGCTGAGGGACACCATTCCTTACCTGTCCTGGCTAATAGTTATTAATGGACTTAACCTCCATGAATTTATACAGTTCTCTTTTAAATCCTGTTGTAGTCCTACCCTTCACAACCTCCTCAGGCAAGGAGTTCCACAGGTTGACTATGGGCTGTGTGAAGAAGAACTTCCCTTTGTTTGTTTTAATAAATGGATAAATAGGATAACCCCATAGTGTGTTCAGTGCTGACATGTATGTGTTTCATTAGCAAAGTAAAGATTAATTCTAGTACAAGAGCTATAAAAACACATTGGAATAAATTCAGTGAGCCAGATTTTGTTCTGAGCCTTATTCAGTGGGATTGCATGAATGTAGCAGAAGGCAGAATGTGGTCCTGTTGAGTATGAATTGAGAGCATATCCTAGAAATGTTGGGCTGGAAGGGACCATGTGAGGTCATCTAATCCAGTCCTCCATGCTGAAGAAGGACTAAGACCATACTTGACAGGTGTTTTTCCAACCTATTCTTTAAAACATCCATGGATGAGGATTCCACAATCTCCCTTGGAAGCCTATTCCAGAGCTTAACTATCCTTATAGTCAGAAAGTTTCTCATAATATCTAACTTAAGTCTCCCTTGATGCAGATTAAGTGAGTTACTTTTTGTCCAACCTTCAGCTGAGTTCAATTGATCACAGTCCTTAACGCATTTGAAGACTGTGTGACGGAGTCAGACCAGAAGGATATAGGAGAGTGCTGGAAGGCAGGTATATTAGTCTCAGGATGTGCAGGTCCCTGTTCCCTGGATAGCCAAACAAAGGCTATTCCAGGCCAATCAAGACACCTGGGGCCAATTAAGAACCTTCTAGAAAGGAATAGAAACAGCTAGCCTGATTGGGACACCTGAAGCCAGTCAGGGACTGGCTGAAACCAGATAAAAACCTCCCAGTTAGTCAGGTGGGCTGTGGGTGTCAGGAGCTGTGGAAGGAAGTTATGCTGTTGGTGAGACTGAGTGGTGGACAACATATCATACAGAAGGAAGGAGGCCCTGAGGTAAAGGTGAAGTGGAGTTTGAAGAAGCGGGGACTGCTGTGGGGAAGTAGCCCAGGGAATTGTATTGTGTTTTGTGCCTAAAAGGTCAGCCATCTTAGCTGATACTATTAGGGTCCCTGGGCTGGAGTCCGGAGTAGAGGGTGGGCCCGGGCTCCCCTCTTTTCCATCTTCCATACTGGCCTGTGATGAAGGTAACTCACTAGGCGGTGACTCTTGCCAGTTATACTGAGAAAGGGAAGTCACTCTGGGGCCTAGATGAGTTTCTGAGGCCCCTACATCTGCCAGGAAGTGCGGGACCCACAAGTACAGACTTGGAGCTTTGTCACAACTGTTATCAGGTCCTCCCCCACCCCTTTTCAAGACCAAACATGCCCAGTGTTTTTTTAAAAAAAACATATCCTCACAGGTCAGGTTTTCTAAATGTTTTCTCATTTTTATTGCTTTCCTCTGGATTCTCTCCAGTTTTTCCACATCTTTCTTAAAGCGTGGTTCCTAAAACTGGACATATTTCTGCATCTGAGGCCTCACCAGTGCGTATTGGAGCAGCACAGTGACTTTCAGCGTTTTATGAATGGCACAACTGTTAACTCACCCTTGAATGATTTTAGCCTTTTTCTCAACTGCATCACATTATTGGCCCATATTCAATTTGTGATCCACTATAATCCCCAGATCCTTTTCAGTACTGCCTAGCCAATTATTCCCCATATAGTGGTGCATTTGATTTTTCCTTACTAACTATAGTAGTTTGCACTTGTTTTTACTGAATTTCATCTGGTTGAGTTCAGACCAATTCTCCAATTTGTCAAGGTAGTTTTAAATTTTAACCCTCTCCTCCAAAGGCCTTACAACCCCTCCTAGTGTAGCATCATCCACAAATGATGTGAGCATATTATCAATTCCATTATCCAACTCACTAATGAAAATATTGAATAGTACCAGATCCAGGACTGACTGCTGCATTCCTCCACTAGGTATTCCCTCCCGGTCTGACAGCAAACCATTGATAACTACTCTCTGAGTACATTCTTTCAGTCCGTTGTGTACCCACTTTATCCTAATTTCATCCAGATCACATTTCCTTAGTTTGCTTTTCATGTAATTCTTAAGGATAAGAAGGTTTGCCTTAATTATGCAATGTTGTCTTAATTGTGCCAAGTTAGGGTGACCAGACAGCAAGTCAGAAAAATCAGGATGTGGGGGTGGGGTAGTAGGAGTCTATCTGAGAAAAAAACTCAAAAATCGGGACTTTCCCTATAAAATCGGGACATCTGGTCACCCTAGGTAGGGTGTGCATTCCTGAACTGTTAGTGCTCACTGGGGGACTGTTACAAGCTAACCACCCCCGCCTTACCCAGCCCCCCTGCTCCCCGCACCCTTACCATGCCGCTCAGAGCTGCAGGACTGGCAGCCGCGCTGTCTGGCTGGAGCCAGCCACATCGCTGTGCTGCCTGGCAGGAGCTTGTAGCCCTGCTGCGCAGAACACTGGTGGCATGGCGAGCTGAGGTTGTGCAGGAGGAGCCGGGGGCTAGCCTCCCTGGCTGGGAGCTCAAGGGCCATGCAGGACAGTCCGTAGTTTGCCCATCTCTGATCTACATCCAAAGGTCATGAGTTCTGTCCCTGCTGAGGTGCCAGCTCCAAATGCTAATAGTGAATTCCTCCTTTCAGCTCCCACTTACTACTGCTGTTGCGGCTGCATCAGTCAAAAAAAATAATCAGTTAAAACTGATAAAACTTGAAAAATGCCCTGACATCTGCAAATCTAACCTAATTTAACAAAAAGTATCTTTCAGTCTTAGGTATAATCCTGCCCTGAGCTCTCCCTAGGGAGTGCTGTCTACTACTTTACCAGATATCCCCTCCCAGTATCATCTAGATCAGGGGTAGGTAACCTATGGCATGCGTGCCAAAGGCAGCACACGAGCTGAGTTTCAGTGGCACTCACACTACCCAGGTCCTGGCCACTGGTCTGGGAGGCTCTGCATTTTAATATAATTTTAAATTAAGCTTCTTAAACATTTTAAAAACCTTATTTAGTTTACATACAATAATAGTTTTTTCTATATTATAGTCTTATAGAAAGAGACCTTCTAAAAACGTTAAAATGTATTACTCGTACACAAAACCTTAAATTAGAGTGAATAAATGAAGACTCAGCACATCACTTCTGAAAGGTCGCTGACCCCTGATCTAGATCTTAGTCATTTCTTAGCAGAGTGGAGCCAGGCCACAACTTGCATCCTTTGCCTCTCTTTGTCCCCCTCAAATCATTCATGAATATAAAAGAGAATGTAGGGAGCCAAACCATGCCTTCTGAGGGGGAAACCTATGTGATGGCCCAGAGACTGTAGAGGTGGGTAATGTAGAGGAGAAGCATCTATGCAGAGATAGGAGAGAAGAGAATGAAAAGTGATGGTTTAAAACAGTTTATTCACCCTTCCACTCTACCCTAAGGAACCTTTAAGCAACAGTTTGTGACCATTGTGGCATTTTCAGATGTTATTTGCTACTCTAAAATCCAGCTTGGAAGATATTTAATATTCCTAATTTAATTTCTACAATAGGGATGGCTACAGAGAAACAAACTGCATCTTAAAGGTCAGCAGGAATCATGGGGAATAGATACAAAGAGGAGCAGTCCAAAGAGTCTTGCGGAGTGCAAAGAAAGCAAAGTAAGAATACAATAGAGAAGAGATCTGTGTATGCTCTAAAATAGTGAAGACCTGGTGCGCTTTTTCCTGAATTTTTTCTGTTCTATTTCTGCCACGAATTATGTTTTGTATTGGAAGTGTTTTGTTTTGGATTTTTAACTTCAATTACATTTAAAATCTAAAAGCAATGTCCCATCAATATGTATATTACTATTAGTAAGCTATTTACACAATTCTAGGATGGTTGAAAAACACCGTGCTGTGGTTTATTGTTGTGGTGTTTGTCTATTCTTTAACACTGTACAATTGTTCCTAATGGAACAATTAGCTGAAGAGAGGGTGTTACTTTGTTTTAGGCATTCTTCTAAAAACAGAAAACTGACATTTATGCTCATGTTTGGTCAGGTGTTTCTTTTACAGGATGAACTGAAATCATATTAATGGATGTAAAGGTGTATGTGCAGAGATATGACTTTTGATCCATTAAAAGCACTTCTTTTTCTTTTGGAGTAGGAAAGTGGGGATTGGAATGACTTTGTTTTTACTTTAGGATTCTGTACCATGTAGTTTACAATGCTTCTTGCTTTACATGTAGTTAATATAGAATTAGTATATTTGCAGTTTTACAAGTATATTTAGATGAAACACTTTTGGTTGGCTGATTTCTTTATAGGTTCCTTAAAGTTTCTGTAGTTCCTATAAATTGCCCCAGTGCCTGCTGATGAGGGCAGAACTGATTGTCAAGCTTCTCTACTTAAAGCTGAGTGAACAAGCTGCTTATGATGACCCAACAGAGACATAAGGGAGGTCTATGAAAGGGCAAGTATTCAGCCAGCCTTAATCCTTGTTTTCAGTAAGGCAGTGTCTTTAAATGCAGACTAATTAGTGAATAGACATGGTTGTAGATTGTTGTAGACATGTCTTTTGTTGGCCTGAGATGAACTGCCTGGCTAATATAAATGGTCTAAAAACTCTTATTTTCCATTGCATTTTTTTGATGCACTTTAATAGGCCATGGACACGAGAAAATGTAAAACAAAGCAGGAACAAAATGAAATAAAAACTATATGACTATCTATGCTCATGTAGTATGATCCATTCAGATATCTTCTGTTACGCAGGTGGCCACCCCCAGTGTAGATCTGAATGGTGTTATGTCATTATATGGTCTATACGTTTTGATCCTTTTGACCTACTTGAATAGTAGAGAAAATATTTAATGTCCCTTCACATTAGTATATTATAATAGTTTGCATTTATATAGCACAGGGGTGGGCAAACTATGGTTCGCGGTCTCCTCCTAACCAACACCTGAGCTCCCAGCTGGGGAGACTCCCCACGGCCCCTCTCCCACTGTCGCTCCTTCCCCGCAGCCTCAGCGTGCCGCACAAGCAGCGCTCTAGCGGGCTTGGCTGTGCGCTCCGGTGGATCAGCATAGTAGTGTCTCTGGCGGTGTGGTAAGGGGGCCGGGGCTGGGCCAAGCCGGGGCTAGGGCAGGGGCTTTGATAGGGGGCAGAGGGTCTTGGGGGGTGGTCAGGAGACGGGGAATGAGGGCGTTGGGTAGGGTGTGGGAGTCCCAGGGGGCCTGTCAGGGGGTGAGTGTGTGGCTAGGGGTAGGGGCAGTCAGGGGACAGGGAGCATGGGGGTTGGATAAGGTTCTGGGGGTGATTGGGGGTAGTGAGGTCTCTGGAGGGGGCAATCAGGGGACAAGGAGTGGCAGGGGTTGGACGGCTTGAAGGTTCTGAGAGGGGCAGTCAGGGGGCAGGAAGTGGGTGGGGATTGGATGAGGGCGGGCCAGGCTGTTTGGGGAGGCACAGCCTTCCCTACCCAGCCCTCCACACAATTTTGAATCCCAATGTGGCCCTCAGACCAAAAAATTTGCCCACCCCTGAAATAGCACCTGGTAGCCAACAATCTTAAAATAGTATACTAAAATGGGAAAGCATTAGTATCCCATTTTACAGCTGAAGAAACTGAGCACAAAGTAAACTATTTGCCTCAGAAGGCAGTGGTATAGCCACACAATTTTCATTATATGTTGTATAATATCATTTCCTAACTGTTAGAATTAGTGTTGATATTTTTTTAAAAAAATATATGAAGTGATGTACAGAGAAGTTAGGAAAAAGGCATATGGCAAAGGTGTCCATTAAATGTAATTAAAAAAACTGTCAGAGCCAGCTGAAAAAGAGAGAACAGCTCTGAAAGATAGGCAGACAGTTGAAATATGGCAAGCAAATTAAAAGAATTTTGTGTCTGTTTCTGCTATGTATTCCTCAGTTAGAGTTTGCATGATACTTGCCCCCCTTAAATGAAATAATTCAGATATCAGCCATAGCAAGTTACTATCTTTCTCATTTTCTAAAAATAACCATAGATTCCAGTAATATGTGTTAACAGTGCCTTAGTAATTCAAATTCATAGATATAAGCTTTTTACTGCCTTTATCACCTGTATTATTGATTGGAGGTAATTACTGCAAAGCAGCTGGCTGTTGGTTTTAGGGAGCATCAATTGTTCTCCTGTCCCAGCTGTTGGCTAATAAGCACAGTCAACACATCTGTTTCAACAGCTGGTAATTAACAAAAGCCTAATTGCTGCAACTCTTTTAACAACCAATCTATGAAAGAGTGGGGATGTGGAGGAATATTATTTACTTTGTGCTCTGCACTTTCTGTGACCAGTTTCTTTTTTCTTTCTCCACTTTGAACACCACTGCCTTTGTCTGATGCATTGAATGGCAGGAGGACACAATATGGTAATCCAGAGCTTAAGTTTTCAGGTCTTTGTTGGTGTTTCTTATTGCAACATTTCTTTGCTAAGTTGCAAGATAAAATGGATCAAAAGCATCTTGTAGAGTTCCATACAACGGCTGAAATCCACAGCGGTGTGCCTAGGCAATAGGGCTGCCAACTCTTGCCCCCTCCAAAACAGAATGGTAGGTGTCACCTTTTTTATATATGTTTTATATCATTGGACCTTCCTCACCTTCACCCTCCCTGCCCCCCGCCCCACCAAAAAGAATGTTGTCATTCTAAAGGGCTGGTCATCTAAAGAATGTTACTGTTGCAGTTCAGGTCCTTCATAAGTTGAGTTGTCCAAATGGAACAAGGATCTTTTTATTGCTCCATAAAATCTATGTGCGTTGGTTGGTTTAAAAGTGAAAATCCTTTACCACTGTGGAATTGAAAGTATCTCAGCTTTCATAGTATAGATTTGGAAAGAATTCTACAGTCTTTACATTTATAACATCTGTCAGTAAACATAAAATCAGAGAAAGCAAGAGCACACACACATATCTATCCTATATATTCTCCCTTCATACAACTCAGCATATGTATATTTACTTCCTATATCTAAGTCTCAATACATGTTGTGTGAATGCACATGTAAGTTAATGGCAAAACTCCCATTGACTTAAATGGGGCAGGATTCCTCTCTCAGAATGTAATTTTCTTGAAGTCAAGGCTAAGATTTGCATGCATTTAAATACTTGTTTCATACATGCAAAGGAGGTGCTCAGATATTAATGGACTTTGTGCCTCAAGTATTATGAAAGTCAGGCCCATATTACAGATTGTATAGCCTGAGTTAGACAATAAAATATTTTCCATGAACCAATATTTAAAGTTAATCCTCATACATTATATGTAAAACATTCAGCTAATGCTCAAAAACACTGCTAAAATGTCAGTGAAGATCACTTGATTAAACTTGTTTCCCTAACTTTTCAGTTGGCAGATATTTCTATACACTCATTTATTTTATTGTCTGTTGGTTATGTTGAAAGGTATAGAGGAAATTCTACCCAAGTGCTTGCCATTGACAGAATACAGATTGCATAATTTTAAAAAATTTAGTTGGCAAAACCAGTTTAGTTGCAGGTGTTCAAGTGATGAAGGGTGCAGTGAGAAAGTATAAGAGATCCTTTGAACAAACAAAAATAAAACTGTTGGCTAAAATTCTAACTATAGAAGGACACTGTTATATAGGGAAATGTTTACTGTGTGGGTTTAAGAAGACATGACTTTTGCACACACTAATTTTGTCTGTGGTGACTGAAATGGGCTCAATAACATTTCACAAGTATAATGCAAAAATTATGCCTTCTGAACTGGATTATAGATATGGAAATGTGTCAGAGCATTTGACAATTAATTAATTAAGGGATTTATTAATAAAAGGATTTTTTTCCAAATGTGTTTTGCTCAGCTTTGCAAAACTGTAATTTTAAATAGCATATATTAACATTTTGTTGTAGTTCTTTTCACCTTCCAAATTTCAAATGCTTATAAGTGTTATCAAATATGCAGGGATTCCTTCTTTCATTGCTGAAAAGTAGCCATGCTTTGAAATGTGACAGAGGTTTAACAGTGCACAGCAACTATACACCACAGCTTCGGATAGCAATTGAAAAAGAAGATTGTTTCCAGTTGAAACTACATGGAAATTTAGTAAGGAAGAATGAATGCAGTTACCTCAACTGAAATGTAATTAAGGACATATCCACCATTCTCACAAAAAGTGTCAGGAATCTTTAGCTAAGAACCTTGTTTGTATGTCTGATTTATAAGACTGCATTTCCTGCAGTATAGTGAGCCAGAACCCCATATGGAGCTGTTTGTCCTCTATGGATTCAGGAGGAAGAGTGTCACCTATTGAATCCTCAGTAGCATCTTCTGCAACAGATAAATATTTTTTGGAGGGCTCCCATAATGTTTTAAAAGGTATATCTTAATCAGAATCCCTGGCTGGATTTGTATTTGGGTGAGAAAAAAGCATAATTCAGAATAAAGATTTTGATGATATTTATATTTAGAACAGATCATGATATTAATAAAGGACAGATCCATAGCCCCATTACGATTGGTCCTTTTGTGTCATTGGAATGGTGCAAGGAATCCTAAAACTACCATAAATTGTCTGTTGAGGATTCCTGCAGCCTAGGAGACATTCCAGGGGCCTGCAGTCTCAGAAGTCATCAGTTTCACCAGTGTTGTTATGAGCTGGATCAAGTTAATGCAGCTCTTGGACTGCTCTAAACTGAGGCAGGGATCCGTTCAACCCCCAGCCAGTCACAAGATTGGGAAAGCAGAAAGATGGCTTAAAGCTACTATTTTCTTCACTTTCCAAATATGCCAAGCAAGAGCTGGCCCAGCTGGGGACTGAGCTCAAAATGTTTTGCTAGGTGGTCTCATTGGAGCCTCAAATATCAAAGGAGAACACATGTACAAAATGGGGTCCTATACAAGTCTGTTGCAAAAGAAGCTCCTCTAGTGACAAGTGTTTTGATACTTGCAGCATGCTCACCTCTGTTGTTTATTTGAGATATCAACATTGATTCTTCACTAATCCTAATTTTCCTAATCACAGATCTATTGATTCTGGGTTGATAATTTCTTTGCTCTTTTCTTAAAAGTGACATATTTGTCTAAAGTCTTAGTATTAAACTCAGCATTTTGATTCTGTTATGTATAGCTGATAATATCTAATTAGATTTTTTGTGTGTGCCTGTGCATACTAATAGCTCAATTTCCCTTTCATGGACACAGGACATGTATATATAAATAGACATTAACCCAAACTTTCCCTCCTTCCCTACCTAAATCCTGCAAAAAATTACTCACATGAGCAGTGCCACTGAAGTCAACAGGCCTACTCATGTTTGTGATTCCTTGCAGGATTGTGATCTTTCTGGACTGTTCATGATGTAACTGAATTTTTTGGTATGGTCTCATTTAATGGTTTCAAATAATCAATATAAACAACAAAACTCTGACACTGTTGTCTCAGCAGAAGTACCACAGAGTGGTATATATGATTTTGACCCTATGAATGAAAAAGTACTACTTTGTAATATACTAATTATTTGTTTGCTCATTTTTTGCTAATTACATTATGTTTTGCCATTTAGCATAAATTGTAAGCATTCAATAGCAAATTGGTTGTTAACTGCTTTTCGTTGAGTACAGTATTTTGCTTAATTACCTGAATTTACTTTTTTTTTTTTTTTTACTTGAATGAGGAGTGAAGAATTTAAATGTGTGGATTTTTCCTTTTCAAAGGGAAATTTAGTGATTGTGAAAGATATTGGACTAACAGCTCTAAAAACTGATACTTGGTCTACAACACAGATATAATTAGAGTTGGCAAATTTGATTTTTATTTTTTTATAATTTTGAAAGATAGTATCAGTTTATTTTTAAGCATTTTTAGATTATCAATTTAATTGTTCACAGTTGTGGGAAATTATGAGGGGTCAGACACTAAATATTTAATGACAGTAGACACTGAGATTTTAAAAGTGAAAGCTTTGTAATCATTAAAACACAAATTATCAACATCATGTCAAAATACACAAATTAAACCTGCTTAAATCAAACTAACAAGTTCTCAAACAGCATTTTTCTTACTTTGCATAATTGTAAATTTTGATGGATGGAAATATTTTTTTATCTGTTTGTATGTATATGGTGAAATCCAAGCCTAAATATAACCTATTACAGCAGCAGCGTTAGCTTCTGCAGATCCCCCCGCCAATGTACTTTAACCCTGATCTGGATTCTAGAAGGATCATTCACTTATTGTACATGGCCACTCGGTCCTTGGTCACTCTCAAGATTGCCAAGAGAGATATGTGATGGTATATTTTGGAACCAGGAATGATGAACAAACTTAGGCCCAGATTTATAGAAGTATTAAGGCATTGCTTTGCTCAGCATTGCAACGTCTAATGGACTTAACAGCCCAAGTCTCATTTTCAAAAGCACAGAAGAGCCTAAGTCCCATAGACTTTCAGTGTTTAATCTACTTTTGAAAATGGGCTGCTAAGTCAGTTAGACCTTGCATTGCTGTGAGGAGTTACACTTAAATAAGTCTTGACCTTTGTGCTTGTGACAGGTGCTAGCTTGATATCACAGGTCACTGAAGCCCTTTCTTTGGACAAGAGGTATCAACACTGAAACTTCCCTACACCACTTTGTCGCCTGTGATATCAAGCTAGCACCTGTCACAAGCACAAAGTCTTGTTTTCAAAAGTGGTTCACGCACTGAGGAACCTAATAGAGACTTGGGCTTCTAAATCAGTTAGACCTTGCTGTTCTGAATAACTGTTTGCTGATATATGCAAATGGGGTCTGTGCTTTTCTCACCTTTTCACAGTTTGTGTTATGATTGGTGGTACAAGAACCTACTTGCTAGGCCTCCATATACAGGATTCTTGTTGTTTTAAAAAATTGCCTGAAGCTAGATTTCATAATAAACCTATTTCTACCTGGAATCAGTTGTCATCTCTGCATATAACATTACCTGCCTGCAGAAACCAATCTGACATCTGGGTTTGAATGAGCTATTTAGTGCTGTGACACTTGAAGCACTTTTGTTGACACCAAGAAGGGCTTCTGCCTGAAATAAACTATCTAGTTTGCATATGTAATAATCCATATGTGCTGAATAGATTACATGTGACTTTTGGGTTTTAGAGATTATGTGCGTAAATCCACAGAAACGAAAGGTGAAATTCTGACTTTACTGAAGACAGTAGGAGTCTGCTATTGCCTTTGTTAGGGCTAAGATTTCAACCTATGCCGCTTCAGTAATCACTGATTAAAACAGTCCTTTAGTTTTTCAGAAATACCATATGCAATAAAATATTTCTGGGTGGTACATTCCACGTATTATTCATGCGTATTTGCTTTGGATTGCACTTGAGGTAACTAACTCATTTTACCTCTGCATTTGCAATATTTCAGGTATTTCCTAAAGTATAGGAAATTAAAAAATGTTACTGCAGATACTGCGGAAATGTTATCAATGTAGCTAAGATAAAATAGGCAGGTTCTTAAGGTAACTGTAACTCAGAATAATGTGAACTTTTCATATATCAATTTGCCTCCATAATGTGATAACATATTAGAATTAGCATGTAGTATTTTTATGGACACAAAGTTAGCTCCTACATGTAAAATATTTTCTATAATAATATTTTATGCCACACTCCCCAGTGTGAGGTGATCATATAAGGGAAGACTGGGGGGCTGAAATGTTGCAAAACACCTTTCTGTGCATGAGTTAACTAGCATCAGACTCTATTTCCTTTTATTACAATGAAACAAATCATATGTATGCACAACCCGCTCAAAATTGCTGATCACCCCTTTCCTTTTCTTTGATAGAGCAATAAATGCCCTATTCTTTCTTGACTGTACTATCTGGAAAACGTTTGTTCTGGCCAATTTCCATAATACTGAATCTGGACCAAACTTTTCAGAAATGAATGATCACGGGATGTAGCAGTAATATTCATGTGGGACAGACAGGGAATTCTAATGCAGGATTTGTTGTCTGCAACCTTAAGACTCATGCAAAATACAGCCCCCTACCAGTATTGTCATTTGCATGTCTGCTGCAAATATCCCTGAATAATATTAAATAACAGAATAAGGATTGGGTTGGGGAGCATGGTATTAGATTGCAGGTAAAAGTTTAATTTACGGTTCCTGCTGATTAAAATTTCTAGATACAAATTAATAAGAGTCATATTCTCTATTGAGATCTAGCCCGTTTGTGCCCCTGAGGAATTTCAGATGGTCAGTGGATCTGAACCACCCCTTAGTCCTGGCATGCCGCCTCCAGCAAGAGGGAGCACAGGTGGCATCAGCCAGCTACACCAACTTTGTTCCACCAGGCCAGGAGGAATCCTCAGCTTTCCCTTTAGGATAGCTTTCTGGCTGCTTTGATTTACCTCCACAATGCAAAGCAACCAAAGGCCGGGCTGAGGATTTAACCCTAGATATGCAACCACTTGAGGACTTCCCTTGTACCTTTCAGAAATTGTGCCTTTGTAGGAAATACGAAGTCACGGTTGTCCTCTCCACATGGGATCTCTATTATATGTTCTACAATTAGGCCCATTAAATTCAATGGGACTACTTAAGGGCTTAAAGTTATGCACATAGGTACTTCGGTGGAGCCTTATTCCCGATGAGAAGCTTTCCTTCATGTCAAGAGGAGCTCATCATGTGATCCATGTGTGCAACATGCCATAGATGCCCATAGTGCAGATAAAGGGTCAGAATTTTATTCAGCGTGTTGATCATTTTTAAAATAATTAGAAAGAATCCCCAGATGATGCAGTATGCAGGGTCCTTTATTTTGTGACTATCATTTTGATCGTTAGGATATACACAGCTGAATCTACCACTTTCAAAATTTAGTAGGAAAGATCAGCACTCTGTAAAATTTGCTGCCTAGGTCATATTAACATTGATTTTCCATGCCCACTTCTCTCCTCCACTTAATCAAAATTCTATTGCTGGAACACAGTAACAACATTCCATGTTCAAACATTTCAACTATTTTTTAAGTCATGAATGTTTATGGACACCAGCTCTCTGCTGGGCACAGGACAAGGAGCCATATCCTGATTCTCACCTCAGCTCTAGCTCCATTTCTGCTTAGATCTGTTGTGAGAGAGGTCTAAACTCCAACACTAGCTTTGGGTCCTTAATAGACCTTCTGCTAGTGGAGTATAAACGCAGTGTATCCCCTCCCACATCTTAGAGGGGGTCAGTAGGCGTAGGGCATGGAGCCAGCGTACATAGGCCAGAAGGGAATATCTGTAATGCAGGGAAATTCTCTGCTGGCAATTTTCATTTAGCTCCAGACTGAGGGAGTGGAAAGGTAGCTTAGACTTGTATGTCCTCATCACTCCACAGCTGTACCAAGTGTAAACCATTGAGCTTAGCCACTACTGAAACAATTTTCAGGACTTTGTCCTCTGCTATATAATCTCCAAATTAGTTGCATCTAGGACTTGAACCTAGATCTCCCACATCCTGAGTGAGAGCTATAACCATAGAATCAGACTTTCCCTGGGTAGGGTGACCAGCAATCCCAATTTTAAATGGGACAGTCACGATTTTTGGTTCTTTTTCTTATATAGGCTCCTATTACCCTCTTTCCCCCGTCCCGATTTTCCACACTTGTTGTCTGGTCACCCTGTTCTCTGGCCTACTGAATATTTGATTGCTTATACAATCAATAGAATCAATGGAATAGCTCCATCAGGCGCACTGAGGAGAAAGACCACCCCAGAATAGCTGGAGCAAGAACTTAAACCTGTCTCCCACATCCCAGATAAGTACCCTCTCTGCTTTGTGCTTACTCTTGGTCTCTCTCTCAACCCAATCCCAGCTAAGTCCCCCAGCCGTCATGATCACATACCCAGGCTGAATTTTTCTGTTATCTACCCCCACCAATCACATCCTAACAAGATTGGCAACATGCCTCTTACTCTTCTGTGTTTGTTATTTTTGACTATATTGAGTCTAGTGAGCTGGATTCTCCTCTCACTTAGGCAAGTGTAAGTCAGGTGAAACTCCAGTGAAATCAGGGGAGTTAGATCAGTACAAATTTGGCATAAATAAGAGTCTCAGGCCCCAATGTCTTCTGAACTTTGTCCTGAAAAGTGTAAATTGAACGCTCGGTGTACTTTTTTGTATACTTCCCTAAAGAGACTAGCCGTTAATCTTTCTGTGCGTAGGTGTGTCTGCTGCAAACGTTTCCGTCCAGTCTACCATTTCAATCACACTTCACAGTACGCTGAAGATTGGCAAGGATGTTAATTATTGGCCTCTAGAACAAACCACCTACTTTGATTCAAGCATGTTTTTTCCAATTTTAAAGTATGTTGTTTCACCGACAGTACGGTATAATTATAGAAAATAGCTTAGTTTGGCTAACATTGCTGTGTTCTGTGAGTTCTGTTCGCAAAGCTAAAAGCAGCACCAGGCTCAAGACTTAAACAGCTCACCTGGAGAGTATTTTAACCTCTTAGTGCCACGAGTTAGGGCTTGCCAGCTCCAAATGCTATTGCAAAATGCATTGACATTCAGCATCAGGAGCTCTAAATCAGTGCTACTGAGAGGTTAAGCATTAACACCCTTCACTTTCAAGGCTAAAAGAGGCTGTGTGTGTAGTAAAATAGTCTGTGCTTGTTATTCTCTTAACAGCTTATTATAATTTGTTTACGTTACAGTAGCACCTAGAGGTCCAACTGATATCAGGCCTCCCTCTACTTGGCACTGTACATATGAATAGTAAAAGACAGTCCCTGTCCTGAAGAGCTCCAGTCAAATACACAAAAGAGAGGTGGATGAAAGGAAGTAGTATTCCCATTTTTACAGATAGAAAATTGATGCACGGAGACACTGAGTTGCTCGCGGTCATATAGTGAGTCTGGCAGACCTAGATCTACTGAATCCCAGTCCAGTGCCTGAAGCATATCCTTCCACTCCATGTATGCACAGATCATCTATCGTGTCTAGAATTCACAGAGACATTTTTTTTGTAGCCTCAGGGAGTTGGTGGGTGTAAGGCCAGGGAAGCTGACAGATTTCACAAATGGTAATGCACTAAGGAATTGCACACACCCTTTTTGTTTGTATGTCCTATGACTTCTGGTAATTGGTTGATCTGCAGTAGTTGTATAATGTACAATATAAGGAAAAAATATAATGAATGGTAGAGAAGCCTGCCTAGCACTCAGACTTACATGTACAATAGAAATGCAATGAAAGCCCGGTCTTATTTGTAGTTAAATCAGCTAATCAGCCTGTGAGATATTAAATAAATGATATGAAACCTGAGTACTCTGGGGAGTCCTAAATCACTATTAGTACTAGATTTTTAAATATGCAAAGTGATTAAGCTATGGTGCTATATTAAACATACCTGCACTTATTTCTCCAGACCTCTTCTCAGACATTCACAGGAACTGGTCAAAACCCTTACTTAGCACTCTAAAAACAGTACTTTAGTTCAAGATTTAGCATTCCGAATATCATGTAAATATATTTATTGACAAACAGCTGAGTAAAATTGAAGAAGAAATTAATATGGGAACTGGGAATGTAGAAAAACAGTAGGGAAATTTGTTTAGAACATTACCAACTGAAAGATGTCAATACTTACAAACAATTACAATAATATATCAGCTAAATGAGAATGTCATAATAATGAACAAATGGGTAATATTACAGAGGACTGCCATTTTGTGTATAATCAAACCTACAACAGTGCTGAAATTAACATTCATAAAAGATTGCTGTATTTTTTCATTGGGCTTTAAACAGCACAGTCTTCTCTTAAATAATTATCACCTATCTATTTGCAGGCAAAGTTGCTAGCTATGCAACAAGAGAGAGAGACTGCTGTTCAACAGAATAAAAAACTAGAAGAGGAAATTCAGACACTACGTGTTTATTACAGGTAAAATCATTTATATTATTGTAAATGTGATTACTCATAGGGGAATTTTTCTCCATGGCTTTATAAGTGTAAGTGAGGAAAAGGCCTTATTGCTTAGGCATTTGTTAGGGACATGTATAACTGCCTTGAGTTGTACATATTCCATGGGCCTTAAATTCCAAAGAGTGTGAAGCTAGCAGATTTCTTTTCTAGATTTCCCACCTTTCTGATCTTTAAGCCCTATTCCAAAAAGCAAAACGTCATCTCCTGTGATTGTTGTTTTTTTAACAATGATTCAGAGCCATGAAGTATCTTTTTATAAAGATGGCTGCATGGCTAATATAGTTTTGTTTCAATAGACCCGTTCTTTATTGCTTTGGGGGGTGTTTTCTGTGTAGTAATTCTCATTCAGTGTTCTTGATGAAATTCAAAAATTTGTGATGCAGCAGTGCATTCACTAAAAACAGACAGTCCCCTAGGAGCTGGAACTAAGGATGCTGGGGGTGCTGCTGAACCCCATGGCTTGAAATGGTTTCCATTAAAGTTCAGTGACTCTCGGCACCTCCACTGAACAAATTGTTCCAGCACTCCTGGACAGATTCTATTTCTTACTTGATTATCTGCACTTACCTAGCTTTATTTGCATTGATTTAGGAAACACAAAATCTGTTGAATTCTAGAACTGTGTTTTCTTCTCTAAACTCCTGCATAATGCAGAATTTTTATTGCCTTATCATAGTTAGTGGAGGGGACAGCCATTCTCATTAATTTTGGAGGCCTGTGAAAAACTTCTCCATGCATCACTGGATTTGTTTAGTCTCTAAGGGAACTGCTGTGTGGTCCAGTGAAGAAGTTAGGTTGTTTTATGTGGGAGCAGTTGTGTTACTATTTCTCTTCATTCTGACCTCCTAGTTTATCAGCTGACAATACTGGCAACAGATTAGATGCAGAAGTCTTGACATCAATACAAGAAATAAAATCTGAAAGTTGAATGTATAGCTATTACAAGAGACATGGTCTGTAGAAATAATACAGTGACACATGAATGCTGTGTTCATTTAAAATTTAAAACAGAAGGGGACTAGTTTGTTACAGCTGAAAAAATAACTGCAACTACACAGCATTTTTCTTGTGTGTCTTCTGTATTTCCATACAGTGTTTCAGTTGAAATGGAGATTCCATTTGCAGGTTTCTAGTAGCTGTTAATGCTGCCCATGTTCCTTACGTTTATTAAAAACTTGAGGGAAGATTTTCAAAAGCAACTAGTCTTCCTAAATCTCATTGGCATTTTTGAAAGGCTTTTCTTTGGTTATTAGTCAATAGGAACTCCAAGGAATCTGTTAGTATTTCTTTTAAATAATTTGTTCAACTTTCAGTGAAAAATTCCTAGATACACTATAGTAAACTAGAAATAATGCATTACAAAATAGCATTATTCACTTAGAAAGGACTTGAAAAATAGTAAAAACAATTTGATTTACTTTTTTATCATGCCACTTCAAAAATTCAGAATTTACTAAGCATAAAGATTCAGAGTAAATTTTTATTCTAACATTAAAAAGTTCCACTGCAGTAGACATTAAAGCAGACAATAGACTATAATCTGTTGATGAAAATACTTAACTTCCAGTCACATGAAATATTACCTACTTGCCAGCATCCATATCTGAATATACCACGTAGTTAACTAAGTTCTGACCTTTAATTTCTCCTAATACTTTAGTGCTAATTTGATTATGGTATTTGATAATCTATGATGATTATGATATGGTATCATTAGATATATGAAATTATAAACTGATTTAATATAATATTCTCTGACTTTAGAGCTTTCAGTACCAACTAATAACTAAGTTATAGAGCAATTTATAAGGTTAGAAATAGAGAACTTTTGACTAGTAAATGCCATTTCTCCCTTGATATCTTAAGTGGTTGCCTTTTTCTAGCACATTTAGAATTCAGTCCCACATGTATACAAACATGTCATCGAGAAATGCTACAATGCAGCTTTTAATATTACCTTCAAACTTTTGTAGAAGTCAAAATAATAATAAAAAATAAAAAGGGATTAAGTTTACTTCCAAACGTTACATTGAACCTTTATGTGGTTTCACCTCTGTTTATCATTGGAGAATAAATCAGTTTATAGCAGTTGTGGATAGCGACTTGTATTAGTTTGGGCCTGCACAAATTCACTGAGGAAGAGAATGTAAAACTTAAAGGGGTCAGAGTCATATTCAGTAGATTTTTTTTTTTTTTTTGTCACAAACTAGTAGCACTACATTCCAGGACTCAGCCAGTATAATAATGACATCCTCTTCTGTAATAAAGAGTACGCCTATGTCTCTCTGCTGATTTGCAATGCTTCCTTATATTTTTTTATTGTTGAGAAAAGAGGCAGACTGAAATAATCAAACACTAATCAAATCCTATTGTTTGCTGCAATCAGAACAAGATTTATTGTGTTAAATAATAACAGTGATACAGTGCTAGTAATTCAGTGTTCTTTAAATCTTTGTTAGAGGGTGTGTCTAGTTTTCCCAGTGCACAGTATGCTACCTTTAGTAATAATCTCACATATGAAGCTTTCTGGTGACACATTGGACACAAGTTCATTAGAAGGTGAAGAGAGGGTATGATATTTTCCCTTTTTGCTTCCAATATTTTTGTAGTAAAATGAGAAAGGTCTATATAAAAGACCGTACAAACCTGACACAACATAAAATGTCATTATTTTCACTAGCAAAAATAGTTATTGGGTATACAAGTGACAAACCCCTCCCCACTACTCTGTCCCACTTCCTTTCATCATCCTCAGCTCCTTTTTTCAACAGCAAGGTTGGGTAGGGCCAAAGTTATGAGCAGATTCCATCTGCATCTATTTTGAGCCACCATCTGAGCGATTTGGGGGGGTTTCCTGGATGGTTTTATATACTGTTATGCCAGTGTCTCCTTGGATGTCCACAGAACCTCTCAGCTAGTGGAGCTGACTACTTACTAGATGGGCCTGAGTCAGAAATGAATTGCATTAGTGTGATAATAAATTAGTAATATATTAGCATTATGACTGTCATTTCATATAGTGTTCCCAGATTGAGTGTCAGGCTTTACAAACTGGCAAGTGTGCCAGACAAAGAACAAGATCTACACCCAAGGAGCTTACAAATACAAACTCAAGACAAAATAGGTTACATTCAGTGCAACATAAACAATATAGTAAATGGTCTGAAGGTGCTCACAGAGTGTGGGCTGAATCTAGAAGGTTTTGTGGAATAACCAATTGTATCTCTCTGTTGCCATTAGACACTGAAAGTGACCAAATTTTATATATATATAAAAAAATATGTGCAAGCACTGAAAAACGTGTTATCAGCCTGAGTTTGGGGTGGCCTTCATATGTGTGAGTGATATACTTTGAGTCAATTTGAGGGTCATGCCAAATGAGTAGCAGAGTGGGAATCAAATCTTTATAGGGCACTATCATGTATTCTGACTGTGCAACGTATTTAAGAAATGTTTTGAATTTTTAAAATATTTAGTGGGTTGAATTTTTTTCTGTCTCCTGTGGTAAAACTGAGCTAATGAACATAAATCCAGCATAGGCCTCTGAGGAAGAAAAAGTATAACTAATACACTTGGTAAACACCTATAAACGTACATGAAAAGCTTTTCTATACATAAAATTACTTTTAATTTAATTATCTTATGATCTACGAGGGCTACAACTAGCAAGTGCTTTGTGTTCCACTGAAAAGCTGGATATCTCTCTCCAACGGTGTATATATAGTTACTATTTCTTTCCTTAGGGGTCATGAGAGATTGTATAACTAGTCCAGGACTAAAATATTGTTCATTCTGGAAATTGGGCTTTTCTTACGGGAAGGAGTGTGGAAAGAATCCCAAATGTGGGGAGAAAATAGGAAATGCATTTGTGGCAGGTGGGTTTTATTTTAATGGCAACTATCGGAAGCTGTTCAAAGTTTGGAATGTTACACATCTCCCACGTGGGAATGGATTAGCAAGCAGAGTGCAGATGAGGCTCTCCAAGATATGTGGCAACTCCAAGCATTCAAACATCATGAGTCAGACCTCAAAAAAATCAGAAATTGGCTCTAAATAATGAGATTTTAAAAATTTTTAGGGTTATTTCTGGCCAAGTGGACAAGGGCACTCAGCTAAGTGGATTTCTCTTACTGTTTGCTTCTTTGTTTATCTGCAAAGTAATTGAACCCTGAATCTGAACAATTTGAAAATTTCAGGAAATGTTCTAGGTGTTTATGGATAGAACCCTACTGATTTTGGTGAAAACTGGAAAAACTGAAAGGTGACAATGAGGGGGACACACAGCATCTGGTTAACAGACCCACCAGCTTTCATCAGGTCTCTAATTACCTGAAGGTCAAAGAAAAGGTTGATGATGGCCATTAGCACCTTCAGCATAACACCCCCATCTCAGCTCTGTCCATCTTCTGAATAGAGCTTGAAAACATTGACACCTTGAAAGACTTCTCTCCCAGACAAAAAAGGAATGGGTTACACACAGAGCACCTGGCATGGGGAGAAAGAAGGCACAAGGATATGGGGTGGGGAACATGGGGGACACCGCATCCTTGGCATGTGGTGGAGAAGGGGGTACACATAGAGCCCCTGGCATGGTGGAAAAAGGGAGAATTAGGGGTATGGGGAGAAAGAAGAAATGAGGGGCACACAAAGTTCCTGGAATGGAGAGGGTGGTTGCAATGAGTCCTTGAAATAGAAGGGGTTGGGGGAGTGGTACACAGGAAGCTTGGGACAGGAATGGAGGAATGCGAGGGGGCCCTGGTGTGGTTACTGCACTTAGCCTACAGAAGCAACAAAGTTTGCAATCCTCTAGTTATTCTGGTTTCAGAGATTTTAGAATGTATTTGATTCATGATTTCAAACTTTCTTCTGCAACTGTGAGGGAAACTTACTCCTTTTTTAAAAGGAAGTTGATTTTCACATAATCATGTGACTCCAGGAACTGGGGATTTAAAAAAAACAAATACCATGAGACTCGTGAAAATAATGAACACTCAGAGCAGTATAAATATATGGCTCAATGATTTATAACATGAATACCATATATGGTGTGTGTGGGTGTGGGTATATATTTATACACACACATTTGATGTGGACACAGCGCAAAATGAGGACAGACATATGCATGGAATTAAGTGGAAGGCCTCAACATTTATTAAACATTAATACAGGGGAGGGGGTGCTACCCATCCATCACGCATACTCTCATATATCAGGCATTTAATTGATACCTGTGCAGGGGTTACAGGACTCCTTACCACATAACCCATAACTTGGGATAGACTCTCCTCAGCCTACTCTCCAGGGGCTCATCTCTCTCAGAGTCCTAGCACCCTCTTCCATGCAAGAGGGATAGAGGGTGCATCATGGTGGGGTCCTGGGCCCACGAAGGCCGCAAGATCTCACCTACAGTCCATCACTAAAATCCCAGATCTTTTCTCTCTGGGATCTGCTCATTTTATTCCCTTAACTACATTGGAAACCGGCCACAGGGGGTGACAGTGACTAGCGTGGCTGCTTCCACACCCAACCACACTGCTTGGTGTCATAACACCTGCCCAATATATGCCCTTACTTTCCATAGTCATATGTTAGCACCTGCATCTGACAAATGTACACCTCATCCCTGAGAACTTCCAGCTGATTGTAAACAGATGTCTCTATGCTGTATCACTGAACTCTGGGTCTCCAGGAATAGCTTGGTGACCTCCCTCTTTACTTTCTTTCTGGCCTTGTCCACGTGAGTTTCCAGCTCTTGCCTGTCAGTGAGTGCAAAAGTGGTATGAGCTGATCCCACTGCATGTCTCCTCTGGATGTGAATAGCTTCAGCCCTGAAGCCAGCTGAGCTCCAGCTGCCGTCCTAGCTGCCCAAAGCACTAGAGTGCCCACAAATCCACACATTGTGTATGCTCTGGGTAGCTTCTGAAACAAACAAGTGCATTGGGTTAGTTATATTTTGCCCTTCCCTGCCATCTTTTCTGTGGTATGGACACAAGTCCTGTAACACCTTGATTACCAGTGCCCTATTGCCTGCACCTATCACAGGCCAAAACCCTCTGCAGCCACTGACATTTATCCCAGTCAAGACCTCTTGTCCTGATCTCCAATTTTGCAGCCAAAATAAAGGTGAAAGGCTTTCTTAACCATAGTGGTTATACTGCGCTTTTGTGATGCAAAAGTCACTTCACCACAAACATAGCAGAAGTTATCTTCACTGTTCACACAAGTACGAGGCATCTCTGCTCACTTTGGCTAAACAGAAATGTGTCCCTTTGCAAAATCAAACACTGACAAATAAGAGAGCACGACACTGTGTGATTTCTAGAGCTGATATAGGGCAATTTGTTCAGCAGAGTGATGTAAGCTTCGTTATGGTTGCATCATCCATGACTTCTAGGAATAACATGATGTAATTCATATCATGTATGATGCAATACTAGCTTCAGATTGCATCATTCATTGTTTTGCCTAAAAAGCAAGTACTGTCCAAACCCAGTCATAGATTTATTCATAGATCAAGTCAAAGATGTATTTTAGTCATTTCTGGTTTAAATTGAGATCCCTTCCCTTTATAACTCACTTATCCTCCGCCATTCCCATGTCAAGGGTCATATATACTGACCCAATAGCATATCTTGAAAACTAGAGCCAGTCAACAATTTTAAGCATCATTTTCGTTCTCAGTGACCCAGAATTAGTAAAGTTTGACTACATTTATTTCAGAAGCATTTTGGCTGTAGAGCAGTGGTACCATAGGCACAGTGAGACCACTCTGGCAGCCAGCTGAACATCGATTATTTTAATGCATGCTGGGACCTATCCATAGCTGTCATAAGGCACCAGTTCACTCACTCTGAAAGCACCAAAGAAGGCAGCAACAAATGCTGCTAAAATGGCCTCCCTCCAACAGCTGTAGACCCACAACGGAGCCTTTGACAGCTCTGTCAGGGTTTCCTGTCTCTGGTTTCGGTTTCTCTCGCTAGCGCGGCAGCACCCACTCTGCTGGACCATCCTTGTAGGAGTTTCCATACAATGAAATGCCCGTATGGGTCTGGGAAACCTGCCAACCTACTCCAGTAGAATAGGCCTACTAGCCAGCCGGCGATAGTGGAGGAATCCAGCCCGTGGTGAGTCAAAGGCACCACATATCACACCACCAGGTGTAAGGGGATTGTCTGCCCACAGTAAAGTCCTTCCTGTGCCTTAAATTCCACAAACTCCTTATAGGACCTCAGAGTCTGTGATAATACTGCGTCCTCAGCTAGTCCCACAGTGGTCATGAGCCAAGGTTCTATAGTTGTTGGGACATCACCCATGGATCCCTGCTGTCCAGTGGGTCGAGTTCCCAGAATCTGTCGTCCTGAAATTGAGAGAACATCAGCAACACAATTATCCACTTCAGGGGTATGCACTGCATGAAAAGGATATTAGAAAACTCCAGGCAGTGTAATATATGAAGGCACTTAAAAAGCAGCAGTGCCCCTGCCAAGAGACTCCCTCAAGCATTGTAGCCCCGAAAGCACCTCAGAGCTTCAGGGCAGGGAGCAAGGGCTGGCAAAGCAGAGAGCCGTGCATGAGCAAGAACAACCAGGCCCCCAGGAAGAGAGCCACAGCGCTGAATACCATATACAGGGGTGGGAGGTGGGGAGTGTAGTGACTGTGTGTATATATACACATATCTAGTGGGGAGTGAGTACATGCGTATATGCTTACTTATCAATACATAGGGCCTGCTTCTTCTCTGATTTACATCCTCTAACTGAGGAAGTAGTTTCATCACAGTCATGTTATAATGATAGAAAATTGATGTAGAAGGAGATTGTGTGTGTGTGTGTGTGTGTGTGTGTGTGCGCGCGCGCGCATACATAGGAGCTGAAGCACTTTTGAAAAGCAAAAGTCTGGTTTTGCCAGGGAAATAGATTGCTCCTGCATCTCTAAGATGTCTGGAAGCCAGAGGACTGTCCTAGAAGGAAATCTGCCTATGACTGTGATTTTTTTCCCTCCCCTCCTCCACTGCTTCCCCCCATCCCCAGCAAATAGGGAGTCCTGATGGCCTGTGCTAGCAGACTGGGGCCTAGGAACGAGGAAATTTAGAGTATGTTCAGAAAAAAACCCAAAAAAAAAAACACACGACAGCAAATCTCAGAGCCCAGGTTTGCAGACTAGGGCTCACACTCCCCCACTAAAAATAACAGTGTAAATCAGGCTGGACCTTGGGCTAGGAAGTCCAGAGTGTAGGGTGGGCTTCAGAGCCTGAGCCAGAACATCTACATGGCTGTTTCTGAGATCCAGAGCACAAGCCTGAATCTGGAGATATGGTCTCTGAGATTCACTGCCGTGGTTTGTTTTGTTTTTGTGGGTTTTTTGCAATGTCGACATACCCTTGCTGGCAGAAACCCCTGTCCTTTTGCTGGCAGGAGAGGACATAGGCAGCCAGTCCATGTGGCATGAAGGAGAGGAATTACTTCATCTCTGCTGGGTGACTTTATAACCTAACTGGCACTGACCTAGAGTACTGCCCCTTTCCCTTGCAGTGATATTCCCTTATGCATCCTCCCCTGACCCTCCAATAGCAATGCATTTCCTGCTCCTTCCCAGGTCAGCTTTCTATTTAGTTTAGTTGGGACATATTTCTCTCCCAACTTTCCCAGATTCCAAATGTGTTGGGCCACAAATGCTATCTGCCCTCCCTTCCACCCTTCTAAATACCTCAGTGTTTGAGCCCTTGGCAGTGCTTCCTTTTCTTCCCTGTGATTATCATGTGATCAGGCTGCTGCTGTTTTGAAACTGTTGTTTGTTTCTCTGCCAGAAGCCACCGTTGCAGGCCATTCTCCCATGCAAAGAACATGGAGAGCAACTCCTAGAAGGAATGAGAGTTTCGGAAAGGAAAGGAAATTTTTTGGAAACACAAAATTGATCATATATTTCAGTATGAATTTGAGTTTTCTGAAAACTGAGGGTGAGCAAAAATTGATTCCATCATGCTTTAAAAGGAAAGAGAAATGAATATAAATCATACAAGCCAGAAGAAAGTTGGCTCAGAATGAAGTTAGGCAAGTTCTTTGTGTGTCTATTTTTCTTATATCATGTCTGAGAAGCAAAATCGCAGTTTCTGATGCATGACCTGAAAATGTGAGTCTGAAATAAAAATTTGCATAACAGTTCCAAGTTAGTGTTCCCAGCTGAGTTATTCTAATTCCTTCACAACTGTATCCTTTAGGCTGAAGATTAATGCAAATTATAGAAACTTGAATGACACAATGAAGGATGTGTTAGAATAATCAGGTTTTCACTATGTAGAAGGGTTACCTTACTGTCCATCCTCTCAATTGTTCTACTGTTTGAATTTATCAAGTATATTTTTCTTTCATTTGCATAATTTTTAATTGCATGATCTATATCAGTTTTGTACAAGCAGCTGCTTTTAATTTTATTTAAATGTATATAAATCAAAATAGCATTTCACATTTTACTGCAGAATTGTTGTCAGGGCTTTTATTTAACTCCCACAAGACTGAAAGTCTGAAAATGCCAGATTTCAAGTATTGGAGCTGGGAGCTGAAGCTCTGGCCAATCTCGGGGGGCTTTTCACTGCTGAAACTCCGTGTCTTGTTCGCTATGAGTGGGATTGCGGCTCTTGGCCAGGACACTCTCATGTGCCACTACAGGACGTAACAAACACTGTGCCCTGGTTTTCGCAGTTCAGAACTGCTGAACAGTTGCCTAGTCCATTTTTCTCCGCACTGGCTTAAACTGGGCCAGCAGACAACCCAGGATTTCCCTTGTCGGTCCTGCTTCCATATTCTACATCAGTCCCTAATTTCTGACAACAGAGAAATGAAAATTAAGCCAGTCTTTGGCCCTAGTCCCCAATTCCTTGGCCTTTTAGGGAATAGGAAGAGAAAATGCCCATGTACCCTACTTTCTCACTGTTCTGGTAGTGTCGGGGGAGGGAGGAGTGAAAAATCTGCTGTTGGATTTACCCCTGACTTTCCTGGGCCTGGAGAATGAAAGATCCTGCTGCTGATGAGCTCCACCTCCACCCAGGTCTGTGCTATAGAAGATGCTGGTAGTGACCCCCATTGTTAAGGTTGCAGTATACATCCTATTATAAGACCCTGTTTTCAGTTGGTTAAAACTTTGCTAAACTCAGACTGTTGGAGCTGAAATTTTCCATGCTGTCTGTCTGTCTCAGGCAGACATCTACCTAAAGTTTCAGCTAAACAGTTCAGCCATTTCCAAGAAAAAGGTTAGGGAAACATATGCTATTTTTTCCTAGTTAAAAAAATTCTTACCATCATTTCACTGAGAAGCTCTAGCACCATCATGCTTTGGAGCAGGGATTTGAAATTTGTCAGGGTGGTCACCCTGATGTCCCTGTGAAAATCTGCCAAGTTATAAGCTTCTGAAAAACTGCAGTTTGTGCATATTCAATAAAAGTTTGATAGAGGTTGGCATTATTATTCAATTAAGTTTTCATCTGCACTGAGCATGCTCCACCTCAGAGCTGCGACAGTTGTATTGCTCCCGGTACTGGGTTTACCATGGTGCCAGTCCCAGAGTCAGCAGAGACCCGTCTGGGTGAGCTGGCCAAGAAAGCTGCTCCTACTCCGCCTGCCCCACTTCTTCCCACCCCTGCTCCACTGCAGCTCTGCCCCTGCTCCACCTCTTCCCAGCCCTGCTCCACTCCAGCCCCACCCCCACCCCCACTCCTCCCCTTCCCCGAGCAACATCCCAGGGGACTGCAGCAGGGGTCGGGCATGCCCTGCACTCACCAGGCAGCAGGAAGTGGAGCAACCCAGCCTGCTCCACGCCACCCGAGAGTGCTGAAGGGCAGTTTCCCCACTTCTCCCCAATCCCAAGGCTAGGAGCTAGGGGAGCAGAGCGGAGCGGGCTGGGGCCGGGTCACTCCACTTCCCACCGCCCTGTGTGTGTGGGGGTCGGTCCTGTCCTGCACTCACTGAGTGGTGGGAAGTGGAGTGAACCAGCCCCAGCCTGCTCCACCGGTTCGTGCTGGGGGGTGGTTTCCCTCTGTTCTCCAAGCCTGGGGAGGAGATAGAGTGATGGGGACAGGGCATGGGATGGAGAAGAGAAGGGGATGGGGGAAGCAGGAGCCAAGCATGTGGATCCCTTTGGCAGCAGCTGGGGCTCCCCTCTTAAGCAGGCCTATCAAACCCTCACCCTGACAAGCCCCACGTCCCTTCATCTGTACCACCCTGATGAGCCCTCTGATGGACTCCCTAGACACCCTCACCACTGAGCCCCAACCATCTACACCCAGACCCCCACCCAAATAAACTCCACCTCCCCTGCACCCAGACCTCCCCACCCCCAGCTGAGCTCCAACCATTTTCATTTGGTCCCCCCTGCACCTGTACATCTCTGTATATCTAGATCCCTCACTGAGCTGCCTGCATCCAGACTGCCCCACACAGAGCCCTCTGACCCCCATCTGGATCTCCCCACACTAAGTCCTTCTGCACTTGGATCCCGCTGCCAGGCTGAGCTCCCTGCTCATGTCTGGTGTGCCTGGTGCAAAAGGGCAGAGTGTTTCTGTGGCAGGCACGGCCCTTGGGCTGTGTTAGTGTCAGGTTCAGCCTCACTGCCAAGTCCCTAGTCCAGGGGGAAGGGGGCTGCAGGGTATTCTCCCACCTCCATGCAACCGGTGGCCTGTGCTCCCTCCTAACAGCCAGTCCCCATAAAGGATAACAGCTTGTACTACTACCAGTTTGAGGTTCTGTAGAAAAAAATAGTATGTGATCATATAATTAAAGATCATCTGTGATGAATTGGGCCTATATCAGTACAAGTTATGAATTCTGATTGATATTGGAAAGTTGTATTATGAAAAACCTGCTGTATTATAATAGTCTATATGTATGTGGATCCACCATTGCTGACAGGGCTTGTAGCAGATACACAACTGACAGGAACAGTAGGAAACACTTAAGGTTAGCAACAATATTTAGACCTCATAAAGCTAAAAAGCAGCACTAGACTTATAAATTCAGTTTAAGGTTAACCCCTCTTTCTCTCCCTCTTCCCCTGCAAAGGGTGGGGGGAAGGTAAGAGTAGTGGAAACTTACCAGAACTAGAACAAAAGAGACCAGTTGACTGGGGGAGCGGGGGGATTAAATAAAGAAACACAGAGGAATGGGGGGAACCACAGAGGAAGAGCAAAATGGGGCAAGAGTGAGCAATGTCACAGAAACTGCGTAATGGGCTCCAGAAAGAAGAGGGCACTAGCATGGGGCACAAGGCTCTACTTGCTTTCCTGAGCCAAGATGGCCTCAAGGATTTTGGCAACCCAAGAAACTCAAACCGAGGCCCAAAGAATGCCTGGAGAATGCCTGAGAAAAATGAGACGGGGACATGTGTTTAGTGTTTAGCGTTTGGTATGTTCTGTTCTCTCCCTTGTTTTGTATGATTAAGTATAAAAGAACATAAAGGTGTTAGACTGAGCAAATTATGTCTGTTGACTGCTTTACACCTACTGTGTGCCCTGAGAGACTTGAACAATAAATTAGAAGTGTCACACCTTTGGGATGGAGCTCTGGGATAAGGGTGTATTTAAATAACTGTGGCATCTCTGAAATCAGTGCTGGTCCTGGGGATCTAGGGCAGGTGGGCTGAGGAGCCCCATTTCTGAGAAACGGTAGCAGACTGAGTCAGTGCCCAGAAAATGTGCCAGAGAGACCACAGGAGAAACCCTTGATTCTGCCCAGCCTCTGACTCATTTGGTTATTGGGAACCACAAAATCCCAACACACTCCATAATCATATCATTCAGTCCCAACATCTGGAGGTTAACATTACTATTAACTGTACACACTATGTAAAGTATATATAAACTCATATTAACATATGTTATCTTGCAATGAGGCTACTCATGACAGTAAGTGCAATTCCAAGAAATAAATGCAAGGCTGGGCTCTAATGTAGGATTTAGTGTTTTAGTTTGTTTTCTTTTCTTAAATGCACCCTTAAAAATAATTCAAGGGTGATACAATTAAAAAAACTTTTTACCAAAAATGTTATTAAAAAAATCTGTTTGTAGTATTGTTGTAGACTTATTGGTCCCAGGATATTAGAGAGATAAGGTGGGTGAGGTAATGTACTTTTTTGGACCAACTTTTGTTTGTGAATTGACAAGCTTTCAAGCTTACACAGAGCTAGGGTTTCCAGGTGTCCGGTTTTGAACTGGAACACCCATTCAAAAAGGGACCCTGGTGACTCCGGCCAGCACAGCTGACAAGGGCATTAAAAGTCCACTCAGGGGGGCAGGCAGGTTGCCTGCCCGGTTCCGTACAGCTCCCGGAACAGCCAGCATGTTCGGCTCCTAGGTGTAGTAGTGGCCAGGGAGTCTCCACATGCTGCCCTCAAGTGCCAGCAGACAGGGGCAGGAGCTTCCCTGGGCACTCCAGTGCCTAGGAGCTGAACAAACCAATCGCTTCCGGCAGCCGCCTAAGGTGACCAGTGCCTGGAGCCCACAGCCCAACCCTCTCCCCCAGCCCTGAGCCCCTTCCTGCACCCAAAGTCCCTCCTGGAGCCCGCATCCTAAATTCCCTCTCACACCCAAACCCTTCAGCCCCAGCCAGGAGCCCCCTCCTGCACCCTGAACTTCTCATTTCCTGCCCTACTCTGGAGCCCACACCCCCCAGCTCAGAGCCCGTATCCCGTTCCGTACTGCAACCCCATGCCTCAACCCAGTGAAAATGAGCAAGGATGAGGGAGACTGAGCAACGGAGAGAGGGAGGAAGGAGTGAGTGGTGATGGGGCCTGGAGGGGTGGGGCCTCAAAGGAAGGGTGGAGCCTCAGGGGAAGGAGCGGGGCAAGGGTGTTCAGTTTTATGCAAATAGAAAGTTGGCAACCCAACACAAAGCTCTTCTTCAAATGACCTCTTTCTGAAAAGAGCTCTGTGAAAACTTGAACACTTGTCTTTCACCAACAGAAGTTGGTCCAATAAAAGATATTATCTCCCCACCATCTATCAACATTTTTTTGCCGCTTATAACTGAAATGTCAAAATATCCAAAACATTTCAGCCAGCTCTAATTAACAGAAAGAAACTTGATTTTATTGTATCAAGTTGTCTAAAGAGCAGACATTTTTCAGGAGGTACAACTGTATTACAATTAATGTTCCTCTAGAATAGGATTTTTTTAATATATAATTCAGTCACCAGTGTAAAATGAAAAGCTGAGGCAGCCATGTTGGTTGTTGGCATATGGATGGTGAGTTCTGAGGGCAGTAGCATGTCAAAGTACAGGAATTTACATCCTACATAGTCATTGAAAACAATGTGCTTTTATTAGCCAGGCAGAGAGGAGAGAAGATATCTTGACTCATCTGTGTGGTAGTTTTCAAAAAACACCCAGCAATAACGTCAGTGGAACCACTCACTATGTAATAGCAGTAGGTCCTGTTGTAAATATTAATAGAATCAGCCCCTTAATTAGTACAGGTGGCTTCCTCATGTGAATTGTTGCAAAGCAACTTCTTAACCAGTCCTGTTACTTTTAAGAGTTAAGTACTTCTGAAGAGATTTATTAAAATTTTAATCCAAAAGCAGCTAGAGATACTCTTTCCACACTTGAATAGCTTTTTTTTTGCCTTTAATTTTCTCCTGCTATTGTATTTTCTTAACCTAGTTTTGTGATGTAGTTACTCCAAGGCATTTCTATGAAGTCAGTTCCTGATGCTTCAGTTAAGCTAGAATTCATAGTTTAAGTGGCATGAGCAAACAGTCTCAAAAACAATTAATTTTATGGAGTTTTGCATATTTTCCCTGAAAACTATCTTGTACAGTGACATGAAGGTTGATCTTCCTAAAGATTAAAATTGATAGACTTGAAAAACAAGAGAGTCAAAATTTTTGACAATTTCTTCAAGTGATAGAAATAGAAGTGTAGTGTAAAGGAGACACACTAGATTTTCATTTTAATATTAGCACTGAAACACACTATAACAGGAGAAATAAAAGAAGAAAGATGCTTTGTGGGGTAGTATTTGCACTCTTGGCAAAATTCAGGCTCTGTGTACAATGGTACATGTTTAACTTACATTTTATAGCTTCATGGTCCAAATTATGGATTATTACACTAAAATAGGATTACTTCGGCCGATCGTAGCACATGAATTCTGTGCACCAAATGATACATTACTGCATGATTTTGTGCCCAGTTACGCAATTCCCTACACACTGATTGTGGGAACTCTGGTGGTATATAGTAGTGTGTAATTTTTCAGTAATCATATCCTGACTATTTAATTGGCTGACAATCATATTAGCCATTCAGAAAACAGGGATTTGCATAATTAATGTATGGATATTTCTCAGTAGTGCTGTGAATATGCAAATCTGTCCAACTCAGCTTGGACAGCTCTGACTGGCTCTTGTACTTAGATTTTTCAGGGGTTTTTTTGCCTTCAACAAAGATTTTTCCTCAGCTTCTCACTTCTTTAAACTGATATGGAAAAATGTCAAAATTTAAAAATCTTAACTAAAAAACTACATTGTTTTTTTTTTTTTAAAAAAAAAAGGTTAACTCTTTCTTTCATCCTCCTTCCCACCCTCCTGCCCTTTTTCTCCTCTCCCCTACAGATCAATCTCAATGACTTTAAAAGCATTTTAGTGTGGTTGGTTGTAGTCATGGAAGAATAATAATAATAAAAAGACTAGTTCAAACAATTTTACTGATAAATAATAGTGTTCTAATTTTTCATTCTGATTTTGTGGAAGTTCTTTTCAGTACCATGAAGACTTCCTATCTTGGCTAGTTTTCCATAAAGTACAGACATACTGCCTCCAAATATTCTTCTTGTGCTTATAGTTTCAGGGCACAGGAGGGAAGGAATATTTTTCTGCTCTACCAAAGTGAAGAGGAGGTATTTGTTTACGTGCATTATCCAGTGGGACACAATGTGATATGTCTTGAGTTATTCTCTTCCTGTGAAGGAGCCTAACCCAGTGCAACTTGATATCACACAACTCACGTAGAACAATGGAAGTGTAAGGAAATGCTGGGTTTTTTGTTTGTCTTTCATTATTTTAAAAAATCACAGGTCCCACCTATGCAGGATACCATGTGATGTGTCTTGATTTATTCTCAGTCTGTAAAGTCCCATTGATTTCAGTGGGAGTTTTGGGCAATGCAAGGAATGTAGGCTTGGGTCCTTACTTTGTTAAAAATACATGATTTTTACCTGATAAGTCACTAAAGCAATTATAGAAACATTGAGCAAGAGAGGGCACTCACAGTTTCCTGAAAGTGATTCATAAGTTTCTAACTTAATGGAATAATGAGTTGCCTCATGGCACCCAGGTACCAAAGACTTAATCAAATGAAAGTTGTAGTCCACTTCCTGGTTACCTTTGCTGCACGCTCAATTTTAAAGAATTGTTTCAGTTCAATGCAGATCTTAACTGTTGTATAATGCAATTTTAATTACTTATTGAATATTATGCATTCTGCTTGCTCACGTACTTTTATATCCTCTGAAAAATGTCAGGTCCATAAAATCTGTAAAGCAGGAACCTACCCTTTATTTTCTAGTCAACACTAAGGAAAAAGGCAGTCTCCACCTGTAACATGCTGTCTTTCATCAGACTGAACTATTCAGGAAAAATGTCAGATTTTTTGCCTTTTAGTAAATCTAACTTGAAGAATGATTTTTTGTCAGTTTTGCTGTTGTAGATTTCTTTCAGGCAGTCATCTAAGTGCTGTCTTGGGTCATTAGCTGACCTGACAAAGGAATTGTTTTCAACTGGATGTTGATGTGGTTTCATGGTCCTGTTTCTCCCTTCATAGCAACTTTCTGTTATATATCTAAGAGGCAGGTTTCAGAGTGGAATTCTCTTCCTTTTTTTTCTCTGTGATTTTCCATTATTGACTTTGTTCTTAATCAGCTTTTCCATTATGAACTTTGATTTGGTTTCCATGGGCTTGTCTACATGGTGCATTAGTCCACACTAGAGGAGTGTAAGTGCTAGTACCCACTAGCATGTTCCACATTGGCTGGCCCTGCTGGAGCTTTCTTTAGCTTTGGCATGCAACTAAAAAGAAGAAAATCTTCCATTTCGACTTCCTTGGTTTGTAAACACAATGCCTCCTTCCTCACAGTCTATGACAGTTATAAGATGATATCGTTTATCACATGAATTCTTAGTTACTTGTTCCAAGTGGAAAAATCACTGAAGTCAAACAAGTGAGACTTTGCACTGCTTTTTGCCACACCTGTCTGTGAGAAAGATAGTTCTTGAGCAGTAAAATAGCACAAAAATGGATGAAAAATATGGTGATATTTCTGTCAAAACTGAAAAGATTCAGTTTTTTGATAGCCCCAAAATATTTCACAAGTTTTCCATTTCACCCACTCCTGCTTTGATGCCACCTAAAAGAACACACCACACCAACAGGCTTATGTAGCATCATCTCTCATTAAAACTCTCTTAAATATATCAGCCTCAATTTTTTGTAGCCTTAAACAGATGACTAAACTCAGTGTATAATGTATAAAGTGTATAAAGGGTTATTTCTTGTGCTTAGGAATTTAAATAATGTTGTGTAATGTGTCTGACTTCTTGGCTGTTTCCAGACTTGCAACAGGGGTCAACTTATGTCCACACCTCTCAGTAGTGGCCAATAGTGTTTGCCACAGATTACACACAGCAAAATCTGAGATACCAGATTTTTTCTTTATAGCTGAGTTGGGAAATAACTGTGACAGTTGTGTAAAATTTGTTGGCAAGTACTGACTTCTTAGTGGCAATCATACAATTACAGCAAACTCTCCCTTTTTAATCTGTTCCTTAAATTTGAATTCCATATTGTTGGATTTGGGCCAGTGTGTCCAAATAAGATTAAATTAACATTAGACTAAACAACAAATACAGTAGTTTATTTGGGATTGTTCTTTGTTTTTTTCTGTGTTTTTTCTGGGAAAACCAAGAGAAAACATACTGTGGAGTATTTATTCCTAATATTTTTTTCATACTGTTTTGCTTTTGTGTTAGTATTTTAGTGGCTTGCATCAGAAAAGCTATTTTTTATTTCATTAGCCTATTCTTTTAAGGTAGAGTAATAAGAAAGAAAAGTGTGGTTTAAGGATTGGCCAGTGTGAAGTCACAATAGGATACCTACTGTTATAAGATAGGAGACAACAATAGTGTCTCTTAAACTTATCTATGTGTAATCACTAGTATAATTAAAACTAATGATGTGCTAGATAATAAAAGTAATCTTAGCTGTCTCCAGGTTTTATAAGCAGGGTTTAACTGACCTCAGTTTTTCAGTGACCAGTGTGTCAGAGTTGTCATGTCCATGGGTTTCCTGTGACTTTTGGAATCAGTCTTGAAGTCAGACAGTTACAATTTAGAATGTTTTTATTCTGCCCACAGCTTTGTAGACAAATAGCTGCTAGCACTCCAAAATGATTAATATGTGTTCCAAACAAGACTTGATTTGGGTACTTAACCTCTCGTTAGTCAATAAAAGTTCATGAGGTGGAAAATCATAACTTTGGAAGCCAGTGAGGATGTTGGCTTGCTCTGGATAGTCTCTTTAGATTTGATAGCTCAGAATCCAGTGTGTTTTAATGCTTTTTTTAAAAGATCTGTTTACAAGGGCATTCCCAGCAGATCTGCCCATAAAACCAAAATTCTCAAACTTGAATATGGAGTCTACACTGGGGCTTTGGTCAGGTTCATCCGATGAAGGCCTGGTTTACATGTAAAATTTAGGTCAAAAATTCATACCCTGAGAGATATAGGTAAGCTGACCAAAGCTGCAATGTAAACTCCGCTAGACTGACAGAAGAATTTGTCAGTCAACCTACCTACCACCTCTCGAGAGTTGACTGTATTACAGTGATGGGCAAACCCTTTCAGTCACTGTAGTCTGCACTACAGTACTACAGCAGTGTAACTGCAGCTGTGCCACTCTAGCACTTGTAGTGTAGAAATACTCTTAGTAAATAGCCTATAGCCTGATTTTCAAAGGTGCTGATTTAAGTGGGAACTGCAAGTGCACGTCTGAAAAGCCAGCTGCTCATTTAGGTACCAAACATTAGGCTCCCGGGTTTGAACATTTTGATTTCATCTTACTTTTGTTCAAAAAGCCTCATAAATTAGTTGAGTATAAACACTCAGAACTCATACTGCGTGCTTAACCCCTTGATGCTGGCATGTCATATAAGTAGTAGTCCAGAACTTCTAGCTATCGTTATCATCATATTATTTTATAATACCCACAAATGTGCTAGATGCTCACCATATTATCAACATATACGGGTCAGTTTTCAAAGCAGTGCACAGAGGTTTAACTACATAATTCATGTTTACATCCTCAGGAGTCGCACAGCTATTAACCGTAGAGCCCAGTACCCGCAACGCAAGTCAACTGAACTTCTGTTATTGACTTCAACAGAAGGAGAATTGGATGGCTAGATTATGCAAATAATGTTGAACGCCAAGTCTACCTGGTGCTATGCCATGTCTGAAGGACAATTTGATTCTATTCACCCTTCTCTTGCCTACCTGAGAGTTATATAAGAAACCAGTTGGGGGCTTATTTGAATGTAAACAATCTGACACCTCTCATCTCAAAGTGATTGTAGTAGCAGTAAACATCTATTTAATGTGATATTACAGAACCTAAGGTTTCTGTTTTGCTTTCAGTAACAGTGCTAGAGAAATTTGTTCTCACAATTTTAAAACAGCAGAAGTTTACAGTGTAACATTGTTACAGAAGGCTCAATATTCCCCACATTTTTACAGTGTCTGGATGTGTTTATTCTCCCAATCCCTTCAAATTTTTTAAAGCCAGTTCTGGCCCACTGCTAATGAATATAAAAATAAAAGGAACAAGCTTAAAATAACATTAAAGTTTTGACATACACCAACAGAAGCAAAAAAAGTCAGAGTGATCCCATTAGCTCAATGCGATCCCATTAGCTGGATTGTTCCGTCTGTCTTCTTTCATCTAAGGGATAGTTCTCACATTCCATTTGTCAGTACTTGACGAGGCAGGCTGCTGAAATTCTTCTCTATACCATAGTTACTTTGAGAATTACATACTCTGCTTCTCTTTTCCTTGATCTCCTTGTTAAGGTTTTTCCAGTTTCATGCCCCAAATTTAGCAGCCAATCACTTTTACTTAGTGTAGAAGTAAACAACATATTACTCTTATTTTAGCAAATTTACATCTGTGAGACTCTAGATTCTTTCAGCCAGAATGATTGTTTAAGAGATCTGACTGATATTTTTCATTTGCTGCATAGTATCTCTGTATTGTGTACACCAGGTCTTTTGTATACCATATAAACAATCCTGTCATCTCCTCTCCTGTGACAGATGACTCCTGAACCAGGTTACTTTCATCCTGAAAAACACATAGCTCTAGGCATATTGGTTGTTCACGCTCTGCTCTTTGGATTCTGTCTGTGAACTGTGTTCTTTTCCAAAGTTTTAGATGGTGCTAAAAACTCAGCTTTGTGTTTTTCCTGGAGTGGGCTGTTTGGGTCATAGACCACAAGGCTACAATGAAAGCATAGGACACAACCAACATGCCTCCTGATTACTGCCAGTATACAACCATCCTTTCCTTCCCTCTGAATGCCTACAATCACCTTAGGCCATATCCAAAGCCCGTTGAAGTCAGGAAGAGTCTTTCCACTGACTTCATTGAGCTTTTCAGCACTAAAACTGTTTAACAGTATGTAAGGCTCATAGGACTCTGGGACAATTTGAGATAGCAGCCACCTAACTAAGGTCACAATTGAAGCAGGAGGAGAAAAGTCAAGATGATTATCACAATGTTGTCATTTTAAGACATGATATATCATGAATAACTAAGGCTAGGGGAAAATAAAAGGATTCCCAGCTTTCCATTGGTGTAGAGCGTTCATTTCTCTGGTGGCTCCTAAGATAGCATACTTTAAATTAATCATCAGTTCATCAGACCAGGCGAAATATAGGCTATTCACTGAGCAGAGACAGATTCTTTGAAATAACCTGGTCAGACACAGAGTCTTTGAAGTAACATTTCATTCCTAGAGAGTTTGTATAAAATGGTATATGTAATTTTAAAAGCTTAGGCTGTGTACTGTAAGCAAAGCTTATTGCGGCTGCACTCTACTGAAATGCCATTCCTAACCTTACTGAGAGGATGTCACATGACATTCAATGAGTGCACCAGGATCTGAGGTCTCCAGAAGAACCGAGTAGGTCTTCAGGGTTGGCATGAACCCAGAGGTGTGAGTTTCCTACATGCCCCGGAGTGATTATCAGCTCTTAACTAGAGGAACGTTAGGCCTGTTGTTCAGAGCTGCTGAGCACCCTCATCTCCAAGTAGGTGCTCAGCACCTCTGAAAATCATGGCCAGGAAGTCTCAGGTTGGGCATCCTGAATCAGAGGTAACTTTGGAAAATGTTGTTGTTTATCTCTTTGCATTTTAGTCTTCTGATCTGTAAAATGGGAATAATGACACATTCATCATTGGAAAGTACTGTGAGGGCTATATAAATGTAAGTATTAGTTATTAGTCTCTTTGCTACAATTTAGGTGGGGTAAAAAAGTATTCTGCGGCAGTGTCGCAGGGCAGAGATTTTTAAAACCTCTGGTGCCTGCTAAAGACCCTTCTTCCCCCTGTTTCCCTGCAGCGTGGCTGGGATACAGGGATAAAGCTCTCAGCAGGGAGTCCAACTGACGGCCCTAATTAGGGCAGACTCAGTGCAAGCTACTGGGTAGGTGGAACCAGTTGGGTTGATGACTGGGGAGGAGTATAAACCCAGGGAAGAGCTCAGAGAGGGAGGCTAGCTAGGCAGGAGGAGAGGGGAGATCTAGCCCTGCCTCTGCTGGTTGAGACAAGCCTCAAGGGGCCAGGCGACCTGGTGAGGGGTCAGTAAGGGGCCTGGTTTTGGGGAAGTTGGGACTGTATCATCACTGTAAATAAAAGAGCATGGGTGAAGCACCTGAGAGGAATGTCTGAGATCCTTTCTTTGACCAGCTTAAGCACGGAGCGCAGGGACTAGGGGAAGGAAACCTGGGCCATCCCGTGACAGGCAGCTGTTGCTTTGCATCCAGTTTTCCAAGACTAGAGAACGCTAATCTGCATTTTTCAGGCAAATGATGCATTGTGAATGACCAGTTATTATATGCGATACTTCACAGGCGCCAAATCTCCTGGCACCGAAGGGTACTCGCCCCCTCGCCCCCGTTCCAACCCCTTCCCCAAAGTTCCCGCCCCAACTCTGCCCCCTCCCTGCCCCATTGGACACCTTCCCCAAATCCCTGGCCTGGCCCCACCTCTTCCCTGCCTCCTCCCCGAGTATGATGCATTCCCGCTCCTCCCCCTTCCCTCCCACAACTTGTTACACTGCGAAGCAGCTGCTCTGCGGCAGCAAGTGCTTGGAGAAGAAGCAGGGAAGGCGTGCTCAGGGGAGGAGGTGGAGGCAGAGCTGAGCTGGAATGGAGGGGGTGGGGCAGGGAGCTGCCTGTGGGTGCAGAGCATCCACCAATTTTTTCCCATGGGTGCTCCAGCCCCAAAGCACCCACAGAGTCAGCACCTATGTGATCCAGCTGGTTTCTCTAGGGTACTCTCAAGATACAAATTACAATCAAGGGGAGCGAGGTGTCAGCTCACCGTTATGCATATGTGTGAGGCCTGTAGCATCCATCAGTTGGAGTGAGAATTTATTCCCAGATATGTCTAACATTTCTTCTACATATGGACAAGGGGTGTTTGGAAAAGCCTCATTTGTAACACGATGTTTTGAGACGGAAAGAACATCTGAACTCTGAATAGGCAAGCCGTATTATTGTATAAGTGCAGGTCTGCAAAATGTTCATGGTCAGTCCATGAACATATGTAGCACTTGGTTATGTAAATAGAGCTGAGTTCTTTTACTTTGGCAAGTAATGGGGTAGAGCATTACTGGGGGAAAACTCGTTGAGAGAAGGAGGGGTTGAACCTGCCAGTGTTGATGGAGGTGGATTTGAAAACCAGTTTAGCGTGGGATGGTTAGACAAGAACAGAGAAACTTGTAAAATGAGTAGGTTGCTGCAGAGTTATGCTTGCTGGGCAAAAACAGGCAAATTATTCTTGGATTTAAAGATTCTGAACTTACAGATTTAAGTAAAGATGTACAGTTTGAAAACAAAAAGCTATCAGGATCATAGTCTCTCTTTTGGGATTATTGTGGAGGATCTTACAAAAGTGTAGAACTCTTAAAAATATTTATTCCACTAATGCCTCAGTAATGGATTTTATTCTAATACTTTTGAGATATATTTATGGACATTTATTTGTGGATTGAATGCACAATCAGTATAATCAAGTACTTGGACCAAATATAATTATTGCTGATACAATAATGTTACTCAGTTTAACAAAATTATGTCAACTATTTATTCACTGTAAAAGTAAACCTTGCTTAAAAGTGAATTTACTTAGCTTTCTCCTCTAGGGGCATCATATGCATTTCTGAGTCATACTTTATCTTCATGGCAATCTTTCCTCTGTAATAGCTTTTAGTACAAGTTATTACAATTCTTTTTGCATAAGATAGGTCATATGAAGTTCAGCTATAGGTGGGGCAGCCACAGTGGGTTGGGGGACAGTCGTAATAGATCCATTTCATTAATTAAGGCATGCATTTTTTTATTAACAAAACCTGTGAGTCAGGTTTAGCCAGCTGGGAGCTGTTCTCATGGTTATCTTTGTCAGAAGGAATATTGTGAAAATAAGGAATTGCTGTACATGTTTTAACTCCTGACTGAACAGAGGAATGACATCAGTTCACCCACTATCCATGAAACAATAACTTGGGGGCATATTATCAACTTGATTCATAGACTCTGAGCTGTGCACTTCCCGTTAATGTAAGAGGCCTGCACATGGAGTACTAAATATGCCCTTGAGGAATTGTCATAGCTATCTCTTGGCTGTTAGGGGGTAAATGAGGTTAATGTCAAACTCCAAGTATCTAAACTTTTAGTAATTCTTCGTATTCTTGAAATAACTTTTTCATATTGTCTTTCTTTAAAATGCTTTTAGAAGCATCAGAATTGTTCCTTTTGGTCTGGTATCCTCATTCTAAGTGTGGCCATTCATGAAAGATTAGAGGAAGGAGTAGAATTTTCCATAGAGCACCTAATTGTATTATTCACGGTACTGAACAAAAAGAGCCCCTGATCCTGACTATGGCTTTTAGTCACCTGGGGAATATAAATAAATAATAATATAATTCCAGGAAACTTTTTCTATGACTTCAGAAGGAGATCCATTAAATGACCTACACAGTGTTACAGTAGCGTGAAACAGGATGGGGTACTCTCATCCCAGTTGGCAAGGAGAAAGGAGAGATTTTGGAGATTGCAAGCCAAGGGGAGGAAGAGCGCTTTTAGCAGAGATGAGGAGTTGTGCTCAGCTCTTCTCCGCTTTCCCTGTCCCATTCCTCCTGCTTCCCCTTATTTTGATCCCTAGATCGACAAGACTGAAAGGATTGTAATTTTATCCACACTCATCTGACTTCAGATGCCATGTGCTTCAGGAATATTTTGGAACAGTGAGTTCCACAGGCTAACGCTGGTTCCTCAGATTTTTGATAGAGATGCAGAGGACCCAAGTTCTCCTCTTTAAAAAAGGGAGAACTCTAACTCTGTCTAACCCAGGGGTCAGCAACCCTATGGCACGTGTGCCCAAGACGGCACACGAGCCGATTTTTAATGGCACGCCTGCAGCATGCCATTAAAAATCCTGCCCAGCCCAGCCCGCTCTTCTCTGCCCCCCACTCCCTCCCACAGGGGCAGGGCACCCTCCCGTCCCCTCCTGCAGGGCAAGGGGCAGGGGGAAGAAGCTTGGTCCTGCCCAGCTCCCCTGCCTCTTCCTGCAGCTAGCTGGGTTCCTGCCCCTCCTCCTCCTCTCCACCCCTCCCTTCCCGCTGGCCGATCAGTTGATGTTCGCTGCTCTGGGCTGGCCGAGGCAGAGAAGAAGCGGGGGCAGGGCCTTGGGGAAGGGGGTGGAATCAGGGCATATCCCCTCCAGTCCCCTGCCGTGAGCCACTCAGGACAGGGGGCTGGGAGCACCCCCAGGACCCCAGCCCACCCCCCCAACCCTCTACCCTGACCCCCACACACACCGCCCCCCAGCCCTCTGCCCTGAGACCTGCAGCCCAGCACGCAGCCCAGGCCCCTGCTCTGACCCCTGTACCCCTCACACACACCCAGTCCTCTGCTTGACTCCTTCACACACACCCCATGACCCCACCCCTGACGCTGGCACCCCCACATGTACCCAGGCCCCCCACGCCCCATGCACCCCCGACATCCTGACTCTTGCACCCTCCCACATCCCCATTCCCACCCCGAGCACCAAATGAGAGCTCCTGCACACACCCCCATTCCCACCTGCACCGCTGTCTCTAAAAGCGAGCTGCCCAGGTAAGCGCTCCACACCCAAACCTCCTGCCCCAACCCAGAGCCTCCTCCCTTATTCTAACTCGTGGCCAGACCTTACACCCCAACCCCCAGCCTGCTCCTTCACCCCCAGCCCTGTGCTCAGTGCACTCCCACCCTCAGTGCAGTGCAGGGAGAGAGGAAGAGAATTGGGCCAGAACCAGGGAGAAGGTAGGTACCCACTCTATGTGGACAGGGCAGGGACCCCAGACCGGCAGTGGGCTGAGTGGGTCTGGCAGCTGGAATCCCGGCTGGCAGGAGCCAGTGGATGGAACCCCTGAGTGGCAGCGTGCTGAGCCACTCAGCCCGTTGCTGGTCTGGGGTTCTGGCTGCCAGCCCCTTGCCAGCCAGTGTCCCAGCCGCAGGCCCCGCTCATCCCACTGCCGGCCTAGGTGAATGGAACCCCAGACCAGCAGCAGGCTGAGAGGGCCAGCAGCATAAGATCAGCATTTTAATTTAATTTTAAATGAAGCTTCTTAAGCATTTTGAAAATCTTGTTTATTTTTACAATACGACAATAGTTTAGTTATAGAATATATAGACTTATAGAAAGAGACCTTCTAAAAAACATTAAAATGTATTACCAGCACGTGGAACCTTAAATTAAAGTGAATAAATGAAAACTCGGTACACCACTTCTGAAAGATTGCCGACCCCTGGTCTAACCAAATGACCCTGATAAGAAGCCCATCTTTCTACTTCCTTTTTAGCTGTAATGGTGAAACAAGTGGTTTGTGATATAGTTTCAGTTCTACTTCTTGAGCAGTTTCATAATTCCAATAAGAAAAAAGCAAAACCCTAATTCAAAAAGTATACAGTAGACTCTCAATTATCTAGGATTGGGTTAACCAGGTTGTGGATTAACTAGGATGTCAAAAAAATACGTGTAACTCTCAGGGCCGGCTCTGGCTTTTTGCTGCCCCAAGCCAAAAAAAACCAAAAAACCACCAGGGTGCAGGGGAGCCAGTGAACCAAGACCCCCTGCCCCCGGTGCAGGGTGGCTGGTGAACCAACCTCCCCTCTCCCCACATTTCCTGTGGATGGTGATTATCCGGGATTTTATTAATCAGGATTATTCTTTTCCCTATCATCCTGTATAATCGAGAGTCTACTGTATTTTAGGTCATGTTCATACTTAGCTTATTCTTTTGTCTTCTCCCAAAAGAACTGCAGTGCACACTGTATTGGCTAGATTTCAGATGCATCCTATATTCATCTTCCTTGTCATGGGTCTCAGAAATAATTAACCATGTGGTATAATGCTATGAAGACACTTCCTTATATTTACGTTTTACCTACATGTTATGGAGACGCGACCTGCAGTTTTTCACCAGAATTCTTGCCTCATTAAGTACCTATAATATGCCTTCCTCTTAACTCAGACTTGCGTACAGTACATGACAGCATAGGTTTTTCCACACATCATTTAAACAGCTCAGCAGTCAGACTCAGCAGGAAAAAAGGAGGAGAAAAGAAATGAAAGAAACTGACTAATAAGCTCCAGGATACAAGATCTGTTTTCATCCTCCGTCCAACACTTACTTCCTGGAGTCTTCTGCTGCTGCTGCTGCTTTGATTTTCTCTAGCAATGGCAAGCTGAGTCCATATCCTATAAGCTACATGTGAGTCACTTAGGCCCTGATCCTACAGTGAACATGTGTTCCCAAGACTTCTCATTGTTAGTAATAAATTGTATTACAGTGGCTCCTAAAGGCCCCAGCCACAGCCAGGGCCCCCGTATGGTAGCTGCTGTACATATACACAGTAAGAAACAGTCCTTGCCTCAGAGAGCTTATAATCTAAACAAACCAGATAAAGTGTGGGAGAAAGAAGTATTCTTCTTCTTCCAGTAATTGCTCATGTGTATTCCATAGTAGGTGTGCATACTCACCATGTGCACCAATGCTATAAAGGGCGCTGCGTGCTCCTCTACCCTCAGTTCCTTCTTGCTGCCAGTGAAGGTGCATCAGAACTTCTCAGCTCCAGCATTGCTGCAGCTTGTCCCTAGCATTTTCTTCTAGTACCTGTCGTTAATTAGTCTTCAGGTTAGTTCAGTTAGTTAGGGTTTTAAGTCGTGCGACACTTACAGACAGTTTATGCCAAGGAGTGACCCGTGCGTGGATTGTTTACACTGTTTGGGCGAGACCCATATCAGCGATCAACATAGCTTCCTCCTTTTGTTGAGGTGGAGTAATTCTGTTGACAGGAAAGTGCTCTCCCATCAACATAGTGCATCTTCATCAGACATGCTGCATCAGTGCACCTGCGCTGCTGTAGCATGGTCGTGAAGACAAGCCCTTAGACACAGTCCACACAACCTGGTTAGTATCAGAACTTGCTCCATTCCTGGGACTTGACTTTATTGATAGAACTGGGTGAAAAATGATGGAAGGAAATTGTGAAAAATACAAAAATTTCAAAGTTATTTTTGTTTTCCAGGATTCAGAACAGACCCTTATTATTGGGGTGGGTTTTTTTACTGAAAACATCAAAAATTTTATCCAAGGGTTTTCTGTAAATGAAGAATTCCTATAATATCTTCAATAACACTTCTGATGAAATGTTATGCTTTTTTTAAAAAAAATAACAATTTTTAGTGAAAAATTTTATTGTCAGATAGAGCATTTTTAAATGTAAATACTTAATTTCAAAAAGTTTTGAACACTTGTATTTATTAACAAATGAATAATAAGATGGCATAGTTTAGTGCAAGTCTTCCACCCAGACTTGGCTACTACTGGAGTCCCTGTTTCTGGGCTGTTCAGCCCAATCACTAGCTCTTCTGTGCTCAAACTCAGTATCTGCCTGGGAAGCCTAGCTTTGAAGTACGTTTCCATCGTTTTTATTCTCTCCATCTGGAGATGCTCCTGCCTTCCCCCTTCGAGGCTTGATGTTGATGGAAGGCAGGGCTGGTTTCCAATCCAATCCATTAATTTCCTTCTGCTCTGGAGCAGGGTAAGAGTTAGCCACCTCACTGTAATGACCAAACCATGAGACCCATAATTTCACCATTGACAAATATTTTCTTATACTTGATTTTTAACAATAATTATGTGTTAAGTGCAAAGCATTTAATGACAGTGATTTCCTTTCTTCAACTACTCATTTATTCCCATATAATACCCTGCACTTTGTTATTGTTTGATTGATTTATATTTTTTATTATTTTATTAATATTGTTTTCTTCTTATATGATTATTATTACTTTGGAAACTCCTGGGTGGCTGATTTACCTGTGTGTATGGGAATAATTCCAAAATATAATGAATATTTTTATCCATTGAACAGCTAGCCCCTGCAGTGGGGAAGAGGTCTTTTACAAATATAAATATAAGGGCTTTTACTTCTTTCATGTTACAGTGTTTTATATTTCAGAGGCTGAAGCACTTTCAATATTATATCCCCCTGTTATTTTCCAAGAAAAAAAGAACCTAGAGTTTGTTGATGAATCATGTCTTCAGAATATTCAGGTTTACCTGATGGTCTGGATCCTGCAATATATATCACATTGGTGTACCTGTGCAAATCCCTTTGAAATCAGCTGAGTACTGGGTAAGGTGTACCAGTCAGGCCACATACTATATTTTGATGTATCAGGGTTTAAATGCTTGAAAATTCCATATGCACTGCTTGTTTAGAGAAAAACATGACAAATGGGAGACCTTCTAATGAGATTCAGTGGCTGAGGATGTTGCCAGTTCAGGGGGAGCATATCCTTTCTCTGTATGGGATGGTCATGGGAAATAAAAATACGCAGGAACTAAGGTAACTGTTGAAAACTGGATTTATTTATTTATTTATTTATTTGGTCCCCTATATTGGATAAAGAATGAAAATCCAGGCCCATTCTGATTTTAGAGCAGGGGTGGTCAAACTACAGCCTACGGACCACATCTGGCCCACGGGCATGTCCTGCCTGGCCCCTGAGCTCATCGGGGAGACTCCTCCCGGCCCCTCCCCTGCTGTCCCTCCACCGCCATGCTGCCTCACAGACAGTGCTCTGGGGGTGGGGCTGTGCAGTAGCATGTCTGGCTCCAGCCGCTGCTGTGAGTGGTGTGGTAAGGAGGCCAGGGCCAGAGTCGCGACGTTGGATAAGGGGGCAGGGATCAGGGTGGTTGGATGGGGGGAGGAGGGGGGAGGTTCTGGGCGGGAGGGTTGGATGGGGTGTGAGAGTTCCAGGGCTCTGTCAGGAAGCGGGGGTGTGGATAGGGGTCGGAACAGGGAGCTGGGGGGATGACTAGGGGGTGAGGTCCCAGGGGGGTAGTTAGGGGTGGGGGGCTGTCTCTAGAGGGGGCAATTGGGACAAGGAGCTGGGGGGAAGTTGGATGGGTCACGAGTTCTGAGGGGGCAGTTAGGGGGCAGGAAGTGGGAGGGGGTCAGATAGGGGGCAGGGCCAGGCTGTTTGGGGAGGCACAGCCTTCCCTACCTGGCCCTCTATACAATTTTGAACCCCAATGTGATCCTCGGGCCAAAAGGTTTGCCCACCTTTGTTCTAGAGGGTGGTGGAGACTATATAACAAGAGAAACCTTGTTAGAGAACCTGAAGCGTACACTTGTATAACAGGTTTTGAACAAGTCTGGTGCAGTATTTACTACTGAAGTATAAAGGGTTGGGTTGCTTGCTGTGTATTTGGAGCTGGCATTTTACCAAGGAAGTAAACTTTTTGATTTTTCATTGTTATTTTGTGACAGCAGAGCTATTTTCATTATTTCACTGCACAGAGTGAAACTCAGTATTCTCTCTCCAAAGCACTGATTTGAATGCATTAATGTAAGTGCTTTTGCATCAGGATAGTATGGTGACAGAACAAATTATTTATGCAGAGGAAAGCAAGATAAAGTTTCTTTTAAGAGTTCTTTAACATATCAGTTTGATAACAGTCAAAACACCTTTACTGCCATTAAATATTTACCAAGACTTGGCTTTTGGAAGAGGGGCAGTTCAGTGCAGTGTGTTTGGCTCCATGCAATGCTATTGATTAGCTATCAGAAGGACATAGTTAATGAGTAACTTGAGGTATTACAGAACACTCCACATTCTTGTCAATTCTTTTCTCTGAAGATGACCTAAATTAAAAGTCAGTTACAACTGGCATTCACCCTGCCACAGATTGCACAAGCGCACCTACGGTATGAACAAAAGGTTCAGGAGAATCAGTTAATCGGTGCTTAAGCAATCCTTTCTAGTGGTTGTTGTCATCGCTGTTGGACTTTAGAACTGAACATGTTTACGTTTAATTAGAGAGGACATACGGTTTACATTGCACAGTAGCTACCAATATCGAATCAGAATTGATTTCCGCTGTCTCTCTCAAATGACTATTTCCTTCAGACTAATTAAAAAAGGCACATAACAGTGACTCATATAAATTTTAAAGCAAGGTAAACAGTATTCCCTGGAGACGAAAATAAAAGTAAATAGCACAGGATGGTCATTAAGTTGAACTTGCTTTTTAAGCTATTCTGCCTGTGTTATAATACGTTCCAGTGTTATCAAACTACTGATAGATCATAAGTATCGCTTTTAACTGAGTGAACACTTTACTGGGTACTTCAGTTTTCAGAATCAATATTCTTATTCCTTTCATCTTTATTATTCTTGCAGTTTATCAAATAGACCAAAGTGATATGCTACTATAGGCAGACAACTCTTTTCCAGGGTGGGCTTTTCCTATTTAAATAAAAATCTTTAAAACTATTCATGAAACTAGGGTAGGTTTTGTTTGTACCTTTATATATATATATATACAACTCCAAATAAACAAGCAAATCTTATTTTCCATGTATATATGTTCCATTTGGTTTTCTTAGGTATGTGTGCTGATGTAAAGTCAAGCAACCATGACAGCACAGATTATTAAAGCTTCTGATCACATATGTCATGGTGCTGGGCCCTAACCCAGCAGGAGAATCAGGGTTCAAGTATGCAATTTGCTGAGCAAACTCAACATCCAGTGAAGTCAGTAAGAATTGAGGGGACTTTGCACCTCCAGAAAACATTCATCACCTCATAGGATGCAGTTCTGAGGCATGACTCTCACTTGAGCTAGAAACAGTTTGCAGAATCAGGCCCATAATAGAATATATAAAGGAGGGTAATATCTACTCCTTTTTATTTTCTACCAAGTTTAATTTGCATAAAAATAGCTGTAATATTTTAATATATAACCAGGGTTTTTAAAAAAGTTTGCTCAGTTTTTAGCAAAAATATATGCTGCTTTGAAACTAGTATGGTTAGAAATACACACTAAGCCCAGGTCTACACTAGGGGAGGGGATTGACCTAAGATACGCAACATCAGCTACGTGAATAGTGTAGCTGAAGTCGACGTATCTTAGGCCGACTTACCTCGGCGTCCTCATGACAGCAAGTCGACTGCTGCTGCTCCCCCGTTGACTCCACTTCTGCCTCTCGTGGCGGTGGAGTTCCGGAATTGACAGAGAGAATGCTCGAGGATCGATTTATCACGTCTAGATGAGACGTGATAAATCGATCCCGGATAGAACACTGCCCGCCTATCTGGCGGGTAGTGTAGACTTGGCCTATGTATAAAAAATTAACCTTTTTAAACCCTTGGGGTAGATCCTCAGACCTCTTCCAGATACTTTGTGCTGCTGTAAACCCTTGACATAGGCAAATTCTCAGTTGACATAAAGCCAATGTAGCTGGCTTTACTCCACCCATTCACATCAACTTCCCTATGTAGGAGGCAGTGCCACACTGTGTTGGCCTCTAACAGTTCTAGTTAATGTAGTGGCCTCCACAAGCCACTATGTGTCTATGTGTGCTGAAGTTAACTTGCACTTAGAGGTCCATTTGACCCCAGTCAGCCTAGGCTGTGGTCTGGTGCAGCTGTTAATTTAGCCCTTTCTGTGTAAAATAATCAGGTTTGTCTGATAGATTTTATACATGAAAACATCTTAAACATCTTTTTTCTTTAAATATTGAGGTCACTCTTAATGACTTGTCAGTTTTACCTTTGATTAATAGATAAGGTTACCTCAGCGTTTTGTGTATTACCTAAACAATTAGATTATTGCAAATATTAAGTTAAAGTTATTTAGTTACCAAAAGCAGTTGGTAAGTATTTAAGGGTGACTAGACTACATGAATTGACAATAAATAAGTAAATAAAAGATAGGTAAAAATTTTCTATAACTTTTAATGGTTGGATAAAACAAAGATGGCACTATTCAAAATGCAGTCATTCTGCAAATTTAAGATCAATTTTACCTAGTCAGAAGAGGTATTTCAAAGATGCAGCAGCAGCAGCGGAGTCACATGGCTATGATGTAGCCTTGGTGCCACATATAATGAACTTCCATCTTGAACAGCCTCTTAAAAGTTTTTCTCCTGTGGCAAAAGTCAGTATGGAAGATATTAGTCGTCTTAAATCCCTCAGAATTGCATCTTCCAACCTCATTCATGGTTGGCCTCATGCTCTTTGTTCCTTCAGCGTCAACTCTACAAAATTTCTATAGAAAGTGCGCCTTCCTCTGTAGGTTGGGCATGACTCCACCACTGCAATTTTCTTGTTCTCAGTTGGTGCAAGACTGCAGCATGCCAGGATTATCTGAATTTTAAGAATTCACAGATTTGTGAATGCCTATACCAAATCCTGAATGCAGCTACCCTACTGTTGTTGTAGCTGTGATGGTCCAAGGATATTAGAAAAACAAGGTGGGTGAGGGAATACCTTTTTTGGACCCATTTCTCTTGGAGAAGAGCTCTGTATAAGCTCAAAAGCTTGTTTCTTATCACCAACAGAAGTTGGTCCAATAAACAACATTAACTCACCCACCTTTTCGCTGTACAAAACCCTGTATACTTTTTCTCATGAACATTATGAACAGCCAGTTCTGTATCAAAGCTCAACAGAAACATTCAGATTACTCACAGAAACATGTAGGAGTCTAATGTAATAAGTAACAATGGGCACCCACAACAATTGCAGCTGCACTAATTTGAAAACAAAATCCACAAATGTGGAAGCAAAGAAACATTAGAACATATGAATGGGAGTGCATTGCAAATAATAGGTACACATGTTTGAGGCTCTTAAAAAATATATCATTAATCTAAACACATACGCACACACACACACACAAAAAATTCAGAATTAAGGCAACAAATCCAGAATATCCTGTTCTGTTCTATATAGGTGCTTATACTGCTTTCATCGCCATAGTATCTGAGTGTCTCCAAGTAGTGCATTAAGCAATGTGACCAACATCTGTCACGTGTTTGTTCTCTCGTCCTGTTCCCAAGGTTAGAAGTGTGTTCAGTCAAGCATTTTGTTTTGGATTTGTTAACATAATATATAGCAACAGATGAATGTGTATATATTATTGGAGAAGGCAAGGTCAAAGAAATGTGTCTAGCACTTACAACAGTAGGTGGTGAGGTTTGTGATAATCTTCTGTTCTTGTGGTATTCATTCCATAGTATGCAATTATCCCCTTTGAGAAAGCTTTATTTCCTGAACAGGAAAGCTTTGCCTCTATTGTAGAAAGTTCACATGTGACAGAAGAGTGAAGTTGTTGACCACAGTCTTCATCCCAGAACCTTAGTCAATCTTTTAAATACCAGGCCATTGAGTGCCTTGATCATAAGGACCAAAACCTTCAATATCCTACAGGAAGCCACTGTAGGGGGAGCAAAGGACAGGTTTGATGAGGTTGCAGTAAGTTGCTGAAGATATGTGCTGCAGCATTCTGTACTAATTAGAATTTCCTAAGTGCTGAAGGGGTCATGTACAGATATATTGCATTACAATAGCCAAGCATGAATAAAGGTAGTTTTCCAGGATGGGATGGAATCTTCTAGCCAAGTGGAGGTGGTAGAAAGCATCATTAGCAATTACTTCTGTGTGAAAACTTAGTGTCAGTGAGGAATCCAGGAGCACACCAAAACTGTGGACAGAATTTACCAGTTGTGGCTGCGTACCTTCAAGCAAAGAAGACTGAACCATGGTTTCTAAACTCTTCAGGTGCTTTCCTCTGCCTATCAGCATCACCTCCATCTTGGTCAGGTTCAACTTCAGTCAGCTGTTCTTTATTCATGAGCTGATCTTTTCCGAGCACAGAGGATTGTTGGTCGTAATCATGTGGTTGTATGTGGTGAAAAATAAATAGAGCTGTATCTTATCTCCATATTGCTGGCACCTGAGTCTCTCATTTCTGTGTTTCACCTAGTGGCTGCATATGAATGTTGATTAGGACCGGAGAGAGAATTCTTAGTGGAACTCCACGAGTGAGGGGTTTAGTAGTGAAGGTGCATTTTCTCATTATGACTCACTGGATGCGTCCCTCTAGGAAGGAATCAAAACATTGTTAGTCCATTACCTGCCACCTCTCTGTTGACAGTGTTAAATGCTGCAGAAGTCCAGAACGACAAGACTGGTTATCTGCCATCTATCCATTGACAGAAGATCATCTACCAGTACACAGAAGCCATTTTGATTCCATGTCCTGTTATGAATTTGGATTATGCCAGGTCTAGGCTATTCACTTCAATTAGATAAGCTTGAAAATGGCTATTGGCTAGCTTCTTTATGAGCTTGCTCAGGAACAGGTGGTTTGACACACTGAAGAGAAGTTGACTAGAACCAGTGTATCCAAGGTGTTCTTTTCAGTGTTGGTCAGACTGTTAGTGTGACCTTAACTCATGTAATTTGGAGGAAACCATACAATAGCAGACTCCAAGATACTCACCTGTGGCAGAGGAGTCCATTCTAGTGGCTGTTTAATGGCTTGTTTCTAGTGGCTGTTTATTGGCATGTTTCAATTAAACATGCTTACATTTAATAATGCAAATTTGACCATTTTTTCACCCTCTTTTGGAGCAAAAATAGTTCAGATTCCTGTGCCTTGTAGGCCTTGTAGGTTCAGGCTTGAAGAAATCTGTCGCAAAGAAGTTATCAGAGAGACTTACTCCCTTTGGGATTCTATTCCATCAGCTCCTCAGATCCTACCTTAGCTAATCACTCGTTATCTCAAGTGATTCAGGACTCTTCACAAAAATCAAAATGCAAAAATGTTATCAAGACTAAAGAACATGCTGAGATCTCAGGTCTCATGAATATAGCCAAATAGAGTGATTGATAAGACAAAGATAATGCATTAATGTAGCATAGATATAGGGCTAGATAGTTGGCCATAAAACAGCTGTGCAAAAGTGTCCTAAATCTCCCCTGTATGGGTAGGTGAGGATTCCCCAAAATGTTGTCAATTTTGTTTTATTTATTTATATTATGGTAACGTTACACAATTATATGCCAAGACCAGCAGTACAATTCTTGTCAATGGCACAATAGGAGAGTGGTTTTGCACCACTGTTGGAGTCCGGCAAGGCTGTCTTCTTTCACCCACACTGTTCAACATCTACTTGGAGCGCATAATGAATGATGCCCTAGAAGTCAGCATTGGGGGACAAACAATCTCAAATCTTTGGTTCACTGATGACCTCGATGGTCTGGCAGGAAGCGAAGATGAAGTTGCCAACCTTGTGAAACGATTGGATGAAAACTCTGCAAAATATGGGATGGAAATCTGTGCAGAGAAAACCAATCTGATGACAAATAAAAGTGATGGGATCAGCTCACATATCAGTCTCAGTGGACAAGAGCTGGAGACAGTGAAACAGTTCAAGTATTTGGGGGCAATCATCACTGATGAAGGATCCAAGGCAGAAATTTGGGCAAGAACTGCGCAAACAGCAGCAGCAATGGCAAAGCTAAAGCCAATTTGGAAGGAGTAAGAACATCCCCTGGAATCCAAACTAAAACTGCTGCTCACATTGATCATCTCAATTTTTCTGTATGCATGCGAGACACGGCCCCTTATGGCAGAACTTGAACGGAAAAATACAGATAGTGGAGATGAGATGCTTCCATAAAATCCTGGGCATCTCCTACTTCAACATCACTAATGAAGAGGTCCACAACATCATCACCCAATGCACTGGGTCATATGAAGACCTCTTGACGACCATGAAGAAACGCAAGCTGAAGTGGTACGGCCATGTAACAAGATCATCTGGCCTATCCAAGATGATCCTCCAAGGGACAATATAAGGGAAGAGAAGAAGAGGTAGACAGAAGAACAGATGAATTGACAACATAAAAGAGTGGACAGGAATGGACTTCGCAGAGACTCAAGCACTGACACACAATCATCAGGGGTGGAGACTATTGGTTGATTAGTCATTGGGGCACCATCACTGATGAGCAATGTGGTTATGGGAGTGATGATGATGATTATGATAACATCTATGGGGCCCAGACATAGATCAGGACCCCTTTGTGCAAGGCACTCTATAAACAAATAGGGAGTGTGACAGAGGTATGTTTGGTGAGTTGGGAAGGGGCATGACCAGAGCACTGCTGTACTCCAGTGATCCCCAGCCAATGTATGAGCCTTTTGGGGACTGTATTGGCTGGTGTAAGTTAGAACAGTCATGATGATGCTGTAACACTGAGGGCTGAATAACCCTCAGCTGTGTAAGTGGTTGGGAAAGTTCATAGGTGGCATACAACTACTTTTGACACACACCTCTCCCTACCTGGACACAGTTCAGATAGGTCTATTATTTGAAGCCATCACATCCAAGATCAGCCAGGAAATCGGTAGATGTACATACTACATCAACCGAAGAGGCAGAAAGGTTTGAACCTTCCTCACCCTCAAACAATTTGTGTGTTGAAATGGATTGTTCTTCAGCCTAGGCCTCCCATATATCATGGGTCTGTACCATCAAAATGGGTTACTTGTGATTCATTTTCCTCTAAAATTATAAAGAAATACATATTTCTATCAATAAATGCATAATTGTTGGAAGAGGATGAGCACATGCCACTGTGTCAGTGAACCAGGTCATAGGCGGTCAAGCCTAGTGGTCAGAAAGGAAGTCAGGCCTCATGGTTGGAGTCCTAAAATCAGAGGCACTGGTTGAGACAGGGTCAGAACCAGGAACCAGGGCCAAGGATCGTAGCTGAAGTCAGAGGCTGAATGCCAGAGCCAAGAGTTGAAGTCAAGAGTCAAAGCTGAGGGTTGGGACCAAATTACAAGAATCAAGGAAGGCAAGAGCAGGAGTAGTTCTCAGGCAGGAGCAATGCTGGGCCAGGACAGGAATAAGACTAGGTGCAGGTCAGGATCTGGACTGGGGCTGTGGAGAAGCAAAGCTAGAACAGGGCTTACAGAGACATGAACACAGGGAATCCGTGGGGGTATGCAATGAACAGCCAGCAAGCTACTGCTGCTTCTGGGCTTAAGAACTGACATGCTGGCTTTCTCAGCTAATCAGGCAGGGTGGTCCATCAGGCAGCCTAGGTTGCTTGTTCGGGAGTCAGGAGTACTGAGCATGAACAGCTGCAGGGCCTTACTCTTGACACATTGTCCTAAGAAGAAGAGGTTTTAATAAAACACACATAGACAGAAATTTTGTGATCATGTTTGTCTGAAAAAAATGGGAGTAATGAAAATTGCTTACATTTATACACAATAGAGCCTTCATCTAGAAGGATCTTAGACTGGCTTACAGTATATAGCATGTCAGAATCACTTTATCCATGACTGAAATGCAATCACCTCTGCAGTGAAACGTGTAACAGTGAACATTAGATGCAGTATTGCTCAGGGCCAATATTTTCAAAATGGGTGTCTAAAATTAGGCTCCCAAGTCTATATTCAAGTATGTAAATGGCTTGATTTTTACGAGTGCTGAAAAACCCATTCCCTCTCATTTAAGGTGATGCAGAAGGTTAAATGTTCAGCACTTTTTGAAATCAGGTCACTTGTTTAGGTACTTAAATACTGAGTTAAGGTCTATCTACAGTGCAGTTAAAAACCCCACATCTGGCCTGTGCCAGCTAAGGGGCTGTTTAATTGCAGTGTGGACATCAAGGCTTGGGCTTGAGCCTGGGCTCTAGGACTCTGCAAGGTGGGAGGATCCTAGAGCTTGGGCTGCAGCCCAATCCCAAACATCTACACCCCATCCCCTTAACGTGAGCCCTGCAAGCCCAAGTCACCTAGCGCAGACCAGCCTCAGGTGTCTAATTGCAGTGTAGACACCCCAAGGGGCTTAACTTTAGGCTCCCATTTTTGAAAATCTTGGCCGAGGAGACTAAAAATGAGCAATAGCATCCTCAATTCGCAGCTTTTAGCACTACTTCCAAATATTATTGTTTACTTTTTCTAGTAGTTCTCAGTAGTTGCCCACTAGAATAAAACATCAGTCAATATAGTTTATCTGCAGCTACTAATATGATTTTATTTTTTTAATGCCTCTCCTCTGTGGATTTCTCATGTCCCTTCATGAATTATGGATATATTCAAATGTCGCAATTTAATTGACTAAGTGCTTCACACCATTTTCAAACAACCTCAGGTGCTAGGTGTAATGACATACCTATGTTCTAACCTTTAACTTTTAGATTTCTATTAATTCATCCATATTTTACTTATGCATGTATATTATATTTTAATTTGTATGTGATTTCCCTATATAGCTTGATGTGTGGGATGTTTTCTGTATAAATGTTTTAACAAAAGGAAAGGAAAATAAATATGCCACTGCACACCAGCACCCTGGATGCAAAGTATGGCTGGTGTGTTTTATTCACCCTGCGTTTCAGATAGGAGACTAGGACAATACACTTTAAAGAATGGTTGATATTTTCATAGTCATCATTCAGACATGACTTCAAGTCATATTCATCAATATGGTAACAGCTTTCATCAGTTTCTAGTATACAGGCAGTAGTTCTGAAGTACCCTAACCTATGATATAAACTGCCTACTCATTATAACGTTTTCATTTCTACCACCTTCGTTGTAAATGTGCTCCCTCAATTTCTTCTACTTCCCGTTTCACCCACAGGTGAATGATAGAATAATGGAAAATAGAAATGGAGCAGACCTACTGTCTAGTCCATCACCTGGTCAGTGCAGGGACATCCCCTACTCAGCATTTGAAATGGGAGTACATCGAAGCACACTATGGAACTTTTAGTATGTGGTTGCAGGGTTCACATGGCCAGTTAGTACTCAGCAAGCTAGTGCTCTGTAGATTCACTCTCTGGCTTGCTGCACACTAAATCACTAAATAGACAAGCCCTTAGTTATTAATCAATCTACACATAAGTTGTTCTTTTAATCTTTTCTCATAAATCAGTCCCTCCAACCCCATTAGGTAAGTCTACACAGCAGTTAGAAATCCGCAGCTGACCTGTGCCAACCAACTCGGGCTCACTGGGCTCAGGCTGCGGGACTGTTTCATTGCTGCGTAGTCTTCTGGACTCAGGCTAGAGCCTGGGCTCTAGGACTCTGTGAGGTAGGAGGGTCCCAGAACTTGGGCTCCAACCCGAGCCCAGAAGTCTATAGATCAATGAAACAGCCCCGCAAGCCCAAGTCAGCTGGCATGGGCCATATGCAGGTTTTTCTTTGCTGTGTACATATAGTCACTTTTGTTGCTGTTCTTTAACTCCATCCATAGCTTCCTGGTACTGAGGAGCTGAACACGGTACTCCAGATCTTGCAGTGAAGGATTATTACCTCTATGCTCCATGGCTTGATGTCTCCATGAATGCTCCAAAAATCATATAAAATACAGTGGGTGAATGCATAGCCATGGCTGATAGAGGCTTTTCTATGTGAAATAGTTGCTAAAGGTAATTTACTTGTTATATAAATGAATCCAAAATGGTGGCTGTGCATGGCAAGAAATTGTGATTACCATAATACAAGGAGCTATGGATATAGAATTGGCCCTGTGATTGCCATCTGATAGTGATAAGTAACATATTTCTACCTAATATAGAGAAACTAATTTAAGAATAGTTTATCTTTATTTATACCAGAATCAGAAAGGATTTGAGATTTCTGACTCTGAAAAGTTGACTGAGATTGTTTGGAGTTGGGCTGCCCTGTGCAAACTGTATTTCAGAAAAGCACATTAATTTCATGAATTTATTTTAGTCAGTTGTATTTTTACTCCCTTTGGACCGTATTCTGATATCTTTACCCATGCTGAGTAATAACTTACTTCACAAGTAATCCCATTGAAGTCAATGGGACAACTCATGCTGTTCAGAATGAGTTAAGGGCATCAGAATCTATCCCTCTGTTTCATTCTACTCACTTATTTCAATATTTAATGAGAAAACAGCTGAATCTTCCATTACACACTCAATAATTCATTGTGATTAATTCAATTTCTTGTAAATCACACATCCAACTTTATCATACAACCTACAGAAAAAATGTTTAAATATGGCACAGATTTTATTTTTAAAGAGTTAATTTTGGGATGTAGTCTATTTTTTTTTAATCTGAGTTTTTCACTCTTTTTTTTCTTTTGGAATTTTTAAACATCATCTGTACACTTGAAAAGAAGCTTAAAAATTATATGTTGTTTTTAGTTTAGAGGTTTCTTGAAATTAATATAAAGAGATTTTCAGCTCAGTGTTATATCTCTGCATTTCCAGTATTCTTGTTTTTTTATATAATAAAGATCTTGCTCCAGAATTAGTTTATACTGATATATGTGTAATATTTTAAAAATACATTAGTATCATTTAAGTGTGGAATTCTTGCCATTCAAATTCAAAGCTTATATTGTGAGACAATAAAATGTATATTTTTGTTTTCCCAGTTTACACAAATCTCTGTCCCAAGAAGTGAGTCTTAAGGATCAGTTTAACTGTACTCTTAGTACATATGAAGATGCACTGAAAAGCAGCGAGGATATTGTAACAATCACACACCGCCAAAACGAGCAGCTAGCTACTCAACTGCAGCAAGCCCTAAAAGAGCGAACAGATATGGAATTAAAGCTTCAGCAAGCTTTAGCAGCTTCACAAGAGGCCAACGAAAAAGTTCAAACGTAAGTCAGTAGTCTTTACATTTGGAAGAATGTCATTTGACAGAGGAATGAGACATTATTCCTCCTGATGTTTACAGTGTGGTTGTAGTCACAAAAGTCGCTGTTTAAAAGTGGCTTCGTCTTACTTACAGATTGGCTTCTTGTTGTATAGTCAAGAGTCACTTCTGTTACTCTAGTGACAAAACACTACTATTGCTTAGTGCCTTAGCACTCTATAACCAACCTGCCTCTGGGAGAATGACCTCACTGCACGTTAAGGAGTGGGGGTTGTTGTTTGGCTTGTTGGAAAACATGTGTGCCCCTTTAAGGGCTAGAGAGCTAGGGAGTGACTTTCTGCAGCTGCTGCAGACCAAGTCAGCATGGGGGCACTGACCCAACCACCCCCATGTGACCAGAAGAGAGGGGGTACTATATAAGTCCATGCCAGTTCAGAAAAAGCCCTCATTTACCTGGACCAGACAGCACAGCACTCACCCTTCCCCCCATGGAAGTGGTGGAATACGGGGTTTTGTTGAGATTCTCTATAGGCTCTGTGCTGGTGCTCCTTTTTGTGGGGGGACTGGGAATGAATTTTTCCGTCACCACCAGATTGGAGGTTTTTGCTTTCCCCACAGCAGGTTTGGGGGGGGGGAGTGGCTTATTTGCGGGCAAACATGAAATGGGAGTTAGACTATGATGTCGCAAATCATTATGTAAATGTGTGATGGGGGTCCAGTACTGGGGATTCGGAGCTCCTATTACTGGTACAGTGGAGAGCCAGCCCCCCTTCCTAATAGCCCCCCTTAATTTGCATTTGAATGGGGGGGGATGGTGATGTCCCAGAAGCAGGGTGGCTGGGGACCAGAATGGGTAAGGGAGAAGGCTGATAGAAGCTCCCTGGGTATATTTTGAAATGATTATGGAATTACTGCACTGTACATTTTTATCTGCCAGGTACTCCCAGACATTTAAGAATAAAGTTTCAGCCTAACTGAACCACATCCAGTGTCTTCTGTCCTTCTACCAGCATAGTCAGGCAATGAGCTAGATTCAGAGTTCATATAGTCAGAGCCATCCCTTGAGTAGGGCGAATTGGGGCAATTGACTCAGGTCCCACACTTTGGAGGGCCCCACACTTTGATAAAATCAGGACTGTTCCAATATTTAGCCCTTTGTCCCGCGTCCCGACCGAAGTACAATCAGGATGCCATTTGTCCTGATATTCAGATGAAGAGATGGGTTGGGAGGTGAGGCGGAAGGCGGATGGGTGAGCGGGATGAGGAGGTGAACAGGGAGTTGAGCGGCAGGCGGGACCAGGGTGAGAGGGCAGGCGGTGGGTAGCCAGGTAGGAAAGCGGCAGTCACGCAGGTGTGGAGGCAAACGGCGGGCTTCTAAATGTAGCAGTTGTATGCTGAAAGTCAGTAAGAAACAATGAACATGGAAACTCACAAAGCCAATTTTACATAGTCACTTTTCAAAATATGACAATGTTTTAAAAGAAACTGGGATAGTGAGCTGAATGGGATTTGCTAGCTCCAGTTGGCCCAGATCCATCATCCATGTTTTTGAGTTTTTTTTTGTTTTCTAGATTCTAAGCAACTTGTCTTTTGAATTTTGTAAAACCACTGAAATAAACGGCAAACATCCCATTGGCTTCAGTGGAGCCAGGATTTCACCCATGAGATTTTACAGTCATAATGACAGTCATCTGGATAATAGTTAATTATGAGTGATAGTTGAATATTGGTTAATAACTAGCAGATAAAACAAAGATATGACTTTGTACTCTGGTTTAAAATAATTTGCATAGAATTATTATAACCACTGCAAGTCAAACTCAGTGTGTGAATTTAAATTAGATTATTTGTATATATTCCTAATATTTTCTTTAGTATATTTCTCACAAGTTGCAAGATTATACACTATCCAACCTGTTGCCATAAATGCTCCTCTAACAGACTCTTTCAACCTTGTGAGAAATAAATCACGCAGACAGAAAGAATACAGCATACTGTTAAGAAGAATGTGTGCATGTTAATTCTAAATTTCTGACTTTATAGTCTCCAATGTGAAGTCTCCAAATTTAGTCTTGCTCTCATTGAAATCAAAGGGGATTAAACTGTTGTTCTCTGAAGATATTATTTCTCGGTGAAGTACATTCACCCACCTCCTCTGAAGAAAGATATGATCTATTTTGTTCCATCTTGTTACTTTCTTGATCAATATTAATGTCCTGACATCAAAACATAGATCTAGTGTTATATATTGTACAGACAGACAGAATCCTAAGAGTTGTCTTTTTATTTATTATACCTGTAAGTTATTTGCCCATAATTTTCATTGCTGGATCAGGACAAATGTGCAGACCATACCTCTTCGTTTATTGGCCCAGCTTGCACCTCTATGACACCTGGGGGCTCCAAAATGAACTCCCACAAGTTTTTTAGATGGTGAGGTCTGAATCAGGGCAACATTTCCCTCTATTTGTTCCACATCTGCCAACAAGTTTCCTACTGTGTATAATATACTCACATAGCAACCAGAAATTAGTCCATAATTCATTTCAGGCACCCAATAAGTTTTTTTCCCTGTTGGGTTAATTTTTTATATGTATTAAGCATAATTAATATAAACTTCTGAAAAATAGATACGGTGCATATGCAAGAGTTGCTTTTTTAGCAAATTAATATAAACTATCTATATTATTTTTCCAGTACCAACACTGTGCTGAGTGCTGTGTGGAACTTGGAGGACTCATGGTCCTGACATCTATTAAATCTTGCTTTGCACTAGTATAATTTTAAAGCTGTCACATTATTGTTTTTCATTGTAGTTAAAAAAAACACTTGCTGTTTGTAAACTGGGAATTTATAGGCTAATATTTGTCCCAGATAATATTTTTCAGTCATATTTTAATCCCCTGAAACCAGAGCAATTATAATAGAAGTGCAGACACAACTTGAACTATAGTAGTGCCAATGCAGTGCCATAATGAAAAGAATTCATTCAATTTAACATGCTTAACTACTTGGGAAAATTTGTCAGGTTAATTTCATTATTGCTAAAATCAGTCGTCGAGCAAAATTAAACAGTTGGTTGAAGTCTTTTGATGACAATGGCATGCCCCTTTTATCAAGAAACTGTGGAAATGCTCAGTGCATCTTCCCAGCACCCAGTCATCCACCCCCATCTTATAATTCAACCTGCAAACAGATTAAGCAGCTGAGTTTGTGGAAAGTGTGTTTACTCTGAGCTAAGAACCCTTGTGTGACACTATAGAGATTCCTCTGACACCTCTGGGAGAACTACACAGACAGTTCCTGCTCATCAGCAGGGAAACCAGGCTGAGAATTCAGAATTTCTTTGTAACCTCAACTGCTTCATTCAAATCAGTGTTTGGCAATTAGGCAGGAACTAGTTTGTTAGCTTTTCTTTTCTTTTTTTTTTTAAGATGTTGGATGTTCTATATTTCAAAAACGACTGACAGTTTTAAAACCTATCAGCTGGAAGGCTTTTTGCTATATTAGTATTTTTTTATCATTATCCTATAGAGATTTTTTTTAAAATATGAAACTAAACTTCATAACCCAATTGAGAATTCAAAGTATAGGCTTATCTTTTCTTCTTCGTTACATCTGTCAAAACAAAGTTAGACTAACACGGCTACCCCTCTGATGCCAAAACAAAGTGTAATTCTGATTTGTGAGTGACGTATTTTCTGGTGATGTGCTTCTGGTGATTATTTTATATTTTTCAGTGTTATTTAATAATATACATTAGTAATGGATTTACAGTTAAAAAAGGAAATAATCATGAGCTTGATTAAGAAAGAATGTAATTCATAGTGTCACATCATTAATAGAAGTTAAAATCAAGTCTGGCAAGCAAATCTTTCTTAAATGTCATTTACTGACATATACCACACTTTAGATGACCCTTTGACATTACTGAAGAGTGTATAAAGAAATTAAGATTTTAAAATACACCTTAATTCTTACAATATATGCTGTGTCAACAGTTTAGAAAACAGCATAGCTTTCATTTCTACATCAAAGGTGGCACTATTGGGTTTAATTCATTTGTGTATATATTAAGTTACTTACCTGCAATTGTTGCTCTCTAAATTTAGTATCTCGCATAAATTAGTGCTCTATCCTTTGGTATATGGACACAAAGCATATAAAAAGTTTCTGGATTCCACCCCATGTGAAGCAGCAGCTATGAGCCAGAAGGGGGATACAGTGAAATTTGCTCATAGCAAACTTGGATAAAGCAAAAGTACAGTTTTATACTTAGGTAGAATGAAATTCTCATTTTTTTTTCAATGCATTGCAATATATAAATAGCAATATATACACAAACATACACACACACATATATAGATAATATGCAATAGAGTAAATATGAACTTAATAGATAAGATCTATTATATAGAGAGGTGGGCAGAAATTTTTGATCAAAATTGTTTTTGGGCAAAAAAACAGATTTGGCATCATGAAAACATTTTGTGAATTTGTGTCAATTTCTCCAAATTATTTCCGTTGGGGGAAAATTCAGTTTAATTTTGACACTTTTAAAAAAATTAAGTTTAATTTTGACATTTTCAAAACAAAAAAGGTTTATTTTTTAATTCAAACGTCTTTTCATTTCAAAGCATCCTTAAATTTTCTTTAATGAAGTATTTGATTTCTGGGTAGAACTAAAGGTTTCATTTGATCCAAAACAAAGCAAAAAATTTGACTTTTTGTTTTTCTAACAATTTAAAAAAAAATTGTTTTTGGTTCAACCCCAAATGAATTTTTACCAAGTTTTTAGAATAGTCAGCAAACCAACAAATTTGTTATTTGTCCTCCTCTGCTTAGAGACTTAAATAATATTTAAAACTGTCTGCAATCGTATATGTAATTACCAGACTGTAAAAATAAATATAGTTTTCCATAAATACATTTTTTATTTAATTTTGATCAACAAAGCATTTGGGGCAGTGGCATAAATCCACCTGAAGTGGTGGCACATAGAAGGCCCTACAAGACCCCTACAAATTTGCTCTGTTGGTGGGCCCAGCTGTTGCAGCCCCAAAAGGGAAGTGGGGTTGACTTGGAGGAGGTGGGGCCAAGCCAGCTGGAAGACGCTGTGAATTAATTAGTGCCTCTTCCAACCTGGATCATATGAAGCCCCGGCTGGATTTTAAAGTGGTCCTCCCTGGTGGAATTGCTGGGGATTACAGTGGTCATCAAGTTCACTAAAAGCAGGAAGAGGTCCTAATATAGTTCCAAACTAATGTTAATAATTTATCAATAAAGACTGATGTGGTTATGATGTATTTTCCCTAGGAAGATCTCCATTTCGATAACATTAGTCTTGAGAATAATGTGAATTTAAGTGTATGAGATTTTAGTTATGGGTTTCTATTGGTAAAAGAGTAATTTAATGATACTGGATAGATAAGAAAGGTCTGTGTGTGTGTGTGCGCGCGCACAAAATATTTCTACATATACAACTGAAATGACATACAACTAGAATGGAAATTCATGATGGCTTTTAAAATATAAATCTCAGAAAATAAACGCAAACCGTGATAAATGCTTCTACATACATTTTGCTAAGTTAGTTTTCTTAAGGACTAAGAAAATACAAAAGTGATAACACTCTAAGTTGTTTTATCTGTAATTGGTTATTGAAGCTCAGTTCTTTTCTAAAAAGAAACTTGTTTCTGCTTTTAAATTGGAAAAAATGCAAGGCAAAATTAAAGTACACCATATATAATTAGGTATTTTCAGCAAATGGACTTACAATACTCTATACAAGATGTATTTAATCTTACCAGTGATTTGCTTAATTTTTTGGTGATTTTTTTAGTGTAAAATAGAATGAGAATTCCTGCATGTTCCTTGTCAGCATGACCCTTACTGTTAATGAAACATATCCATTTTGCACAGGTCTGCATTTTCCCATTGCATTTCTGGTGTGCAAGCTCTTTATCCTTTCAGGTATTTTACTGTAAAACTTTGTTTTGTTTCTTTGCTTTGCATGACAAATATATCCATTAATGAGACACACAAAAAATGAATATTTCTCTTTTCATTTTATACTGGCATCTGACGCATGAAAAGAATGTGAAAACAAAAAGAAATGAGTACTGAACATTTAATAAATGTTAGTCTCCTCTGCCTCTGAAAGTAAAGCTAATCTGCCTTCTGAGTATGGGAGTTGTGTGCATTTCACATCAATGTCCAAGACGTTCTCTAGTGCCCACTGGAGGGTCTAATCTTTCTCAGAATGATCTGAACAGTGCAGTTCAAGAACAAGAATGAATCTTTGAATAATCACACCACAATGTGAGGTGACCCCCAGACAGGGGACTGACCAGATACACATATGGGTTTTGGGAAGACGCTCTGATGCTCTTTTTTAACACAGCTGTGAGAAGAATGTGGCTAAGACCCAGTAGTCTTTCTGGAGTATAGCTGGCAAAGGAAACCATGAGGAGAAGAGAATTTAACACATGGGTGTAAAAGAGTCCGCTTCATTGATGCGATCTGAGGGGAATGCCTAATGACTGGAAGAATCAAACTTGGCAATGAAAACACAAAGCTCTTTTCATCAATTCAAACGCAGACTCTAAAGCTGCAGATGGTTTACCTCCAGCCTTGCCTATTCAATGTGGGGTTTTATAAAATGGCACTTTGATGAATACTAACAGATCAAAACAAAGATTTAATAACATAAAGATGTGGTGTTCATTTTTAAATGAGGATACAGGTCAGTGTCTCAGAAAAGGATAAAATGGGTATCTTTTATTTGTAGGTCTAAAGTCTTTTGAGAATTTTAACTGCAAGCATGATATCTTCAATGTACAAATTATATTCTGTAGAGTACAACTTTTGTTAAACAGGAAATAGATAAAAACTAGATTTCAGGATTATTATGCTGATTGAGTCTTTTTCTTCCATGTAAATGGTATTAACTAGTTATCTCCCAATAAAAATCATACCTAAATATATTTATTTGAAGTATATGTGGTGGCATGTATGCCTTCAGTCATTCTTCAGAGATAAGGATGGGTCTAGCTAATTAAAAATTACAAGCAGAAGCACTGCACAAAAGAAACAAGCTTTACATTCATGGAGAATAAAAGCTATTTGTTTTGGAAAAATCACCCAATATTAGAGAACTCAGCTGGCTTAACTTTAAATATCACCAATAATTTTCTCTGTTTTTCAGCTTTCACAACATTTAGTTTGTGCCTGTTAATTTAGTAATATGTTTAATGATTACATGTTCAAATTCTTTTATTAATTATAGACTGGATTCGTCCCCTTAATTATTAAACAGGATTTGGTAGATGATAGGACCAAATTATCTAATGGAGTAAATGGGTGCAATTCCATTGATTTAATGGAGTTTCACCCATTTATGCCAGCAAAGAATTTGACTCATAATGTCAAAAATGGGTTTGATCTTAGAGAAGAGTGTTATATTTCTGTGTCAGTGAAAGTTTGTATTGGTGCTGAATAATCAATAGTCTTTTGTTTGTGAGAGTAATTGTAATGAGTTCTCGTGTTCTGGAACATAAAGTAAGCTCTGCTATTTCACGAAAGAATATACATATAAGGCTAGCTGGTATAAATAGGCCTAGCTTATTGAGTTGAGCTATGCTGATTTATCCCAGCTGAGGGTCTGACCCATAGTTTATAGTGAAACAAATAGCCTATACTAAAAAAAAAAGTAGCTAAAATAGACAACTGGGTAAAGGTTGAGTCTGGAGAGGTTCTACGAACTTTCCACTGTTTTTAAAGGTAATAGTGTTGATGTCTGGTGTCAGTAGTGTCTGCCCCTATGAAAGGTCTATGATTGGTAAGATTAGTGTAATACTGGCAATGATGAAAATTAACTACTTTATGGAGTTTCATAATTGGATCAAAAGTTATTGGGTAGGATCTGCTAGGGAGAAAATGCTAGGTGAGGACTGTCGTCCTGAAAGAATGCAGTTGTTAAAAGCAGATTATTTATATTGTATGATCAGTGTAGAAAGCACCTCCATTGATAGATGGTGATGTAACTTAGAACTAAGTTGTTTTGTTTTGATATTATGATGCATCTTTTTGGGGAGGGCAGGATTGAGGAAGTTTTTGGTCCTGCTTGTGTGTGATGGAGTTGTTACTTGCAGTGTCCCAATAAATCTATTGATTTCTGCAAGTGAGTATTACAGTATATCATGGGCCCCATGAAGCATATAATCTCTCCTTGCTGGCTTTTACAAAGTTTGGAAGGCAACACCAGTCAGTAGCAAGATTTCCAAATGCACAAAAGTACAGTGCCCTCCAAAGTGTGGCACAGCTGATGCAAGCTTTTTTAGGCCTGCATGGCATGGATATGTACATGAGGAAGTCTGAAACAGAAAAAACAAAACAAAAGTAAGGTTTAAATAGAGGGAATATAAAGTCATTAGATTTTGTGACAGTGGGTATGGAAACTCTGCATTAGGGTTTAAGAATTGTAAAGAATAAAGAGTAATTGAAATATATAAAGAAGTTCATGTGGATCTAACTGAAACAATTTACAGTACTAACAGAATTTATTTAGGTGTTTAAAACTAATTGCACACATCACAGTTGTTTTAAACCCTAAAATAATCCTCATTATTACTTCATTCAGCTAAATTCCATTCAAACTGATAGCAGTATGCAGGAGCTAACATGCATGGTGAAATTACAACTTACAAAGAAGGTCAGTGAACCAACTATCTAGGTACAGTATATCTAATTGTAGTGGTAGAAAAACCAAACAAGTTGGTGAGGGTATGTCTAGATCTAAAGGAGTTTAATAAAGCTATAAAGTGAAAGCAATTTCCTCTCTTACCTATTGAAGAAATAGACTGGACTAGAGCTGAATATTAATTTATGTTTGATGCATGCAGTCACTCATCACAAATTTGCCTGGATAGTTAGAGAATGTTCTGGGTATAATACATTTCCAACATCTTTTGGTAGATATTTTTTCTCTCAGTATATCTAGTGTACTATTCATGTTCCATAAAAAGTAGAGGTCATTCTTGCAAAATTCTCATGTACATTTACTAGCTCGTGCATAAAATCTAATCACCTATCCTTTGCCTTGTTGATGGAGGATAATTTACAAATATTTTACTTGCCTATAAAAATAAATTGCTTACCCCAAATGAGTGACCAGTTAGAATTTTGTAGTCTGTGTTAGGAGTAGTTGGAGGTATCACTGATGCTGTTGATTTTGTGACTTAAGAAAGGAATAGAGTATTAGAAGTTGTGGCAAGGAAATAGGGCTTTAGATTTAATAAATAAAGGCAAATGCTGCAAACCCAACAATAAAGGTAAAACATTTCCATCTGTATTAACTAGAAAAGTCATTAAGCAGGGTGACACTAAAGTAGAGTCTATCACTAAACTAACTTTAAAATAAATAGGAATGACAAATTGGAATGCTTATGTACTTTCCCAAATTCCTGCTACCAAGTTCCACAGCAACTCTGCCACTTAAAGAATTATTAAGGAAGTACTGTGAATAGCTATGGAAATTGAAACACACTAAAACAGTGAAGAAATTGTAAATAAAAGCCCTTTTTTGCAATGTTTATATCAAAACAAATGGACTGGCAGGTGCTGCCTTACAAAGTGGAGAATGCTGATTGTTGCTCCATTTCCCTTTGCTTCCATACCAATGATTCAAAGAGTAGCAAAAAACCTCTCTATCATAGAAAAAAGATAACTTTCTATAATATTTCGGTCAGAGAGATTTCAACAATACATTTATGGGAATGAATTCCTGGTACAAACTGAGCATAATATCTTAGAGGCTTTTGTTTAAAAATGTTGAATAAAGTACAATATATATGGTTGAACTTGCAAAGGTATCAGTTTAACCTAAACCATACATGTGCACTATTTATGGCATAATTACCAGAATTCAGATTTATTACCACAGTCATTTAACCTTTACCAAGAACCACGACACAGCAGTACAAGTTAACACACCTTCAAGTCTCTACTGGTAGATGCAAGAAACGTGTGTGGCTGAAAAACGTGTTTTGAACAGGATGATACTTGAGGAATGACTAGAGGCAAAGAGAGATGGTTCATCCCTTCTTTGCTGATTTGTCTGTAATGCAGTAGCTGCTGGAAGTGATGTAATTTTCAGGAGAAAAATGAGTGATCTCATGCAGACTGGGGAAAGAACTTGTGGTTACAGAATTATGTAAAAGAAGGTGCAGAGAAAAAATTTACTGGCCTGGTATGAATGAACAAATGGTTGTTACAGTCTGAAAATCATATTTATCAAATGTTATTATTAGAAAAACCTAAAGAACCATTGTATCCTCATTATATACAAGAAAAACTTGGTAAAGCTGATACATTTTGCCTTTGAAGACAAGGCCTGTTTTATAGAATCCTAGAAATATAGGGCTGGAAGGGACTGTGTCGTGGAGTATGTACACCCCGTCCTATTTCAGGGTGAGGTGGGGTTGTGATATCAACGTGACTACCGTCTATCAGACAATCCTTAAACTGAAGGCAGAACAGCTCAGTGGTCAAGACCAAGATGGCTGCCCTCGGTCAAAAGGCCAGGCAGCCTAATTTCTGGAGTCTATACAGCTGCCTTTGGGTTCAGGGCTGCACAGCCTAGTGGCTGGAGTTAGTACAGCTGCCCTTGGATTCCGGGCTGCAGGGGCTAGTGGCTGGAGTCAGTACAGCTGTCCTTGTGTTCAGGGCTGCATGGGCTAGTGGCTGGAGTCAGTACAGCTACCCTTGGTCTCAGGGCTGTGTGGCCTAATGGCCAGAGTCAGTGAAGCAGGCTGTCACCTAGGAGTGGGTGGCAGTCTGGGCCCTCTCTCTCCATCAGGTCCCAGTCCAGGACCCTATTGGCAGTGAGTGTGGTCACCACCCAGTCAGTGATGATCCTACTGCAACACACCACTTTCCTCAGATGGGAGATACCACCTCCCTGGGCCACTTCCTACTGTGAATCCTGGAGTTGGGGTCTTCAAGCTCCCTAGTGCTGGTAGCTTGTTGAGACTCCTGTCAGCTGGCAGCAGGTAATCGGACTCCTGTCTAGGCCTCAGAATTTTCGGTTCCTGCAGTCAGGGGCTGAAGTGGCTCTTGGGCTGGAGCCTCCACCGAGCATCCTTCCTACCCAGCGGTCAGACCAGAATGAGCTGGGTGGCTCCCTTTTATACTGAGGGTCATAACATGCGGTTAACCCTATCTCGCCTAGTTTGGGGGTATGCAAATCCCATCACAGACTGCAAGAGAGCATCTAGTCTGGCCCCCTGCACTAAGACAAGACCAAGTAAACCTAGACCACTCCTAACAGGTGTTTGTGCAACCTGTTTTTTAAAACCCCCAATGACAGGGATTCCACAGCCTCCCTTGAAAGCTTCTTCCAATACTTAACTACCCTTATAGTGGGAAAGTTTGTCCTAATATCCAACCTGAGTCTCCTTAGCTGCAGATTAAGCCAGTTACTTCATGTCCTACCATCACTGGACATGGAGAAAAATTGATCACTGTTCCCTTTATAACAACCCTTAACATATTTGACGACTGTTATTAGGTGCCCCCGCAGTCCTTTTTTCTCAAGACTAAACATGCCCTGATTTTTAAATTTTCCTCACAGGTAGAGTTGGTAGGATTAGATTAGTATTGGTAATTTGTTTTTTCACCAGACACAAACTGATGAAAAAATATTTCCATCAATAATAATAATAAAAATTTACAAATAGTCAAAGTAAGAAAAATGCTGCTTGAGAACATATTAGCATTTGATTTAAGGATATATACTTTGTATATTTTGACTTGAATTTAGCTAACGTATCTAAATAGTCTTTAACCTGTTCTTTCCTATTTTGGTTTGTGTTCCTACCCCCTTGTTGATGTGAATAGTGTTAAGTATCTGGTCACATTCACCTTTTTAATGAAGACTAAAGCAAAAAAATCTCAGCTTTCTTGATGACGTCCATTATTAGCTCTCCTTCCTAAGTAGAGAACCTACACTATTCTTCATCTTTCTCTTACTCCTAATATGTTTATAGAACTTATTGTCTTTTATGTCCCTTGCTAGATATAATTCATTTTGTGCCTAAGCCCTTCTGATTTTGTCTCTACATGTTTGTGTTAGTCTTTCATACTCATGCATATCAATTTATCTGTTTCCACTTTTTTATAGGATTCCTTTTTGATTTTCAGGTTTAGAGAGCTCCTAATGGAACCATTTTGGCCTCTTATTATTCTTCCTGTCTTTCCTTTGCATTGGGATAGTTTTCTGTAGTGCCTTTAATATTGTCTCTTTGAGAAACTGCTTGCTCTGCTGACCTCCTTTTTCCCCTAGTTTTCTTCCCATATATCACTCATATTCAGGCTACTTTGAGCTGAATAAAACAGTAATTAGTCACCTGAAAGTCTATCTTTGCAAAGCATGAAATTCCTGATCAAATGTGTTCAGATAATGGTCTGCTACATACTACTACAAATTGCACATCATTTGTAGAGTAGTGGGCTTCTGTGCATATTACACCCAGTTCAAAATATCCAAGGTCAAAAGGATTAGCAGAAAGAACTAGTCCAAAATATATTCAAGAAAAGAGAATAATCAGAATCATGTGTCCAATTATGAATGGGTAGACATTCAAAAAGAAGACTTCCAGGTGCAATTAGCTTATTTAAAATAAGCAAGAGATGCTGTACCAAAGGAAAGAAGTTTATAGTTCATAAATAGATGCTGAAAGGTTAATACAGCAGAATGATAAAGCTACTGCTCTCAAGTAAGTGCTAGTATTCAGAAGAGATACCTCTAGGAGGTAAATTGAAACCTTCAAGTGTTGGTCGAAGAAAATACTCCCAGATCCTGTACAGTACAACTACACAGTGGACATGAGTTCAGAAACAATTTGGAAAACATATTGAAGGTTCCTGTGGACTCTGAAACATACGTATACAGAGAAATTCACTGATGTGGATTTTACAGCTGATGTCAAAGACAGAATTCAGGATCTTTCTCCAACACCTGAAATGTCTGAGTGTTTCAGGGATAATGCCTTAGTGTTCCAAGAATAAAGCAGTACTTCTGATGGCAGACTATCTGTGTTACTCTTCAGAGAGTAGTATGTCTCAGCCCTGGCCTATCTTCAGTGTTAATACAATTTCATACATACTGATTAAAAGTAAGAGTCTGCTACATCACCTTGATATTATAAATCTAAGTCAATAAATCAATACAAAATCTTTAAATATGAACTAAAGTAAAATGAAAACTGATGCATGTGCTGAATGCCTCCTCCACCATCTACTAGCCAGGTTGTGGAGATCCTTCAACACAGAAATAAATTTTATCTAACCTATTTCCCATCTCTGAATACCTCCTGACACCTCCTGCTTCTTTGAGGGTATCTCATAATACATCTGTCTTTGAAATCAAATAACAAATGTCTCATTGCAAACCTAGTCTCTGGGATGTCACAGAGTGATACATTCTGGGATATCTTTCTCTTGAGACCCCGATGCCATGGGTTGAAGTGAGATTTCTGGCATCTGAAGGCTTGTGTTGAATGGCAACATTATGTTCAGTGATCTGTCTAAGAATGAAGAGTTTCTGTCCTTGAGATATTTACAGAGAATCTATTCCTGCATTCCTTGCACAGCCCAAACTTACATAGCTTTCATGGGATTTCGGGTGCATATGGGATGCAGAATCAAGCTCAGAATGTATGGGCTGGTCTACATTGAAAAGTTACATGTGTCATAGCTACATGTCTTCAGGAGAGAGGGGGACCAAAAAAGCCAGACCCCTAAAGGTACGTCTTCACTACCCACTGCATTGGCAGGTAGTGATCGATCTATCGGGGATCGATTTATCATGTCTGGTGTAGACGCAATAAATTGATCCCTGATCACTCTGCCTTCACTTCCTGTAATCTACCAAGACAAGAGGCAGAAGCAGAGTCAACAGGGGAGTGGCAGCAGTCAACCCCGCACCACGAGGATGTGAGTTAAGTCGACCTAAGATATGTCAACTTCAGCTACGCTATTTTCGTAGCTGAAGTTGTGTATCTTAGGTCGCCCCCACCCCAGTGTAGACCAGAGTTAAGAGACATAGTTAAGCTGACCTAACCCCTAGTGTAGACATTGCTAGGTTGATGAAAGAATTCTTCCATTGACCTAGTTACTACCTCTAGGAGTGATAGATTACCCACAGTGATGGGTGAGCCCCTCCCATCACTGTAGTGAGTGTCTACCACACTGACCTCTACAACTGTACAATTTTAAGTATAGACATAGCCTAAGTCAGATATTTATCTACTTACTTGTACATATGATTTAATTTACTTGTCTACTGTACAATATGGCCTGCAACACAGATCCTCACAATAACTGTTTTTAAACATAAATAACTAGGATCTGAACACAAATATTTATCATTTGAATATTTATCACTTTCATGTTCAAGTAAATGCAGGCAGTGCTACAACTTATTTTTCCTATACAGTAAAATGTTTGAAAATCAAATGTTTTCAGAGTAAACATAATCAAAGTATCCTATTTTTTGACCTGTGTGTTCATTTACAGTTTGCTTATAGTTGCTTCACAGAGATGGAAGTTTGTACATTACAGCGTGGGTCTATTGATTTATCAGTAACAAAATATACTAAGTATACTCAGTAACTGGAAAAGCTAGCTCTAAGGCTAGTATTGAATAACATCAGCTTGTTGTGGAATACTTCAGAATAAAATCAGAAAGTGGCATAGTCAAGATAAATGGTGTAAACCAGACTAGCAAAGACTAATATTTAGTAAGACCAATAACACAAACAAATTAGATCTTGGAGTTGTACACTTTGTCCAGTACCAAGAAGCATATTTACATAGCATTTTAAAGCATATAATCAACTGTTCTATGACAAACTATTAAATTACCTTTTTGAAAACATGCTAAATACCCTTTGAAGACAAGTAAGAAAACTTTTTTGTGGAACTTGCTTTTTTCCCCAGGTGCAAAAGTAAGTGTCTCAGTAAATAATCATTAGCTTTTATAATTTCTATCCAAATAAAATATACCCATGGCATTTATATTGCTGTTACTAAATTATATTTAATTGTCTTGCCAGAGCCATTTATCAAAAAAAAATTTAAAAATAATTTATTTGTGACTTGGCTGTTGGAATAAAAATAAGGGTATTTTTAATAATATTGAAATGGTTTCTGAAAATATGCAAAAGATTTGAATCTTGTAGCCAGATAAAACTGTATTTGTAAACACTCAGAAAAAATTCAGACTTTTTGATGCTTATGAATTACTTCTGAAGGTTTACTGAATGGCTGGGCTAGTAACTCTTGTTTTTTACTGTGCCAGTGGAAATAACTATTGCCCCAATCCAGCAAAGTACTTCAGCCCATGCTTAACTTTAAAAACACTTGAAATCAATGGGACTACTCACTTGCCTAAAGTTAACCAGAGGTATAAGTGCTTTTCAAAAGTGGAATCTACCCAATTCTATGAAGAGAAAGTAGTTTTTCAATTTCTAACCCAATATTAAGTGACTAAACTAGCAGCCAGCTTTTCCCACAAGACTTTGAGCAAGTCCTAATATTTTAAACAAGGAACTCATGTGTAGAGGCAGCATGTCTGCAGCATAATTTGAGGAGAGTTCTGTGCATGTGCAGATGGCACATTTTGCTGATTAATGTTAATCCTCAAACAGTGCTTTTGCGATCTTTTTTTCTACTGTGTGCAAGTAATCACCTCTGCATTCTTGTCTGTGTTTGTACAGCACCCAACACAATGGGGCCCCAGTTGCCATTAATTCTCCATTAATAATGCCCATTTAAAACATTACAAGAAATAGATAATGTAGGTAGAGAAATGAGTCATCCACAGCATTTTCCTTACATTACTGAGAGACTAGTAATAAATAGTCTGTGGTGGTTTTTTCAAGAAATGGTTTGCAGGATTTGACTAACTGTGAGTACCTCCAAATTCAGAGGTACTGAAAGGTCTATGGGCAAGATGTATTGTTTGGTATATGCCATTGGATTCTGCCAGAAGGCTGGGCAGTTTGGGCTACTCCTTTGTTGCTTGTCATGAGGAAGTTAACACAAGTGAGAGCTTAACTAACTACTTCCCTTTGCCTCCAAACCCTTTGCCATTATCATCTGATCTCTCTATGGCACCATCTCTGCCATTTCAGCTTGGGCAGCATCACCTCAGTTATGCCAGGAGGGGAAATCAACTTAAATACATCACGCCCAAATAAAAAAGGTGTCTTTTTGTAAAAGTTTATTGAAAGAGAATTGATGGTGGTTTAGGGTTGGGGGAGGGAGAGAATTTGCTCCATAGACTCCACATTGCTCTGAGTCATAATGGTATGGCTACCTACAAGGAGGGAGAAGAAAAATAAGAACTGTCTAGAGCCCATGAGTCTGCATCAGTGTTTGTAAAATATGCACAGAATCAAGAAAGAATATAATCTTGTCTTCGTTGTTTACAGTGTCTAGAGGGTGTTTAGTGTTTTAAGCGGATACCTCCAAAACTAGGTCTTGGTGGGATGCGCTTGAGAAACCGGAACCTGGGCAGTGTAACAGTATTTGCAATTTTGCAAACCTCATTGTAAACAAGACTTGACTAGGGCACACATAAGGTGAAGCTGACTTGGAATAGACAGACAAGAAGGTCAGATCTGGTCTTACAAGGAGGACTTGTCTGAAGCATGCAAAGAGACATTGGAATGATGGCATTAACATTAAAAGTTTAAAGATAATCACAGCTTCCCTAGAGACTTTTAAAAATACCAATTTGGCTTACTGTGTAATTAACACCAAATACTCTAAAGCTGATTTTTATGCTTAAAAAGGTTTTTACAGTTGTCAGATAATCAGTTTTTGAGGTCATTTTTGAGTATTTCTAAAGAGGGCAAAAATCTCCAACAGACAATATTATTGTATTAATTCCAATTCCTGCAGCACGTACCCTCTGACACATATCATTAAGAGAGTTCTCAAAACTTGGAAGCATTCTAGATTCCCAGGTATCGTGAATGTGGCCCAATGGATGGGCCATGGGACGGGAGCCAAGAGAGACAGGGTCTATTCCCAGCGCGCTCTTCAGTCCTGATCCTGAAAACACTTATGCACGTGCTTAACTTTGCACACCTGAGCAATCCTATTCAATAAGACTACTTCTGAATAAAGTTAAATGCATGTTAAAGTTAAAGTTAAAAGCGTTTGCAGGATTGGGGCCTTACTGGTTTGTTGTTTGAGCTTGAGCAAATCACTTAACTCCTCTGCCCAACCATTTTCCCATCTGAGAAATAGAGCCAATGTTACTCACTCCCCTTTGTGAGGTACTTTAAGTTTTATGGTGAAACGCACTCTAAGTAGTGGTAATAGTTAAGGCTACATTTATGTCACAGAGGTCATGGAAGTCATGTGACTTCCAGAGACCTTGGGGACATTCTCTGCTTCAGCCCCAGGGACTGCAGGACTCTGGAGCTGGCAACCAGTGGTATCCTGGGGGGGCTTCATCTTCCAGCTGCTGCAGGCAGAGGGGGATCCCCACAACTCCCCGTTACCACAGTGGCAAGGGAAACCATGGAGCCGCAGCAGCAAAAGTCACAGACAGGACATGGCTTCCATGAATTTTTGTTTATTGCCTGTGACCTGTCCGTGACTTTTATAAAAATAACCATGACAAAATCTTGGCCTTGGTAATAGTGTATTTGATTATAAGAAGCCTTCCCCACTACTAGTGGGGGACTAACATGCATCCCTGGAGGGACAGGTGTTTTGGAACAGGGGTTGCTGTACCATACAGAATAATTGCCTGGTGCAACAAAACTTTCAGTGTCTGCTAGTGTGGGTCACTGCAGGCCATTTGCCTATTTCCCACAAGAAGCCCTAGAGCTAGCCCTGCATTGAAAGGGCAGAATTCTAAGCTCGGTGTGATTGTGCTCACATTCTTTTCCAACCCTGGTGTCTGGGAGACAGTGGGCCATTAAAATCTGTCACTGTCCCTCAGTCTAGCAGGCACTGATCCAAGACTGAATATAGCAACGACCGGACTTAGGAACAGAGAAAATTTCAAACCCCACTCTTGTTGCTTTGCTCATCTTATTCTTTTTCAATGGTTTAAAAAAAAATGAGACCCTCGTATTCTTGTTCTTATTACTTTACGAAAACGTGTATGGCTTTATTAGCCTTCTCAGCTTCATACTGGTTCAGTTTAGTGTTTAGCAGGCAAGTTTTCTCACTATCAGTCTCAATCTCTGTGATCACAAACCTCCTCTCTTATGGAAAGAAAAACATCCACGTATTGTTCCATGACCACATACTCCAACCTGGAGTTTATGACTACTCTGCATGGTGACAATAGGCACAGCAGGCTGTGATAGTCACTTTTGATGTTAAAAAGAAAAAGACAAATGGATTTGGGGCATTGCCCAGCAGGCTAAGCAAGGGCTTACCTTTGGCTCCATTGTAGATAAGTACTATCTGGTCTGTAACCTAATACTACAGGGATCCAAAGAATAGTTCTTTAAAACAGCAATACAAACAAAAAAACCTCATCTTGGACCTTGCAACCACCTCAGAGTCCTAGGTTAGGTCTGAAAGATCCTGCAGAGCTACTGGTATCCCACACTGTTCTACCATCTTGCCAGTAATTTGCCTTTTGTCTATGTGGGTATCTTATGACACCTGTCAGCTGGCCTTTTTTAGCAGCAGTAAATACAACTCTTAAGAAGAATGTTGGTTGCCTTGCGAAATGGATTGTATATAGCAGGACACTGCAGAAAATAATTGACCCTATCAGAAGTATTATTGAAATAACTCCTCAGCTGATGTAAATCATCCTAGTTCTTTTGGAGTCAATATGCTGATTATGCCAGCTGAGAATCTGCCATTTAATCTCCATGCTGCACGTGAATATCACAGCTGTATACACATGCAGCTTTCCTTTGGAAAGAATGCTCCTGAGAGAAGGGAGGGGAGCTGTTAGGAGAGAGACTGAGCCTTTCAGGAGTTCATGACTTTTTAATAACATCAAACAGCACTACCAAAATGAAAGACTAGTATTCTTCTGTGGTTGATAGGAAGTAGTGATTTTTCCTCCCTTCCAACCAATAAATACTTTGGCACAAAGGCTTTCTATGGTAAAGCTATCTGACCTGAAAAGCAAAACTGCTAGTTTTTCTTATGCATGTGACAGAGAGAATTGTTCCAGTAAATATTTGGTATGTAAATCAAATAAACCCCCAGTTAATGTAAGCAAAAAAGCTGTGAAGATGTGGTCATTCCAAGACACGTGTTCTGATGCCAGGATTTTTTAGATGAACTCTACAAGGAAGAAAACAAGCTATAGAACAAAATGACCTGAAGCAATAATTGTCAGCGACAAACTGTCATGGAGAAACTAATATAAAATAAGTCACATGTAAAGAAAGAATTTAGAAAGTGGTTTCTAATATACATGTGGGATCAGAAGGCTACTAATGAACCTACCATACAAGTTGTTGAGCTCCATAAAGGGATAACTCAATGAAATTTTGTGGCCAGAAGGATCTAATGGTCTCTTCTGGCCTTTAAATATGGGAATCTATCATCTATTCTAATTTTTATTAGTTGTTTAGAGTCAATAACTTGCACAGAATGGTACAGTACAGCAAACAAATATAGGCCTTGCTCCAAAGAGCATGCCATCTAAAAGAAAAACACATGGGAGGCTAGTTGTACTGAAACCCAGTTGTAAATGCTCTTCTTAATAAGCATTCTAAAACAGGGGAACATCTGTACCCTTAGCAAGAATGACTTAAGTCCCAAATACAGACACAAGGCCTAATCTCCGTTGGGAGTAAGACATTGTCAAAAGAGAATGGTAGTGTTTTACACTCTCTTTTCCTTGTAAGTGATGATAAGTGATGGTAGAAGATACATGGCAATGCTGATGTCAGGCTCATAATCTTTAAGACGGAAGGTATAAGGGAAGCTGTTTGGCAAGATTAGCTATTGTGGGCCACAGAACAATATTTAATATTTTAGCCAAAGCCCATGTAAACCAGATTTATTTTGAAAGGAGCCCAACTGGATGTATTTACCTCTAAATTTAATCCAGTAGAAAATTATTTTTTCTGGTAGAGAAGATGCTGAAGGAGTTTTACTAGAAATGCTTGTTTTTAGGTCAGTGTGTAACTGTGAGACAATAACTTCCACTGTCAAATTTAAGCCCAGGAGCTCATTAGAACATACTTACTGGAGTGACATAACAAACAGTGTTGGCTAGTCAGTAGTTGGTGGCAGTTCCTGGAGTAGGTTTATTCATCACGGTGGTGTAATGTGGTTTAGAGCTAACTGGCTCTGCTCAATCAGTCTCTTAGATTCTTAAGGTTTTAAGGCTAAAAGGGACCATTATGTTCATTCCTATCTAACCTACACATAAGATGGGCTCTAGAATTTCACCTAGTATTTCCTGCATCCACTTCATAACTTCTGACTGAGTCAGAGTGTTTCATTCAGAAAGACATCCAGACATGATGTAGAAGAGTATTTGTTAAGTTTGAGGAAAGCAGCGTGATGCCTCTAAGCCATATCAAGGCTTTATCTGATTCAATAATCTGTTACAGGATTGTAGCAGATCTGTCGCTTGATCTGTTGAACAGAGACATCTCCCGCTTTTTCTGTCTACTGCCTCTTACTCATCATGGAATGTGTCAGAACTGTTGGGTGTGGGAGAGGCATTAATGTCAGCAAAATACATTCCACATGAAACCAGCAAGCACCCAAGTAAAGCCCATCTTCATGGTCTGAGCCTAATCTAATCTCTTGGACAGATAACCAAAGGTTAGAGTGTAGGTTTATAAGCCTTTATATAGTATTTCAAAATCCACAAGGGTTTTGTTTTTATCGCTTTTATCATCCATCTGTAGGTAAAAGCTATTGTTTTGCCCGAATCTATGTATTGCTGTGCAGATTAGGACATAAGACTACTTGAAGGATGCTGTGCTCTAGTAGAGGTAAATTTTAGGTAGACCTAAGATGTAATCTCCCCAGTGATCCCCTTGGAGCAGTGCAGCGCTACACAAGCCCTTACTCAAGGTCTGTGGCTAAATGTCACTGTCCACCATAAAATGGGCAGCTCAGGCCAGAGAAGGGGCACAGGTGGGGAAATGCGCTGATTCAGCACATCTCTCAGCCTTCGTCAGTAGATCTTATGTAAATCCAAACCCCAGTTTAAAGTTGAATTCCCTCATCTGGTCTCCTGTGGAAGGGCCGGGGTGCAAAAATTGCACAAACACACACACACCCGCCCCCGTTGTAGGGGAGTGAACTGAAAGAGCAGTGAATAAAGCCAGATAGCTAATATTAAAATTTCTGTCATAAAGAATTTTAATAAGGAAATGTCTATATAACTCAGAATTATTCATATCAGCATAGACAACAGCCTCTGGAAATCTGGAGCCCACCCTCCAAAGGGAAACACCAAGGAAGGAAAATCCATAAATCTACTAAAAAACAAAGCAATTTAGAACTGTCTAACCTCATCCAATGTTCAAAACAGAATGGCATATATAAGGCACAAGAGAGCACAAACCTAAAGTAATTGCATAGGAAAGCAAGCAGACTGTGTCTTGGAAAAGAAATACCTGATTGCTTAGGCAGTCTCCTTCTCTAGATGGGACCTTCTTCTCCAAGATTATGAACATTTCATGAAGAATTTATTCCACCTGGTAACATCGTAGTAGCAGACCCCATCAGTAAAGCTGTTTGCTACTATATTCAGCCACAGATTCCCTTGATTTTGGCCTAGAATTCACTCCAAAAAAAGAGCACTATTAATCTAGCACAACTCGAGAGTCTTAAATGCAGTACATCTATTGCAAATGTAAGGAATACTCATGTACCATCTTTGCAGATACCTTTGCCTTTAAACTGTAGGACTTTTCTTATTGTGCAGGGTTATTACGAGAAACACATAGATAAGCACTATAGAAATAAGATAAAGAATATTTCTCACTCCTTTTTATGCTCTTCAAATATGGCAAATTTTATCCATCTTTTAAGCATGGAATTCATTGCCCTTGAAATGTGCAGCTCAGTGTGACTCAGGCGGAGCAGTACATATCCATATGAGGACATAATTTGGCCCAGTGGTTTTTTTTCTTGTAACACAGGTCATTGAATATATAGATACAATATAGCAAAAAGAAATTGCACACCAATAAAGTGATATTTGTAAGGTGAATTAATCTCTTAGAGCGAGATTTTCAAAGGCATTTAGGCATCTAATGAGACAGATAGGTGCCCCATGGAATTTCTAAAAATACCTAAGCAAGTTAGGTGCCTGACCTATTGAAATCAGTATGAGCTAGGTGCCTAACAAGATTAGGCACTTTTGAAACTCCACTATGAGCCTATCTGTTATCTTCAGGGCCCTAAATATCTTTGAATGTCTGGACCTTGGTCACCAGAGCTGATTTTTTTCTGCCAGTCATGCATGTTCAATCTTCACTAAAAGGTCAGAAAAATCTCTGAAAGCTTATGCCCAGATATATTTGTTAGTCTCTAAGGTGCCACAAGTACTCCTCATTGTTCTTCCTGAGTGTACTCTTTGGGTAGCTTCAAGAGATGAAGCAAATTGGGTCATTATCCATGCTTTGGGATAAGCATTGTCTTATACATTTTAGTTATCCTCAGAACTCCTCATCTGCAAGGTATTTCTTTACAGTATAAGATTCACAGCAATGAAAAGATTAATTCATCCTGTTTTGCAAGATCATAGACAAACATGATAAATGAGTTTGTGTTAATATATTTTAGTTAAGTTGCAAATATTCAAAATGCATAAAAATAAATACATATGTACTAGGGTTGTCGAGAGATTAAAAAAATTAATCGCAATTAATAGTGTTGTTAATAATGGAATACCATTTATTTAAATATTTTTGGATGTTGTCTACATTTTCAAAGATATTGATTTCAATTACAATACAGAATACAAAGTGTACAGTGATCACTTTATTTTTTATTACAAACATTTGCACTGTGAAAAACAAAAGAAATAGCATTTTTCAATTCACCTCATACAAGTACTGTAGTGCAATCTCTTCATCGTGAAAGTTGAACTTACAAATGTAGAATTATGTACAAAAAATAACACCGTTGAAAAAGAAAACAATGTAAAACTGTAGAGCCTACAAGACCACTCAGTCCTACTTCAGCCAATCGCTCAGACAAACAAATTTGTTAAAATTTACAGGAGATAAAGTTACCCACTTCTTGTTTACAGTGACAGCTGAAAGTGAGAACAAGTGTTTGCATGGCACTGTTGTACAGGCATCGCAAGATATTTACTTGCCAGGTGCGGTAAAGATTCATATGTCCCTTCATCTTCAACCACCATTTCATAGGACATGTGTCCATGCTGATGATGGGTTCTGCTCGATAACAAGCCAAAGCAGAGCAGACTGACACATGTTCATTTTCATCATCTGAGTCAGATGCCACCAGAGAAGGTTAATTTTCTTTTTTGGTGGTTCAGGTTTTGTGTTTTCTGCATCTGAGTATTGCTCTTTTAAGACTTAGAATCATAGAATATCAGGGTTGGAAGGGACCTCAGGAGGTCATCTAGTCCAAACCACTGCTCTAAACAGGACCAATCCTCAACTAAATTATCCCAGCCAGGGCTTTGTCAAGCCTGACCTTAAAAACCTCTAAGGAAGGAGATTCCACCATCTCCTTGGGTAACCCATTGCAGTGCTTTACCACCCTCCTAATGAAAAAGTTTTTCCTAAGATCCAACCTAAACCTCCCCACTGCAACTTGAGACCATTGCTCCTTATTCTGTCATCTGCTACCACTGAGAACAGTCTAGATCCATCCTCTTTGGAATCCCTTTCAGGTAGTTGAAAGCAGCTATCAAATCCCCTCACTCATTCTTCTCTTCTGCAGACTAAACAATCCCAGTTCCTTCAGCCTCTCCTCGTAACTCATGTGCTCCAGCCCCCGAATCATTTTTGTTGCCCTCTGCTGGACTCTTTTCAATTTTTCCACATCCTTCTTGTAGTGTGGGGCCCAAAACTGGACACGGTACTCCAGATGAGTCCTCACCAATGCCGAATAGAGGGGAATGATCACGTCCCTCGATCGGCTGGAAATGCCCCTACCTATACAACCCAAAATGCCATTAGCCTTCTTGGCAACAAGGGCACGCTGTTGACTCATATCCAGCTTCTTGTCCACTGTAATCCCTATGTCCTTTTCTGCAAAACTGCTGCCTAGCCATTCAGTTCCTAGTCTGTAGCATGCCTGAGATTCTTCCGTCCTAAGCGCAGGACTCTGTACTTGTCCTTGTTGAACTTCATCAGATTTCTTTTGGCCCAATCCTCTAATTTGTCTAGGTCCCTCTGTATCCTATCCATACCCTCCAGCGTATCTACCACTCCTCCCAGTTTAGTGTCATCTTGAAACTTGCTGAGGATGTAATCCACACCATCCTCCAGATCATTAATGAAGATATTGAACAAAACTGGCTCTGGTTTCTGAAAGCTTGCTCTATACCTCATCCCTCAGATTTTGGAAGGCACTTCTGATTCTTAAACCTTGGGTCAAGTGCTGTAGCTATTTTTAGAAATCTTACATTGGTATCTTCTTTGTGTTTTGCCAAATCTGCTGTGAAAGTGTTGTTAAAACAAACATGCTGGGTCATCATCTGAGACTGCTGTAATATGAAATATATGGAAAAATGCTGGTAAAACAGAGCTGAAGACCTACCGTTCTCCCCCAAAAAGTTCAGTCACAAACTTAATTAATGCATTATTTTTTAACAAGCATCATCAGCATGGAAGCATATTTTCTGAAATTGTGGCCAAAGCATGAAGGGGCATATGAATATTTAGCATATCTATCACACAAATACCTTGCAACACCGTCTACAAAAGTGCCATGTGAACACCTGTTCTCACTTTCAGGTGATACTGTAAATAAGAAGCAGGCAGCAGAATCTCCTGAAAATATAAACAAACTTGTTTGTCTTAGCGATTGGCGGAACAAGAAGTAGGACCGAGTGGATATGTAGGCTCTAAAGTTTTACACTGTTTTTTGGGAGCAGCTATGTAACAAAAAAAATCTATATTTGTAACTTGCATTTTCATGATAAAGAGATTGCATTACAGTACTTGTATGAGGTGAATTGAAAAATACTATTTCTTTTATCATTTTTACAGTGCAAATATTTGTAATAAAAATAATAATATGAAGTGAGTACTGTACAATTTGTATTCTGTGTTGTAATTAAAATCAATATATCTGAAAATATAGAAAAACATCTGAAAATATTTAATACATTTCAACTGCTATTTTATTGTTTAACAGTGTGACTAACTGCAATTAATTTTTAGCGCAATTAATTTTTTTGATTTAATTGTGTGAGTTAACTGCAATTAATTGACAGCCCTAATATGTACAGAATGAAGTAAATTATCTATTACCAGTCAAGAAAGAGATCTGGGAGTCATCATCGGCTCAATATGTAGTGGCGGTCAAAAAAGCTAACAGAGATAGGAACCATTAGGAAAGGGATAGATAATAAGACAGAAAATATCATAGTGTCACTATATAAATTCATGGTATGCCCACACCTTGAATACTGCATGCAGTTCTTGTCACCCCATCTCAAAAATAAATATTAAATTGGAAAAAGTACAGAGATGGACAACAAAAATTATTAGGGGTATGGAACAGCTTCCCTATGAGAAGAGAGTAAAAAAAACTGGGATTGTTCATCTTAGAAAAGAGGTAACTAAGTGGAAGGTAATATAAAGGTATATAATGAATGTTGTGGAGAAAGTGAATAAGCAAGTGTTATTTACCCCTTCACATAACACAAGAACTAGGGTTCACCCAATGAAATTAATAGGCAGCATGTTTAAAACAAATATAAGGAAGTACTTCATCACACAGCACACAGTCACCTTTGAAACTTGTTTCCAGGGGATGTTGTGAAGGCCAAAACTATAACTAGGTTCAAAAAAGAATTAAGTAAGTTCAGGGAGGATAGGTCAATCAATGTCTATTAACCAAGATGGTAAAGGACACAACCCCATGCTCTGGACATCCCTAAATTTCTGACTGCAGGAAGCTGGGACTAGGTGACAGGGGATGGATCCCTCAGTAAATTGCCCTGTTCTGTTCATCCCTTCTGAAGCATCTGACACCAGCCACCGTTGGACGACAGGATACTGGGCTGATAGACCATTGGTATGACCCAGGATGGCCATTCTTATGTTCTTACTATTACTTCTTATAGGTTATTGGTTTCCATCCTTTGTATAAAAATTTACCAAAATTAAGAGATCTGGTGTATCAAGTAGTTTCCTACACCTCCCATTCAGCTATATGCATAATGGAATTTAGGTTACTATCTCTGTCATAAGAATGGCATTTGGAACAACAAGCTCCACCATGGATTAGATGGCACAACCTTGAAAGGGAGGTGGGAAATCTGCAGTGACCCATCTGAGCTAACAAAGAGGCTAATCATTCAGGGCCCAATTTTGTCACCTTTACTCACTCTGGGTAATAATTACTACACAGGTAGTCTCATTAACTTTAGTTGACAATTCGCAGAGAAACACGCTACTCTGTAAGTAAGGGTGGCAGAATCGGGCTCTCTGACAGACTACAGACATAGAATTATAGTTCCCAAAAGTGAGTCCTGAGGCTTGTACCAGGGGTTGTTAACCACTCATTTAGGCCATAGCACTATTGTGTGGGATTAAGAGGGATGTTAGGGGTACAAGTAGGCATTTTGCTGGCCCTCTGCACAGGAGTGAATTTTACCCTCTTTGTGATTTAATTAATAATTAGCTGTTATTTTTTATTTCACATAATTCTTTAAATCCATGTTAGAAATGTGGTTTTTCTTAATCTACTGTTAAAGATCATTTTTTCTAATAATCAATAAATGCAAATCCATACAGGACTGAAATAAAAGGCACATAAGCTCTGCATAGTTGGTACTTGGTGTTGGATACCTCATTTTGATGATTGCAGTCATCATTCATCTGAAGAGCAGAAGCTATGATTGTTAAGCCTCATTATTTTCAATGAGGCCTGACAGTTGCAAGGTTAAACAGAAGATAGCAACTTTCATCTGACTGGTATTTCTTTTCAAATATGGGCAACTCTTCACTAACTTGTCTACTTTGTTCTCCATTGCCATTGATTGATCACAAAATTGTGATCATATCTACATATCTCAACGCGCTTGCAGGAGAAAATTTAAACATTGACCTCTGTTCCATATTTACCTTATGATCTTAAAGGTACTTAAATAACTGAAACCATTGTAGTTTTTTCCCCATGTGTGCAGCTGCACAGCATTGCTTCTAATACAACACTGATTTAAATAATCACACTATCAGGTGTTTCTGATTTCCAAAAAATAATGAACCCTCAAATCTGAGACTTTCAGTGGGTCAGATTTGTTTCTTCATCCCTCTTGCTCCATAGCAGGGGTTGTATTATCCTGGGGATAAGTACTAGTATGAGAGAGAATTTCATAGGTGCTTAAAGTGGCTAAGAAGGTTGTTGTGGTGCTATTGAACATAATAAATAAGATCCTACCAACTGCTGAAAGTAAAGGGAGATGAATGATAACATCTAAATCAGGCCTGGCCTCCTTCCCTTTTCATGTTCCTATAACACTGAGCTTTGTGGGCCTGAACAGATCTAGAGCCAGCAGCAGCTCTTGCCATTTTGCCAGTCAGGACAGAAAATGTTTTAGGACCATGGTCCCTGGTAGCAGCTGAGAGTGGGAGAAAACACAACCAGCCAATCAGGGTAAGAGCTGGGAAGATATTAGCACAGCACTTCAGCACCCGTGGAAGTTAGCACCCAGGACAACCACCCTGCTTCCCCACCCATAGAACTGGCCCTGCCTACAGCTTCCATTTGTGAAGATGAAAAATGTCATCTTAATCCTTAACCTAAAAAAGCCACCAAAGGAAAGCTGCTCTTCTTGGCTATCTCCCAGATCTTTTGCAGAGACATTAGGCGATTCCTGGTTGGTGAAGGATAGAGAATTGATGGAGTGATACCAGTTCACATCAGCTGAGGATCAGACCCACTGTATCTTATCTGCAGATGGAAAGCAGATAAAATACAGTGGCTCTGATCCTCAGCTGATGTGAATTGGTATCACTCCATTGACTTCATCTGTCCAAATTAGAGCTGGCTGAAAAATGGAATTCCTGTTCCATGGGAAAAGATCTTGAAATTGTGTTTGCATCCTGAATTGGGATGAAAAGTAGAAATCTTGGAATTTTTTTGTGGAATGAAATATTTCATTTGGACTTTATTAAAAGATTTCATTTCAATAAGGTCAAAACATCTTGTTCCAACTTTTTCATTTTTACTGTTATAATTTTATTATTTTGACTTTTATAAAAGTTGAAAGGTTTCATTAATAACATATTTGCAACCAAAATGATGAAGTCTGAATGGACTGTTTCATCCCTATGAAATGTTTCAATAATTTCCCATCAAAAATGTCAACAAAATAGATGCACTCCCATGAAATGTTTTGATTTTGTTAAATCAGCATTTTCTAACAGGAAAACGTTGTATCATAATTTTTTCAACCAGCTTTATTCCAAATTATTTTAAATGTTGTCCCTGAAATAGGAAATGATAAAATATGTGAACGTCTAAGTAAGAGGGAAGAAAAATGTGGTCTATCATATAGCTATGAAGTAAAATCCTTAGATCTTCTACGACCTAAAAGCCACTCATTTAACCAGCCTGGAAAAATATTTCTAGTTAGAGTAAACTGCATAAGAACTGACTTATGAGAGTTGTATACATCATGGTGGATAAGTTGTTTCCTGCCTGACCCTCACCCCCAAAAGTTTGATGAACTCCTGTAGATGCATGTATTATGGCAAATAATGGAAACTATAGCAAATAAAAGAAAAAATGACAAAGATACAAAGATATATAGACAAGGGGGAAAGGGGAAGAGGAGGAATACTTAACCTGTAATGATACTACCTATGCTAGTACTTAAAATATGAAACTACACAGATATAAAAACTGCATCTCCAGTACCTTCACCATGGAAAATGCTACTAGTACCATCTAAATTTTCCATGTGTCATTTCCTGGTGCCTGTTGATAATCTTCCCCTCAATTGCTCTTGGATCGTGAGTTTCTAATCTAGTTTCAGGATTTAAGCCATCTGAATAGCACAATAAAAGGTGTGGTTTCATGGTGCTCAGAGGTTACTGGAAAATGTGAGTGTTTCAGTACCTAGTTGTACACATTAGTGATTATCAGATGTTATACCTTGTGGTAGTAAATCCAAGAAGGATGAACTAATTCTTTTGCACTGAAATTACTAATGCATCCATTAGGTCAAATGCATTTTTCAGCTTTAAGGGGGTTGAATTACTTTTATATTACATATATATGTTCCAATGTTGTGCAGTATATATGTGTATATATTATTTATGTTACCAATGTTATACAGTATACAACACATACACACACAAAATCTTCTCAGACCAGAAAAGATGATGAACTTCCAGTGCGGTGTGCAGCTAATTGGACTCACAAGTCACAACTCTTGTTAACTGGCATAGGCATTGAAAATATTCCCTTTCCCTCAGTGTCCAGCTTTATGCTCTGTGTTTATTTGTGGGAGAACCTTCATTGGAGGATTACATAAAAAAATAGATAAACCAAGGACGTAGCTAAATACACTTTCACTGGAGTGCTTAAGAAAAATTCATGTGACTGTGAACTCCTGAACAAATTTAGAATTTGGATTTGGCTGTGTGCCAGGAAGAGTCTGATCTTGTGAGGCACTGAATACCCTCACTCCCACTGCATTGAAGTCTATGGGTATTGAGGACTCTGAGCATTTTTCAGGATTTGACCCTAAATTATTGTATGCGCTTGTTTGTATCATCAATTCAAAACGTATGAACCAGTGTAGACATAACATCTTATACACTCTCAACTCAGAAAGTTGACTACTCATGTATTTTGGAAAGAGATTTTGATATAAACACACATGGGATTTTTAGAGGTAAATATACAATATGTGCAAGGCAAATTGTACAGTTGAGCTAAGGCTTGGTCTACCCTTAAAAATTAAATCGCCCTAGCTACAGTGCTCTGAGCTGTGAAAAAATTGGCACACTCAGCACCTTAGTTAGGTCAACCTAACCCCCACTGTGGGTGCAGCTAAGAGTTCTTCTGTCGACCTGGCTACTGCCTCTCAGAGAGGTGGATTAATTACAGTGACAGAAAAAACCCTTCTGTCAGTGTAGGAAGCACCCATGCTACATCAGCCTAGCTGCGGTGCTGCAGACTTGCCACTGTACCACTTGTAGTGTACACATAGCTTTAGTACCAAGTGCTAGTTTTCTTTAAAAGAAAATAAGACAATTAGCATTGTGTTTAGCGAAGGCAACAGCCACAGAGTAGGGTTGTTTTTTTCCTCCTGGAATTGAATGTGCTGCCCATGTATTGCAGCATATCTGCTTTTATTCATACAGTCCTGTGTAAATTAATGTGTCCTGGGAATCTCAGATACTGTATGTATTACATGGAGGGAAGATGAGTTGAGATACACCTCTGACTGTGACTGGGTTGGGCTTTAGATTAAAAGTTTCTCTCAAGTTGTCTGCATTCTCCCCTAATGTCTGTCTTTTACAGTAATGCTTTGTTTCTTAGCATGACCACCACCAGGACAGCTTAGTTCAGTGCAAACACTGTCTCTTTCAGCCAGAACATTCCTAATGTTAGCTTCTTTTTTATTTTCTTCCCTCCCTTCCCCCCATTACCCCCATCTCAGGTTGGAAAGGCTGGTGGACGTCCTGAGGAAGAAGGTTGGAGCAGGGACCATTAGGACTGTGATCTGATTGAAAGCTCCAGCCTAGAGAAATATTCACATCTGGTGACCAGGCTGCTTCATTCAGCACTATGTAAACACTAAAGCCTTAACTTAGCAAACAGTTGTTAGAAGTGGGACACTCCAATGACATTCCAGACTGAGATAAAATCAAATCATAAATGTTTAACCACTTTGCTGCTGAGTTGTGTTATTTGTCGAACTGTATCTCTGCAAACATGTATTTGCTTTAAGCAGCTGTATTGTGGTATGGTCAATGAGTATTGTGGAAATCGTTTGTGTGCTGTTTTAACAATAGTCTCTTTTCTCAGTTAACAGTGTTAGACTGTGGTGTCCTGAAAGGCATAGTCCAGTCATATTGTTACATACAGTCTGCTTCAGGGGCCAGTCCTGCAAAGCAGTCTCAAAACGTAAATCTAACGTGCTATTTATCAGTCTGCAAACAATTTAATATTTTAATGTTGAATGTATTTCTTACTTGATAATAGAAGTTCTGATTCAATGTTCTATGTATATTAATATCATGGAGATGTTTTCCTCCTGGTGCACACTCATAATTCTTCTGTATTGTAGTTGTTAATCAGAATTATGTTCATGCATCATGGGGAAGGTATACACATGGATTTAAAAAGAATTTCTATAGCTAACACAGAATCCTACTACAGATCAATTTCAGCTCCTTATAAACATGTATGTACAGCTAGATTTCACTAAAAGATAGATTCATTAATTTGTAAAAATGTAGTTGCATTGATCAGTGCTGAAGCTGTAGAGAAGATTATTCTGATTGTTCTATGTCACTCTTCTTCCCCCTCCTATGAAAGAAAATCTCTGAGGGGTTAACACTCCACCTTGCTGGGGCAAAGGAACTGCCATTCACCTTCACTGTGGAAGGCACAGCCTCACCTCTTCTGTATCGATCTTCTTGCCTCCTCCTTTGAAATGGAAGCGCTGAACATTCTGCTCAACCCCCCTCGTCTGGCTTTAGTATGCTTATGCTGTCTTCTCTCTTTAGTGATTGTTTTTATAGATACAATGAGAGAGCAGAACAGAAGAATGAAGGAAAGAAATCTGCAATTTACCATTTAATGTGGAGAGTCAGATGCAGGATCCGTCTTTCTGGTCAGACACTGCATACTCTGCATTCTTTGTCTGCAGACCTAGGCTCCTTTTGGTTTCAGTCTGCCAACTAGGCCACTTGCAGGGAAAGGTAGATTTACTTGCAGTGCATAGTACTTGTGCCCCAAGAGACTCTATGAGTGATTCCAAACCACCCACTCTGCCCCAAGCCAGACTGCGATTACTGCTTCTGAACCTCCATAGTCATCAAACCACGGATGACCCTTTAATGCTTCTAGACTTGGGAACTAGTAAAACCCTAGAGGAACATATGCTTGCTGCACCAGATCCTAGTTCGTCTCGTGCTCATAGTGAGTCTGTAATTACTGTCTTGAGGATGCTGCTCTCACTAGATTGGAAGCAACTACTGCCCTTTCTAATATTGTTACTGTACCCCTGGTGGTGTACCGAGTGGCGGGCCACATGCTGTGGACACCCTTGTGCCAATTCTGCTTGAGGGAAATGGCTGAACAAGGAAGAAAGAAGTTGTCGTCCATGCTTGAGTGACCTATGTGTCGCTTTCACGTTTATCTAGAATTTTCCCCTTGATTCAGTCTTAAGTGTAGAGCTTCTGATTTTCTGTTTTAACTGATACAGCACTCTTAGTACAGAAAATGAAACTGGTGTTTATCCAATGAATACCAGAAATGGTTAGTTGTATCTAAGGACTTGCGTACATGGAGCAGTAATGCGGACCGTGGGGTGTGATTTCTAAAGCACACTAACGTATTACACATTAATTGGCCCACGTAGACCCTACTGGCATGCACAAAAGGTTCCCTGGTGCGTTATGACATAGTGCTGTTTGAAACAGTACTGTGTTAAAGTTCACATGGAACATTATAAAGAGATTACTTATTACAGTATATACTACTGTAATGAGTAGTATATATAATATACATCACTTATTGCAGTGTATATAAAGAGACAGCCCATAAAAAAAAATTTACCCTGATTTTTGGACAGCTACATAAAACTTAAAAAAAATGCTAAAAATAAACCCCCCAAAATGAAAAACAGGCTCCCCAATGAAAGAGCTCCTAGTCCTTTGCATGCAGACTTTACATAATTGTGCTTCCATCCTCCCCTTTTATTCAAGAAGATAGGGTTGATCATACAAGACCAGATCAGCAGTCATTAAGTCAAATATACTCTTTCTGGTTGTGGCCAATAGCTGGTTCTTCAGACCTGATGACTATGCATAATACAGTTGTGCCACGTTGCACGTGAGGGAAAATTCCTTCCTGACTCTGTGTTGCCACTTACACCATGAAGCATGAGATCATGCTTTTAGCATGGATTTTTAGCACCTACAAAGTGCAACTACAAATTACTTCTATTCATTGTTAAATTATCCCTCACTTTTTTAAAATTCAGCTACAAATATTTGTCTTCTTTGGGAAATGCTTGGGAAGGCTCATCTAAATGTGAAGCTAGGAGTCAAGAACTCTTGAGTTCCAATCCTGCCCTGCTCCTGGCTTGGTGTGTGCGGCCTTGGGAAAGTCACTTAGGGCCAGATTTTTAAAGGTATCTAGGCACCTAAAGATGCAGATAAGCACATAATGGGATTTTCAAAGGTGCCTAGATAAATGCCCATTTAAATAAATTGATTTGTGCTCCTGCTTCCATTGAAATGAACGGTTAAACCCCCAGTGACTTCAGTGGTGTGGGATCAGGCCTTCAATTTCTGTAGTGTAGGTGAATTCCTGCAGCCATTAAAATCAAGGGGAGTTTTGCCATTATCTTTAATGGGGGCCAGGATTTCACCCTCTTAAATTTCCCCATTTGTAAAATGGGGATAATAGTATTTTGCTTTTGCTTTTCCTCACAGAATTGTTATGAGGATTGATTAGTTAATGTCTATACAGCACTTTGAAGGTGTAAAATACTATATAACCACAAAATAGTCGTTATTTATTAGTCTCCTAATTTATGGGGAAAGGATGAGACTATGTTAGATTATATCCCGGTAGTGATAGTTCCTTTGCCACCAGCTCAGAGTCTTCCATAGGCGAAGACTATGACTACAGTAATTACTGGTGTAAGCAGTGTCACCATTACTTTGATGTAGCATGGAGATATAGGTACATTTCATATCCCTTGTGAGATTTTGTGCATTTCCCTGTATGATCATGCAGCGAGTGACAGCACTGGGAGCCATTCATGATGCATGCCATGATAAAATATGTAAATAGTGTCACGTTGTCTCTGGATAAGAATGTTATTAATGCTTTTCAGCGCTGTAATTATATTCTTAGTAAGCCTTCCCTAAGCCATCACTAATTAACAATATTGTAACAAGTCAACTTTAACAGAACAGAACTGTGGCCCTTTAATCATTTAGTACTGTGTTTCATTCAACCCACAGCCAAAATCTCATAGCGTAGTTTTGTACATTGGCGTCAGGAAAGCTGCTGATAGCTGAAAAGTTCATAGCCCACTCAGTCTTGGAACCCTATAGGTGAAATCAGTTATAACCTTCTTTAAATATATTCAGCTGATAGGAAGACTCATTAGTAAATAATTAATGTATGTGAATTTTAAGACTGCTTTTACAAATAAGCTATCATATTGAAATCATTTAATAATGTCAATGTGTTGTCACAGAGACATTCCATTTTTTTCAAATTATAGAATATTTTGTAAGATTTTCTTTTAATTTAGTTTCCAGATTAAAATGGTTTTATAAAAAAAATCTTATTAGGTTACCTTAAATTGTAATTGCTTTAATTCACACACAAAAATGAAGTTGCTATCTAAATGTCAGTTTCTACATGCCTTTGTTGTTTTTTATTTAAAATAATGCCATATGAAAGCTGCTTTTTGTGGATGCTGTACCTCATGTAACAGAATAAACAATTTACTGTGAGGCAGCGAAAACTGGCAACAAATGAATGGCAGTTTCTCTGGTACTATACTTGACAGAGTTGCAGCAGTACATGCAGTACATCTGGCTTTTATCATTATACCAGTTAACGTAAGGTCTGTGCAAAATATTCCTTTTTCTTCCACTGCACTGGTAAATAAAAAATGTATTCCAAATCCAAAAAAACAAAGTGTTTGTCTTGTTTTAGCTTGATTGTAAGTCAGCTGCTGGGCTTCAGTGGTCTAAACATTTCATTCTTCAGTTTTGTTGGGAGTGCACGTGTTCTGTGAGGCTTTTAAACAAATACTTGGAATGGTTGAAAGATTTGCATTGCCAGTGCCTAGCTAAATATGCAGTCTTTAGAAAAGATGTGGTTTATTTTGGCACTGTTTAAAAAGCTCAAATATTTTAAACATTTGTTAAGTTCAAGCTTGCACATTTGAACTAGCCGTATACATTCCAAAGTTGCATCTCAAGTTACCTGTCTCCTTGTTTTTTGTATTTTAATCCCATCATTAAAATAGTCTTTGTAAAGGTTTTTTTTAAAAAAATAACATAAAATATTGTCGTTAAACTCACGAGAGTCAAAATTAACGGCAATGGCAGACATTCAATTTCAAAAATGTCTTTTGGAATCTGAAGCTTTATGTCAGTGGCCCAAATTTCTTCCTCATAGAATGAATAAAATATATTAGGGGCCTGAATCTACAGACCCTTCCTCTTGGGAGTAATGCTTACAATGGGTTAGTAAGCATTACCCATAGTACGTTGCAGGATCAGGCTAAAAGCAGACAGTTTGGCTGTGTAGTCTATTGATGACGTAGAATAACTTCAGAAAAAAGAAATCCTTCTTTTCTGTTTCCAATGTGATAGGGATTTTTTTTATAATTTAAAATGAAAGAACTAAACTTGCTTTGAATTTTCTGGTTAGTTTGAACCTGAAATTCATAGTGAAACTCAAGAGATGAAAACCACTGCACAATGAAACTACCAAGTTTCATGTGGCTCTAATTAGAGGTAAAACTTAATTTTTGCTCTTAAATATTAAGTAGAAAGACTGTTCTGTTTGGCTGGTTGGTTGGCTTGTGTTGGGCTTTTTCCTGTGTATGATTGTACATGGAAGTATACCTTTGTTCTGTTTAAATTCTTCTCCTCCCCCCAGCATCTCCCGGCTCCCAGCCGGCCCCCATCAGCTCCTCCCGCTTCCTCCCAGCTCCTCCCGCCCACCAGTGTTCAGCTGTTCAGCAGTGTGCAGCAGACACTGGGGAGGGGAGAAGCGGGACAGGAAGAGGTGAGAGTACAGAACGGGGTGGAAAGAGGTGGGGTGGGGGCGTGGGTGAAGGAATAGAGTGGGGACGTGGCCTGGGGCGAAGTGGGGGTCGAGTACCCCCCCGGGAACTTAGGAAGTCGGCCCTCTGTATCTGCATTACATTCAGAAAAGTTCATGTACATTCAAATGGGTTTTGTACATAATACAGGTGTTTTCATTGTCCTAGGATAAAATAGCAATATGGCTAATAGAACTGGCCGCTCCCAAGTTCCAAGAGGTTGTGCTAAGGAGAACATGTGATATATAGTGTTCAAAGAGAGGAGATCCATTCTATTAATTACATGAACTTTCTACAACTGATACTATTCCAACTATAAGTAAATTTGCACACTGTATTCCCAGACTGAAGAAATAACTCTTGTTATCCCAAGGAGTTCAGAAGGGTAGAAATTCTAGTATGGTGCATTTGTCACAGAACAGATATTAGCTCACCAAATTTCCAAAACAAACCTATTCAAAGAGACTTCCATAAATTAAATTGCATGATTCAATAAATAAATAAATAAATTACCACGGCCTGGTAACTGCTCTAACTTACAGATTGGAGATCTAGAGTTTTGTTTTTCAGTATTTGACTTTCACAGTTATAGCTTTATTGTTTCACAAATTCTTTATGTGACCCAATGGGTGTATTCTCCGTATGCTATTTATAAAAATCAATCTCTGTAATATGAGGCCACATACTGATGTCTAAGCGGGATTTCAGCTATCAACAGGTTAGAATTGCTTTCCCTTCAGAAAATAAAACAACTGATTTCTCAATGTAGCCATTAAGTTTACTTGGTGAATACACTTTATGCTTTCTTAACCAACAAAGCAGCAGTGTATCAGAGTATGTGTCTATCAGAATATACTGGACCAAAATGAGAATAATTAATGGTGGGAAAACTACTTCACCTCAGATTTCGCATTACCACTATGCTTGATATCTTAACATGTCCAATAGTATCATTATTTTTGTTTCATCCACTTCACATAATGGAACAAATTTTACTTTCACCCTCAGATTCTAACATAATAAAGCTGGTGAAGAACAGGAATATTATCAACAAAGATCACTAAAGACTAGCAGATGCACAGTGCTATTGGGGAAGATCAAGAACTGACAGAGATTGAAGTAAGATCAGCTACTGCATTGCTGTGTCAGTCTGTAGTAATATGAAATGCAAAGGGTGGAGGATTTTATGCTATGATTCCAGTGTTTGTGAAAACAAAGACATGAAAGACGAATATATTTGTGCCTGGTATTGACAGAAAACATGATGGTACTTAACAAACTGGAAACATTATTTGTTCATCCTTGTCATAATATTTCTCCTCCAGTAGTGCCAACATCAGTGAGTGGTTATCATCTGGCACATAAAGTATTGGCCATGTAAATAAGGCTTGTGGGGGTCTGATTAACACTTCCCCTGTGTTTTATAAATCACCTCTTTTTTTGTTTATTTGGGGCAATTTTTCTTCCAGTTTTCCGTTCACTTTTCAGTTTGCTCATCAGAGCAGTGTGTACCACTAGAGGCCTTCTTGGTAAGGAGCCTGTGAAGCCAAAGCAGTTGATCAATCCAAATTAGTTTGAACAAGAAACCAATGTTGTGACAATGAGTCTTTCAGAGTCTGAACTCTCTACTATGTCTGATATACGCATAGTCATATGGTTTATAATCCTTGCTCAATCACCAGTTCATCCATTTTTCTTTAGAGGGTCTTGTCCTATAAACAGGATATTCCAGAGATTTGGCAAAACTTGGGGCAGCTTACTTTGACCATCAGGTTTCCCCACTTGGCAGTTATAAGAATCATGATTGACACAATAGAGTGTTGTGGAAAACCTTAAGCAGTTCTTTCACCAAAGTCGGGTTTTTTTGGATCATTTAAAACAGATTGAAACTGGCATGCTCATTCTTTCAGTTAATTGACTGAGCTCTCTTTTTTTGTAGTCTTGTGTTCTGCAAAAGCATCTGCTTATGTAAGTTCATTAATTCTGTTGTAATTATATCTATAGAACAAAGATTGAAATGTAAAGCCAAAGAACATGAGTACAGTTTTATTGCCAACTGACAACCTTCTATGCAAAGTTGACCGAAAAGTGCAGCAGTTGAAAATGTGGACATCAAAAAAACTCGCTAAAAGTGACACTTCCTAACTCATGAAGATTTATGGTGCAAAGTCTAGAGCCAATATCCCAACTACAGGAACATTGGAAAAAACAAAGCAGTGTCATGTTGGGGTGCTGCAGAAATTGGTGCCTCAGACAGGCACAATGAGTCTTGGGGTTTCAGGGCATGTGGAAGTTATGCCATTAGTGAAGAGGGAGCATCATCTGTGCTCCATGCCAGGCCATATCTGCCCCTGTGGACACTAGTCCAAACATTCAGGGGAGAACAAGAACCACGTTGTGTCCTTTGGATCCAGTCCCACAAGCACTCAACAAGTGGAACACCCGGTCAGTTCAGTTCAGTGGGAGGAGAATGCTAGGAATTCCGCAGTTTAAAATTTGAATCTCCAGAAACTGGACTCTTTCCTATGGACAGACAAAGTGCTATTCCATATAGCAAAATAATCCCATTAAAACTGAGGGAATACACTTGATACAGCAAGTACAAGTCATAAATTAAACTTCATCTGGAGAACAACCCCACAGCTAACCACACAACTTGTGCATGAGTACGCAAACTTTGCTTAAAACTTTAAAATGGGATGAAAAGCAGTTGTTTGGAGACTTAAATAAAAGTGGCCAGCTTTTCAGAACTGCCGAGCACTGGCAAACCCCACTGAAGTCAAAGGGAATTCAGGTGCTCTTTTACTTAGATACTTATGTGGATGTAGAAGTCTATTTTGAGGCACCCGGGTTGAAAATGTTAGTTATCTATGTTCATTTTCTTGATTTACTTCTTATTTGATGAAGCAGGCAAAGCCAGTTCCATATTTATAATAGAGTAGTACCTTGCTAATTCTAATTTTGCTGGTTCAGGCACTTCATAAGTGGTCTAAAAAGCTGTCAATCTCTCCACAGCTTCTCAGAGATTGACTAGCTGGGGTTGCAGTGAGTCACCATATTAGTAAGGATTCTGTCCTGTAAAACACTTACTAGTATGTTGTGATGTATTATCATAAATAATTAACATTGAATTATAATTTTAAAACTATCTAGTTCTTATATAGCATTTTCTTCAGTAAATCTGTGAGTGCTTTTTAAAGGGAAGTAAGTATTATCCCCAAATTGGCAAAATAAATCCTAAAAGTGCATTTGGTGATCTATTTGCTTGTTTACTTACTGTGTTTATTTAAATGGCCTTAACTGAAATCTACTGAAGTCAATGGGAGTCGTTCCACTGATTGCAGAAGTGACAAAGAGTCCTGTGGCACCTTAAAGACTAACTAAAGTTTTAGAGCATAAGCTTTCGTGGGCTAGTACCCACTTCGTCGGATGCATGCAGTGGAAGTATCCAGGGGCAGGTATAAATAGGTAGGCAAGAACCAGGTGGGAGATAACAGGGTTAGTCCAATGAGGCTGAACCAGCTTGTTATCTCTAATCAGGGAGGATGAGATGTTCCTCTAGGAGCTGAATTGGAGGTGTGAACAGCGAGAGAAGAGAAGCTGCTTTTGTAGTTAGCTAGCCACTCGTAATCTTTGTTCAATCCTTGATTGATAGTATCAAATTTGCAAATGAATTGCAGCTCTGCAGTCTCTCTTTATAGTCTGGACTTGAAGTTTTTTTGCTGTAAAATGCTGACCTTTAAATCTTCTATAGTGTGTCCACCTGGTTCTTGCCTACCTATTTATACCTGCCCCTGGATACTTCCACTGCATGCATCCGACGAAGTGGGTACTAGCCCACGAAAGCTTATGCTCTAAAACTTTAGTTAGTCTTTAAGGTGCCACAGGACTCTTTGTCACTTCTGCAATTCCAGACTAACACGGCTACCCCTCTGATTCTTGACAACATGCAAGGCACTGCATTTAGCCCTATGGAGTGGAAATCCATCAACCTCATGAAGAAATTTGCACAAATACAGACAGATATCATCTTTCTCTCCAAATGCAAACGGATGGACATCATACCAAATGGACTGAAGGTGAAAAATCCATTGCTTTCTACATACTGCACAGACTACGGTGAGAGATTATGCCAGACACTATCTAAGAAACTGAGGAACCACCTGATCAGCATCCTGTACAGCAAACAGGAAAACATCAAAAAAGAGCTTTCCAACCTGGAGACCTTGATAAACAACCAACCCTCCACACAAACAGACTTTACTAAAATAAGACAGGAGATCTATATTACACACTTCACCGCTCTACAAAAGAAAAAGGACTGCAAGCTATCTAAAATCCTGCCTGCCACATGGGGCCACAGCAGTGGTACCCCTAACTCACCCAGCAATATCGTCAATCTATCCAGCTACACACTCAGCCCGGCAGAGGAGTCTGTCCTATCTCAAGGACTCTCATTCTGCCCCACCACCCCCATGAACAAGATACAATTCTGCGGTGATCTGGAAGCCTACTTTCGCCGTCTCCGACTCAAAGAATACTTTCAAGACAACCTAGAACAGCGCACTGATACACAGACGCCATCCCACCAGCAGCACAAGAAGAAGAACTCCACATGAACTCCTCCTGAGGGTCAAAATGACAGTCTGGATTTATACATAGAATGCTTCCGCCAATGTGCACAGGCAGAAATTGTGGAAAAACAACATCGCCTGCCTCACAACCTAAGTCGAGCAGAACGTAATGCGATCCACAGCCTCAGAAACAACCCTGACATCATAATCAAAGAGGCTGAAAAAGGAGGTGCTGTTGTCATCATGGACAGGTCTGACTACCAAAAGGAGGCTACCAGACAACTCTCCAACATCAATTTCTACAGACCACTTCCCTCAGATCCCACTGAAGAATATACTAAGAAACTGCACCATCTACTCAGGACACTCCCTACACTAACACAGGAACAAATTAACATACCCTTAGAGCCCCGACCGGGGTTATTCTATCTTTTACCCAAGATCCACAAACCTGGAAATCCTGGACGCCCCATCATCTCGGGCATTGGCACTCTCACTGACGGACTGTCTGGATATGTGGACACTCTACTCAGACCCTACGCCACCAGCACTCCCAGCTATCTCCGTGACACCACCGACTTCCTGAGAAAACTACAATGCATTGGTGACCTTCCAGAAAACACCATCCTAGCCACCATGGATGTAGAGGCTCTCTACACAAACATCCCACACAAAGATGGAATACAAGCTGTCAGGAATAGTATCCCTGATGATGCCACAGCACAAGTGGTTGCTGAACTCTGTGACTTTATCCTCAGACACAATTATTTCAAATTTGGTGACAATATATACCTCCAGACCAGTGGCACCGCTATGGGCACCCGCATGGCCCCACAGTATGCCAACATCTTTATGGCTGACCTGGAACAACGCTTCCTCAGCTCTCGTTCACTCACGCTCCTCTATCTACGCTACATTGATGACATCTTCATCATCTGCACCCATGGGAAAGAAACTCTGGAAGAATTCCACCATGATTTCAACAGCTTCCACCCCACCATCCACCTCAGCCTGGACCAGTCTACACGGGAGGTCCACTTCCTGGACACCACGGTGCAAATTAATGACGGCCACATCAACACCACCCTATACCGAAAACCTACCGACAGCTATGCCTACCTTCATGCCACCAGCTTCCATCCCGGGCACACCACACGATCCATTGTCTACAGCCAGGCACTGAGGTACAATCGTATTTGCTCCAACCTCTCAGACAGAGACCAACACCTACAAGATCTCCACCAAGCTTTCTCAAAACTACAATACCCGCACAAGGAAATAAGGACACAGATCAACAGAGCCAGACGTGTACCCAGAAGCCTGCTGCTGCAAGACAAGCCCAAGAAAGAAAACAACAGAACACCACTGGCCATCACCTACAGCTCTCAGTTAAAGCCTCTCCAACGCATCATCAGGGATCTACAACCCATCGTGGACAACAATCCCTCACTTTCACAGGCCTTGGGAGGCAGACCAGTCCTGGCCTACAGACAACCTGCCAACCTGAAGCATATTCTCACCAGCAACAGCACACTGCGCCATAATAACTCTAACTCAGGAACCAATCCATGCAACAAACCTCGATGCCAACTCTGCCCACACATCTACACCAGCAACACCATCACAGGACCAAACCAGATCAGCCACACCATTACTGGTTCACTCACCTGCACATCTACCAATGTAATATATGCCATTATGTGCCAGCAATGTACCTCTGCTATGTACATCGGCCAAACTGGACAGTCCCTACGAAAAAGGATAAATAGAGACAAATCAGATATCAGGAATGGCAATATACAAAAACCTGTAGGAGAGCACTTCAACCTCGCTGGACACACTATAGAAGATTTAAAGGTCAGCATTTTACAGCAAAAAAACTTCAAGTCCAGACTACAAAGAGAGACTGCAGAGCTGCAATTCATTTGCAAATTTGATACTGTCAATCAAGGATTGAACAAAGATTACGAGTGGCTAGCTAACTACAAAAGCAGCTTCTCTTCTCTCGCTGTTCACACCTCCAATTCAGCTCCTAGAGGAACATCTCATCCTCCCTGATTAGAGATAACAAGCTGGTTCAGCCTCATTGGACTAACCCTGTTATCTCCCACCTGGTTCTTGCCTACCTATTTATACCTGCCCCTGGATACTTCCACTGCATGCATCCGACGAAGTGGGTACTAGCCCACGAAAGCTTATGCTCTAAAACTTTAGTTAGTCTTTAAGGTGCCACAGGACTCTTTGTCACTTCTGCAATTCCAGACTAACACGGCTACCCCTCTGATTCATTCCACTGATTGCAGCTGGCCAAGAATTGCGTGATTAGAGCCAGATTTTACTGTCTTCCTTGATGTTGAGTAATACCATACTCCATGAGTAGCCACGCTGAGACTGGGCATGAGGAATGGCCGTAGAACCTGGCCATTACTAGTTTGCAAACTTCAGTCAGTCATAATTACCTCATTCCATCATTAGAGTAAAGAAATACTATATTAACAAAGCTCTCTATAGGTCTCACTTTTGTCTTCGTTGATTATCTGTTATATTCCATACTGTGTTTATTTGCTAAGCAATTAACACATCCTCTATTTCTAATATTTCTCAAGTCATACAAATGAATTAACATATATACATCAAAACTTGGTGAGTTTCACACAATCAGGGCAATAAAAATGGTCTTGTTTTCAGAATATGACTCAGCATAACAAGTCTGTGCACAGTATCCTGCCAGAATTTGACCTTTGATTATACTCCAGGTTTTTGCACCTCCTTACTAGTGTGAATAATATATATATTGTTCCACATTATCAAACATTTATTAACTGCCAGAGACAGTCATCAGAAAGCTCTCTGGAAAAAGTCCAGAAAGCTTCACAATTACACTGTTCTTTGATCACACACCTTGGAAATCTGTATCCATTTTTTTCAAAAATCTGTGTGTGTTGCTTTCTCTTCATTTTGCTTGTCTACCCATGACAGTTTTATCTTCTAAAAACTCCCAACAAGTTACTAACACCACCCTTCCCTCATGTAAATCTGTGTTGGCTTTGTCTAATCAAATTGTGCATTTTGTCAATATGTTTTCGTGAATCTCACAGAATAGTTTCCAATATTCACATGCATTCATATATCTGACAGCCTCTTTTTTAAAAAATGGTATAATGTTTGTAATTATGCAGTCATTGAGATATTGAAAAGTAATGCTAACATTATCAGCGAAGGTATTTCTCATTTAAGAGTTTGTTCATTTTATCCTCGTTTCATTTTAAAAAGTATGTTATCATGTGGATCTGCTGTTTTGTCCCCTATTACGTATGTCTAATATTTTCATGGGTATTTACATTTTTATGCTTATATTATCTAAATCATCTCCTGCTAGCAGAAAACATAAACCTTGGTTTTGGTGCCTCTTCCATTATATAAATGTATTCATTATGATTGATTATTAATTATTATAATGTGTGTGTGTATACGCTTAAAAAGTTTCTTTGCTTTGAGAGCTATTCCTCACTTTAAGTTTAAGGAATTTTTCTCTGGTAGGATATTTCAAAATGAAAAGAACATTTGAAGTGCATCCATTTTCTTTACATTTAAGTTTTTTTCTAATTCACTCACCACTGGGAAATCCAAACACAAAATAAAATTGCATCTAGGTTTTCAATACTCACAGCATTCGTGCAGTTATATCAGGGGGTTATAAATGGAAAGGGAGTGTCTAAAATGGCTACGCCCAGCCCACAAGGAACTCCAAAGATTAGGAGAGGGACATTAATGTGAACCTAGAATTAAATGGAGAGGCAGTGGAGAGCAAACTGTACTGGTATGATGTCCTCTTGTTGGTTTTAAAGGTAGGGCTGCTGCATTGCACTAGTTGGGGCTTCTATGAGACCTTCATAGTTGTCATCAGGTATAGTGGGTTGCAGTTTTCTAACTGGAAGGTGCTGCAAGTCTAGATAACAATGGCTAGTTCCTTATCAGAGAGGAATGGATACAATGAATGCAAAATGTTGATGTTACAAAACTGGACAGGACTGAGCCCAGCCATCAAGCCCTTCTATTCCTCTCTATCCCCCCCGCTACTGACTCCACCTCCTGCTCCAATATACATCCACCTGTGACAGTCTTAACCAACAGATGGTTCTATGACTCTGTCTAGGGCTACCAAGTGTTTTTGAAGACCCCCTCTTCCCCTCCAGCATTGTTCTGCTTCCAGCAACTTGCCTAGAATTAGCAGAGAACAGACTGCTCTATTTCCTAGCAGAAATGAAGCCGATGTGCAGAGCAGGACAGGAAGAGATGTGTTTCACTGCCACATTCACTATCACCATGTGCCAGCAGAACCTTCTCACTGCCCTGTAAACCCAGATGGGGAAGCATAGAGAAAAGGGAGAGAGAATGGGTGACAGGAGGAGACATAAAGAGGAGGGAAAACAAAAATGATGGAGGAGAGAAGAAACGGGGTGGGGGTTGCTTCCTTAACCATGAGATGCTGTTACAGGAAGGAGGACTTTAGGAGAGAGATGGGGTCCACCTGACCAAGATGTGGATGAGTATCTTCACACACTGACTCACCAATTTAATGAGAAGGGCTTTAAACTAGGCTTAAAGGAGGCCAGTGACATGTACGCCATAGAGGTTTTCAAGCTTACAGTGACAGGGCAGTACATCTTCGAATAGAGTGGGCTGATGACCTACAGAGGATGGCCTTGGAAATATGCCCTTCCCCAAAATGTGATACCTGTCTGGAGTTTCTACTACATTGGCACCTGGAATTGACTCAAAATTTGTGATGGCATCAACAGGATGCTGCATTAACATCTACATGGATGACGACCTCCCTGTGGCTCTGTATGGCTCTCAATGTAGGCTGCTCTGAATGCATCTGCCCAGGGACTACATGCAAATATGCATGGTAATAAGGACTCTGCGAAAACTACCCAACCATCCTCCCTCTCCCAGCACATTTCTGCATTGCGTAAGACCTCCCAACCACACTCTGGACATTGAATTAATCACCCAGCGATTATGTTTAATCTTCCACCTCTCCACCCCCACCTCGGGACAGTTTTTTCTTTACAGATGCCTCATTATTTTGTAGCCTGATTTGTATTGCTAGGAATACTTAAAGGGAAGCCAATAAAAGTCTTACTTTAAACACATAGGCACGTCCCTGTAAGAATGTGTGAGTTTCTAGTCAAAATTTAACTGTGAATGCTTCTTTCACTTGTTTGCACTTCTCAGTCTCCATTTTGAATTCCATGTGATGGTAGTAGCAGGGCTGATGTCAAGGTGCTGGCTTGCAATCTGCCATTAGCAACTACACTCTGCTGCCTGTGATTTGCAATACATTTTTCATTGGGTAATAAACCAAAAATCGTTTCCATCCCTATATCAGTAACAACAAACATGGCACCAGAAATGTAACAAGCTCAGGGAGTGCTTCTTCCTTTTGTGTTCCTGCTGCTGGTTCCACAGAGGGTAGCTCTTCCAGATTAAACATACCTAAAAGACTGAGGGGGAATCTGATTAATATCTTCAAATATGTTAAGGGCTGTAATAAAGAGAACAATGACCATTGTTCTCCATGTTCCCTGAAGGCAGGACGAGAAGTAATTGGCTTAATCTGCAGCAAAGGAGAACTAAATTAGATATTAGGAAAATCTTTCTAAGTATACGGATATTTAAGCACTTGAATAGGCTACCAAGGGAGGTTGTGGAATACACTGAAAGTTTTTAAGAACCAATTAGACAAACACCTGTGAGGGATAGTCTAGGTAGAGTTGGTCCTGCCTCAGTGCAGGGTGCTTAGACATGGCCAGATTTCCCATTAGGCACATGCTTAGGAGTGCCTCAAAAATTCAAAGCTTGATGGTCTCAGGTAGGGGTGGGCTGGCTGAGGGGGAGACGGTGTCATGCAGCCCTGCTGAAGCTCTCCCTGCCAGTAGGGAAAGCGAAGCAGCCCCCTGTGGCTGGGGAAGAGGGGGCCCTGCTGGACAAAGTGGGGCCTGAGGGAGCCCAGCCTGGCCATGCCCTGCTCCTGTTCTAGCCTGTCCGATCGCACTGCTCCCAAGGGGCCAGAGCAATCCCCAGCTGACCCTGGCTGTGCTGCTGGCTCAACCTGGTGGACACAGACATCTCCTAGCAGGGCTGATGACTGCGGCAGGGTTTGGGGGAGTGGGTTTTGGGAGAATTTCGTGGGGGTGGGCAGTGAGGGGATGGGGCCTGCTGGCCAGTAGGGAGTTTTTCGTGGGTTCTGGGCAGTGGGGGTAGAGGAGGTCTGTTTGTGTTGAGGCACTGGGCCGTGGGGGGTCTGGTAAGGCGCTGGGCAGTTATGGTGGTGATGTGCGGGGAGTCACTGGGCAGTGGGGGGTGGGTCTGTGGGCAGGGTGTGTGTATGCAGGGTGCTGTGAAGTTGTGGTGGTGGGGATCTGTGAAGGGGTCTCTGGGTGGGGAGGGATGCTGAAGATACTGTGCCTAGGGGCATGTAAAGTGTAAATCCAGCCCTGAGCTTAGACCTCCATTTCTATGGTTCTATGAGAGAAGAGAGAGTGAGAGAAAATGCAGAGGTACCCAGGAACAAGACAGGATGGAATCAGAGAGCCAAAACCGAAGGTGTGCTTGTGCATGTCTGCAGGGGAAGGGATGGGGGTGCACAGATGAAAGGTGAAATGCATTTTGAGAAGAAGCCAGCAATAAATGTTGTGGTGCTGTCTGTTTGTAGAGATGTGAGGGTTCCGAGCCAAACTGGAGATAAATATGTGCATTAGTTAATGTGGTGATAGAAATATCATCCTCAAGCTGTTCTCAGCATTGGGGGAGCAAATAGAATTCAAAGATATTCTGGGAAAGGAACAGATTAATAGATTTTAGGCCAAAGGGACCATTGTAATCATCTAATCTGATCTTCTGCATAACACAGCAGACCTTGAATCATTATGAACCTGTTACAATTTTTCAACATCCTTTTTGAATTGTAGACACCATAGGCATTGACTTCTAGTTTTCCCCAGAGATGCGTCACCTGCACCCTTATGCCCCGCCCCCATTCTGCCCCTTCCCCTGAGACCCCATCCTTGCTCTGCCTCTTCCCACCACTGCTTCACCCCCTCCTCACCTGCCTGCTGCTCGCTGCTCTCCTATCTCCTTCAAGTCCCTCCCTACCACCAAACAGCTGTTTGGAGGCACCCCCCATTAGCTCATTTGAGGCACCATCAAACAGCTGTAGCTGGTTGGTACTGAGCACCCACTGGAGTACCCACGGAGTCGGCACCTATACTATATGGTCCAGACTATAACAGGACACAGTATTCTAGTAATGGCCTCCTCAATGCCGTATACAGAGATAATGCCAACTCCCTTCTCCTATTTGATTTTTCCCTGTTTGTATATCCAAGGATTTCATTAGCTCTGTTAGCCATAGCATCGTACTTGAAGCTCATGTTTGGCTGGATATCCACCATAATCTCTAACTCCTTTTCAGTGCCACTGCATTGCAGGATACAGTCCCTGACCTGCAAATGTGACATACAATCTTTGTTCCCTGACGTCTACACTTGCATTTGTTTGTCTTAACCGCACATTCACGAGCCCATCTTGCTAAGTGATCCAGATTGCTTTGTATAACTGGTGGAGTAAAACTAAATTGGGAGCCAAGAGGTTCTTGGCAATGGGTGAAGAGAAGGAGAAAAATATAAGGAGGACTTCTAGGAAGAGAAGCAAGACATACAGTTACCAGCCAATGAACAGAATAGGAAGGAAGGTGGGACTGAAAAAAGCACAGAGGAATGAAAGAGGGAATATAAAAGAGGTCGGGGAGAGAGTAAAAAAGCGCCAAACAAGACAGGTTACATTGAAAAGAAGAGAAAACAGATGAAGGGCAGGTAGCATTTAAAGGGAGATACCACATCATACCGGAAAGCTGGGAATGGGAAAAGATAAACAGACGTGGGGGGAAGGAGAGACAAGGAAAGACATGAAAACATTAGATAGAAAACAAGGAAAATAAAATGGTAATGGAGATAACTAATGAAAGAGAAGGATGGGATATGGATTGGCAAAACAACCTACAACTTAATGAACTTTGTTTTATTTATTTATGTTATGTGTTTATTAATTACTATGGATGATTTCTTTTATTTTGATAGCACTGCTGCTGTGCCATGGGGCTTTGCAAAATGTAAGGCTTGCAAAGATCCTACACTTTAAATAGCCAAAGTCAGAGAGATGGACAGCAAGGATGCAACATAAAAGCTAAGTGATTGAGCAGTTAATCTTGTTAGCTTGGTTTTGTATTATGGTGGTTTTAATTATACTGTAATCTGAGCTAAAGCAAAGGATTATGGGGTGACGTAGTGTAAAATCAGTGGGTGGGCACTTGCTAGTGGAAGGCAAGCTGGAAGAAGTGATTTTCGGGAGAGATCTGAAGGAGGACAGTGATGTTTGTGTGGCATTCTAGGGAGAGGAGGAGGCTATTCTTGGCATAGAGAACAGGGTGAAAAAAGTGTGAAGTCTGAGATGTGAGGTGCGGAGAGTTGGCAGGTCATGGGGGTGTAGTAAGTGAGGAAAGACAAGATACAGGCAAGAGCAGCTCTGCACAGAGCACTAAGGGTGAGGTCAAGAAGCATGAAATAGAGGTTGAACCCAGTGGGGAAGCCAGTGGAGGGGCTCATAAAGGTAGGGGAGGGACATGATCTGATTGGCAGTGAAGGAATGTAATGGCAGTGTGTTGAATGGGCTGGAATGGGAAGAGATCAGAGGGTGTGTTTACACTGCAGTGTTAGCCTGGGCTCACACTCAGGCTCAAGCCCAAACTGCTTCTGTCTATATGTAACCCACACAACTTCTGGGTGTGGTGCTCTGTCCCATCTAGTGGCACCGAGACTACTTGGAGAGAGCTAAATGAGTCTGCTCTACAGCCCAAGCTAACAGCCAGCTGGCTTTTAGCTCCTGCTATAGAGGCTCATGCACTGAGTTCCAGAGGTCCCAGATTCGATCCCGCCCGCTGATGACCCGGGTCTGTCGGTGTCACATATACACACATACATGTGGCCAACCGGAGCCAGAATTTACCAATGTACATTGCCAAAGAGCCCCCAGCACCTCTTGCCCACTGACAGCCTGCCGATCAGCGCCTCCTCTTCCCTCCCCACGCCTCCTGCCTGCTGAGATCAGCTGTTTCACAGTGTACAGGAGGCCTCTGGGATGGAGGAGGGAGAAGCATTGGTGCAGCAGGCTGAGGGGAGAGGGTGGGAAGGGGTAGGGTCCTTGGGGTAAGAGGTGGAGTGGGGTGGGGCCTGGGGTTGAGCAGTGGAAAGTTGCCACCTGTAGGTCCCACCCTGGAGTCAGCACCTATTCCAGGAGCCACATATTAACTTCTGAAGATCTGCATGGTTGGCCACCTCTGCATATACACAATTCTCTCTGGCACAGTAGACCCAGGACCTGCGAGGTAGAGCCCTGTGCAGATACAAAAACGTAGATCTGCATCGATCTGCATTCGCCAGAATCAACATGCATTTGACCGGCAATCCACTAGCTGTGTTTCATGTGTATCCGCATCCGCAGCAGCAAGCTCTTGCACAAGGGCGAGCGATGCGGGGGGGAGGGTCTTGAGGAGAAGCGGTGGCATGGGGGTGGGGGTTGGGGGGAAAGGGAAGTTGCATCGTGTGCTGCTCCCAGGTGCTCGCAAGTGATGGCATCAGCAGGGCGGAGGGGTGGGGCACTGGGGCCCCGCTTGCCCTAGTCCCTGCAGCTGGGGGTGGGCCAGGAGCGCAGCCCGTGCTACCAAGTCATTCCCTGGCGGGGACACTGGCACTCCCCGAGGAGCCCGAGCTGCTGGTCAGGAAGCAGCACAGCAAGCGAGTGCTGGACAGCTCCGATTCTGGCCTACCACCCAGCCACTGGCTCCTGGCCACCAGCCCCAAGCATGCTGTGCCCCCCAGGGCTGCCCATGCCACAGGCCAGGCAGTGCCCCGCACAGTTGTATATGCATCCGATCCATATCTGCAAAAATGGTCCACGCATATCCACAGATTTGAAGGGCACAGCTGGGGGATTTGAGACTCAATCTGGTGGGGGGCAAGGGCCCATACGCCATTGTTTTACAGTGTGAATGCAGCTCAGGCCCAGGACCCCCAGACTTGGTCCTGAGAGTCCATCAATGCTATTGCAACAATCCCATAGGCCAGTGTCCATTGTCCCTTCTATCCCAAGACTGGCCAGTCGACTCCCAGGAAATGGAAGCAACCGCCCTTTCCCCCTGGTTCAAGAACAGCTGTGAGGTGTTTAACCCTTCCTTTTTGTTCTGATTGCTGAGCTGCAAGCAGTTGGAACCTTCTCCAGCATGTGTAATGGCCGTTGATATGAAGTTCTTTACCGAGCATGCTGCTAGCTGGTCCTGGGAGCGCAGCCAGATTCTGGTTAATCTCTCGTGCAAGGCCAGCAAACCGTTCAACTTGAGCAAGAGTTCCAGGAAGATCATGTGGACCAGATAATAGCAAAGAAGCAGGCAGCACTGGAGAGTCACCAGACCGGTGACCAATGAAAGGAGAGGATTTAGTGGCTCAAGACTGACAGGGCCGGCTTTACCTTTTTGCAGCCCCAAGCAAAAAAAAAAAAAAAAAAAAAAGCCACCTGAACTGTTGAAGCAAAAGAAAAGTGGGGTGGGGTGAACAAATTGTCCACCCCAAGACTGACCGGAATGCCGCCCCTTACAATGTGCCACCCCAGGCACGTGCTTCCTCGTCTGGTGCCTGGAGCCGGCTCTGAAGACCAACTACCAGAAAGCCAGGGATGAGACCAACACCTCTGGTTCTCACACCACACTGCCATCATCCTGCCCCTTTTACAAGGAGTTTGCTTGGGTACCATGCCAAGCACTGAGCCACCAGCACTTCATGACAGCCCAGTCTCGTGAGATGGTCTTTCCACCGGAGCAGCACAGACCCTCTCCAGCAGGTCCCTGGGTCTCAGAACTGTCACAGGCCAATCCAAGCAGAAGCATTTTCATGATGAACTTATGGTGGCTGTTCTGAACAGAGCCAACAAGCAGAAGGAGAAGGATTTAAGGGAAGTGGAAAGGCACAGAGAGGCTGCAAAGTGAGGACAGAGTTTCAACATGCAATGAGAGGCTTGCATTGCGGTTTCTGGAGCAGGAATGTTGGCTGAAGGAAGGAAATAGAGGCCTGCGGAAAGACCTGTTTGAGAGGCTGCTTTCACTTATGACCTGCAGAGCACAGGCTCCTGCTGCACCCAAACCACATCCTGAGTCCCTGATGCCACAGGCTGCAAACCAAGAGCACTCTATTCAGTCCATGATTGTGAGTGACTAGCACAGTTATGAATTTAAGCTCCTAGGCTCATCTTTTGAACAACACTTTCAAAAGAGCCTGAACAGAGACACTGGATTTATGGCTGATTAAAACAATCTATAACCCACTAAACCCTACCTCCCAGCTGTCCTTCCCAACCTCCACCCTTTCCTTTCCTCCCTATAACAGGAGGGTGTTAACAGGTCACTTCACTTTGAATCGTTCCTTGAAATATGTGTTAACTACCTATGCTAAACAATCTGTTCCATGTTGTAGTTAGCTGTGAGACTGTGAGGTCAGGTCTACACTAAAGACCAATATCAGTACAACTACATCACTCAGGATGTGAAAAATCCACACCCCTGAGTGATGTAGTTGTACCATCCTAAGTGCCTGTGTAGAGAGTGCTATGTCGATGGGAGAGCTTCTCCTTCTGACATAACTACCACCTCTGGGGGAAGTGGATTACCTATGCCAATGGAAGAAACTCTCCTCTTAATGTACTAGCGTCTTCACTAAAATTCTATATATGAAGACAAGCCCTGAGTAAGTTTCCCAGACCTGCAGAAGAGCTCTGTCTTCAAAAGCTTGTCTCTCTCACCAACAGCAGTTAGTCCAATAAAAGAGATTGCCTCACCCACCTTATGTCTTCTCAAACTTATTGATATGTCAGATTGTAATGTCTCCAAGGTTTCAGGATCCATAAAATTAGATGTCCAATATGAGATCTTGGTATGGTCAAATGGATCCCATAGGTATTCTGTGACAATAATAATAGCTCATTTTGTAATGTTTTTTTCCCCTAAATGTTGACTTTTGATGGGGGATGAGGGGGAGATATTTTTCATAAAAATGTAAAATGTCTGACATACACATATATACAACAAACTGGACTTACAAGGCATGCTTGAATGCAGGTGTTTGTGAGTGTTAGCCTATGTTGCATGTGCATTTTATTTCTTATGGGCAAGTCCAATCACACAGTCACAGAGCACCCTGAATATAGTGGAGCTGGTGTAATTCCAATGCATAAGGGGAAATATGTGGGGCTTGAACCTGTAATGTTTTAATTGCTGTCACTTCTGCTGACTTCTTTAGAAGTTGAGAACATAACAGCACTTTATAGGACAGGTTGTCAGCATCTTGCAGGATCAGAAATCTATTTAATTCAATGGGACTTATTTACGCCAAAAAGGGGCAAAGGATCAGGCCTATTCCTGCCACATGCTGAGTTTATTCAACCTGCTTTGACTGCACTTCAGTCTCAGGGTGTTCAAAATTGGCAGGATCAACCCTTAAGGAGGAGGAAGACTAATTTGATTTCTTCCACTGCTAAATGCTTCATTCATATTAATATATATAAGGGGGGGAGTTTGAAAACTAAAAATTATGTATTTTAAATCCTCTTCCTGGAGAAAAAAAGAAAAAGAAAAGGACACTCCCCTTGGAATGTAACCTTAGTTTGAACCAAGATCAGTGAAAGAAAAGCACTTAAGTGCATTGTTCACTTGCTCCACCCACACAGCCCCTTATCTAACCTGAGTCTCTATTACCAATAGCTTTATAACTTTTGCAGTAGTAAACTTTGCATGCTCGTACATGCTTTAAAATGGACTTCTAGAAAAGAACATGACTATATAATATATGGAAATAACCTATTAATCCTGCTTTTTTTAAACTGTTCCTTAGATTGTGAACTCCTTGGAGCAGGGGATTGTCAGTCTTAAATGTTTGAAAAGTGCTTAGCACATAGTGGGAACTATTGCAAGTAAATAATAAAGAATAATAATAATTCCTGACCTGTGGTAAAGGTGGTATTTTAAAAGTACAGTTTTCCCAACAAGTACTCAAAAATCATGAGTCAGAGCCCCCAGATCAGGAGATATTTAATAAATCAAGGTTTTAGCCTGATCTCTGATTTTTTTATCTTTAGGGGATGCAACCAACCCCCATTTTGTGCGCAGTTATCTCAGAGTAAAAATTTAACCTTACGTACCCACACAACAAGCAGGCTTCTTTGTTCACTATTCACAGGGAATTCCACTGAATTACTGCTATCCTCTGGAGTGTGGGGAGCTGCCTTTCTATTGCTGTGCTCACTCTTTCCCTTCCTGGAAAGGATAGACAGCAACCTCATTCACATTCTGTCTCCATGCTCCCCCCACTCTCCTGTCCCGCACCTACTCCCCACATTCACTTGCTCCGTTCCTTTTTTCCTTCCAGTTTGCTACCCATTTCAGTCTCTGTCTGCCATGGCACATTGCCCTGTGTACGTCCTCAGACTGCCTCCTGCTCCCTACATTTAGCCTTCTGGGTTTGTTTCTGGCTTTCCACCTTCCCCGGACTCTTCCCCATTTATTGTTCAGTTTCCTAACACATTCCCCCTCCCTACTGTCCTGGTAAACTCATTCCTGGCACCTCCACATTATCCTGTCGTTTCCATGGCCCTCACAGACAAGGGTCACCATATTCTGTGAGAGCAGGCTGGGCTCAGCCCCATGGATAATCACGAGAGATGGTGGCCATCTTTTCTGAGGGCAGTCTCGACTTCACCTGCAAAGTGGTGGCCACCTTGCTGAGGGAAACCTGAGGTGTTGGTCCTACTGAGAGTAATAGGAGATACCAGTCATTTCAGATAAGGGCAAAATTGAAGGCAGAAATCAGAAATTAATCAGAATGCTTAAAATAAAAGCAAAACCTTGTGAAATGTTGCCAGATATGGGTGGCAATGCTAAAATGTTGTGGCAATTGTAAAATGTATCCATTTTTTTACAGATAACTGGCTGCTTTTGTTTTATAAACAATTACGTCAAACATTTGCGTCTTTGAATGAAAAAAACAGTAATAAAAATTTTCAAGGAAATACTGCTGCCTACAGCACAGTTGTTATACTGTTTATATGTGTAAGGGCTTCTTGGAATTGTTAATCACAAGGAAATTGGAAGGAGGAAGAAGGAAAAAACAGTCTAAAGATGAAATATCTAAAAGATACTGTCATGCATGAAACATTTGGGGCTTTCAACTATACCAGAAGCAAGATCAGGTTTCACATCCAATCCCTCCTCAGACTTCATTGGCAGTTTTCAGGGACACTCAAAAGGAGAGTTCAGTTGGTTTCATGCTAGTTACAGGTCCGATTAGCTTAAATTTGGCCTAAAAATTAGGTTTTGTACAAATATTTTTTGACAAAGTTGAAGGTCAATAGAAATATTTTTCATGATAAAAAACCTGTACTGATGAGAGGGTCTTTTTTTAAAAAAACAAAACAAAACAACAAAATACTTTCTTATAGAGCCTGCAACTGGGACACTAGGGCACTAAGGACATGAAAGTGAAACTGACTACAAAGAAACTTGAAACTGACTTCAATGATTTTCATTGTCTGAGTTAAAGAAAATACAAAAAAAAAGTGACCACAGAGAACTGGAAGGGGTATTTAACATTCTTTCAGTGTTAATCAGGTAGGGTGTTGTTAACAGAGATGAAGACCTGTGTGCGTTTGTTATATACTGTTTTATTTTGTATTTATTTAATTATGTAGTTCATTTTTATGGGAGTCCTTTAGTAGGAATCAATAAATAACTCCGTGTGCAGTTCTGTGGCCCTTACGCACCCTGTGGGGGAACTCCACACTCCCTTTGCTAGAACTGAGCAGGCTGCTGTCTCCAGGAACAGGAGAGATGAGCCAGACCTGCCTCAGCATCCAGAGACTGGTGGTGAGGCCAGAGTGGAGGAGGACTAAAGTCCTCATGTTTTCTATGGAAACACTTGCCCTAAGGAAATGGAGGAGGAAAAGTGGCTGGGAAGTTGAGTGCCATTGAAAGAGACTTCATCACAATAAGTTTCAATGTGTGACAAGCTTAGAGGAGCCCTCCTCCCCTCCCCCATAGTTTTGCATCCTTGGCTCTATCTATAGGCGCCAGTCTCCAAAACCTTTGGGGCCAGTCCACACCCCCATTTTTCCAGGGCAGATTATCCCTGCTGCTGTAGATTGCAGCCCCCACACACTGGAGTTGAGGGAATCCCTATAGTGCTAAAGGCACAGGCTGCCTAATGTCCCTTCTGTATTTCAGAGCAACCTGTCCACAAGCAGCACTGTGCTCATGTGCGGCTTAAATAAATAACCGATGGCCAAATCCTCCAGTCCTTGCTCGAGTCAATGTGCTAGTTTCACCTTCCCGGGCAGCCTGATTGAGAGATAACTCTCTCAGCAGCAGTTTCAGTGAGCCCGTCTGTGGCCTATGCTTCTCTGAGCATCAAAAGAAGATGAAGCCTGATTAACCATTTTGAAACTGATCGGATGAGGAGCAGTCCTTACAAAACAACTTTTTATACGCTTTAATTAAAAACGTGTTCCGGCAGCCCGAGCTGAAAGAGGTTTAGAGGGGAGGAGGGAGTGGACAGGGCTGAGCTGGTTGCTATAACTACGCCAAATCTTTTCACTCCTTGTTTTCCCCAGCACACTCCATCTCGCCCCCTCCAGCCATTAATTCACATGTGTATCTGTCTATTAACCCTTCAATCTGTCCATCCAGCCATCTACTCTTGAGCTCACACCTGCTGCTGCTAAGCTAACTCATCTCTCTCTTTCTCTTTCTGGCCTTTTCTAAAAGACCCATCCTGCAAGATGTTGAGCAGCTCCAGCCCCGATTGAGATCAGTAGGATTTGGTGAGACTCAGCACCACCCAGGAGCCAGGCCCATATTAAGCACTGTTCTCCCACACCCTTCTCTTTCCAAGCTTCAAATTCGTATTTTGACAGGGACGTAATATTGAATATTTATTTTAGACCTTATGAAAAATTACGCTTGAAATGTGATTTCATTTCTCACGGAATAATTTCGAAGCCCCAGTGTTCAATAATCTTAAAAATAATGTTACAATTAAAATGAGGGTAGCATTTTAAAACAACACTTTTTTTCATTATTGGTCTTTAATTTTCAAAGTTTCTTGTCATGCTGATATTGTCTCAGGTGTGTTATATGTATGCATAGTTCACATAGTCAATAAACCACAGGATCTTGTAAATGAGTATATGTATAATAATGTAGATCTGTATATTACTGGGCATAGATATCTACACACTTTTATAGGATTTCAGGTGCATTTCAATGCTGAATATATTGGGAAAATATATTTTTAAAAGCTAATTACATTGTCTATATTTCCATTTTTATTTATTGCTAAAGATATTTGCATGAAAATAGTATACATGAGTAGTTATTCTAATCCTGCTGCTTATTGCATATTGCATAGGGCCAGACTCCACAGTTTATGACATCATAATTTCCACAGCAACTAAAGGTAAGAAATATTTAGTCTGAAATAGGTATAATCTATTTGGTTAAAAAGTGTTTGTTGTATGTTATATACCTGACTAAGTAGAATGTCTCTCTTCCTTTTCAAAATTAAAATTGATTGCAAAGTAACTTAGCTCATATCTAATAACTGCTTTCCACAAAGATTATTTTCCTTATCATTCTATCCCATAGCTTTTGTTCTAGATAAGCATTTCCACAAAAAGGAATACAAATATATCCTTTAGAAAAGTATATTAATACATATTTAAGTGTGCCAGGCTATCCAGGACAGAAGAGACATTGTAAAAACTGCTTACATACATATTTACACTCAATAGACCAAACTGTAAATGCTCTGGTTTATCAGATAAATATATATTTGCCAAGGAGTTCCGGACTCTTGAGCAAATAATCCCCATTTTACGACCTCTCATGAAAGAGATAGTCTTCTGTTTTTCTTTTTTTTAAAAAAAAATCCTGTGTGTTATGTGCAGGACTGGATTTTTATTATTTTCATATCAAGATCTAACTTCAGTAATCTATACAGTACAATAACAGAAGTGTTTAAGATAGTACAAGAGTCTAAGCAATTGTTACAAATTATTGATACGTTATTTGGCCAGCAACATACATAGGGCTCCATCCTGCAAGGTGTTGATCAACACCTAGAGGTACTTAGCAGCATTGTTTGTTTATTTCATGATATCATTTATATTACAGTAGTACTTGTATTGGTGCCATTGTGCTACATTCTGTACAAACATACAGTAAAGAGTCAGTTCCTGTCTTAAGGAGTTTTACAGTCTACAATAGGACTTGAAGGCACACAGCGCCTAATAAAGCCCATCCTACTTCTACTGAAATCTCTTGCAAAACTCCCTTTGACCTCAGTGGTGGCCTGTGATACCCATAGTTCTTACTCTCAGAGCCTGCCTTATGCTTGGGCAGTAACTGAACACTTAGGGTTCTGTGCAGACTTTGCAGTTCCTGGCTGCTGTGATTCCACCTTGGTAATGGGACAAGCTAGGAAGGAAACTCACCACCCTTTCTGATTGCCCTATCTTCCTAAAAGTAGCAAAAGGAAAAGAAAAAAAAATCTGATTTATCCTGCTAGCAGTAGGAGAGTGGAAATTAGTTGCATCACAATCACCCTCCTACTCTTTCTCAGTACCCCAAGGCACCTCTTTGGCTATAGAGGCGAGACCAGTATATTCCTCCCAGTAATTGGTATTCTCCCCGTACTGTTCTAGGGGATAGGGGAAAGTATTTTAAAACTTTTGAACAAGGCGGTAAAGGCACTAAGATACTGTGCTTTCATTCACTGAGATTTTGCTCTCTGTGTATAGCTTATCTATCAATTCCCTATTTATCTAGGTCCAGACATGGTGCCCATAACAGTGGTATCTGAGCCCTCCCGAAATTATGCAGTTTAAATACACATATGATTTGTTTCCCTATTTTTCTCTCCTCTGCCTGCTCCATTTAGCAGGAACTGAACTTTGGTTACTTTTTAAATGCCAGAAGAACCAATGTCCATCTTTAACATTACCCTGGCAACAAAAGACACCAAAACAAAGAAATTCCATGTTAAGAGAGGAAAACTTGAGGGATATAATGGTGAAGGGGGGAAATCTATTCTGTAAGTACAGTACCAGCAGGTATTTCCCATTAGGTTCCTCAAAAGGAAATTATATCTACTGTGTATTGATGGTTTTGTTCATTTTTCTGAATGGACAGAACTGAAAAGATAAAGGGAACCTTAATTTAGAATCATCTGGTTTTCGTCAGGTTGTCACAAACAATCTTAATGGTAATTTAAATACAGGTTGGTTGGGGCAGGTTGTTTTTGAAAAAGGGAAAATGCTTAAAATGCTTTCATACATACTGCATTTGAGGGTTATATCTTTAGATGGAAATATTTTGGACACTACTATGAGGCAAATTACCAAATGTGACTTATCAGTGTAAATTTCCATATTTAAAAATCAATAGTATGTGAAGCTTAAAGAGTAAGGGCATCATCCCCAAAATCCTTATTCATATGGGTAGCCCCACTAAAATGGACTATTCATATGTATTTGCAGGATTGGGCCCTTAACAATATCCCATTGATTGGTAGCAGTTATTTTACAAGCCTCTGGAGTAGGAAGGAACTTCCTGTTTTAAACATTGTGGTTTAATAAAATTTGGTGTGTATTGGTGCTTGAAAAATTTAGTTTCAATAAAAAATGGAAAGAATAAGTTAAAAATAAATCACCTTTTATTGAATTAATAGAAAATAGCAAGTTTCCAGCACAGCTTCACTCATTCTTTGCTGATTTGTGATTTTTGAAAATAACGATTATGTTTAATGTAATAGATTTCCTTCTTTCTATAAAGCTATCTTGTTTATTTTCACTTATCACTGCATAGGATTCTGTATAACTTGTATTAATATGGAAAAACAGGGCCAGTTTTAAAATTAGGGCCATTGGTGCCCTAATTTTACTTTCAGATATCCAGGAAGTGAGAATGGGGTCACCTCCTGCTTTTTATTAGTATAAACAGTTGCATTAAAGCAGAATCTCTGTTGCTTAGGAGTTAACTTGTGTTCCTGTTTCTTATTCCTCACCTGAAAATCATAATCCTATTTGTGCTGTAGCATAAGACAAATTACACTGCTCTACAGCCAAAATGCTTCTGAAATAAATGTAGTCAAACTTTACTAATTCTGGGTCACTGAGAACGAAAATGATGCTTAAAATTGTTGACTGGCTCTAGTTTTCAAGATATGCTATTGGGTCAGTATATACGACCCTTGACATGGGAATGGCGGAGGAGAAGTGAGTTATAAAGGGAAGGGATCTCAATTTAAACCAGAAATGACTAAAATACATCTTTGACTTGATCTATGAATAAATCTATGACTGGGTTTGGACAGTACTTGCTTTTTAGGCAAAACAATGAATGATGCAATCTGAAGCTGGTATTGTGTCATACATGATATGAATTGCATCATGTTATTCCTAGAAGTCATGGATGATGCAATCATAACGAAGCTTACATCACTCTGCTGAACAAATTGCCCTATATCAGCTCTAGAAATCACACAGTGTTGTGCTCTCTTATTTGTCAGTGTTTGATTTTGCAAAGGGACACATTTCTGTTTAGCCAAAGTGAGCAGAGATGCCTCGTACTTGTGTGAACAGTGCAGATAACTTCTGCCATGTTTGTGGTGAAGTGACTTTTGCATCACAAAAGCGCAGTATAACCACTATGGTTAAGAAAGCCTTTCACCTTTATTTTGGCTGCAAAATTGGAGATCAGGACAAGAGGTGGGCCCCACACATATGCTGCAACACTTGTGCAACAAATCTTCGCCAGTGGTTGAACGGGAAAAGAAAATCTATGCCATTTGCAGTGCCAATGATTTGGAGAGAGCCAACAGATCATACTAGCAATTGTTACTTCTGCATGGTGCCTCCAGTTGGGAAAGGTGTGTCAAAGAAGAAAAAGTGGACTGTTCATTATCCAAACATTCCATCAGCTATATGCCCAATACCCCACGGAGAAGGACTGCCGGTTCCTGATGCACCAGAATCATTCTCACTTGAGTCAGACGAGGAAGAGGAAGAGGATGAAACTTCTGGTCCTGAACCATCAATGTCACAGGACCCACATTTTCTCCCATCCTCCCCCTCTGAACCACACCTCATAACACAAGCTGAACGGAATGGCCTTGTCAGGGATTTGGAACTACCCAAGAGTAAGGCAGAGCTGTTGGGCTCCAGACTACAGCAGTGGAATCTCCTGGCAGGTGATGTTAGGGTTTCCATGTTCCGTGACCGTCAAAAGGATCTTGTTCCATTCTTCTTCATGGAAGGTGATCTTGTAGCCTGCAACAACATCGATGGAGTGATGGCAGCCCTCAACATCGTTCACGATCCAGATGAGTGGAGACTCTTCATTGATTCATCGAAGACGAGTCTTAAAGCTGTTTTGTTGCATAATGGCAATGTTTTGCCATCAATTCCAGTTGGTCATGCAGTCCATATGAAGGAAACCTATGACAACATGAAACAACTTTTGAGGTGCGTAAACTATGACCAACATCAGTGGCAGCTTTGTGGCGATTTGAAGGTTGTTGCTCTCTTGCTTGGTCTGCAGACTGGATACACAAAGTACTGCTGTTTTCTCTGTGAATGGGATAGTTGTGCAAGAGATTCCCACTACATCAAGAAAGACTGGCCACTCCGACAGTCATTGGAGCCTGGGAGAAAAAGTGTTCAGCATCCACCACTTGTTGAATCAAGGAAGATTTTGTTACCACCCTTACACATCAAGCTGGGTCTGATGAAGAACTTTGTCAAGGCCATTGACAAAACACAAGCAGCTTTCAAGTACCTCCGTGGAAAATTTCCAAGGTTAAGTGAAGCTAAGATAAAGGAAGGTGTCTTTGTTGGTCCTCAGATTCGTGAACTTCTTTGAGATGATGCATTTGACCATGCACTGCATGGCAAGGAAAAGACGGCACGGAAAGCCTTCCAGTCAGTGGCAATACATTTTCTCGGAAACAACAAGGCAGACAACTACAGGTTGTTGGTGGAAAACCTCCTCAAGGCATACAAAAGCCTTGGTTGCAACATGTCACTAAAGAGACATTTTTTGCACTCTCATCTAGATTTTTTTCCACCGAACTGCGGAGCAGTGAGCGACGAGCACGGCGAGCGATTTCACCAGGACACTGCAACAATGGAGAAACACTCTCAGGGCAAATGGAGCCCATCAATGCTTGCAGACTATTGCTGGACAGTGACAAGAGATGCTCCATTTAATGAGTACAGGAGACAAGCCAAGAAGCGCCGAGTAGACTCTGAATAGGACTAAACTATGTACATAATAGTTTTTTGCCTTTTGTTTCATAATACATTTTATTTATATAACCCTTTTGCTGATTTTTAAAATCTTACATAAACAGGACAGGTGAAATATTATCATGTAAAGCAACCATAAACACATGAAAAGACCTAGGTTTACAATTTATGATTAAAACTCTACTATCTACACAATATACATAGACATAAAATGTAAAAACTTAAATATCTTAGAAACAGTAGCCAAGCAGTTGTTTTAATTGTCATATTTGAATTCAGCACATCAAAATACGTAATAAATATCACATTTTATCTCTGAAGCAGACGACTTCCAAAAAAATTGTAGACCAGTGTTATTTCTCATAGACAAAGGGCTCCCTTGTAGCAATTAATGTATATTGTGTAAATGCCTATTTAGAAAATATTTAGTGGAATATTGATATTCAGGGTAACTAGCCTTGTAAAAGACAATTCTTGCACATGAAGTATGTGATCATTTAATATATTTTGTAGGAGTCATCATATATAATGAGGCAAATCATATGCACAGTAAAGTCTGTATTTTACCAGATGAAATATATTCATGTTGGCCTATATATACCAACCTCAGTGTTATGCATGAGAGGTCTGGTCCCATAGAGGACAAGGGGAGTTTTGCCACTGCCCTCAATGGGAGAAATATTAGGCTCCTATTTAATCTCGTTTTGTTTGTTTGTTTGTTTAATATCTAAGCAACTTAAAGTGCTTTACAAACAATGGGAAAGATACTGAAGTCCCTGAATACCCAGCATCCCCTCTGAAATGAATGCAGGTGTGGTTTTAAACTCACACTTATGCTAAAAAAAAAATCCCTCTATGGCATATCTGAGAACATGCAATGGGAATCCACATAAAATAATCCTGTCAAGGTCAGCCTTATTTCATGAAAGGAAAGATGACAGGGTCGGCTTTATTGCACATGGGGAAATCCCCACAGGTTTGGAAGAAGCTATCTCTCCCCTGACCCTGACCTCTCCCCCACCCAGCCAAGTAACCTAAACCAGTCTTTGCTTAGACAAAACTCCCACAGAAGTCAATGGGAGTGGAAGGGGCTTTTATGTTCTGTTTTGTTTTGTTTTGTTTTTCTAGAAGGATGCAGAATCTGGCCCTTGTTTAAAGTAGGAACTGAAGGCTGATTCTATCATATTCAACTGGAACAGCAGGGGGATTTAAGAAGGTGTTGGTTACATAAAGTGGAATTTGGCCAGGGACTCCTGCTCTTGTGAAATGTGTCATGGGGTCGTTAACAGATTGCAAGTGGTCAGGACCTTGGTTTTTATGTTTTATCTAAAGGACAAATTAGCCTAAAGAGCCAGTCTACTGTTTAACTAATACATGTTTTATAATCTCCCATGAAAGATTTAAAATGTAAAAAATAACTCCCGTCATGACAATGAATAATTTTTTAAGTCTAATACATGCAATCCAGAAGATTCTAAACTGTGCCTTAGCAGTTGACCTTCCCTCCAGTATCAGTTAGATTTCCCCCTACACATACACTCACATTTCCCCACTACCACACCCATGAAGGTAACTCCCCTTAACACAGAGAGAATTGCCTACACAAATATAAAATTATTTAAGTGTTAACTTTCAAGGCACTGGAATTTTAGCAATGATCTTTCCCTTCTCCCCGCCTCCAAACCTCCACACCGTCCTTTCCCCTCCTTGTTTTTAAAATGTATATTAAGGGAGTCTCTTAAAGATTGTGAGGCCTGGCTTGTCAGGGTTCTGTCCTCCAAGGTACTCATCACCCCCAAATCCCATGGCAGTTAATGTGCTTGACTTCCATGGGAGCTGGATAACTTTTCCCGGGGTGCTCAGCACCTTGCTGAAAGCACTCAGTACCTTTTGAGATCTGGTCCTCACTCCCTTCCTCCCTCCATTTATGGCTTGACTTTGCAATGGGGACCAGTGATGGTTCTTCACATGAACCTTGCTGCCAAGACAGCCAGAAGGGGTGCTAAAGAGCTGTAGAATAAAGGGATTCCTGTGCAGTGAAACAAGTCCTAGAGCTAAGGAGAGGGTCTTATTGTACCATTGATATTTAAGGGGGAATGGAGCAGGGGGAATTCAGAACTCCCCATGGATTCCAGTCAGTTTTGCTTGGAAATCAATGACACCATATAGCCCTGAGGATGAGTCTTGAACTCTGAACCCTTCTTTATTCTACTACTATCCGCTATGTGCCTGTCTCCCTGACTTATTCCTCAAATATTTTAATTACATATTTACCTTATACAAAGTCATAATCTTATTTAAATATATTTATGTATGGGGTGTGGGCGGTGTGAACAGAGGAGATATATATATATATGTATCTCCTCTGTTCACAGGACCAAACCCCTCACAAATACACACACACACTATTTGTTTAAAGATTCATTTCTATATTGCTTGGCTTTGAAAGGAAACTTGCTTAAAGAACATCCAATAGAAAACAACCACCCTGTAAACAAAGAACCGGGGAACTCTTTTAATCCCTCATTTTAATCTAGTCGTTGGTCTTGCCCATGACCAAGTGGAGTGGTAGCTGAATTTGATCAGCACGAGGGCTGGCTGTTCCTGTTTTCTCTGGAAGTGTTAACGTTTGATTGAGTTTGTTTACCATCATTTGCCTCTAACTGTGCCGCGTTTAACGGTCTATAATGTTTGATGTCAGGCTCTGTGCTTAGGCACATCCCCACCGCCCTGATCTCTCTTGGGCACACTCCTGGGTTTTGCTCTGCTCAATGGAGCAGCAATTTTTACAGAGTCCAATTTATTGGGTCTAACGCTCTTCTGCAAAGTTGGTGCGGTAAGACCGGGTGTCTGCGGGCCATCCAGTGCCGTGAGCTGTGGGGTACATTCATGCTGCACTTAAATCAGGAGTGGTGAGCAATGGCAGGTTCAGCCGGATAGGATCCTTTTCCCCACCTCCAGCCTCAAGCCATCCTGGTGTGCAGCATCTAGAGCCTGGAATGCGGCCCGTTTACATAGGAATCGCTGTAACGTCCGCAGCCGGGGCCAAGATCCGGACCGCACCTCCCAAAGCTACCTACCGCTACAAGGGGAATGGCAGGAACCCAAACCGGGTTAGCTGCGGCTCCGCCAGCAAAAGCAGGAATGCGCCGTCAGACCACCAGCGCGCCCTGATCCGCACAACGCGCCACTTAATACACTTCTGTCATTTAAACTGCCCCCACTTCCAAGCTGATTTTCGATATAGGTGTTTTCTGCACCCCCAACCCTTTGCCTTTGAAATGTCTCGACAGCCCCCCTCCCTTTCTTCTCAGCCCCTCTCTAATTCTAGATGAGTATTACTTTGCTCTTTTCGTTGGCCAAGCACAATTGTGTTATTGGAGATAATGAATTCAATCCCCATCAAAGAGTATTAGGAGCGCCTTGGCCCTGTAGTGGCTTTTTCAAACTCGAAATGAAAGGCCGGGAGAAAATTCTCTGGGTAGCCTCCCTGATAGCGGCTTTTGAAGTGAAGGGGGTCGAGCATTGTTGTTCACATTTTTGTCCATAAGGCTGAAGAAAGACCGGCGGCTTTTGATGAGAAGATGAGAACCGCCTCGTAAGTTGAGCAACAAGTTAGAGGGCAGTGTCTTCATGCTGCCTACTGCCTGTGGAGAACATATGTCCCGCATTAATAGGGGCTCAGAGGGAACAATTGGGCAGGGGGGATCCTAGCCTGGCTTACACCGGCTAAAGGCTTTTTCTCTGGACCGCTGTGCCACTAAGTCTGGCTCTTGGAGGGGAGAGTTGATGAGGTTCTGCTTTGCATGTTGTTTCTGAATCGAGCATTCTACTTGGCCAGCTGTTTCGCTGTGGAAGGGCGGGATGTGTCTTACGCATGGGGGCTAGATCGTCCTGTTTCAAGGCAGGACTCGAGTCCACGTTATATAACTCACCTTGGCGGCGGTAACGAAGGGATCTGCCCCTAGTTGTCGGGTGCTTGGTTATCAGTTTGGTACCAGCACTTTTCTTGTGTGTTGGGGGCTGGACTCGTGCGGTGTGTGTTTGATGGCGAGGGCGAGCCTGCGTTTCTTGGGCGGAAATTGATTTTCGATAGATATGAAACGGAAGGTAGAGCCAGTTAATGTGTCGGGTCCCTTCTTCGTTTTATAAACCACGGTTACACAGCTACAGGCTGTAAGGTATCTCCTTAGCTAAAGCAGCCAGACCAGGGACAAGGAACAAAGGGGGAATATCTTAGTCACATCAGATAACCTCATCACTAGCCAACTTCTTGCAGACACTTGAATGAAGTTCATACATTCTCTTATTCCAAGCCCCACTCTCCTCCAGCCCTGGAAAGATCCCCCCGCCCCCAGGAGTTTCTTATGCTGAAGGAGTCCATTATAACTCCGGAGAGTAACTCTGGAGAAATCCAAGTTTCATAGAGAACCCCACCTCTTAGTTACCCATATGCTTACATTTTTCGCCAGTCATAACCAGAAGGGGATGTCTGTCCACTGTCAGTGCATGGCTGGCTATGAGAATAGAAAGGATAAAGGGAAAGATGTGTGTCGGCTACTGCACAGTTCGTTTCGGATTTAGACGATTAATCGGCGAGTATTTGAAAGTCTAACACACAAAGGCAACGTTTACAATGGCTCCAGTGCTGCAGTGCCTGGGCCAGATCCTGCTTCTATTCAAGCCGAAAGGGAGTTTGGCCGTTGACTTCAATGGGGGCAGGATTTGCCCCCGGGGGAGTCAGGCTCCCAACCGTGTTGTCGGGGCAGTCTGGCATTGCATGAATCCGCAGAGTCACACGCACAGAACGTGCGCGATCCACCGCTCCGGTTCCACTTCAGTGTGGGCTCTATACAGCCTCCTGAATCGGCAGAAACGGAGACAGACCTCCGGGGTCACGAGGCATCCAAGTAAACACTCACTGCAGGGACATTTTAAATGTGCATTTATAACGCCCCGAAGGGACGAGGGAGCTGATATGCCCCTGCCTTCAGTTTAGAAGAGTGATTTCAGTTCAAATAACGACTAATTCTCCTTTATTGTCTCGCTACGAAGTAGCTGATCCAGGACAAGCATCCGCAAGCAGAAATGAGTTCAGTTAAAGTCACCTGGAAACGTTCTCAGGAGGTTTCTGGGAATTATAGGCGCCTACTTTACAAGCCAGATATTTCAGCTCTTTCGCCGCAAATGATTCTCTGCGCCATCAAATCTGTCAGTAATAGAGCTAATGGGATTAAAAATGGAGGAGCGGGGGGGAGCTAGAGAATTGCCTTTAACTAATCAGTTTTCCACCTGATGATAAATCACATTACTTCAATGTAAAGGCTCGACTTCAATGGGAGGTTTGTCCGACTTGAGCAGGGTTTGTTTCTGGCCATTCAATCTAGGTGCCTGTGTTCTTGAGATCTAGCCGGGGTGCGCCGGAGTTACGGCGCGTTCTATTCGGATTAGAGGGGCTGTAGCGCAAAAGAGCTGCAACGCCTCATTGCAAGGCAGCTGCTTTCCAGAGACTGGTGTTCTCGCATGTCCGGCTTGCTAGCGATCCTCCCCACCGCATCACGCTCTCCGGGCTCCAGCGGGGAGTACATAGTACAAAGATGAGATCTGGGAATAGTAACTATTTAAACTGTATTCCGCCCGCTGGGCGGGGTGGGGGTGGGGGACAATTCTCCATCTGCGAGAAGCTCTTTTGGAGCAATGCGAAGATTTGAGGATGATGAAACGCGTTCATTTGACCAATTAAAGAATAATTGCCCAATGCTCAACAATTGCACCGAGCTGTCTCAAATTGCTCAACTCTGCAAAGCCCCTTTGACAAGTGAAAATGACCGAGTCGCGCCATAATGAGACATTTTTGTTTACATTATTTAAATTTCATTTCATAATTTGGGGGAGAGAAGTGTGAGAGGATTGAAGGTTTCCTCCGCCTTTTTTGTATCTCAAACCTAGCTGGATTTTGTCAGGAGACTGCATGTGTTTTAAATCCCAAAGACTGAAAACAAAGGTGAAGGCTGGTAGTCTAAACTGTCCAAAGTTCAAAGATGTGAAATCTCAGTGAGATTCTATTTGAGGCGAAGAGGAGAAACACAAACATCATGGAATGTCTTGGGCCAGAAAGTTGCACTATATTGAGAATGAAATGTGAGGTGATTTGGACTAATCGGTCTTTAACTGTTACTCTGTCACAAAGGGTAGAATAATTAGTGAGGAATAACCAGCCAGAACAAAGGCTGTGTTTTCCCTTATCGCCCTTCCTTTTTAACTCGTTTTTCAATCTTTTGCCTCCTGAAAATTGACCTTTAGACCTTGGAAATTATAGACAATTGTTAATTCTATAGTTATTAGTTATCACGCTGTGTTTGCTTGGAAATTGCCTCTGCTTTTTTTAATCTGCTCTGATTAAGGAGAAATTACCTGTTTTACAGCATCACCTGTAAATTTAGTCACCAAGTTGACTGATTTTTTAAATTATTGATCGGCATCAAACATTCTATACCACAAAACTGAATGGGAGTTTTTGCCTTAGGAATGGAAAATCTACCTTTAACTGCACACAACAATCAGTATCTATAAGCTATTGTCATGTTTGTTTATTTGTATATGTTTCCACTGCATGTGTTTTTCCAGTGTAAACAAATTCATATTAAATATATATCTTACTACATGCAATGCATGTAGATAAATCCTATATCCCCAAAGAATATTCCGCTCTCGGTATATAAGAGGGTAATTTTGGTTAAACATTAAGTCAAAATTAACATCCGAACGTGCACTACTAAGTGTGTTAATTTAACGAGTGTTTTTCCTCTCTCGTGTGTTTTTTAAATAAATTGTTTTCCAAACAGTATTTTTAAACTCTGGAGCCACTATTGTTTCATAGCAAAAAGAAACAGTTATTATGTACACTGCTACTGCAGTCAAGTGTTTTTACATATAATATTACTGCAAAGCCAACACTCGTTCAATTGATTATTTCAAAGGCTAGTTGGCGGGGACAGTTCACTTAGTGCAGGATGCATTGGTTTGTATTGACTGATCATTGACCAATAAAAAAAAATCAGGCCCTCCCCCCAGTCATTTTAAAACAAGGCATGGACATATGTTAAAGTGGGATGTGTTTTCTAGAATTCGGCTGTATTTATACTTTATTGATACAGCAATATTTAAGGCAAAAATAACAGAAAATTCTATTTCTCTCATGATTCCGCATAGCGGTTTTTAACACTTTTCTTTCAATAGATATCCACCCTACAATGGTTTTGCTATAACACATACCAATATTGACCTTTTAGATCAAACAAAACCAGAGGGATATTGTTATAGTCCTTTCCTAATATCGATGTATCTTTCTTCCTGCCCATTCTTTGATTCTCACGAGTTCGTTCCCCTTCAAAGAAAAATAAGGATTCCCCGTATTAAAAAGTGATGCAAATTTAGGGCTTGATCCTGATCTCGCTGCAGTTACTAGTACAACTCCAATCGGCTTCCGTGGGAGCAGGATTGGGCCAAAATTTCTTAATGGAGGGGAAAAAATCCGTATTTCCTTTGAGACCTACGACAGTCTGGTCGTATCCGTTTCTTCTTATTGCTTATAAAACTTGGCAAAGGTACAAATTACCTAGTGTTTTAAAATGATGACATGACAACAGTACTGGCACTACTTAGATTGTGCCATAGGACACAAATCCGAGCCCCTACTCCCTGCGAACTCCAACATTCCCATTCAAGAAAAGCGTGATCAATTTCCAGATTTGGATCTTTCAAACCATCTAAAATCCACTTAGCCCGTTTAAGCGGTCCCCTAATATACTGAATTACTCCCTGTTTGCATATAATTAGGTTAAATGAACCTGGTGGTTGCCAATAGTTTTGGCTTTCTAGCCTGTGGTTGATTGAAGATAATTGCATTTTTAAAAGGCAGAAATTCCCAGATAAACTGAAATAATGTCACAGAGCGACTAATCCTGAATTCACCCATTTCCTTAGAGTCCTATAAGGCATCAGGGCTAAGACATCAGGCGTTGAAATATAGTAAAATCCTGCTCTATATAATGACTTTGATCCTGGCAGAACGCTAGAACTGGCTGCGAATAAAAGCAAGAAAGTAGTGCATTCCTCCAAATGCAGTCCTCTCTCGAGTTTATTTTTCTGCTGCTACTGAAGGCTTCTTGAACATAGGTGTGAAGAGCGGGAGAAGCAAGAACATCATAACTTGTTAGCTGAGCACAGAGCAGAAAATACACGACTTTGCTTCCTTTTGGTGACTCTGTCTTGCACAAAAGCTGTATTTGCTACATTTTTTTAAAATGGTACTTTTTACATGCTGGCAATGAATAATTTCCCTTCTACTCCATTTCTATGGTTTCCCCATCGTAGTCACTGTTGCTCCATTACAGAAAACAGAGATTCTAACGTTTATAATAGTTAATGAATATCCTGAAATATATACTATTTTTAGTATGGATTGAACTATAGCTAGATACCTAGCTAGCCAGATAGATCATTTTGAACCAGAATGGTCTGGTTAATCATTTTACTATACACACCCATAGTATTTCTTCCAAGCCAGTTACATCCTGGCTGTATTCCACAGCTAAGGTCTGAATCCTGATATTTAACCGCTGTGGGTCAATTTATATTTTCTGTGCAAAGCCCCAAAGCACCACATGCATGTTTTCACTTTGAAGTAGAGTATTATCTTTAGAGCACTATTCAATGGAGGACTTGGTACATTCTACTTGAAATGGGCTTGCCTGTGTCCTAATTACTGGAGTAAAACTCCCTTTGACAGAGTGAGTTAGGGCGGTGGACTATGGTTCATCTGGCCGGATTTGCGGCGTGGTCCTGAGCAGCCTGCAGCTCCAGACCGCGTAGACAGTCTTATGCGTAGGGGCTGCAAAGTAATGTCCTCTAGATACACTGCTAAACATCTCCTATTGCCTACCACCGGGCTTAGATTTGCATTGCAGGGGGTGTTCTAGAATACATGATATATCGTTTGGAGAACTCATCTTGTATATATATTTGATCAAATAGAAGTATGTAGCAAAAGGTGGAATTTATTTCAATGCGTGTGTGTATGTCCTTAAACCTCGTCACAGTAGGGGCTTCATTCAGGGAATAATCAAACTATTTTTAAAAGCCCAGAGCTGCTTGTCTTTTATATATTTTCCTTTCCTGCCTGGCTGGGCCGCAGGGTTTGAAGAATTGGTTTTGCTATGGGATTTCTGTGGTTCCCTCTAGCCCCAATTTAGTTTGTCTCCACTTTCCCCGACCAGTCAGGGGGCAATTATGTGATAATTAAGAGAATTACATAGTTCTTTCATCTCGTGTTCTTGTACGAAGTACGCTGATCAAAGTAAAATCTGTTCAAGTTCATACCCCTCGCGATGATGCAGTTCACAAACAAGTGCTGCTTGCTGGGGATCAACGTTTGCCAGAGCTGTTGTTGTTGTTATTGATGTCAATCTGAGCAAGATATACAAAGAAAGAGGTGGACTGGAAACTGAGCCTAGTATCTAAGGAGATTAATGATTTTTGTGATTTAGAGCAGCATATTGGTGTGAAGTTGCATTTAAGAGATTTTCTTCAAGTGTAACAATGACCAACAGCTTAATTCCTGGAAACTGCGTCTTTAGAAGAAATAGGTACAAAATGTGTTTATAGGAAACCACACAGCTGTGTTGCATTCTATACTGCAAATAGTTCTGCTGCATTTCAATAGAGAGGAATGCACACTGGTATACATAACAATATCAGTTATGACCGATTAATATTTAGAAAGCGGTACAAGCACATTTTGTTAAATTAGTTACCCAGAGCTGGAATCGGAAACTTCTGCGTAATTTGCGACAAATAAAGATTAAATATACAGTAGGGGGCATCTAATTGCATTTCAAATAAAAGCATACTCTGTTGGGGATTTTTACCGCTTAAATATTGTCTAAAATATTAGTTATACTTTCCTAGAAAACAGTGCACAGACTGAGATATGCTTTCAGTTTCTTTCCCGCCCTAAAATGACAAAAGATTCACAGCAATGGGTTAAGATAATTTCTTTAAACTCTGGAGCCTTAAAACTCTAAAGAAAAAAGATATTATACTTTCATCTAATTGCCTTTTTTCATAGCCGGTGAATTTTAAATTTGAGGTGAATGTTTATGCATGAATATATTTACTATATAGAGAGAGTTTGTGTGGTACATCTATCTAATAAAGCAGATATTGCTTTCTTTATTAACATTAGCATCCCCGTTATGGTTCACAATATTAGAGTTCTTCAACATTTAATAAGTCTTTCGTTTAAAATTATCATGCTTTCATATCCATCCTCTATTTTTATATTTTATGTAAGTCTGTTCTAGCCTTCGCACATATGCAATTGAAAGAAAGTAGCAGAAATCATTCATTGTTAACATTTGATTTATTTAAAGTCCTTAACTGCAAATGATCAAAAACATACTTCACGGCTTAAATTCTCAGTTATCATTTTAAATCAAAATATTTTTCAATTACAATCACATTTATAAAATTAACATTTTTTAAAAAAAATTCATGTGTAATTTTTTGCTGCTATTTAAAGAAATTTCAGCTGTAAAGAAAGAAAATATAAACCATGCAATAAATTAAGAACATTGAGAAAGCGAACAGGAATAATAATAAGACCCGTCTGTCTATGCTAACACCGTGTAAAACTGTGGAAAGTGCATTAACACTGGATGAAACAAGCTAACATTGGCAATAATTAAACGGCCATAAAAAATTCTAGATGTGTCATTCTGAAACAGATATAGGAAGGCGAGAGAGAGAGCTCTCTCTCCTCTTTCTTTGCGTTGGGTTAATATTCAATATTTTCTGGAAAAAAATAACGTTGTTATACATATATAGGTCTAGTTTGTACACAATGAAGACACTCAAATTAAATAATCATGTCATCCACATGTTGAAGAGAGTTCCTGATGAATGGGAATCTTCAGTAACAGCTTGGGAGAGAAAAAAAAATCCAACTGACTGTGACCTCCGTAACTTTATATTAAATCCCAAGGCAGGTAACGCTTGGAAACATCTGCCCCAATTCTGCGCTCCAAAACTCCCATTGACCTCAACGAGAGTGCAGGATCCGGCCCGTAGCATCGGTGCTGATCCCTGCTCTATCAACCGAAAAGTATTTTGCAAGTATCAAAAGGATAATCTGAGAAAGTGAATAGTTTTCTTGTTGCTTAGAGATTAGTGTTTTGCTACTTCACAGCAGTATTGTCCTTCAAACCTTTTTCATTCAAAAAAAGAACCTTATACGTCTACTTGCTTGCTTCTTCATGTCCGTATTGTTAAAAGTATTGCCACATACCTGTAAACTTGCATGAGATTATAGAGCACAGAAGGGGGAAGTGGGTGGGGATGGGAAGCACAAACAAACAGTTTACAAGCTCAACAACCTTCTCTCTCTCTCTCTCGTGTTAATAACACCCGGCAAAGGCTACCGCGATCTTTGGAGGGGCAGAGGCGAGGGGCGGGGAGTATGTACAATGGGGAGCGGGGGCGGGGGTCGCTCAACTTCGCAGGAGGGCCTGTTTTATAGTAACATACACAGCGCGTTTGAATGCAACAACGAAGTAACAGTCCTTTCGCACGGAGCGTGCGGGAACGGGAGAGTTTTGTTACGGGGCTAGAGAGAGGGGGGATCGGATTCGCCCTGCGGGGCGGGGGGCGGCGGCGCGGAGCTAAGAGGTGTTTAGCACGGGTCTGGCATACACACCTTGGTAGTAGGACGGCTCCAGTGCCGAGGGCTCGATACTACTCCTCCCGGCCATGGAGGCGCTGCCCAGGGGCAGCCCGCCCGGGAGGCCCGCCCCGTAAGACGAATATTGCAGGGCCTGCTCGTAGGCTTTGAAGTCCAGCTTGTGCTGCTGTTCCGAGGAGGACATGAGGTTGTTGATGGAAAAGGGGTGGTTGAAGGAATAGTGGGGGTCGCCTTTCAGGTGCAGCTGGGACTCGTGGGCGAGGGAGTGCGGCGGGTGGGGGACGGGCGCCAGGGCTGGGCCGGAGCTAAGGGCGGAGGAAGCCGAGGTCTTCAGCTCCGTGCTCGCCCCGTTGTGGTCCATGGCCGGGGGGCTGGCGGGCGGGTTGGGGTTGGAGCCGGAGGAGGCGGTTTCCAGCGGGGCGGGTTTCCCCCGGTGCAAAGGGGAGCTGGAGCTGGAATTGGAGGCGCCCCCGTGCTCTTTCCTGCCCTCCGGCCCGGCCTTGCCGCCCGCCTGCTTCTCGCACTTGAAGCGCTTCTGCCGGCGGAGGTAGCAGCCGTTCTCGAACATGTTGCCCGAGTCGGGGTGCAGGGTCCAGTAGGAGCCTTTGCCGGGCTTGTCGGGCGAGCGGGCCACCTTGACGAAGCAGTCGTTGAAGGAGAGGGAGTGCCGGATGGAGTTCTGCCACCGCTGCTGGTTCTGCCGGTAGTAGGGGAACAGGTCCATGATCCACTGGTAGATCTCGCTCAGCGTCAGCATCTTGCTGGGCGCCTGCTGGATGGCCATGGTGATCAGCGAGATGTAGGAGTAGGGCGGCTTGGCGTGGGGGTAGCTGCGCTTGAAGGTCTTGGTGTCCCTGGTCCTGGTGAGGTTGGACTGGGCGTAGGCCATGGGGCTCATGCAGGGGTTCATGCTGGCGTAAGGGCTCAGGCCGTTCATTGGCGTCTGCTGAGCGGACATGGCATTCATGCCGGTCGGGCTCAGCGCTGTCCCCATGGCCGTCACCCCGGCCGCCATGCTGTTCATGGCGCCGGTGGAGCCGGCAGACATGCCCGCGGCCATGGCCCCCGGGCTCAGGCCGGCCCCCAGGCCTGTGTTCGCGTAGGACATGTTAAAGGAACCGGACGTCATGTTGCCACTGGTAGTCATGGTGTTCATGGTCATGTAGGTGTTCATGGTGTTCATGGATCCCAGCCCCGAGTTCATGTTGCTGACCGGAACCGAGGAATAGGCCTACAGTGGGCACACAAGAAGTAAGAGAGGCGGTTAGCAGGGGGGAAGAAGGCAGGACACTGTATGAAAGCGACCCCCACCCCCAGAGTTCATGACACAAGAGGCCCGGCGATGTCACAACGTGTTACACAGAGCAATTAACGCCGCCGAACCCCAGAAAAGTTACCCGGGCGATTCTGAAGGCGATCTGACTGGAAGGGGCAAGGCAAGACACTTAGGGCTACATTGAAACAGATTTGCTCCTATATACTCCCACCCTATTTACAGATAAGGTGCAATAATATATAAAAACGTGTATTAGCTGACATGTCTTACAAACGGCCAGCCAACGTTTTGCCTTTAATATTGGGTCTCTTCATTGCTGTAATACTGGACTATGCTATTTTTATTTTCAGCTGTTTTGTGCAAAAGGTAGTAGGGGTGAGAAGGCTAAATAGTGCTTATTTGGAAAAAGCGCTTGTATTTGTATCCCCCACGGTGGATGCAGCATACAGTGATATTGCAAAGTTACGCTAACGCACAATTTCACTTTTTTATACCAAAACAAGTCAAACACACACCATACTTATAAATAATGGCAAAACAATTGGCTAAAACAGGATAGCTTTTACTCTTAGAATGTTCCCATATTGCTAATGTTTTGATTAGTTAATAAAAAACTAATACAACTAATAAAAATGAACTAACTTGTGCATTGTCCGATTACATTTTAGACGAGGTTGAATTAAATTGCCTAGGTTTTGCTACAAAAGAATCATCATACATATGGTTGCCATATATTTGATTTTTTTTGTTAAACAAGCTAATATGCTATTACAAGAAATTCAGCAGTTCGTGCTCAGACCATATTATTTTATTTATAAATTTCTGAAAGACAGCGCATATACCGTTATTTGTTTTATATCTAATGTGTCACATTATTTAACATTAAAAACACTTCCCAAAGTATAAATATTCTGAATTCTATATTGTTTCCTTATGATTTTCTATAATCTTCTAATGTGCTATATAATTACGACTCTTGACACATTTCAGAACTGTTATAACAATCTATCATCAAGATTAGTAAAGGTATATAAACCGGTACTAAATCTAATTTAATAGAAATGGGGTCCAGGCCTTTTTTGTTCATCTACAATTTAGAGTGAATAAATGCAACTCTGTTAAGTAAAAGCTATGTTTGATTATTTTGCTGATGTACTGAAGTATTTACAGCTATTTATAAGCAACGGTGCCTTTTTCTCTTACAAGCCTGATTTTAATTTATATATAGATAATTATTTCACAGAACAGTTTAAAAGAGGAGTGCGTTTTACTTATAAAAATCTGCACAGTGAGTTTATTATAGTAACAAATAAGGATAAGCTATTGTCTTGCTAACATAATAAAAGGGAGGCTTCCAGAACTTTATGGTAGTGAATATTAAATACAGAAAAGCCAAGTATTTAATATGTCTCGTGTTTTCCCCTTCAACATTAAAAATCAGTGTATGCGAACACACATACACTCATAGATGTGAGTGCAAATATTTAGTATATATCCCGCATTTTAGCCCTACGCGTTTACAATTCTATTGTGAAGCGTCTCTTTTTATGTATTAATTTGTGCATGACTTTAGATATTTTCTCCGTTACTTGTCTAATGCTAAGTGTGTTCTTTTTCACAAACATTCCAGTGTGAAGGCTACATGGCCACCACATCCACACATGTGCAAACAGCAATCGCTGTTGTGTTTTAATCCATATTCCAAAGGGAGGGGATTCACTCCGTAATGGTGTTTTATTTGCCCTCGATCATTGTTCATGTGCTTATGTTTGATCTTTTCTTTCTGTTCCTTCTGAGCGTATTGTAAAAATAAGAACAACATGGAAATGCAAAGGGAATGGAGAGACAGGTTCCCCCGTGCCAGCCTGATCCATTCTCAGCAGCGCCACCCTCCGGTCCCAGGCAGAAGCGCAACCGTGTTTCAAAAAATCTGGTTGCAAAGTACAAACGACTGATTCTTTTGCCCAGTAAACCACCAGAATTAACAGGTGAGGCCGTTGAAAACGGTGGGGAAAGAAGGCCTTAACATACAAACTCGTCCCTGGCGCCGGAAGGCGCTAGTGTTGTTCAAGGGTTTTTGCAACTCGAGGCCCTCACGCTGCACCATCTGGAGAGCCCAGAGCTGAGGGCGTTCTGCGCTCGGGCACAGTCCTGTGCACCGAGCCAGGGAGTTTACGGGGCGCTTTTGTGAGTGTGCAAAAGTCCAAATGACGCCTCTTAAAGGAGCTCGCTAACTCCCCCGCCCCTGCGCTCCCACTCCCTCCAAGCACCCGCAGCAGCCCCACTGTCGCGAAAACGCCATTGGGCTATTAGAAAGCGAGGCGATTTCTTTATGGCTTGGCCGGCTTCAGTGCTGGAAAAGGCACGTTTGCACTGGCAGGATCTAGAGTGCAAACCGCTTCCACATAGTGTTACACACACACCCAGCCCCCCACCCCTTCCTCCTCTCGCCTGCTACAGCGGCTCAGGGGCAGCAAACGAGGGAGCTCTTGTGATTCACTCACCTCCTGATTGTCGGTGTAGTAGCTGCTCCAGTCGCTAGTTTCATGCCCTTCCATTTTCACAGCACCTAACATCATGGAGCCAACCTGCCCGGTGTAACCATCCAGCCTTCTTGCAAGAGACAGGCAGCAGGAAAGGGAGCGTGATCCAGCCCCAGCCTAGCAAGAAGCCAACTCGGGGAGTGGGGAGGAGGAAGGGGGCTGAGGTCTGGTCTATAATAAGCCCAAAAGGAGGAAGGGAGCGGTGCAGGGCGAGACACTTGAGAAAGTGAGGAAGTGCCGGCTGGGATGTGAGTGGAGTTGAGCTGATGTGGATCTTACGTCGCAGAAGTGCCCACCTCCTCCTCCTCCGCTCCCCATTTGTCCGCCGCACAAAGACGTTCGCACCTACAAAGCCGGAGATGCACCTGCAAACAAGGCAGTTCCACTCGCTTGCAACTCCCCCGGGGCGTCACTTTATTTGCAAAGCAGTGTAATTGGTTTAAGCTACGGGGAAAGAAGGAGAGACGGAGGTGGGAGGAGGGATGGGGGGGGGGAGTAGGAAAGGAAAATACCCTCCTTTCAAATGGCCAGTAGAAATGCTAGCAGGGATCGTTGGAAATTACACGAAGTAGATAAGGAAGGGCAGCCCCCGCTGTTTGAATAGAATAGAAAAGGCCACCCAGCCTCCAAACCCGGAGATTAGCGGGCTGTGTTTACTAAAGGACAGTAGATGCTCCTTTACACTTGGAGCCTGGCATATATTTCAAAGTACTGACGGAGCACTGCAGCCAACAGACACGCAAGAAATGAAAACTAGTCTTATGATCACATCACACAATACTTTCCACACATACCCACCGCCCCGAATCACCGAGGAAATAACTTTGGTGCTTCCAGTTTCAATCAAAGTTCTCGAACTTATGTTTCCAACATTCTATTGACATGCTCCTGGGCTAAATCCAGTCCAGTCCATCATACAAGGCTTCTAGGTAGCTGTATATTTTATCACACTCTTTTGCTGTGCCACACGCTTAGAAACCATGCCATGTGAGTCACAGCGGTGAGACCTGACCCTCAGCCACGCAATAAACACGAACACAGGCTTGAATGCGGATCCACTGACATTAACCTATATTTAACAAACATCAGGTGAGTCACTGAAACCATTTTATATCTTTGTCATAGAAAGCGTTCAGCCCAGAAGCTTGCTTGGAAATAGTCACACAGTAACAATGATAATAATGAATAACGGATGCCTGATTAGTAACTTAAATTCTGCATTATTCAGACTTCTCACAAGAAATGTGAGTGCCTGCCTGACAATGGGCTTACTTGGCTAAAAGGTGAAAAACCACGGAACTGTCCATCCAGCCTTGGGTGGGTGTGGGGGGTGGTCGTGAACTGGATGAACTAAGATATCAATTTCTAGCTTTTGTGATTCTCTGATCTGATGTCAAGATCACAGACTCTTCCTTGGTTTCTTAGCAACATCCTTTATGTTTGTCCCGATGACAGAACTTGTATTACTTCCTTGTAAAATATCTTTCGGGAAAAGGCAGGGGGCCGGGAATAAACCACCTTATAATTTCCTGGGCGTTTAAAAATCTATTATATATGAATCATAGTAAACAGATTAAAAATACACAAATGATCTGAATTTCTTTACCAGTAGTTTATCAGATGGGACATATACAACGGCTTTTGGTTGCCTCTACATTTAACTGTCCTTTTATTTTTTACTAATACTGCGCTAAATTCTCGCACATTATACCTTAAACAACTTTCTTATTGAAGTACCTAAAATAAATTAGCATTCTAATATATAGTCTCATATTTGATATCTCTGCTTTGAGAAATATGGTTTAACTTGTCCCTTTCTTTGTTCTTTTTCTTTCCCCTTTTTCTTTAAATCTGGCAACAGAATTAAGTTAAATCCTTGAAACAAACAAAACTCTAAAATCAGCAGGCGAGAACAAGGGATGAAAATGTGCCGTTAAAGAAGATAAAAGCATTGGATTACAATCCGATTTTAAAAATGGCCACACTGTAACTAAAAGATTTAGGTTGAAACAAAATCCACATGGAACGTATTAAGAGACAATATTAAACAATGCAGTATGTATATATGTATGTATGTATGTATGTATGTATCTATCTATCTATCTATCTATCTATCATCATCATCATCATCATATGAGTACTAATCAATCTGTGAATTAGTACTTTTTGAGTACAATAAATATTGAGTACTTATTGAGTACAATAAATATTTCTTTATTTCAATATTTTTGATTCTGTTTGGATAACATATAAGTACACACAAATGCACTATGAAACTGATGGGGTTTTCATCAGCGAATATCCTCTCTTTTTCAGGTGAGTGTACTACAAACTATTCTTCGTTTGTGTGAGATAGGCAAGATAGTATCCTATTTTCCCCAGCAATGTAATTCTCGTGAACAACTGGCTAAATATATTAGCTCCCAAGTGAGATCAGCTAAAACCCAAGAAAAGAAGATGACTGTGGACGCCACATGTTTGCTAGCTACACTTTCAAAATTATATAGAAACGTCATAAGGCAAAGTGGAACAGAAATATCAGATGGCTGAAAAGTCAGCCTGTTTAAAATTAATTCTCCGTCCATCCAAGAAACATAAGCCATTATATCAGCACACATAACTGATTAAAGAATCAGCCTCCTTTTAAAGAGTAGGTTTCCTCTGCTAAAAGGCAATTATAAGACACTTTTGTTTCATTGAAATTATAGGTGTACAGGAGACTTATTTGATTGAACAAAGTCACAGCGCCTCCTGTTGTCCAGCTGCTACTTCAAACTCACATACCTGTTTTAAACACAGCTACTGGGTATAATATCACACGAATAACTGCAGCTTATAATCTTCTTACAACAGTTTTCACTTGTACAAATCAAGCTGCCTGAGGCAAAGAATCAGCCGCTACTGGAAATTCCCGCAATGCCCACTCCCCTTTACTGCCCTGCAGCCTGCTATTTGAGAGACTGGCTTCCAATACACTGCACTTTCTTGAGTGTAGTGGTGGAGCTAACCTTGAGGATCAGGGCGGTTATCTTTTGCGGGTCTTTAGATAGGACATTTTAATCGATCGCTCTAGCCAGCTAGCTGTTGCAACTCTATGTAATAACATGCCTGATGATCTGGGCGTCAACTGCATTGTGCCATACTTTTAAGTCACTCCAAGCAGGAAAGAAAGGAGACTCTTCTTAAGATGTGAGTGGGTGCCTCCAGAGAAACCTTCTTGGGACGAGTCTAGTTGCCCAAGTGTGTTTGCTAGACTATAATAGCGCACCCCTGGTTCAGGTGATACGGTTCCTTCCCTCTTATCGAACTAGTGCGGATTGTCCTATTTATAACGAATCTGTGAAATCGTTTTCTTCAATGATAAATTGTTTTGCAGAGTAATAATACAGAACGGGGAGGGGCTTTGAGGTGAATTGTCTAAAGGGGGTCAGAAACTCCATTCTTTTCAGTGATTTCTCCGCATCAGAAATCGGAGGATGTTACAGATTAAAGAGGGGGAGAAATAAGATTAAAATGAAAAAATACGTTAATGGCAGCTGTTATTATTAGCCAGTCACAATTTATCCTTCTTATTTTTCAGAAAACACACCATTGTTGAATCCAGTTCGTGCAATATTTCGGAGTAAGGGTATTCCAGGCAGGCTTCCGGTAGGGAAATCATGACAATGAACAAGGTGAAATAGCGTGTTTTTGGATTATTTGTCATCTCATTTACTGAAGAATAAAGTTGGGGGGAAATTAGTGTTTGCCGTTCATAGTAACTTGCCAAAAAGAAAAGTTATTTGTACGTATTCCAAACTCTCCGCAGTTTCATTTCTCCACAAACCCTGTAACAAACGAACAAAACTTTAAATTATCTGAAGTTATTAAAGAAAAGAGGGAAAAGCTGTTCGTTTTTCCCAGAACGAAAGAACTTCGTAGCTTAATCTGGGAGAGAGTTTGCGTTTGAAATGGACAAGACCTGCAGGTAATTCTTCAGGTTTAATTTGAAGTGGCTACTTGATGTTAGCTAAATGAGATCTTCTGATCGACATTAAACAGAGGTTCTGTTAAGAGACACATCGCTAACGTGCCGCTGTTTCAATCATCTGTCGCTTTCCATACAGATAAAGGTATTTTTCTTCCACGTTAACGTATAGACTTCGTTTCATTTTCCCATATATAAATTTAATTGCTGAGCTGCACCATAGAATTGGTCATTATCAGAAATGATTTCCATATTATTAGAGTATTATGGGAAAGAGTTAAAGTTGTTTGGTCTAAACTTGGTGATCTATCTATCTATCTATCTATCTATCTATCTATCTATCTATCTATCTATCTATCTATCTAGAAAAAGAAGCTTACTTCTTTCCTACAGAAGAGAAACTGAAACAGGAAAATCCCATTACTTCCATTTCATACGAAACCTCACACGAATGGCAGTAAAACGAAAAGCCTGAAGTTGCCAGATCGCAGGGCGTAGCAAGTGTTTCTTTTAAATACTGGTCAGAGACAACACAAACTGTGAAATCCTGAATCCTACTTTCTCACTTCCAGAAAGCACTTCGATTAATGTAAAGAGCATCTGAATTCTACGAAGAATCCGGTAAATATCAAGACAAAATGCAATTTTATTGGAGGATCTAGACATCATAAAACCACTTCGGCAGTTTGCAGCATTGATTGACATCTAAACAATGATGAAAAGGTTCCCCATAACAATTTTTGGGAAAAATATAGCCTCGTGCATTTTAACACCTCCCAGGCCAGCCCACCATCTGAAATCTCTTTGTTTTAAAAGTATGTCTCAGACGATACCCAGTTTCTAATCTGTCTTTGATTTAAGGGTTGAACTCTGAATCGCTCAGCAGGAGGAGTTCACGAACAGGTGAGCTGCGATAAGGTTGCATTTACTTTCCTCTCTTTGGGGATCAGTTTACCTGCCTAGACAGGTAAGAACACTTTATTGGGTCAACAGTTTCTTTTAGTCTTTCCCACATGAACTTTTCGTGCCACGGATTTTGTCAGTTAAGTCGTTTTTTCCTTAACTAATGATCTCCGTTGAAATGGAGTGTCTCTTCTCCTAGCTTCTGCTTGTTTTGTTTATCCTGCTAAACTGTAGAAGGACTTTTCTTCTCCTTCAAGTGAACATACAGGGAAGTAGATTGTAAATTTCTGATGAATCACTTGTACAAGTGACATTTAATTTCACGACATGGTTCCGTGATCCCACTTTCACGGACAACACCGTTTTTTGTTCTGCACTGAATCCTTTATCTCCTCTGGTGTCTACAGGCAAAAGCCCATTTCAAATACAATAAGGCATTCGAAAAAATGGATTTCGATTAAGCTATTCAAATGAATCTATTTTTCGACCTTTAATTTCAATCTCATGCAAATAATGGGGTATGATTGTAAAATACAGGATTAAAGCAGAACTGTTATCAACCGCCAGGGATTAGTTCTATTTCCATATTACAATAAGTCCAAAGAGAATGGGCGCCTCTGAATATAGACGGTGGCAACGTATACCGTCTAGGGTCACTCCTTTAAAGAGGAACTATATAAAAGTATAAAGGGACAAATTATATGAGACATTCTGCACAATTATCAATATTTTGGAATTCACGTGTTATTAATAATGGGTGATTAACTATTACCCGGGCCAGGATTCTGGAGAATTGCCAGGAATTCATTGATTAATGAAATCAACACAAATGTCACCTGGGAATTCGCGTTTCTCCTCTTCTACCCCCATTTTTGTCGCGCCGGTTGGGTGACTCGCAGATTGTCCGATAGTAGAGTAGTCTAGTCTCCAACGTTTAAACCTGTTTTCTTGTATTTCCCCTCCCCCATCTGACACCCCAAACTAGACAGTATGTTTTCCTGATAGATGAAGCAAAGAATTTGTAGCGCTGGTGCACAAGAATTCTTCCCACCAAGCAGTAGTCAGGGTTCCCGAGTTATGTATTTTGAATGAAGCAGATAACGTCACAATTTGAAGGTTCACCGATAAGTTCTTCGCCTACACAGGGCTCGATCCCGCTGCCATTGCAGTCGGTGAGAGCAGGATCCGGGACATCAGATTAGTGGAGTATTGTGGGGTGGGTAGATATAAAAGAAGACATTGGTTTAGAAAACAGTCACTTCTAGTCCCGATCCTGATCGGTGCTGAGCAGCTCCTGAAAGATGTTGAGCATCCGCAACAACACCAATAAGGATCCGGCCCTAACAACTCCGGATTCTTTAATTAGTTGATGGTGACAATTTAGTCAGGTAGCAAAGTTTTTTTTATCCAGTCATAGAAGATATCGCTTGCACATTGTTGTAGCGATGCTGTATTGCCAGAATTTTTTTGGTGGGTGGAGGGTCCTATGATTTGTATTGACCTGTTAGCATCCATTCTTTTTCTAGATTTAATTACGGTGTAATTTAGATATCAGAATACAAATCTGGTTACATTCTCCACATTCTTGCTCTAAAACCTATCCGAAAATATCTGTGTACTAAACCAGTTAGAGAACGGAACAAATCTTTAAAATTAAAACTACAAATAAATAGTGGCTGTCCAATCATTACAATTGGACACAAAGACCATTGGATAATAAGGAAATGTATGTCTTATTTGTTTAAAGCAACATACTTTTTGTTAAATAGTTTACCACCCAATTAAGCTATGTAATAGATACCTTAAAGTTTATTTTTGTGAATGCTGCTAGATATATACATGTCATTTGAATAGTTCAAATTGCCAGGATGACAACATTTATATGTGGTCTGGGGCGGATCCTTTTAAGTAAGGAAATAGACTTGTTAAGATTCACCAGTGTCAAAAATAAGCATTTATTTTGAATGTTGGGTACCATGTTTATACTATAATTTATGGAGCTATAAAAATAAATGTTTATCTTGTATATTGGGTGCCCTGTACCCATTCTCACACATCCCATTTTCAAAACACATCATTTATTTTGAAAGTTAATAGAGTCATAATTGTTTGCAGTGTTGTTGTAGCCTTGGTGATCTCAGAATATTAGAGATAAGGTGGGTGAGGTAATATCTTTTATTGGACCAGCTTCTGTTGGTGAAAGAGACAAGCTTTCAAAGACTTCTTCAGGTCTGAAGAGCTCTGTGTGAGCTGGAAAGCTTGTCTCTTTCACCAACAGAAGCTGATCCAATAAATGGTATTACCTCACCCACCTTGTCTCTGGAGTTATAATAACATACTAACAATAGCTAAGAAGTGAATTTAGGTAAAACATGCAAAAATCCCTATGGTTTCCTATTTGTGGAATCCAACTCAAAGAACAAACATGATCTTTCAGGGTTCAGGTGGGGCTTTCAACAGAGAAGTGAGGAAGCAAAAAAATCATTGTTATTGAACTGGACCTTTAGCTCTAACAAAGGACCTATTAAATACGTGATATATGTGGTTTTCCAGGCAAAATTTTGAATCCTAGAATTGCAGCAGGTTTACCCATCCTAAAGAAAGGTTGGCTCAACTTTAAAGGCCATAATAAATCAAATAATTCCATACTACTATGGGCACAAGCTGCAGAGCTGACTGTGGCTGGCAGTGCTTATGCAACGCTACTAGCTCTAGGTTGAAATGGCTCTTCTTGAGGGAATGGTGAGTTTGGTAGCTCACATTTTGAGTGATGGGGATTGTGGAGGGTTCTTCCCTCTCCCCACAACCAATTGTTCTTCCACCCCACAGGACTGTGTTTGGACCTTTCTTCCTGGACTGATGGGCAGTCAGCTAGGGAGACAAATTCAGCAGTGTGCCTCTAGCTCTCCATCAGTCTTAGAGAGATTGTGTGGTAGAGACCAACAGCTGCCATAAATCATTGTCCTGGAGTGATTTCAGATTTTAATTCACAGTAATAGAACAGCTGAATATAACAAAACAAGGTGGCTTATTTGAAGTTCCCCCCTGTGTAATGCTACCAGAAATGCTACTCGTGTATTTCACAGTTCATAGTACACAAAACTTTCTGCTACAAAAAATTCAGGGCCCTATCACAAATGAGATAAAGATGAATCTACTTAAGCTGAGATAGCAATGCTCATGCACAGTAGATTGTGTGGCAGTATGATCACAGATACAGGAGCAGGAGTGACATTTCATCTATCAGAGGAACACCCCCCACACACACCACCACCACCACTAGCTTCTGCAACAGAACATCTGTAGCCCCCTTTGAGCATGCCCCGTGGAGTCCATGGAGTAAAGGAGTTTACTGAGGGGAAGTGAATGTCAGTCCCAATGAGACTCCATGGCATAGTCTACACAGACTGATTTTGGTTTGCTTAGGGTTCTATCCAGCTCATTATTGCCCCAGTGACTGCAGGGATCTGTGAACCTCCTGAGCACCACAGCCCTGCTAGCTGTTCCCTATTCTGAGGGTTAGTTCCCCCTTGTAGCTGACTGCATGAAGCAAATTTTGGCTTTACACAGCTTCCCCAAACCATCCCCTTCTTACGATGCTCAGGATCTAGGAAATCACATCAGAAAAGGCACTTACCACACTAAGTGCCTTCCCTTACCTCCTCATCAGGCATCGGTCCTTCCTTGGCTAACAGGCAGTCGGTGAAGAGTCAAGCAGCACAAGACTCTCCCCCCGGCTGACAGCTCCAAAAGAGAGCTTCTGGAATCTACCCATCTTCATATTGCTTCCTCTTTAAATGGTGGGTGAGAGAAAGCCCCCCAAACAGTGATGGTGTGAACAGAAGGAAACTCAAACAGAACCCTTCCCAACAGCAGCGATTAGAGACTATCTCCCCCACACTATCTGCAGGATTGTGGCCAGAATCCCTTCTTATTGTCATCTATAGGGGTGGGGCAAGAGGTCCTTTCCCCATCACCTTTTGCAGGATCGCTATCAGGGAGCTGCTTTCATACCAAACCACAACCTCTGCAGGCTCACAAACAGAATCCCCACAATTCTTTTTAACAACTTTGGCCCTGGAGTCTCGAACCTCTTTGTATGGGTGGAGCCACAGCAGATTTAATTCTCTCTGAGCATAGGGCTGATCTTTTAATTGCATAGTCTGCAAGTATGGGGCTTGTATGCTCCATAAGACTGAACTTTTCAGGTATGAAGTCAATGAGAACTACAGACACACATATATATTCAAGGTCAAAATGTGACCCTTTAGGGAGCAGATGCAATGGACTGGGACTGAAGTCTGGAGAATTTGCCAGGATAACTCAAAGAACGTGGAGAGCAGCCAGCAATAAGGTCTACCTTTAAAAAACTAAATTGAAAGTTCAGGGACATATCCAGCAAAGATTTCCGAAGAGGCTTAACTTTAAACGCCTGAGTAGTCTCATTGAATCAGTGCACAATTAGAGCCTCAGTAAATAAAAAGGATAGCACGTTACCTAAGTGAAAATGTTTTATTTTTACTTATTGCTTTTGGCTTCTATCAAAACAGGAGAGGTTCTCTCCTTCTTACTGTAAAGATTATTATCTACAAGTTAATATTTGTAGAAGTAAATCAGATATTTTCTCATTGGGTATGTAATAATATGACACTTACTTAGATTATGAATGACACCGTTAAAATCTTCCAAATACTGTATACACTTTTGGTTTGTGTTCCCTAAAAGTGGTCATAATGTCTCATTAAAAATATCCTTTAAAAATTAAAGGTCATCATCAATTTTCCAACTTTTTAATCAACCCTGCTGTTGTCAAGAACATGTCAGTGTTTAAATAATATGTTTAAATTGGCAAACAAATAAAGTAAAGCCTAAACACTTAGGAGGAAGAGATATTTATTTACAAAACTATTTCTGTTGGTATAATGTTTGGCAAGCACAGATATTGCAGAACCACAGAGGAGCTTATCAAAGAAGAGTGTGAATATTTGTTGTGGGTCAGAGATATGATATAATGATTAGAAGAATTACAGTTTTCTAAGTCCCATAACTCTCAGAAAGTGATGGACTGAACTATTTAAGGTACTGATTCTGTAGACACTTACTACTTTTTATTGCTATAGGTACTCTCAGCAGGGATTGATCAAATACCCATACACTGACACTGGAAAAGCTACCAATGTCTTATACTTCAGTGGAGTTGCATCAGGCTTTTGTAGTTAATGGGACAACTCAGAATAGTAAGTACTACTCTCAAGAGGTAGCATTTACAGGATTGGGCTCTAATTTAGTTAATTTGAATACCACTATATATTTTTGCCTGTAATACAAAGTACATTATTTTACAGTCTACCTTCTTGTAATTCATTGATGATTAAAAACTGCAACAACGTTGCAGCTATACACGCGCAATGACAATAACATTGTTTTCCAAGAATAGTTTGTTTGCCACAATAATTATTATAGGCCAAATATTGATTATGAACTTGCAGTTCCCATTAATGTAACACACAGAAGATATAATTTAGTTCTAAATCAGGCAATTCACAAGTTTATGAGTGAGCACTTTTGCTTGACTCCATCGAATACATATAATGCTAGGTAGAATGGTCATAATAAAACCCTATTTCAGGTGATAATGATTTTGAGTAAGAGCAGGTCTCACTGCAGGGCAGATGCCCAACTCAGCCCCTTAGATACTCTCTTGCACAGCACAAGTGGCTTCACTAAAAGACTGCAGATGAGTAGTCCTAAATTATAGCAATTAGGAACTGATCAGTTTCCTAAGGTTAAACTGGATAGTGGTTTGTTTCGTAATTTATTTAGCTAATTCCCACACATATGGATTATGGTATTTCAATAATTAATACTCACTGTATTTATTTATTAATTAGAAGTTGTCTTTGGGATATTTATGCTTATTTTATTTGTATATATGGGAAAACTGAAACATTAAAACAGAGTTATTGGTTTATTTAAACAGCAAATATAGGATTAAAATCTGAGTAATTTTATAAAGTGTTTCTATTTATCTGGGTAGAGGATATAGAAGACAAGCACTGTACTAGAAGTTAGGGGACATGGATTCAGTTCTTGAATCTGACAATGACTCTCTCTGTGGCCTTAGGAAAGTCATGTAATCACTTTGTACCTCAGTTTTCCAATCTTTGCAATGAGGAAAATGTTACTTAGCCTTCTTTGAGATTTTTAGTAAAAAATAATATACAAGTGATAAAGAATATTATTTATTATTATAGCAGTTGGATAGACAGGTGGTTCCCTGCAAACTTTCTGCTTTTTGCTACAGAGCAATTTCTTTTCTTTTAAAATTATTACTTTATAGCTTTCCTAGGAATGCTTCCTTAAAGAGCTTGTGTTAATTAGAAACAAAGGAAACTGGTTTGCATTTTCTCTCTAGCCAACTGAACACTTTTTAAAAATCACTTTTCTTTTTAGAACAAAGCCTTCCTTGTAATAGTAGTAGCCTGTTAACCTAGGCGGCACAATTTATGAGAAGTTAGAAAGCTTAGTGATATGGTGAAGTATAATTTAGAAAAATAATAGTGTGTGCCCAGTGACTAAACTATACAACGTTTTCCAGATCTAGATTCATCTACTGTATCAGGATTCATCTACTGATTAAATCTTTGGATTAAGCAGGCTACAGAGATGAGGGTTAAATGGTTCAACTAAATGGCTTACACTAAACAAACAAACAAACAAACAAACTCCTCTAGGCTTCAGGTATGACTGTGATGGCTAAGAGAAGTCCATAAGCCATGCACTAGCACTTAGTGAGAGGGGCTATCCCCCTCCTAGTGTCCATGTGTACAGTATAGAGGACTCTCCATGCACAAAACTGCCTTCTAGGGGTGAGGTGGAGGTGTCAGCAGCCTCCATGAAACTGTACCCTCTGGCCTGGACCCTACAAATGCCCTTCCTGGGGTGGCAGATCTGTGAGGAGAGTGGAGGTAGAAGGGGGAGGGCTGTCAGGATGTACATCATCCCCCAAGCCCTGCAGGGAAGTCTGGGAAAAGAAGGGGTTCCAGAAGCTGTACTTTCTGGCAACCAGGCCTAAGAATCAGAGCCTCCTGTGTAGATGCCCCTTCAGAGAGTTATATGGGCCTTGAAAACAGAGAGTTAGGAGGTAAAAACCATTCCTTCTCCTCCCCAGAATCCTCTCCTGTGAATTTTCTGCAGAACAGACTATTAGACTCTTACTAAGTCCTATCTAATTGCTCCGCTGCTCTCATTTAAATCAATATGAGTTTTGCCATTGATTTAACTGGGAACAGGGATCAAGTGTCTTAGTGTCTATTCCAGCCTATTTATAATAAATTACCTCTATCCTACTGCCCAAAATGAAGAATAATCTTACAATACTAAATAAGTCACATCACTTTTCCTAAATAGTGTGTGAAACAAGTATGCAGAGTGTCACAGAATGTCATCAAGCACATTCAGGTATAACTTTTATAGTATACCTAATGAGAAAGGGCTCAGTCCTTTAGTCCTCATGCAGGCAAAACTCACTGACTACTGTGGAAGTTCTGCTTGGATTATATGTTTGGGCCCAAATTGATGCTTGGATATAATTTTTTTGGAATGAAAATTGTAACAGTGGCTTCTATATAATCTGTCCCGTGCCAGCTCACTAGGGCTAGGAAATACAGATCAGTTTCTTACCAGCATGTATGTATGTCATACTTTTCCTACAAAAAACTACTCACAATTTTTGATTGTCCTTAGGATGAGTAGCATGGAGACAATTCACTGCAATATCTTCAGCAGCTATATTAATCCAAGACATAGAGAAAGCTATTTTCAGAATTATTTTACTCTTCCCTGTTTCAGTGACCACTCATCCATCTTATTGTTTTATTGTTATTATTTCAACTGACCTGTACTTTTGATAGCCTTTTGTCTTTATTCCCCTTAAAATGAATCAATGGATCAGTTCAGTCACCAGTTGCAGTTGTATCCATAAGATAAATGTCCTGCTCAGTTACTAACTTTTCTGATTTTTTTTCCATTACACCTCTGACTTTTGCCTTGCTCTTAATCCAGCCATTTCTTCTTCAGTTTCTCTTAGCTGTTCCTAGAATTGTTACATCAAGCTTCTCAGCACTATCTGTATCTGCTGCTCAGTGCACTTGGGTAATTTTCATATCTCTGCTCCTTAGGTAAAATGCTTTCTCTTCAGCTGAAAGTCAGAAACAGCAGAATTTTATTTGTCTCATTGTATCTAAATTTCTAAAGATGCTCCTGACAGCTCTGAATCCCCTGCCAGTCATTTCCATAATCTCAGACTGGCAAACAGCAAAGGTAGACTGGCAAACAGCAAAGGTAGCATGGCCATCCTTAAGCAGACGAAGAAAGGCGAGGTGCTCTCAGAAATGAAAGTGTGAGGAAACACCTGGATCTGATGAAATCACAGTTGACATCTGAGATATTCATATTTTGTTCATATTTTTGCTAAACTGCTCACAGTAGGCCAAATTCTGTCCTTGTCATTCTACATGCAGAACTCCCACCATTATGAATTAGTTGTAACACTTCTTGTTCTTTTACATTTTGGCATATGTTTTTCTGTTCTCTGTAAATTTCTCTCTCTTAATATTTTAATTTTAATCAGAGTTTTTTTTCTCACTTTTTTCTATGTCATATATAAGTGATCCTCCCCAGAACAATCTCCTTTGGGTGTTTTCAACCAGGCTCAGTAAGCCTATATACAGCTCTTAAATTTAGACTGACATCTAGGGTTAGACATTGGATTGAATTTATGTAGACAGAACATTTCATACTATTAAAATCACTGGTATAAAAAACAGAGCTTAGAAGAGTGTCAACACAGGGTTGTCCCCTGTCCCTTCTGCTTTTCACCTTGGTAATGGCACTATTTGTCTAGGGGATAAGGGACAACCCTAATATAACTGAAACAGAAGTATAGAAAATAACAACTCAATATGTGCATAATATCATGTTGATGACATCCCAACAGCCCTCTTTCTTCTGGAGTTAGTCCATGAAATGCAAACACTGTAGTGTCTGGAATTCAAGTAAATCACTAGGTGATAAATTGGCAGCGCTGCCTTTTGGACTAGCCTCTGAGGACAGCCTCACTCTCAAAGGAAACTAAATGATATTTGCTATTTAACTTGACATTAGCCCCACAACTGTTTTGCAATGCTTGTTTTCCTCTTTCCATCCTCGGTGTCATGGGTGCTGACCCCAGCTAGCTTGCATGGCATTGAGGTCAGGTGGAATAAGGGGAAACATATGCAAAGTAAATCTTTTGAAGGGAATCCCAGTTTTGCTAGAATCAGTCCCGAGAACAGAACAGATACAGGATGGGCAGCATAGAATGCTAATTTTCCTGCAGTGCTCAACCATTGTATCACAACCCTGACCTGGAAGAAGCAATCTCTAAGGTTTTTCCCTTCTTCCTGAAGCTTCCTAATGCAAATACCTCTTTCCATTCAGTGTCATCTTCCTAAAGCTTCCTGATGCAAATACCTCTTCATGTTCAGTGCCCTCTCTTCCATCTCCCACAGTGACTCCTGCAGAGAAGAACTATCAAAGATAAAGTGAAATGCTGATTTATTATTTACCATTAGGTTAGTCTGGGACTGAGCTGCTTCCTAGTATCTCACTTATATGGCTCAGCTAATGATTCTTACCTCAATGAAGAAAGCAATCTCTATCAACTTTTGCTTGCATTCCGATTGTGCAGAGTAGGAGCATGGTGGCTTGAATGATTAAGTAGGTTACTGCAATATAAAATAAATAGCTATTTATTAATAAGTATATTGAGGAGAAGGGGAAACAAATTACATAGCTGCAGGGGGCACCCCACACTGGTAGATTACTCCAGGCTGAAGTCATGTTTCCCAGAGTAAGCAAAGGTTCTTAAAGCTTTTATCAATTACCTTGCTAGTAGGAAGAACCCTTCCAGTAACTCTGGGTGTAATGTGACAAGTTCATGTTCTCTGTGCTTTCACACATCCTTTGTTGCCTGAAAAAAGTAAAAATCTACCTGCTAGCTTAGACTTTAACCTGAACTATGTGCAAGAAATACATTTGTTACTCCCTTGAGCTCCAGGAGCACAAATAGGTAGAAAAGGCTTCTCAAGGCTATAGAAGTCAGAAGCAGAATAATCCAAAAAGATACTTACCCTATAAAACCATCATAATATTGGTTCTGTGCTTTTCACTGCCTTTCTACTACTTGGGTCTCTAGTTTGAATGTGGTGCAAGTAGCTTATCACAGAAGTTCATTATTGTCAGACAGCTGTTTGGGGACCATGGCGGATGAAATAAAAGCATCCATTTATAGCAACAATCCATAGATATGACAGATTATGCAAATGAGTAGGCAAATTTGTGGCAGCTACAAGGCTTCTGGCAGATTGCAACTGTGACTCTATGTCACAAAAGTGGGACACTTGCCTGCTTATATGTTGATGCTGCAGAGCACCAGGAGGCCAGGGATAACTGGATTGTAGGACCTCCCCCACCCCTGGGATATTATCTGGTATGTTTAATGTTTAATATCAGGAGATTATTTTAAAGGGAGAAGTTAATAAAGGACTATGGAAAAGCAGGTGCAGGGTATAAAAGCCAGTGAATTAGCTGAACTTCAGAAATGTGGTGCTTGGAGCAACACAGTAAGGTAGAGGTCAGGTAATTAGAATCTTGTTAAAGTGTAATGGAATTGCTGCCTCTCAAGGGAGTGAAGAGTACTAAACCCTTCACCTAAATTCTGATTATGGTAAATTATGTGGGGCTTTGCTTTGTATATTTTTCTAATGCATTTGTGATGGCCACCATCTTGGCCAACACTAGAGACTGAACTGCTCTGGAAGTGTAATCTCTAGAGCTTGGGTTAAAGAGCTCTGTAGCTAGGGCCTTAGCAGACTCAAACCCTCTGTTGATCCAGCAGCGCAGCGGGGGACCTGTAATACACACTGACCTTCACCCCTGGATTACCCAGCAACCTGATTTGTTTAGTACATAAATATTGATGAGGGTAGGCACTGTGGTACAAAACCACTAGGCTGACAGCTTTCCAAACAGTTTGCACATTTCATGAAAATAGAAAGGAATAAAGGACAGGTCTTCTGCTCTGTATCTGTCACTTGGATTTGAGTGTCTCTGAATTAAGTGGATTCATCACCATGCACCTGATGCCTGTCTCCTGGATGATGTGAACTAGAAATGTTTCTTCTCTGATTCTTCTAGTGACTTAGGTGGACTATCAAAAGAAACCATGGAATGGTATACACATTCAAATGTATTAATCAGTCTCTCTGTTCTGCCTTTTGGGTTCTATTGTGAGAAATATTGCTCTTCTTTCATTTTGAATGATATATAAATCTTGGTGGCAAAGATCATTTACATCAGTGGTGGGCCAGCCTCAGAGACACCCAGGTTCAGTTTGGATAAATATTTAAAAGGTTTTGCTATTGCATTGGACGTGATTATTTTAAGGAAGGGATCTCTATCCTCCAAATCAGAAATATCCAAAAGGATTAGTGTTAAATACGGATCTCTCAGCTCTTAGCTATATCAGGTATAGTGGGTACCTCTATGGATAGGAAACTAGATTATCATCCACAACCACAGGCATAAGGAAGGAAACAATCACAGTTGTATTCTCTACTTTTGACTCCCGTCAGCACTGCAAAGCAGATACAGTTCTGGGAGCCAGAACTGGATTCTGTTTTGTCCCATGGGTCCTCAGCCACCTTTTTAGTTAAGTTCCAGTGATGGAAACTTTATTGCTGCTGATGAATGACCCAGAAAGAGCCACCTTTGACATTCAGCTCCAGGCTGAGTTTGTAGGGCTGGCAGTTAGACAGAGGGATTGGGACTTTATCTGGAAGACTCTGAGAGCTAATAAATATGAAACCCCATGAATGCCATTTTGACAGTCAGTCTCGGAGTAGAAATGTCATGGAGCCAGTGCACACCACCATCCACCGAGCAACGGAGTTTTCTTTATACAGAGAAGAAAAGAGGTTGAAGGAAAATCCAGGATCAGGGTGAGGGTTGCTCTCGTGGCTGGGAAACATCCGACCCTGATCGCTGCCCCTCGGCCAGAGGGTAACCTGAAGGGACAATCCCCACAGGTGGATCGCAGCTACCAGGCTCCTATTCCGTCCCCACGCGGGGCTGGGGAGGAGACACACCTCACACAGCCCGGTGTCCAGACCGCTCCGGCTGCCGCGGAAGCCAAGTGTCCCCTTTTGTCGGGTGACCTCGAGATTAGCGGAGCAGGGGCCACATTGGCGGCTGGCCTAAGCGGGCGCAGCTGCACCGGCTGCTGGAGGAGCTGGACCCGCTCCGCAGTGAGTCCGGCACCGGTGGCCCGCGCTACCCGCTGAAGTCTGGATCTCATCAGCGCCTTTTGTATCCCCGCTGAGACCAGCTCTGGCTACCGCCGGGGAAATCCAGCCGGGCCCGGGGAGGTTAACCCGGGCGGGGCTGAAGCATCCTCCCCTCTGCCCTTCATTACCCCCGGAAGACGCGCGGCGCTGGACCCTCCTCGCCTGCAGGGGGCGCTCTCGGGAAGCAGGCGCCCCGCGGCCCCCTCTCTTCTCCCTCCGGGCCGCGCCCAGCGAGCCTAACTGGTCTGTTGCTAGGTTACCGAGCGCGTCCCCCCCGCCCTGGGTGGTGGCAGAGCCGCCGCCCCGCGGGAAGTGCTGTGGCTTTGGCTCTCCCCTGCTCTCTAGCCTGGGGGACGCAGACGGTGTCCAGCTTCCCCTCCTCCCCCCGGGGGCAGGTGGGAGAGCTCGGTCTAGGCCCCCCCTCCGCGCCAGTGGCTGGGGCGCGTTACTTTGGGGGAGGTCTGGGGATGGTGGTATCTTTTGGGGGTGTCTTGGGGCGAGCCAGGGGCCTCTTTGGGGGCTGGGTGCGTGGGAGGGTTTGGATGGTATAGTTGCTGGTCAGACGTGCTTAACGGTACATACCGTGAGTAGCCCTGTTGCATAAAGTTAAGCCTGTGCCCAAGTCTTTGCAGGGTTGGGGGTCTATGTTTGTATATAAATATATAACTACATTTCTGTTTTGCTTTACAGGCCACATACATTGAGAGGAAATGGCTAGAAAACATGAGCACTTTGGACTAAGTTATCTAGAAGAACTAAATATAGTTAAGGAGCGTGAGATTATGTGCAAGGAATCTCGACAGGATTTTCTTAAATTCAAACAAGCAGTAGCTACTGCTTATACAAGTGTGAGCACTCAGCCCTTACTGGAAGATTTAAGGACAGATCAGTCACATCAGTTAGAGCAGTGTCATCTTCAAAGATCAGAGAGTCCACATAAGCCTATCATTAATGTAAATAAAAATGTCCCTAATGAATTCATTGGCAGTGCTGAAGTTCACAGAAAAGTAAGGCTCTCTCCTGAAGTGAGAGACAGGAAAAAACAAATTCATGATCTCAGCATGATGACTCAAAGAAATAAATCTTCTGTAAAAGAGGATATTGCTGACAAAAATAGGAAAAGTTACTCTGAAAAAATAAATGTGGAAAATAGTAGTAGCCATGAAACTACAAGTGTAAAGATGCCAGTAATAGCATCTTTAGCAGGTACTACTAAAAAAATCACTATGATAAAACAACCAGCACCACCTCAGAAGCCTAAATGTCGCAAACTTATCTTTCATCCAAAACTAGTAACTTATGACCCCCCCATTCTGTTACAGAAAGTCAAAGATACTAGAAAAGTGCAGGGTAGAGCCCAGTCTCTAAAGATAAACATTCAGACTGTAAAAACAAATAGAACCGAAGAAGCTAGCAATGACAGTAAAGAAAGTGATGAATCTAGTTCTTCAGATTCTGATTCAAATGAAACGGCTTCTAAAAAGAAAAAAAATATTAGGAAAAAAGATAAAGTATGCAGAGAACTTTCAAAAGCAAGTCAACAAGATTCAGTTGTTGAGCTGGAAAGAGCACCGAGTAAAAGAAGCAGTGTCTCCTGCAGCCATCCAAGTGTGAGGTCTGTTTCAGAGCAGTTGGAAGAGGCTAGAGACATGACTAGACCAGACACTTCAAAAATATACGAAGAGAACTTCCAGCAGAGCAAACCAGAAGAGCTTACTTCCACACCAAAGTTGCCTGCGAGAGTGGTTGCAAGGTCTATTGATGAAATAATTGCTTCTCTGCAGTCTACTTTTCAGTCTCCCTCAGACCAGAGGATCAAAGAACTCCTGGAGAGTGTTCTTGGCCGGAACTACAGCATAAAAATGGAAGTAGGTGAACCAGAACAAGAGCAATATTTTCTGTTGAGTAAATATTACTTTTAGAAAAGTTGTATATTTGTCTTTCAGATCCTACAATGTGTTATAACACAGAGGCCAGACAAAACAAATGGATAAAAAAACTGATGTGTCGTAGAACTTCCTTCATTGTTTCTTACTGTCAAGTTGCAGTGTCCTTAAAAATAAAATTAAGCCAGTATTAAAACCAGTTAAAATATAACTTCATTTAAGGGCTTCTTTTTGAGCATTGGTCCTGTTATATTGTTTATAATTTAGATGGTTTTTCTATTTCCCTTTTAAAGGGATATGTTTGATATTGACAGATTAACAGAAGTGTTAAATATTTATAACAATATTAAGAGTGTCAATTTTGAGTTATTGCTTAGCATTGTGAAATCACAGAAAAACTGTTAATATGTTATTGTTAGCTTTGTTAATGTGGCCTTAGAGATTCCTCTCATCTAATGTGGTAATGGTTACAGTAAAAAAAACTACAATAGGGCATCAAGCATTAAAAAAATGCTACAGAAGACTGTTAATTGGATACAGAGCTTTTTACCTGGTGACTACTAATGCAGTTTCTAACCAGGACAGTAGGTATTACTGTCAGATGGCTTTTTGGCCTGTGTGAAATAAGTTGATGAAAGAAGATCTTATTCCATTTCCAAGTGGTCAGGTGTTCATGTAGAATCATTGAAATTCAGGCTGGAAGGAACCTCTGGAGGTCATCTAGTCCAGCCCCCTCACCAAAACCACTATCATAACTGGCACCCATGTTGGCAATATCATCAGAGAACCCCAGGAGTAAATGGGCGTGGAGACTGAATTACTCTTTCATGCAGAGGTGATTGCTTTAGAACAAGATGAGGCAAATTAGTGGAGCTGTGTGACTGTATGCATTTTATGACTAGGCAGAGAACATCATTCCCTACTGCTGTCAATGCAGTTATGATCATTATATTCATATGAGATAACCAACATCATGTAGTTTGATTAAATGTAGAAGTTAGAAGGTGAGCAACAATAATTTTTTAAGTTAACTGAACTTCTATTTTAAAAAGGAGTACATGTGAGCACATCCCATTGTGACTTCCTGTTCAATTTGCTTTAAAAGTTTTTATTAGTTTTATGCTACATTAATTTTTGTCACCTATTTATAAGAACTATACATGTCTTAGGCACAATTTTCAAAAAGGCTCAACTTTTAGACACCTCAATAAGTGGCCAGGTTTTTAAAAAAGCGCAGTCCCCAGTTTGAGGTGGGGAGGAGAGATTCTCCATTGTTTTTAATGGGAGTTGCTGGTCGGAGACCACTTTTTAAAATCTGTACAGTGATCTTGAATTCCTTTCACTTAAAACTTTTCATTGACAGGTTCAGGTTAAAAAAAAATGTAAAATGGAGTCTTCAGCATTTTCATCAAGATCTGAGCCTTAGCAAGGGTGAATGCTGCTCTAGCAATTGTTAAGTTATGTAAAATCAAAAAGCATGTATTTTCTCAACAGAAGTCACATTTTAAATAGGATGAAGAGTCTAACAATTATCTGTTATGCACAGTTTATCTACTATATATTGCTGAGTTTCAGTCCTTGCCTTTACAAACAAGGTATGAAATTTGTTCTTTTAGGTGAAATTGAAATATCTGAGAAATACATTTATTGAAATGAAAACAAGGTGTTGTAATTAAATGAGATTTTATTTATTTGCATATTTTCCCCTTCTTATTATATCATTCTTGAATGGCATTGGCTACTTAATGTTGTTAGCTTGTTATACTGTTGTAAGGTTGACCACAGTTTACCCAGCAGCCTTAAAAAGACTGTTGTTATCCAGGGAAAAGTATGCCAGCCCAGTAGCGGGACACAACCCCTCACAGTGTTTAATTTGGATTCCTCAAGAGAAACTAGTTATGAATAATAGTTCCCAATATGTTTTGTTGAGAAGTAGAATTTGAATGATAATTTTAATCTGATTGTTAGTGCTTGCTAACTCTTAATATACTGAGTTACCAAGTTACTTGTTGACTTCATTATCTCTGAGAGGGAGTTTATATTCATTGCAGAATTGTATTTCTTTTGTTCAGCATTAAACAGTCTGCAGCTGATCATCTTTATTTTTTACAGTACAATAATTCTTTGGCAGTACAAATAACGTTTTGGGTCATATGTCTGGAAGAAAAACCATTTTGTTAGTAAAATAACAATCTTGGTAAAATAACCACAAAAATTTGAGCATGCAGATATTTTTACAAACAAGAACTGTGTAATGAACAGTATCAAACCAACATGAAATATACTTTTATCTTTTAAAGTGGTGTGTGTATGTGTGTCTCTGTCTGTCTGTCTTTGGGTATTGTGAGTCCATGTCAGAGTGAGGGCCTGTTGAGATCTTCTTCATTATGCTTAATAGTTTGGCTAATCACTTACTGTGCTTCAAAAGTGGGTTATTAAGGATTAGTCACTGTTAACCAGCTCTGTCCCTTTGATAATTATAGCCATTCATGTTATTTATGTCTTTGTAATGTTTGCTATTTTCATTATTTATGCTCTAGTTGAGGTTTAAATTAGAGTTCAGACATAAGTGGCTTATACTTTTGGATAGATCTATGTATGCTGCACCATTAATTGACAAGGAATTCTTGTGGAAGATATAAATACTAAGATAGCTATACCTGCAAGCTTAAGTGGCAATGCTGAAATTGACTGAGCATACATTTTCCTCCAATTAACCACCTTTCGTATATTGCTTGCTGGTAAAGTGAGGACAGTTTCATACAGACAGAGACTATATGCAGATATTTTAAACTTTCTCTTTTTCACTGTTTCCTTGAGGCCCAATTCAACTCCTGTTGAAGATAATGGGAGTCTTTTTATTGATATGAATAAGATTTGGATCAGGCCTTTAAACAGGAAAGTCAGACTTTTTTCACCTTTATTTTTCTGATTACAGTAGACTTGTGGACATGGCTCCTACTTGTCTCCTCATTGTTCCTCTGTAAGAGAAACATAATGTGTTTTTCATTACAAGTGTGATTACCAGGGCTATTGGTTGTCATGGAACTGATATCCATCCTTTTCTTCATTTGTCTACTGTTTCTGCTTTTTTGTTTAATTTCCAGAGTAATGGTAACAGTATTTTGGATTGCAGATATAAGCATCCATTTCAGACTGTGTCCAAAAGCTGCCGGTCGTTCCTCTATAATATCTTTAAGATTCAGTCTTTTCACTGTTGTTTAGGCTCTTCCTCTTGCCCATCTTGATAATTGCAACCTCCTTCTCTCTGGTCTTCCTGACACTCACCCTCACTTCCCTGATTTATATTCAAAATAATGCTGCCAAGGTCATCTTCCTGACCCGTTTGTCTGAACACATCACCCTGCTCTTTGAGTCCTTCTGCTGGCTTCCCCTTCAGAAGCTGTCTGTTCCAGACTTGTTAAGGCCCTTCTCAGTTTAGACCCATCCTTCTTATCTGTACTTGTACTTTATTGTGTCAATGCCCCATTTCCTCTGTTCTACTAATAATGCTATTCTATACCCTACATTGCCCAATTATTCACTTGCTTCACAAGCACCATCACACAATCTTCCATGCAATCCCTTATGCATGGTATACTGTCCCTAAAATAGTCTAGTAAGCTACTGCTCTTTCCTCCAAATTTCTCTTCAATACACACTTCTGTCATGATGCTATGGGAAATTGCCTGATGATGGTGGCCTCTGATGTTTAACTTATTTGCTTAAATATTCTTAAAAAAACACCTAATCAGCTCAAAATAATCTAGTTGTGCACAGAGGTGTTCTGTATAGATATGTGTTCTTTTTATTATTTCCCTCATCCTTAGTATGCAGGTCCTGTGTGCTGTTGGTTGCCTTTGATATATACTCCCTGGAGAATTCTGCACAAAGTTCATGTCCCCTGCAGATTTCTTTGGTTTCCCATACAAAAATGACCTTCTGAAAGGGAAGCAAAGGGGAGCTGCAAGAGCAGTCACCACCACTCCCTAGCTGTGCAGGTACATCATTTCGGGCATCTGGAGTATCAGAGGAGAGGTAAATCATCACAGGGCTGGGGACATCCCAGTCAGCGACTCCTACCCTGAGCCAGGATCAGGTGTTAATTCAGGCTGGGCTGGTGGCAGGAGAGGATGGGACTTCCTTTTCCCCTGCAAGAAGTGGCTGGGGCTGTGTCAGACCCAGCCCAGAAACCTCCCCGACTTGCAGGAAGCTCAGCCTCCTCTCCTGCTTCTTGTCGCCATCGCTCCTCAGCTGTGGGGAGGAGGAGTCACCGTATGGGGAGATGCTCCCGCATCTGCCCAGCCCCTGTGCATTCAGACCTCCTATGCCCAGACACCCCCACCAAGCTTCACCCCATACACCCAGAACGCCCTAGCTCTCCATACCCAAATCTCACCCCAAGGGGACCTAAACCCCTGCATCTGGAGCCCCCCTACACCCAGACCTCCTGCCTCCGGATCCCCACCCTTGCACCCAGCTCACAGCCCACTGAGCCCCCTGCACTCAAACACATCCCTAATGCCTCACCCCCTGCGCCACCCTGAGCCCCTTCATCAATATCCCCACCCCATTGACTCCCAAATAGGTACACCCAGACCCCCACTAAGTCCAACTCCCCCAGAACCCAGAACTCCCTGCTGAGAGCCCTGCACCCAGACCCCTCCACTGAGCCCTAACCACTTTCATCTGGAAGCCCCTGCAGAGTCCCATTGCCCCCGCATATAGAACCCCCTCCAATGAGCTTCTGTACAGCCAGATTTCCCCGCTCCCCCACGCCTAAACCCCACACTGAGCTGCCTGCACCCAGATTGTTCCGCACAGAATCATCTCATCCCACACCTGGACCCCCCCACTAAGAGCCCCTCCACACTTGGATCCTGCCTGGTTGAGTCTGCCTGCCCCACACCTGGTGCACCTGGCGAGAATCCCAGAGTGTTTCTGGGGCAGACCCAGGCCTTGTGCTGTGTCAGGGTTGGGTGCAGCCTCTCCACTGAGTCTGTGTCCCTGGGATTGGGGGTGAGGAGGCTGCAAAGTGATCTCCCACCTTCGTGCACTGCCATGCTGGAGCCTCTTTATTTATTGACAAATAAAACTTGCAGAATTTTAAAATATTGTGTGCAGATTTTTTAATTTTTGGCACATAATTTTTTTTTGGATACGGAATGCCCTCAGAAGTAGATATACAGGAGCCAGACTAGATGATGTAGTAGTCCCCTCTGGCCTTAAACTCTATGACTCCTTCTCCAGCTCCTTCTGATTGTTACAGTCACTTATTACATCCTGTCTTAGACTACAAGCTTTTCAGGGCAAGGATCAACTTTTACCTCAGTGTTTAGCACAACATGACTGGGGCCCTCAGGTGCTGTCGTAATATACTGCAATACAATAATTAATAATAATAATAATTTAGGATGTAATCTCCTGGGGAGTGGGAACTTTGTCATAACTGGTACTTATAAATCACCATGTTTACCTATGATGCTGTATAAATAATATTTTTAGTGTTGACAGAAATGCTTTAAAATCTTGGCATGTTCTCAGATTCAGACCTTTGACTTCTGTGTATCGCTTGTCACCTACTTTGTGCTGTCACACTGGTCATGGAGACTACCATCAAAGTTAAAGTGAAAACTGCATTTTCTGGGAATGTATATCTGAGTCCAGGATATCTCAGTGATCACCTAAAGAGGACTGTGGTTGATAACATTTGCTTCTTGGGTACAATGGAACTTTCCATCACAAGGTTAAAGTTCCTCTGTCCAGAAATGGAGCTTTCTCAAGAGCCATTTGAACTCTGTAAAACAAACTTCACCATCTTCCATTTCAAATGCAAAGTGTACTACTTTGACCTTGCCTTCTGTAATATAAACACATACTACATATAATCTATTAAAAAAAAAAAAACGAGCGCTGCACCATATCCACAATTCTTCCTATTTGGAGAAGATGAGAGCTGCTCTCTGGAAGGCACTCAGAAAACGTGTATTATATTATTGGGACTGAAGATATTGTTTGGTCAGATATAATTTTTACTTAACTTTGACAAAGCAACAAAAGTAATGTATATAGTGGAAATATGCAAGTATAAATTCTATTGTAGTTTAGAGGATGAATTGATCAATGTGTTTGACTGAGAAGGTGCATAACTACTACTTTGTTTTTCTGAATTAGACAGAGAGAGTTCCTTGAGGCCATGACTATGTTAGGGGTCGGCAACCCTTCAGAAGTGGTGTGCCGAGTCTCCATTTATTTACTCTAATTTAAGGCTTCACATGCCAGTAATACATTTTAATGTTTTTTAAAAGGTCTCTCTATAAGTCTGTATTATATAACCAAACTGTTGTTATATGTAAAGTAAACAAGGTTTTCAAAATGTTCAAGAAGCTTCATTTAAAATTAAATTAAAATGCAGCTCTTGTCAGTTTAGTGTGATCCTTGCCCTTCTTTTTCCTTGCTGAGTTTTCCAATGTCTGGCATATATTTAGATACTTTAAGCTTCACACAGGCTTCTAAGTGATCAGTTGTTAACCGGCTCTGAGAGGGACAGAAGACAGATTTCATATGTGAAAATACCTGTTCACACAGGTATGTGGATCCAAATGCTGAAAGCATTGCAAATGCAATTTTCTTCAAACAGTTAAATTTCACTGACAGGGACGTCCAGCAGGTCAGATTAGAGGCCCCATGATCTCTGTTGGTAGCTTCAAGTGTGCTCTGCAGAGCCACAAACTTTGATGTCCACAATTCTTAGTTTTTTAACTGAATGAGTCGCATTTTGAAATCTTCAACATCCATCCACTGAAATACAGACAAATCGAAGTCGCTTTTGTTGAACTTTACAGGTTTAATTAGAAAATAAAAGCATTGGGCGAAATTGCTGGAAATCTTGAAATCTGTCAGAAAATTCTGATTCCAGTTCTTGCACGTATCTTCCAATCTCATTGCATTGACAGTGCAACATGTCAATAGCTCTTTTATGTGTTGAAAGTAGTGGAAAGTAGAAGTTTGAATACCCTTGGAAAAAACTGCTAGTTTCACAACAAATGCTTTCCAGGCTTCATAAAGATCCAGAACTGTTTGCCCTGCACCCTGGAGATGGAGGTTGAGTTCGTTTAGGTGAGTGGTGATGTCAGTTAGAAACATGAGTTTACACAGCCATTTGTCATCCAGTTTGGGATAATTTTGTTCTTTTTCTGACAAAAAGGCCTTGATTGCATCAAAACAGTTTACAGAGTGCACCAAAACCTTGCCACGACTTAGCCACCGAATGTTGCTGTGAAGTGGAATGTTGTTATAAGCACTGTTCATCTCTTCTAGCGGTGCTTGAAATTGTCAGTGAGTCAAAACACATTGAGCAACAAGGAAATTCACAATTCGAACCACTGTACTGATCACATTATTAACCTCTGAATTAGAAATTTTAGCACACAGGTTTTCTTGATGGATTATACAGTGAAATTTGACTGTCGGATGGCCAATCTGATCTTCAAGTAACTTTACAAGTTCCCTCTTTTTTTCCGACCATGGCAGGAGCACCATCTGTTGTCACACAAAATATTTTTCTGATGTCAACTCCTCGTTCTTCAAAATGGTTTACAAAACTTTCCAGTATATCTTTCCCCTTTGTTGTGCCATATAGGGGTTTTAGGCAACAAAGGTCCTCTTGGATTTCATCAGAAGCACAATATCTTGCAACAACTTCTAAATGTGGAATGTTGTTGATACCCACACTCTGATCAACTGTAACTCTAAACACTGCTGGGTCTTTTAATGCAGTTGTCTGCTTTTCCTTAATGTTTTCTGCCATTTCACTTATGCATCTCTCAACTGTTCTGGCAGAGACGGGCAGTTCTTTTATTCTAGATATGATTGTTCTGGCAGAGACGGGCAGTTCTTTTATTCTAGATATGATTGTATCTTTATTTGGCAAATCATTGAACAAAATCTCTGAACTGCTGAGAAAAACTTCTTTTATATATTCCCCGTCTGTAAATGCCTTTCTGTTTTTTGCAATGCATTGTCAGTCTTGTAACTGCCTTCTGTACCCTGATTTTTACTTACACGTAAGCCTTTAAAAACACTACTTTGCTTCTTATAGGCTGCTACTGCCTTTTTGATCAATTCAGTCTTGTCTGCTTCATCAAGAAAGGTTTTCTCATGCTTCGTTTCAAAATGTTGTCGAGCACTAGATGTGTGAGAAACAACTCCTTCATAACAGAAAGCACAAATAGCATGGTTCTTCTTTTGAATAAATCCAAATGCGTCAGTCCAAGAAGACTGAAGTGATCGGACATCTAGCTTCGCTTTCTGAGGAGCTGCCATTTTGTCAAATGTTCCCTTCAACTCTCAGTGGGAAAAAAATGGCGATGGAAGGCACGCACAAGTTAAAACGCAGATGTCTTCTGATATAAGCAATTTTAAGATTGGGGTGCTGAGCTGCACCCCTTCTTGTCCTATGTGCAACCCTCACTGCCCCAGGCTGGGGCCAGTGGGCCACAGTGGAAGGTGGCTGCAGAGCACTGGTCCAAGGCCAGGAGCAGAATCCCAGGCTGGCCTGCTGGTACTCCAGGCCGAAAGCAGGCTGAGCAAGGCTGGAGGTCCAGACCTCAGCTGGCAGGGGGCCAGCGGCTGGAACCTCAGACCAGCAGCAGGCTGAGCAGAGCGGGAGGCCTGGACCCTGGCTGGCAGGGTGCCTGCGCTGGAACTCCAGACTGGAAGCAAGGTAAACGGGGCCTGTGGCCAGAGCCCCAGACCAGCAGCGGACTGAGTGGCTCAGCCTGCTGCTGGTCTGGGGTTCCATTCAACCAGCCGGAAGTGGGCTGAGAGGGACCGGCAGCTGAAACCCCAGGCTGGCAGCGGGCTGAGTGGGGCTGGTGGCCGAGACCCAAGTTGCAAGGGGCCGGCAGCCAGAACCTCAGACCAGCGGCGAGCTGAGTGGGGCCAGCGGCTGGGAACCCAGAGCAGTGGTGGGCTGAACGGCTCGGCTTGCTGCTGGTCTGGCCACAAGCTCCTGCCAGCTGGGGTCTCAGCCACTGGCCCCGCTCAGCCTGCTGCTGGCCTAGGGTTCCATTCACCCAGGCCGACAGCGGGCTGAGTGGGGCCGGTGGCCAGGACCCCGGCTGGCAGGGGGCTGGCAGTCAGAACCCCAGACAGGCGGCGGGCTGAGTGGGGCTGGTGGCCGGGACCCCGGACTGGCAGCGGGCTGAACCGCTCAGCCCGCTGCTGGTCTGGGGTTCCAGCCGTCGGCTTCTGCCAGCTGGGATCTCAGCTGCTAGTCCTGCTCAGTCCCTCTGCCGGCCTGCTGCTGGCCTGGGTTCCCTTCACCCGGGCCGGCAGAGGGCTGAGTGAGGCCAGCGGCCCGGATCTCGGTTGGCAGCAGCATGCCATTAAAAATTGGCTTGCATGCCACCATTGACGCATGTGCCGTAGGTTGCCGACCTCTGGACTATGTCTTGGTAAATTTTTGCTTACTACTAAGCATACTGATGGTGGCCAGTAAATGATAGTCTGTTACTGACTATGCTTGAAATATGTACAGATGTTGCAAAAGGAAGAAGGTTGTGTGTTCCAGCTTGGGAAGATGATGTTGAATGTGTTCTACCTGTTCTTATATGACAGGAGCTATTATCTCATTCCACTACATTAGGAGAGACTTTTTGATCATTAGTAGGAAGAATAGCAACCTCTTTGTATTCTTTTATTGGAAACCTGTACCTTTAAGCATACCTACTACTCAAAATGTAAATGTTAGTGGGATCTTCATGTTGTATATTTCGTGTTATGATTCCCACAGAATGCAAACATGTTCTGAGCCAGCTCTTCAGCATGTGTATATCAGTGGAGCTATCTTGATTTAGTATACCTCAAGTGCTGGGCTTTGGGTTTTCAGGCATATAAATGAAATATAAATACAGATTCTTTCTTAAACTTATTTTAACATTTTCTATCTGTTGAAGAACAAATGTGATTTCTTGGGTAAAATAGAACTGCTATGTAAAATACAAAATTTTCATACATAGTGAGAAACATTTATTGAGGGTTGATAACACAAGCATGACTTTAAGAAGAAAAAACAGAACTGTGAAATTAAACAGAAGAATTTATTTTGGTTACAATGAATTATCTGCACAGTTCAGTTTCTTGCCTCCTAAAGCAGGGAAAAACCAACTGTCTTGAAAAGCATAGTTTTTCCTTTGTCTGTTGTGGCAAGTCATTGGTGAATTATAAAGGTCGTTGTAATAAGCATATATCAGGGTCCCTTTAAGAGCATTGTATAGCTGTTCATTGCTTTTCAGATTAAATTTGTAGGATGGGAGTAGACACAGCTCTCTCTTTTTTTCTTGGCCTCTGGGCAGCTTTTTTACTCAACATCATTGATAAGTCACAATTTCGAAACCACATGGTCTCTGCTTATTTATTAATGTATTCTCAATGAAATGTTACTCAGTAAATTAAATTGAGAATTACACACAAAAAAGTTTGCTTGTGTATTTTAAAATCTTCACTATGCTAGAGTGAAAATGTACCTAATAAAAGAAAACTGCATTGTCTTGAAAAATTGTACATTTAACTTGAAAATTAGTGGTCTCAATCCCAGTAGGAGTTTTGTTGCTGAAGAGTTTTTTTTTCTTTTCTTCCATTTTTGGTCTCCAACATGTTTTGTTGAAGGCTTGAATGAGCTCTTGCATATTTTTGCATCTATGAATTGCTTAAATTATAAATGTTTCTAATTTCTTTGTGATTTTTAAAGCATTTTTAAGAAATGTTCTGGAATAAAATATAGGTTTAGCTATAAAACTCACACTAGCTAGTGCTGTCTTTAGGACGTGACCTCAAATGCCCCTATATGTCACATAGGGTAAATGCACACTTGCTGAGTTATCCACACATACTTGGCAGATGCATAGGAAGCAGCCATGTGGAGTAAAAAAATGTATACCATACTTAACATGGTGAGTTGGTGCTTCTAGTTTGGTGCACCAGAAACAAAATGGCATATGTTGAGCACAGACATGGCATGGCTCTACACCCTACCTTTACAAGAGGATGAGTAGATCTGCAAGGAATTGAGCACCCTGTAAACCCTGTAGGAACTCTTTTGTTGGTTTTGCCTGAAAAATTCTGCATGTGAGTTGGTTTGTTAAGAAATTACTCAACATCCTGCTCTTTAGGACTCCAATCCTGCAAATGCTTTTGCATGTGCTTAACTTTACTACTATACGTAAGTCCATTGAGGGACTACTCATGGTAGTAAAATTAAGCATGTGCAAAAGTGTTTGTAGGATAGGGGCCGAAGATCATTTGTCTGTAAATGTAGCTACTAGTTTCAAATTAATTTATCAGCATTTGCACTGAAAAACCCCCTCGTGCTTATGTGAATATATCACTTTGTTGGTGTTTTGTTCTGTAGGATAAAAATAAGTCATAAAATCATACTTAATTTTCTTTCTTGTTTGCAAGCAGACATCAACTGAATCTCAGGAACAGAAAACTGAATCTCAAGCTGATGAAGAAATAGTGACAAGTTTTGAGCAACCAAGCCTGGTAAAGTTTAGTGTTATCGAGGAATGTTAAAAACGTAATAAGTTATTGTGCATGTGTTTTCTTGCTGTCTTGCGCAGTAAGGCAGTTCATGTTTCAAACTGATAAAAGTGAAAGGAAACTAAATAGTGTTTTAAAACATTTATAATACTTCATAAAAGTCAAATATGCAATTATTTTTCTCTGTCTCCCCCTGGATCTGATTCTCCCACTACTGGACATGTGCAAAATCCCACTAAAATCAATGACAAGTACATTTGAGGGCCAGGACAGTACCCTACTCTGTACAGGGCTTAGCAACAGGGGGCCCTGTTCTTGGTTGAGCCCTAAGCACTACAAATAATAAACATGATTAATCATTTATTTAAGTTAAGTGCTTGTATTAAGTGGGCCCTTGAGTAAATAAAAGTTCTTATATATTTGTGTGTCTTTTTTTTGTCTTGTATATTTTGTCTTATATATTTATTTTTCTATAATATACGTTCTAGCTATATATGGTTACACATTTAAGCTTAAACAAGTTCTTAGTGTTGCTCACAGTTGTAAACTGAGCATCTGAGAGATGTATAATGTATTTGAGTAATATATGTCTTTGATGTATATCTTTTTTCAAGTTTTCAGGTCACATGTTGTAGGAACCATAGACCAGATCATGCCATCAATTTTTGAGCAAAAATCCCCATTAATATTAATATTTAGTGCAATTCATTGTAGTTTCTTTTGGGTCTATCCCACCTTTCTTTGTAAGTCCATTTATCCATAGAGGAGTTGATTTCTTTTTGTCTTAACTGATCAAATACTGCAGATGCTATATAAATAAATATAGGCAATGAAGGAAAAATTGCAGAGCAGGAAACACTATGTTGAGAATTTTGTCCTTTAGGATACAAATATCTGTAGCCCAGTGTCTCCTGGGCTTATATTCAGTTTGATGACTTTTTTCTCTCTGCCTGTGGCACAATAACTTTTGAATTCCAAACCTGATCATTTCCCAAATTTCAGGACATGTTCTAGGCATCTGTGGCCCGGACCCTGGTGATTCTGGGTGCAATCCGAACACCGAAAGAGGAAAAATGGACACTTGGATTTGCTATCATCTATTTAATACTTTGCAGCATAACAGTATCTCTGATCATTCTGTCAATAGAGTTTAACATGTTGACACCCTGAATGACAAAAGAGAAACAATTACTCTCTCTGGTTGGAGCTGTTGAGCAGGTACTCAGCCAGTAGGGGCAGCCAGAAAGAGAGAAGAGAGAAATTTCTTCCTTGCTTTGTAATGTCCTGCCTCCTCAAAGCCTGAACCAGGTGTGGGGAGAGAGCACCACCAGGCATCCCCTCCTCCCAGTCTAGGGGATTGAAAGGTACTTCAGAGGCAGAGGGACAAGAGAGACACAAAGTCCTTAGCATAGTGCAGATAAGAGCATTGGCAGAATGATCAGAGGTATTGTCAACACACAGTCAACCCTGGAACTCATTGCCAGGGGATGTTGTGAACACCAAAGGTATAGCTGGGTTCAAAAAAGAATTAGATAAGTTCCTGGAGGATAGGTCCATCTATGGCTTTTAGCCAGTATGTTCAGGGATGCAGTCCCATGCTCTGAGTGTTCCTAAACCTCCAACTGCCAGAAGCTGGGACTGGACGATGGGATGGATCTCTTGATAAATTACTCTGGTCTGTTCATTCCTTGTGAAGCGTCTGGCCACTGTTGAAAGAGAGGATACACGGGAAGATGTACCATTTGTTGGACTCACTATGACCATTCTTATATTCTTCTCTGAATGATATATTATCTATTTTGGTCAGGAGTGCCAACGGTTGTTTATGATTCTCTTTCACAAGCCAGGAAAGGCATGGGTTAGATTCCCAAGTTTTAGGTTGAGACTCCTTTAGGTCGTCCAGAACTTCTTGATGATGGAATGTCCTGAACTCTGGGAATGCAGGTGGGCTGTTGGATATTGGGTATAGGCAGCATGGATCCAGGCTGTGGGAGAAGGCTTTCTGAATGTGTCTAATCTTTTCAGAGAAGCAAGTTGATAGCTCTTTATGCTGCTTGATGCCCAGCTTTAATGCAGGTTGTGGGCATTCAAGTTTGATAATACACTTTACTACTCTTGATAGCAACTTGGAAAAGGATTTGGCAGCCTCAGTGGAGGCTGAATGAAAAGTTCTTTTGGTATGTTATACATCCTCACCTTTGAGGAATTATTGTCTTGCATCTTGTCAGAATCAGCCTTTCTTCCCCACCATTATCACTTGAGTTTCTGCTCTTCTCTCTTCAGCTGGTTCAGGGTGTCAGAAAACCAAGGAGATCTGTGGTGACGGGAAGAAAGGTGACATTTGGGGGCAGACATGTCAGTTGTTGAGGCTAGTGTAGAATGATAGTGATTCACCAGGTCCTCAGCCCCTGATCTTATGGCTGGAGTGCTGTCATCCTTTAGCAGGCTTTGTAATTTGTTGGAATCCATGTCCGAATCAGGATAATTGGTTTTTTTGGTTTTGTGGACGCTGGAAGATCTCTGACCAGTACTTTAATTATGATGATGGTCTGCCCAAGACAGTGACTGGGTAGTTAGGTCTTCTATCTTGACATCTAGGCCAATGACCAGGTCCCAGGGGTAACTGGCTGCGTGGACTGAACCAAAGATGACTTGTGAAAGTCGTAGGGACGTAAGTGAGGAGATGAGTTTTTGGATCATTAGTAAGGTTTCTGAGTCTTTTTTTCTTCTTCTCCTCCATTTTGATATTGTTCCTCTCATCTCTGTTTTACTGGCTACCTCTTTCCTTTCATTCTTCAGTTTATTAACTCCACTACCTCTCTAGACTCTCCTCCATTCCATGGGAAAGCATCTAAATGAAGTTTAATAGAATCTTGATTGTCTGTAGTATTATTAATCAATGCTTTAGTAAGGACGTTCATAACTTTTCTTCTGCTGTCAGCACGTAATGAGGGGCAATGTGGGAAAACAGCACAGGAACATGGATTATTAAAATAATTGTTCTGAAGATCTAGTTCTCTAAAAGACTCCTGAGAAGTAGTAATCTTTTAGCCTAAACCCACCAATTTCCTTCTCTGTACATAAAAAATCATCATGATATCATAGGTATGTTCATGGCTAAAATACCTTGAACTGTTTGAATATTAATTTTAGGATTTTAATGATCTTTTGATGATTTTGAGTTTACATTCTATATTTCAGAAAAGTCATATTAGAAGTATAAACATATCATGTCTACAAAAATAAAATTGTAACTGTTTTTCCCCTTTTAGACCAAAGAATCACTTAGTGGAACAACTTTTCAGGCACCAGAAACTTCACATCCACTTTCAGAGGATATGCCTAGTTCTGTAGAAACTGAGGAATATAAATTAAAGTTCTCTTATTCAGACATTCCATCCTTATATGAACCAGTTTCTCCAGTGCCTAAAAGTTCAGAGGATGTAGAGAGAAAACAAGAATCACCAACACCTGTAACATTGCCTTTAGAGGTAACATTTATATATCTGATTAATTATAGTCTTAGAAGTGGATTGTGTTGTGCCTCTCTGGATATGTCTACACTACAACTGGGAGCATGCTTCCCACTTGGGTAGACTGGCATGTGCTAGGTCTGCTTGAGCTATTGTGCTGAAAATAGCAGCATAGCCGAGGTAGCTTGGATCAGACTCCTGAGTACAAATCTATCTGGACCCCTTGGATATGTATTCTATGTAATCTGCAGATACTCTGCTATTTGTAGTGCACCAACTTAAGCAGAGCTAGCATGTTTGTCTACCCATGCTGGGAAGCACACTTCCAATCTTAGAGTATGTCTGCACTAGAAACCTAAGTCAACCTATATTAGGTTGACTGTGTAATTACTGTGGTGGTGCATGTTTACACTACCCTCCTTGGGATGGTGGTGCATGTCCTCCCAGGAGTGCTTCCACTGACCTAAGAGGGACAGTGTGGGGACGTGAGAGGCAGGTCCCTCAGCTCTGCTGGCAGCTCCCTGACAGAAGCCTGGCTGCCCCACAGGCTCCTGGCAGGCTCCCTCCCCTCCTCCTTCAGGGAGTTGGGGAAACCATCCAGGGTTTCTTGCCCCTTTGTTTCCCGCCAGGAGTGGGAGAGAAGCTGTCTGAGGTTTCTTCCCTGCCCCCCACCGTGAAATTGACAAGATAACTGATGTAAGGGATGCAGTGTCTGCACAGACACTGGGTCCCCCTAACTACACTGACAAAAGCCTTACGCCTTTCGTGAAAGTGGAGTCAGTGTAGTAGGGCACTTACATTGGTGGGCGGAAGTAGTGTAGACACTGACATAAGGCAGCTTATGTTGACCTAACTGTAGTTTTAAGATTAGCAGTCATGTTTGTCTGTATCCGTAAAGAAAACGGGGAATACTTGTGGCACCTTAGAGACTAACCAATTTATTTCAGCATAAGCTTTCATGGGCTATAGCCCACTTCATCGGATGCATAGAATGGAAAACACAGAAGTAAGATGCATTTATATACACAGAAAGCATAAAAAGTTGGAAATTACCGTACCAATTCTGAGAGGCTGTTTGATTTGGATGAGCCATTATCAGCAGGAGAAAAAAAACCTTTTGTAGTGATAATCAAGTGGATTATCAAGTGGATTATCAAGAAGGTGTGAAGGAACTATAACTAGGGAAATAGATTCAATTAGTGTAATGACTAAGCCATTCACAGTCCTTGTTTAACCCTTGGTTGATAGTGTCCAATGTGTAAATTAATTCTGTAATTGTGTAGTGTAGACCAGTCCTCAGTGTAGATATACCCTCAGAAAATGCAGCCTGGGAAGGAGCATGGCAAATTTGTGTCTGCCAGATTCTGGATTTCCCCTGGAGCTGATGTAACAAATGGAGTATGTGGCTCATGCTGGCTACTCCAAATAATAGCAACCTTAACTGTCTGCTCTGGTTTGTTCTGAAGTGGGGAATTGCCAGAATTCAGAGTTCTTCAATATGGATTAAAAAATGCATATAATATTTAGTTTCTCATAACATTGTTTTTACCCTTCAGTTTTATTGCTTTTTAGGCTGTATCTTCAGACTTAACTGTACTACAGGTGAAAGGAGAAGCAATCATAAAGGCTAAACCAGTTGAAGTTCAGCAAAAGTTATCAGAAGAAGATCTCCAGCTGCAGCAATCACTGTCTTTGCTGTCCACTTCAGAGATAAAGTAAGTTTTAGAACATTTCATTATTATGAAGTGAATATTAAGGAAAATATTTTTGCAGTTATTTTAAACACCATTGGAAAAAATATAGTATAGTACATACTTAAAGTAGGTATAGAGCCATTTTCAAAGCTCTGGATCTGAACACCCAGAACTTTGGCAAAGTTCAGATCCAGACTATGTAGCTCAAAATCAACTATAGTTTGAATTGGCTGTTTATCTCCTTAAAATGGTTTTCAGTTACAACTTTTTAAACAGATAGTGCTAAATTCAGCCCTGGCATTGACTCAGCAGCAGTTGGAGGCACTCATGCTGTGGTTCATACAATCCCAAGCGTAATCTAATTAAAATATTTTTTAAAAAATGGAAAATACCGCAAATGTAATGTAAATAATTCCAGATTTAAGCCATCTTTTTTACTTATATACTAAGAATTCGTTGACTTGTATTTGTATTACAGTCAGTGCTTATTATTTCAGATTCAGCAGTAGAGACAGGTGAAATTTTTTGGATGAAATTTATTTTAGATAAAAAATGTAGATTCAGGTTGACTCAAACTTTCTTGAATTCATGTCAAATTTGCCATATTAAACACAAATTCAGAAAAGTCTGTGTTTTGTTTCAATATTTTTGAAATGAAACACATCTTCGTGGTTTTGATTGGAAATTATTTTTCATTTCAGATTTTACTTGCATTTTAATTATTTTAAAAAGGCAAAAAAACCCCACTACTCTCAAGCAAAATGAAATGATTTATTTTGGGTCGAATGAAACATTTCACTCAACCCAAAACTAAATTGTTTAGACTTTTTTGGTTCACCAAAAAACTTTTATTTTGGGTTGACTCAAAATAAAATTTGTTTTTGTTTTGTTTTTGGTTCAGCTACTGAACCAAAAAATCAGATATTCGCACAGCTCTGTTCAGCAGTTTTTAGTTGAAGAGCTGTAATTTGCGGACAGCTCCTGTTTATCCTGCTGTTGTCATAGGTGGTGTATGTCATTCTGAAGCATGTGTGCAGATATAGAAAGATGTACAGTTTATACACTAATTTGTCTGATCCTGTTCACTTCATGACAAGTGAGATTTTCTTGTTTTACAATGTTCCCTGTCAATTAGATCTTTATGGCCAGGTTTGTTTTAGTGTGTCTTACGTTGCGCCTCCACTTCACTCTTTATTGAGGTGGAAAAAAAAAGCTTTAATTATTAGCTTTTGTTGGGCTTAGGGCCCTGAAAGGTTTGCTGGACACAGAAGAGAGCCTTTTTATGGCAGGCCTAAAGTTTGTAAATGGATATTACTTTCAATTAAGTAGCTGAGACTAGACTCATGGGAAAAGAATGCCTAAGTTTATGAAAGAGTCAAATTGGTATTTAAGTGACCCTCTGCATGCCATTGCTTATCTACATGGCTTAAAGATCATTTGGTTAGCAAGATTATTTATTAAAACAAATAGTGGCTGCAGACAATGAGTATTTTACCTTCAATAAATAGTTATTGTTAGATTATCAATGGTGCAGGAACTGCATGATTTTCTAAAAAAACTTTATTTAGTGCATTAGATGAAGGTAATGTAGGCCACACACATAGTATTGTTTTTTCATGTCCTCTTTTTTCAAAGAATGATAAATAGTCTTCTTAAGGGAGCTGTGTGCTATAAAAACACACCTTTACCTGCAACATACCCAAAATATTTTAGTTTTTATTGCTTATACTTCCAGCTTCTCCATCCAGTAAGATAAACTTATGTACTAGAAGAGTAAGAATGTGACCCAATTAAATTTATACTCAGACTGTTTTTATCTATTTTAAATAAGTAAACAAGAATTTCTGATCAACGTTCTGGGACAAATTTTCAATCGTTACTCCTTTCTTTATTTACAGAAATCACTGAAACTACTATATTTTAAAGAAAATTTAAGAAACTCTTTGCCCATAGAAGCCTTATTTCTCTCAGCTAATTTTTAATTTGCAGGTGAATTGTACTGTGGGGAAAATGTAATTTTAGTGCACAGATTTAAATAAGCCAGGCTATTGCATAAATTTATGGAGTATGTACAATATTTCCCCCCTTTAGAAATACTGCGTGAAATCTTTCTTCGCTTCTCTAAAATAAACCAACATGTAAAATTCTCATTAAAATATTGACGGGCAATTTCACTCTCCTGAATCTAAGCTGACTCTGCTTTCATTCCTACTATACTGCAAAACTTACGAAATCTTGTCCTGAAAATATCCCCTCCACTGCTTGGGTTTCCAGGGGGTATCCTTTAATCCAGACTAGCCCATTCATCTCATGTGTGCCATGCCTGTGAATCCCCTTCTTTCATGGATACTCCTTTCTTTTTTTATCCTTTTAAATTTTATCCCAAAGGCTTGATCCTGTACTCTTTATGCAGGAAAAGGTCCCACTGAGTTCAGTGAGCTTTTGCTTGGGTTGTAGGATCTGGTGAAATTTTGCATTGTTGCATTTTGCATCGTTGAAGAAACTAAGGCCTTGTGTACACCACAAAAGTTGCACTTGTTTAACTAAAATCAGTTTTTAAATTACTTTAGTTAAACTAGTCCAAACACTTTTGTGGGCCTCGGCCGAAAACTATTTATATTTGTTTAACTTGTGCCTGTACATTTACTGACACATGCTAAACCAATATGAACCAGATTTAAAATGACAAAAGAGTGTTCATGCAGGGTTTTGCATTAATTTAACTAAGTCATGTTAAAAACACTTCTTTAGTTAAACCTAACTTTTTTTGCATAGAATAAACAGTTTGTTTTCCCCCAGAAGTGGTTTCTCTTTCATACAACAATTAATTAAAACATATTGAAGTATATTCCCAAATAAAAATTAAAATGCAGTGTAAGGTTTTTCAGATATTGACAATCGAGATGGGTGTTGCTGTTTTCTTTAAAATCCATTGATGTCATTGCTGAGCTGCATGATAATTTTCTGGTTCTTGAGTTGTATTATTTTCTTCTGAGTGGTGTTATATTTTGAGCATGTCATCTTGCCTTCATTTTCTATGGCTTCTTTATCTTTCCTCTTTGCTTTCATTCATTTTGTAATATTTTTACAACATAAATATAAAATATCATTTTAGAACATGACAAATATACCTCTGTGTTTATAATAACCTCTGTATTTTTCTGATTTAATTGTAGTTATTAGTGCTGCTTTTCTCCTTCGTAAAATAAAAAAATATTACATTCTAGTTTGCGGAGTTAGGCACAGTCCTGAGCAACAGAATGATGTGTAAGCTTCATGACTGCAGGGGTAGCCCTGCGAGGTATCAAGAAAGTAACTCAGTGTAACTTTGAATTTCCAGCATTCTCATACAGATGTTTCTCTTAAGTAACTGATAAATTGGAATTAAAGTTTGTAAATAGTTCATAATTTTGTTTGCCTAATAATTTTCTTAGATCTTAAAATGAAAACAAAAATATGTAAGAACAATTTAGTGAAAGGACCTTTGGTAGAATTTATAACCTGCACAGGGTTGGATTCTGCTTCTTCCTAAAATCCTCTCTCTCTCTCACCAAATGTCTCTTTCTCATTAACCCTTTCAAGGCTCTCTGCTAGCCATTTTCTTTCTTCATGGTGAAGGCTTTGTTGTGGTTGGAGGATGATGGGATGCATGTAATGTGGATAAGTGGGAGTATCTTCACCATCTTTACTTCCTACACCATCCTCATTCATCCCAGGAGGTTTCCTGCCTGCCAGCCCCTCTGCATCATAGCTGTCTGCATCCTGGACATTTATTAACTCCATGGAGCCCATAAAATGGATGGAAATACCTTTTAGGTCCTGATACATTGCCAGTGAAGTTAGTAGAAAAAGTGTCATTGACTTCAAAAGTTTTGGATCAGGATCTTAAATGGTGAAAGTAAATAATTTTAACTTTCCAAAGTTAATCAATGGCATTAGGTCTTGCAAAGCCAAGAGATGAAAATGAATGTGTAGTTTATGGGTCAGACTGTTTTGGAATTATGAACTGAAAGAAGTTAGGAAAATGTTCAAGTGAAGATAGCATCTCATTAACATAATTAAGTCCAAAACTTTATAAACATTATTTTCAAGGATGCCAAAGGATTTAGGGTTCATCTACACCACAGCTGGGAGTGTGCTTCCAAGGTAGACAGATACTCAGCTCAAGGTAGTGTGCGAAAAGTAGCAGTGTGGCTGGGGATAGCATGAGTAACAGCTCAGGCTAGCTGCCTGAGGACAAACCCACATGGACTCCTTGGTTACATACTCGGGTGGCTAGTCTAAGTTGCTGCTCATGCTACTAGGAGCTACACTGCTATTTTTAGCACTCTAGATCCAGCAGAACTAGCATGTGTTTGTCTACCCACCCTGGCGAGCACATTCCCAGCTGCAGTGTAGACACACCCATAGTCTTACTCATGAGTTTGTGTAATGTATCAGCATGTTTACATATGTGTACAATTTAAGGGTCTGATCCTATGTTCTTACACAAGTGAACTCTCAGTGAAGCACATGAAAGTTGTACTTGCATCAGGAGAGTAAAACATCCTATATAATTAATTTCTACTTTAAAGCTACTGTCAGGGATTTTAGCATTTTCTTTTCTCTTCTTTTTTCTCTTTTCTTTGAATTGTACAATAATTTCGACTAATTATATGTATTAAAACTTTAAATACAGTCTGTGTGATTCTAATGCAGTAGTAGAGTAATCCATGTATGTGAAATCTAGATGTCAGAAGACAGTGAAAATGCTAAAATAGTTGATTTTTTTGTCCTCCAGAGGTCGACATTATCCAGTTATTCATCACCTGTGTACTGCTTCTCCTAATTTTGTATTGCCTGCTGATCTACAGCTGGCTTCAAGAGTATATCATACTTTCAGCAGAAAAGGGCATTATCTTTTATCTACATCAAAGAATCTGGACCACCAGGAGGAAGCATCAATCTACTCAGAAAATATTACTTTTGAAGAGCAAATTGAAAGAAATAGGTATGAACTCATAATCTGTTTTCAGTTTTAGCTTTATAATTATAATTTAGTTTACATGAATATTAGTTAACAAATAACTTTTCTGGAGGCTTATTTATTTTAATATTTTATAATTAAAGAAATGTTCTGGAAACAAAATGTCTTAATAGATTGAGTATTAGGCTGGCACTACAGATGTAGTTTAATATTTTGGTTTATATTAATCTTTAAACCACAAACACCTAGAATTCATATTGCTCAGAACATTAAAGATACTGTTTTCTGTTTGACTTATTAAAGCAAATAATTTTTTTAGTAGGTTTTTCAGTGAATATTTCGCAGATTTGGCCTCAGTCTTGCAAATGCTTAAGCTCATGCTTAAGTTTACAAACTTGAGCAGTCCCGTTGTTGTCAATAGGGCTACTTAAGGGAGTCAAGTTATACATGCCTATACGAATTTGGACTTTAAAGCTTAGTCCTGCAAACCCTTACTCACAGAAGACCTTACTCACACAAGTCCTGATTCTGGAAGCACTTACATTTCTGTCTACCTTTAAACATCTGAGTAGATATTGATTCCAATGGAAAATTCATGTGCATGAAGTTAAGCACAAATTGTATGAGTCAATAGGATTACGTATATGAATAAGGGCTACTCATGGGAGAAAGTGTTGCAGGATTTTAACCTCTAATTTGTGAGTAATTTCTTTAAAATGAAGTGACTGTTATGTAAAATATTTTTTAAAAAATCAGTTTAACAATGATAGTACAACATACCAAACAACAGGATAATCTGTCAGCAGGTAATTTGTTTTACAAGGAACAATGATGAAACGTTAACAGTACTCTGCTTTGTTGTCCACCTACTCATGTTTTATAGTGTTGTCACATCACTAATTTATGTCTTTCCAGTGTCACTCAGATTAGTTCCTAAATCTCTTTCTGATTTTCATACAGGTTTTTGCAGTTCCTTTCTCTTAATTGAAAAAAGTTAAATATAAATAAGAATTATCTTTCATCTTCCTTGGGTAGTGATTATTTTAGTTACATTTTTGCTGTATTTATTTGTGACTTACTGTGTTCTGTTTTTGTTCAGGGGATTTAGGATTGGACACCTAATATTTTCAGATATTCCTTCACAATTTTCAGACTGGTTGTTTGCTTCTTATGGGCTGTTTATATCCTCAGATCCAGTCATACTTATAAAAATATAAGATAATTTCTGATAAGTTTGCAAATGACTCAAACATTTGTTAGAATGGTAAATAATGACGACAAGTCAGTTCTACACAGCAATCTAGATTGCTTGCTAAGCTGGGCTTGATTGAACAACATGCATTTTTAAAAATACAGGCATATGTAAGGTGCTAGGAATAAAGAATATAGGTCATGCTTGCAGGATCAGGGACTATATTTTGGAAAGCAATAACTCTGAAAGGGACTTAATAGTCATGGTAGATAATCAGCTGGACATGAACTCCAAAGGGATATTCTGGCAAAGACAGCAAACATTATCCTTGGATGAACTTGCAAGGTGATGTGATATATAGATGTAGGGCAGTGATATTACCACTGTGCATGGAATTAGTGAGAGTGTTACTGCAATACTGCAGTCCATTCTGGTGTCCACGCTTTTTAAAAAGGAAGTTGACAAATTGGCTCAGAAAAGAACTATACAAATGTTCCGGGTCTGGAAAACCTGTTACCTTATAGTGAAAAATTAACAAAGCTCAGTCTATTCTGTTTATCCAAGAGAGAGTTAAGAAGTGGCTTGATCAACGTCTATAAGCACGTGCCTGGAAAGAAGGTTTCTAAAGAGCCTTTAATTTAGCAAACGGAATGTGAGATTCTCTGTTACTTGAACGGTGACAGGTTTCAGAGTGGTAGCCGTGTTAGTCTGTATCCGCAAAAAGAATGAGGAATACTTGTGTCACCCTAGAGACTAACAAATTTATTTGAGCGAAAGCTTATACCCAAATAAATGTTAGTCTTTAAGGTGCCACAAGTACTATTCTTTCTTTCTGTCACTTGAAGGGTTTAAATCAAGGCTGAATACCTCTGAAATATAGGCTAGAGCTCACCCAGAAATTATAGACTTGATGCAAGAATCATTTGGTGAAATTTTATGGCCTGTATTATGCCAGAGGTCAGACTTGGCGATCATAATGATCTTTTGTGGCCTTAAAATCTGTGAGTCTATGAAAACACTTGTATAAAGATTTCACTTGAACTATCAAGATGACCTAGTAGTTTTTCTTGAGTATTTTTGTCAAGCTACCGTGTTAGGCCCTTTCTTTCATTTTGATCTATGCAGACTTCTTTTCCTCCCAGTAGTCTAATGATACTCCTTTCGATTTGGATATTCACCAGGGGTGAAGTTATCTTAGAACCTCAGTGAGTAAAATTAGGAAAATAGAGAAAATTTTGTGTTTGTCTTCCCAAATGTGGATCTGCCTCAAGGAATGTGTTAATCCAATTCCAAATCTAATTGATCATTTCCATAAAGTAGATAAATTTTTTCTAAAAGTGTAAAATATCTGACTCTGTTTTTGAATGATGACAGCTAGGATTTATCAGGCAATCAATTACCTGAAAATATGCCACCTGGTGAAACTTTGTGAAGTTAATGGTGAAGGAGGAAAAAGCTTCTTTAAAGTAAGCTCTCTAACACATGACATGTAAAACTTCCCAAGCCTCTAAAGTTTTTTTGACCTTTAAGGGTCATGGTTAGGAAGGCATGTCATGCCCCTTACTGTTGGCTGCATAACACCCATAAACTAAACTCTGTCCTCGGAACCATTCAGTCAGTTCCATTTAGACCATAATCAGAAGGCCTTTTCCGATTAATGGCTTAATGGATGAATGGAGCCAGAGGCAGATTAAGGGTTTGTGGGATCTTGGGCCAGAGCAAGTATGGGCCCTGCCCCTCCTCTTCTGCTTGAAGTCCCCCATCCTCTGCCTGGTGCTTCTGCTGGGAAAATGGGGTCGAGGTGCTGGGGAAGCACCACCCGCCCAGCGCTCCTGCCAGGGAGTGGGTTCAGGGCACGGGGGCTTGCCCTGCCCCAACCTCCTGGCACGCCTGCTGGGAAGCAGAGTTGGGGCACAGGGGCTTGCCCTGCCCGGTGCTTCTGCTGGGGACCAGGGTTGGGGTGTGGGGGCTTCCTCTTCTTCCCAGCTGGAGTGCTGGGCACAGCGGGACAAGCCTTTGCATCCTGACACCACTCTCCAGCAGGAGCACTGGGCAGACAGAATGGGGCACAGGGCTGTCCATTTTCCGGGGGTCCTCCAATTGGCTGGGGCCCCTGGGCATGGGCCCCATTGGCCCAGTAGCTAATTCATCACTGCATGGAGCATTGGCCTTCTCACAAGTGCTGCTGATATCATGAGAACTGAAGAGCTCATTTCTCCTAGATCTTCCATCACTGCATCATAATCAGTACCCAGATTGGAGCAGAGTGTTGACCAGGGAGATGCTGCTGCTGCTTGAACTCTAAAGGGCTGATGATCTAATCTGTTGTCAAATATGGTTCTGCTGCAAAGAAACAGGAGGATAGCAACTCTGCGACAGAGGGTCTGACTTTCCCCCATTTTTTTAAAAAAGCTGGCAATGTTGGCTGACCCAGTTAGCACTGGGCCAGGAATTTACAAGGGCTGTAGCCAAGTGATATCTGAGCGATGCAACAGGATTGCTGTGACTTTGCAAAGTATGTTGGACCAGCTGGTGAAGCGTTTATGGTTGCCATCTCGTACTGTCTCCAAGGATCTTCCCTGAGGATGCTGACATCCATGGGTCCTACCTTCTTTCTGGAAGGTTAATGGTTGAAATGGCCATGGTCTAAGGAAAGGCCAGCCAAATATGTGGCACTACACCTCAGAACTCTGAGCTTGAGTCATAGGATTCATTTGGAGTAAGGGATTTACCACTCCATGGCTGCAGCCCTTCCTGTTGTGGTCTGTCTTGCCTTCCTGATTAAAAGGCAGGTTAAGATCCCTTGGAACAAGCACCTGGAGGCTAAAAAGCTAGTTCATGAGGGTATAGACCTGGCCTGACATCAGGCATTGGCACTCCTTGATGGAGGTGATACAGTACAGAAAATTATTGATTCAGGTTGATGACAGCAGTTGCACTTGGCTGCAAACTTCTGCATTCCACTGGAGGTTCAAAAAAATCTCAAAAACCTATTTTAGTTTATAGAGAACTTCTTTGGGTAAGAGGTGGAGACCTCAGTACAGAAGGAAAAGGAGCTGAAAATGCTTCACTTAGAAAAGCTTTCACATCGATGGCTTGTTTCAGAAGACTCACTATCCCAGTGTATGTGGCATGCAGCTTCAAAGCAGAAGTCAGAGTTTCCTAAGCCATTAGCTATAATTTCTCATCCACCCCCTCATTTTCTTTTTAAGTGACTCCTGGAGAGATCCCAACAGTTGAAGATTTGTGAGTCAGAGAATGTTAAATAAAAATATTTATCAATGTATGATGCTTTTGTATCTTAGATGCAAGAATCTAGAACAACTTTTGATGATTTTAATATTTTTAGTAGTTGGCTAGTTTTCTAGATTTCATGGTACTCAGTTTGTGTTACGGCCTCAGTTTTTCACTTTATTTACTAGGCATAGAAGTTACCATTATGTTGTATGCTTATGTTTATCTATATGTTATTGATGTCGATGGAACAACTTGCATGTCCAGTATTTACGCATATGCCCGATCTTGCTGAATTGAGGTGCTATAGAAAACTGAATCCTCTGGAGCTCTGCCATCTTGTGGCACCACCTACTGCTTTGAAGTTGCCTAGTTTTAAATCTTTTAAATCTACATGTCATGTGAACCTACAACCTTATAGGTACAATTTGTCCTACACTAGATAAGGCTTCTTTCAGAATATAATTGCACACACTGAACTACTGAGACATGACTAGCTCTTGCATTTGACAAATTCTACAAATACAAAGAATCAAATTAGAGCAAACATGTTTTTCAGTGCAATGGATAGTCAAATTCAAATTATACCAGTGTCTGCAGTTATAATAACAATAGTTCAGTTGTCTTCATGTGTTGGTGCTAGTTTTAAGTATTTAGGTTAACATTTGTTTACTTGTAACAAAGACCAAAGAAATCTGCAGTGGTCTATTATAGAATTTTATAGTGGAACTGATCAAGAAAGCTATAGATTCAAGTTTGCCTAAGGTACTAATGCTTATTTCATTCTTCTGTTTATCTTATGCACCGATATGTTCCATTGAAACATGAGAAGAGGTATTTTGTCACCTCATTTCAAGCAAAAATATCCTACAAGAATTGTAAAAAAATGTCATAGATATAGTATTGTACTTTATAAAACTCCTTTCAGCAGGAATTCCTGTACTTCTCTGGGAGTGCAGATTTTACTTGTTTGCCAGCAGATAGAAACACAATACTGTTGCATCAGTATTACTACTTCATAGCACCTTCTTTCAGTGTGTTTTTGTCTCTAGAAGATCAACAGTCTGTAAAGCATTTCAAGTTATATCAACTTTTTATTGTTTGACATAGACTTCTTAATCTGAAAACTACTTTGATCAAAAGTGCAGTATAAATAGTGGATAATCATTTTTGTTGCTCATTTCAATTACTTTTTAACTCGGGTGTTAAAAGTGCGTTTTACTCAAGGGTGTGTTATATCTTTTGTCATTTTAATTTATATTCATTCTACACACACTCTCAGCAGGAGTCAGAACCTGCAAAGTCTTAGAAATAAAGAGGAAACTTGAACAGATGAAAGGCCAGACACTTGCCAAAAAGCTAGTTATTTCCCCATCAAGTTAAATAACAGATCTTTAGTTAAGACTTCTATTTGAAGAAAGAGAAATCTCAGATATATTTCAGAGACTGTTCAAGATCACGTTACTTTCAGCACCAAGGCCTTTCTCTCTGAGGCCCTAAGTAAGGATTACAGGTTCTTTTGTTCCAAAGTTACTTTCTTTGGACTCCTTTCAAAAATTAATCACACTCCAAATTAAAAGGCAATTTGTTTTAAACTGATGCTCAGGTATGCAAATGCCCCTTTACACTGCTCTGGTAGTGTAAAGATGCCTTAAAATGGGAGTAAATTATATATAATGTAAATGGGGATCAGGCCAACTATATTGTATGTGTGTGTCAGATTACAAAGAAATATGAGATGAAATAATAGAAGCTTAATTGTGTGAATTCAAAGAGACACATGTTGTTGTAGCCGTGTTGGCGCCATGATATTAGAGCGACAAGGTGGATGAGGTAATATCTTTTATTGGACCAACTTCTGTTGGTCAGAGACAAGCTTTCAAGGTCTTCTTCAGGTCTGGGAAGGGTACTCAGAGTGACACAGCTAAATACAAGGTGGAACCGATTGTTTAGCATAAGTAGTTAACACAAATATTACCTCATTCACCTTGTCTCTACAAAGAGAAATGTCATTCGTTTGAAAACCACTGGACTAATCTGTGGTCCATGGACACCTCTGGGTTTGTGTGAAAGGTTGATGTTACCATAGAACAATGGTTTTCATCCTGTGATCTATGGACCCCTGAGGGTTTGCAGACTATGTCTAAGATTTCTAAAGGGTTCCACACCTCTATTTGAATTTTTTTAGGGGTTCCCAAATGAAATAAGGTTGAAAACCACTGGTTTAGTTTTTTCAAAAAAACAAAACTGTATAAAGCCAGCAGATGTCACTCTGAGCATGTACTAATGAGGTTAGAATACTCAAGAGTCACTATATAATATATATGTGTATATAATATATAGTGTATACATAGATATTTAGCAATAAGTTCTCTCTCCTGTGTGTGTGTGTGTATATGTGTGTGTGTGTGTGTGTGTATATATATATATATATATACACTACCTTTCATCATTTCTATTTAGTTATATATTTTTTGTATTATATTATTTTCATAAAGACCAACTATAACCAAAATATTGAGTATTCAGCATGTTATGAAATCATGACAAAAATATAAATTAAAACAAAAATATAAATATAATCCTTACTTTCTATTAGGTTAATATATTTAAAACCATGATGCAGAAATTCTCTATCAGTATAAATTCTTATTTATCAAGCTGAATGCCTTTTAAAAATAGCTACTTAGCTGATAAATATTAATCAAAACCTGAAAATAGTAGTGTTTTTTGGGTAACCCCATCATCCTCACCCCAAATCTGTTGTTGGCGAGGTACCAGGCACAAAGTAAATAGAGGTAGAAAATGGTAAAAATGGTTATTCAAATGACAGTATTATATACATTATGTAAGAAGTAGTTAGTAAATTTTAATTTGAAACATTATAAAAGGTGCAAAATGTATCTAGACACATGGCTTTTTATTATCTTAAATACTTGAGAGTGTCACTTTCTCAAGAATCAGAGGGGTAGCCGTGTTAGTCTGGAATTGCAGAAGTGACAAAGAGTCCTGTGGCACCTTAAAGACTAACTAAAATTTTAGAGCATAAGCTTTCGTGGGCTAATACCCACTTCGTCGGATGCAAAGTGGGTATTAGCCCACGAAAGCTTATACTCTAAAATTTTAGTTAGTCTTTAAGGTACCACAGGACTCTTTGTCACTTCACTTTCTCAAGTGAGATATTCCATTTCAGTGGCATTTGCAGTAGTTGATTTTATAAAAAAATAAAAAACCTCCCCAAATCAGAATCCAAATGACATGATAATCACTTGGGGTATAATCCAAAACCCATTGAATCTCTGGAAACCCTCCCATTGACTTTACTGCACTTTGAACTTAAATATGTACCTAATGTAAAGTATGTGAGTAACTTCATTGACTTCAGTGGGATTACTCTTTGTTTAAAGTTATACATGCACTAGTTAGGCCTCAATGCTGCAAACACATGCTTAAATTTAATCCTTTTTAAATAAATGGGGCTACTCACGTGCTTAAAATTAAGCATGTTCATGAGTGTTTGCAGGCTTAGGGCTATAGGTGCAATATTCTCAGGGAACACTAGTATGGCCCTCTTATGTCTTCACATAATGCACACAAGCTTTCCTGAAATCACTTCTTTGAGTGTTTGCACATGTCCTTTCCACTGTGGGTGTGGGTGTGCACAGTTTTTCTCTCAATGGTACCCACTGGGAAGGCTCAAATGCCCCCTGTCACCATATACCACTGCATGCAGGTATAAGAGCATGGAGCTGTCCCCAACCCCTTCAGTTCCTTCTTACTGCCAGTGATGGTTGCCAAAGTAATCTCAGACTTGCTGTCATAAGCTTCCCTCACTTGTTTGTATATGTACTCTCTGTTATTGTTAGGAAGTATATAGTTAAGTTTGTTAGTTTTAGTGCTAGATTTTAGTCATAAGTGTTTTTTGGACTAGTTTTTGTCTTTCAGTACTGGGATCAGTAGCGAAATGATGCCGCATTTACTAGGTTTTAAATCCTGCCACACTTGCGCTAAACCTGTGCCATTCAGAGACACATACGCAGCCTTTTTGAAATGTTTGGGAGAATGCCACATAAGTGACAAAAGTCACATTTGTAAGGGATATAAGCTCTGCTCAAGAAGAGTTAGAGTGGTGAGGCAGTGCTTTGCCCCCCATCGGACTCATCCCTTCCAGAGAGAACCCCAAATACATCAGCCTCGGTATGGAGCACGCAGGAGGTGTCTGCAGCTCCTCGGTCCCATTCACTAGTTCGGAAGAAAAGGCTTACATCCTCCTCAGACTTGGTACCTCACTTGGGGATATTGGTACTGAAGCCTATTAGAATTAGAGACTTTAAGAGACAGTCAGGATAGAGACTCTCAGTGGAGCACTCTTCAGCTAAGAAGAAGGGATCACCACCTCCAGACCTGTGCCAGGTCCATTGAGGGCATCCCCTGAAAGATCTCTGCAGCGGAGCCATCAGTCATTGCCACTCCCAAGAACCCCAGAGGCATAAGCAGTCACAAGGGACCTACTCAGCCTCTTGGTACTGGTATCCCCAGAGGTGCAAAAAGGTTTGCAGTCAGTACTGATGCCTGCGTCACCTTCCTCTCTGTGTCAGGAACTCACAGTACTGTTCCCTCCCAAGCTTCCACAAAGGCTGGTGCAGCCAAAGGGCAAGCCTCCAATGATATTCTCAGTACCATATCCATCATCTCCAAGCTTGGGCTACCTAACCACAGTCTCAACTGGTTCTGCACCCTCAGTGTCATATGTTTCAGATTCTTCCTCTTTGTACTCAGAGGTGCATTCCTCTGTGTCCCATCCAAGATGGAGGGCTTGGCTTCATCAGACATCAGGTCATGCAACAGTCACAGCACTTGCCATTATCTCAGCCAGAAGGGTGGGCAAGTTCTAGTGTCAGAGCTTCCCTATCCAGTTTTCCATAAGGATAAAATTGATCTCTGCCCTCACCCAAAATTTGTTATCAAGGTGGTCTTTAATTTTCATGCTAACCAGGCAGTGTTTTTGCCTACATTCTTCCTAATACCCTATGTGCATAGAGATGAGTAGAGACTTCATTTGTTCGATGTGAGAAGGGCTTAAGCTTTTTATCTGGAGAGTACTAAGTTCTTTAGAATCTCCACACAGCTATTCATTATGGTTATGGACACAGTTAAATGTTCACTTAGAAAATCTTATCCTGGATCTCTTTGTGAATTTGTTTATGCTGCCAGTTGCTAGAGTATTGATGCACTCTACTAAATCACAGGTAACTCTGGTGGTTTTCTTGGCACAACTGCTGATCATAGCTATTTGTAAATCAGAAACTTGGTAATTCATTTACACTTTTGCTTCTCATTATGCCATTTCCCATCAGTCCAGGGACAATACCAATTTTGGACAGGTTGTCCTTCAAACACTATTCAGGTAGACTCTGAACTCACCTCTATGTTTGTCTGCTTGTGAGTCACCTACAGTGGAATGGACATGTGTAAGCACTCAAAGAATAAAAAACTGTTACCTACCTTTCTGAAACTGTTGTTCTTTGAGATGTTTGTATATGTCCATTCCGCGACCTGCCCTCCTTCCCCTTTCTATCAGAATCACCTGGTACGAAGGAACTGAGGGGAGTTAGGGGCAGCTCCATTGTCTTATACCAGCATGCAGTAGTGTGTGCAACAGAGGGAGTTCAAGCTGCCTCAACGGATACCACTGAGGAAAAAAGTTCTCCGACAACTGTGCATACAGTGCGCATGCACCTACAGTGGAATAGGACATGTGCAACACACCTTGAAGAACACTGGTTACTCAAAGGCAAGTAACCATTTTATTCCTGACTTTTCCCCTTCTAAGGAAAGATGTTGAGTAATTTTATTTATTTCATTTATTTCTTCACCTTTGGTTTAACCACAAGGAAAAGTAATTTAAAATTTGAATTAAGTAACATTACATTATTTTTCTTAATATTTCAAGTAACTGACATTTGAGTAGTTTGTGTTTTATTCCACTTTAGAATTTGTTATGATGGAGTTCCTGTTTCAGAACTATACCAGGATAATCAGAAAGATGGAATTAATGTTTTGCCTCCACATACATCAGAAAGTCTAACAGAATGGCAAAAAATAGCTGCCTATTATGTTGAAAAGCCACGACTGGAACTGTTAGGAGAGAAAGTAAGAACCAATTTTGATTAAAAAAAATGTATACAGTTTGTGCAATTTTACAAATAATTACACAGAACCTGAAAACAAATTCCTAAATTATTTTGTTAGTGTGTGTCATTCAGGAATTAAATGACCCACACTAATGACATATTTTATGTGTCATTTATATGTTGTAATTTTATATGCTGTTATAAATCACGCTCGTCCCCAGTTCTTTATGTAAAATATTATTACATGGGAACATAGGAATTTCCCTACACGATCATCTCTTGAAATTTCATTACTCTGGTTGCAGCTTTCCTCAAAAGCATATTAAGTGGACTTTGGCATTTTGTCACCGAACAGTTATATTCAGATCATAATAATAAAAGACATTTAGTGTTTGGCTTGATTTTAGTAGCTAACTGTAGTTTTTTGGTTTTGAAGGTTTTTGTTTGTCCAGGAATTCTAAAAATGTTTTGGGCTCCAGCTCCACCAAAATTTTCTGCTCCACTATCTTTCATGAAGGAAACCTTATTTCCTACATATCAGGTAAACATTTTAAATGTTTTCTGTGTATTGCTACATTTTGAAGATACACACCACTCTTACTGTAGTTATTTGTACTACTATTTTTATTAGAGTTTCTATATTAATATCGATAAATGATAATATGTATGATGTTACAGTATGTATTGCATAATTTGCTGTGGTTTTAAGTTCAGTTTCTGGAATATTAGAATTTCCAGTAGTAATTATGCTATATGATATAGTGGCCACCTTTCATATTGTATAGTGTTTATTTTAATTACATTGTAATAAATACTACCTATCCCACTTAATGCTTTTATATGCTAATATGTTGTTTTTAAATGTGTGTTCTTTCTTTTAGAAAAACTTATAAAGCTACTTTACATGAAGTCTCTTGTACGGTATCCTATCACTGATTCCTGTTAAAATGTGATAACTCTGCCTCCTCACTCCCCAGCATTTTAGACATAGAAAACAATTTTAGAAAATGTCAATGTGTTTTTAAACTTTGTAATGTTGTTGTGCAATAAAATCTTCCTAATGCAAATGTGTTTGGCAGCCAACATGCCATCCAAGCTAATGGGCATATCTAGTACCTGGTGCTGGCATTCAAAGTCATTACTCTGTACCTTTGCAGGGATCAGTGGCTATAGAGAAGCCAGCAACCCATATACAATATCGAGTGCAAGAGATGCAGTAAAAAGAGACATTCTTTCTTATGCATAGGGGAGTTTACAGCAGGAACAGACCTGGCACAGTTAGCTCCTATGCCAATCCCTCTCAGTCTCATCATGAGGGGGTACAGCCAGAGTGAGCTGTGCTCTGCCTATTCCTAACTGTTGGATAGTGCGTTGAGGACCATTGCCAGCTGGCATAAATTGCCAAAGCCATGGAGGAGCTGTTTAGAGAATCAGGGAGCACTAGCCAGCTTGGAGGTAGTCTCACTCGCTGTCAGACCTAATAGATTTTGACCATATCAGAGAATCTGCCTGCAATGTCTGCCCATCTTAAATGTGAACTAAATAGCAATTCTATACAAACTTTAGTAAGGCTGTCAATGAATCACAGTTAACTCATGTAATTAAGTAAAAATATTAATTGTGATTAATCACACTTTTAATTGCACTGTTAAACAATAGAATACCAATTGAAATTTATTAAATATTTTTGGATGTTTTTCTACATTTTCAAATATATTGATTTCAGCTACAGCACAGAATACAAGTGTACAGTGCTCATTTTATATTTTTTTTATTACAAATATTTGCTCTGTAAAAATGATAAACAAAAGAAATAGTATTTTTCAATTAACTTCATACAAGTACTGTAACGCAGTCTCTTTATCATGAAAGTGCAACTTACAAATGTAGATTTTTTTTTGTTACATAACTGCACTCTAAACCAAAACAATGTAAAATGTTAGAGCCTACAAGTCCGCTAAGTCCTACTTCTTGTTCAGCCAATATCTAAGACAAATAAGTTTGTTTACATTTGCAGGAGGTAACGCAGCCTGCTTCTTGCTTATGATGTCACCTGAAAGTGAGAACAGATATTCATATGGAACTTTTTAAGCCGTCATTGCAAAGTATTTACATGCCAGATACGCTAAACATTCATATGCCCCTTCATGTTTTGGCCACCATTCCACAGGACATGCTTCCATGCTGATGATACTCATTTAAAAAAAGTGTTAAATATGTGACTGAACTACTTGGGGGAGAATTGCATGTCTCCTGCTCTGTTTTACCTACATTCTGCCATATATTTCAAGTTATGGCAGTCTCGGATGATGACCCAGCACATGTTGGTCATTTTAAGAATATTTTCACTGCAGATTTGACAGAACACAAAGAAGGTACCAATGTGAGATTTCTAAAGATAGCTACAGCACTCGACCCAGGGTTTAAGAATCTGAAGTGCCTTCCAAAATCTGAACAGGAGGAGGTGTAGAACATGCTTTCAGAAGAGTTAAAAGAGCAACACTCGGATGTGGAAAATACAGAACGCGCACCACCAAAAAAGAAAATCAACCTTCTGCTGGTGGCAACTGACTCAGATAATGAAAATGAACACGCATTGGTCCACACCTCTTTGGATCGTTATTGAGCAGAACTCTTTATTGGCATGGGCACGTGCCCTCTAGAATGGTGGATGAAGCATAAAGGGACATATGAAGCTTTAATGCATCTGGTACATAAATATCTCGTGATGCCGGCTACAACAGTGCCATGTGAACGCCTGTTCTTACATTCAGGTGACATTGTAAACAAGAAGTGGGCAGTGTTACTACCTGCAAGCGTAAACAAACTTATTTGTCTTAGTGATTGGCTGTACAAGAAGTAGGACTGAGTGGAGGTGTAGGCTCTAACGTTTTACATTGTTTTATTTTTGAGTGAAGTTTTTTTTGTACATAATTCTCCATTTGTAAGTTCAACTTTCATGATAGAGATTGCACTAAAGTACTTGTATTAGGAGAATTAAAAAAGACTATTTATTTTGTTTTTTTATAGTGCAAATATTTGTTAGAAAAAATAATATAAAGTGAGCACTGTACACGTTATATTCTGTATTGTAATTGAAATCAATATATTTTAAAATGTATAATTTTTAATTTGATATTTCAATAAATTGTATTCTATTATTGTTCAACAGTGCAATTAATCGCAATTAATTATTTTTTTAATCGCTTGACAGCCCTAAACTTTAGATTAGCTATAGTATGTTCTTTAGTAATTTGCATATTGCTATATTTACTGTAGCTGACCAAAATTTTAATAGTAATGTAAAATTAAATACGTTAATATTACAGAGCAATGTTATTGAGGGGGTTGTAACTGAAGATTTTTCCGCTGACCTTCAAGATGAAGAAGACTTAGAGTCTGAGGATGATCTTGACATCTACAGTTATGTAGTGGTATGTATGTATTTCAATAAGATAGCTTTCAATTTAAATTATTCCCAATTGTTTCCTTTTCAAGAGTTAAGGGCTTACCAGAAACATTTTTAATCTTTGGATAAATTTGTTGTACTCAAAGATACTTTGTGTCAGTTAACTGTTTCCCTGTCTTTCCTCCTTCTGGTCCCAGACAGGAACTGTCCTGTTCAGCCCCTGCAACTCCTTTTATCTGAGGCAGCTGTACTCTGATTGGCTTCCCTGGAGCCTTTCTGTGCAGGCCTGGAGGACCAACCTTCACTGCTCCTTTCTTGGGGCGAGGTGTGGTAGGACTGAGAGGCGTCCAGCAGAGGCCTGTCACACTACTATAAAAGTATTATATGATACTGTAGGATTCTCTCTAATACAATTAACAGTTATTTTGGAAAGAAGTTTAACTGAAAGGAGCTTAACATCCAAGGTTTGTCTTCACTAGAAAAGTAGATTGTGTTAGAACACAATTCTGAGTCATGTTAACTAACGTGCTGTTAAGCATGTTAAATATGCCTTTTCCCTGTCTCTATTGTGTGCTGCAAAACTGCATTTAACATCAGTTTAACTATTACAACTCCTCAAAGGCATGTTCTCACTTAATTTAATTTTCAAGTGAAGAATAGCCCTTTAATGAATCACTGTACCTTCTGACCTGACCAGGAGCCCAGTGGGCATGCATACTGTTGTTGGGATAATTGCATTAGTTCATTGGAACACACCTACTGAAAAGCAGTGTATATCTCAGCTTCATCCAGTGCATGATCACGTGCAAAACTGTGATGGCAATCTCAGCAGAATTAAGGCAGAATAGCGTTCCAAATGAATGGACTATGGATAGTCAGATGTGCTCATCTGTAATAGTGACCTCATATAATACATATGAGGTCACTATTAAGTTTTTGTATTAGATTATGAATTGGATGGAGTTTTTTTTTATAGTTGTTGGAGATGAAGTGAATACCCTATAGAATATTGCAGTGTATCATTGACCACATTGTAGGTAATGTGAAGGTGGGAAGGAATGTTATAGTCTTTGCCTTTAGCTTCTTATTTACATGCTTTCAAGATTTAAGAGAGGCGAGTGTATCCTCATGCAACCTCAGATGTCAAACTAATTAAATTTTTTGTTTGTGGTAATATTTTATGATATATACTTAATAACATAACTAGAGCTATATTAAGCTCCATATCTAACAAGAAAACCAAAATTGATAATAAGAAATATGTGTAACACAGCTACTTGTTTTCCTGCTTTTGTTTTAATTTTAACTTTGTAATCCTAGTGTTGTGTTGACATAGTTTTTGCATAAACTCATAGCATAAAACCAGCTCTTAAACAGAAATTTTGTCAGGAAGAACTATCATTCTTATTGAAAATTGTGTAGTTAAGATTGGAGTAAATAAAGACTTCACTTTTACTAAGCATTGACTATGATAGACCTATTTTCATTTTGGTTTTTTTGTAGGCAAAAAGCACACTAAGAAGATGCCATTCCTGCCCAGATTTTTGTGCCACTGAAAAAGTAAAGGTACTGTAATTTAGTCACTTATATTTATTTTTTCTTTTAGATTTTATAGATCAGTTTTTGTCCTTTCGGTGCTTGATTGTTTCAGTCTGCAGTAAATTTTAAGAAAGAACACTTCCAGCACAATAATACTTGTGACGGAGTCAGACCAGAAGGATATAGGAGAGTGCTGGAAGGCAGGTATATTAGTCTCAGGATGTGCAGGTTCCTGTTCCCTGGATAGCCAAACAAAGGCTACTCCAGGCCAATCAAGACACCTGGGGCCAATTAAGAATCTTCTAGAAAGAAGTAGAAACACCTAGCCTAATTGGGACACCTGAAGCCAATCAGGGACTGGCTGAAACCAGATAAAAACCTCCCAGTTAGTCAGGTGGGTGTGGGTGTCAGGAGCTGTGGAAGGAAGTTATGCTGTTGGTGAGACTGAGTGTTGGACAACATATCATCCTGAAGGAAGGAGGCCCTGAGGTAAGGGTGAAGTGGAGTTTGAAGAAGCGGGGACTGCTGTGGGGAAGTAGCCCAGGGAATTGTATTGTGTTTTGTGCCTAAAAGGTCAGCCATCTTAGCTGATACTATTAGGGTCCCTGGGCTGGAGTCCGAAGTAGAGGGCGGGCCCGGGCTCCCCACTTTTCCATCTTCCATACTGGCCTGTGATGAAGGTAACTCACTAGGTGGTGACTCTTGCCAATTATACTGAGAAAGGGAGGTCACTTTGGGGCCTAGATGAGTTTCTGAGGCCCCTAAATCTGCCAGGAAGCGCAGGACCCACAAGTACAGACTTGGAGCTTTGTCACATACTGTGTAAGAAATATTTAAAGTTAACTGCTTTTCTAATGTTTTCTTTTCTGCTTAATTTAACTTTGATTTAATCTCATTTTTTTATCTTTCAAGTGGATTGCATGGAATCTTTTAATATCAAAACAGAAAGCTGGAGGTCTGTATTGTGAGTCTTCTCTTGACTTCAGAGGGAATTGGCTAGGGCCTTTATTCATGTGAATAATCTTTCCCTACTTAATTACATATAAATGGGACAAGATCTGCGAGTAAAGGTTTTTCTTCTTAGATTCTAAACAGATTGAAATAGCAACATTGTGGGGTTTTTTCTGTTTTAAAGTGCCATGCACATTTAAGGTACTATAGAAATAAATAATATTTCTAGCTACCTCCCAAATTGCATAAGACAGCAATAAATTATGCATATTTTGTTTACCAGTCATGCAACCTATGCAAGACTTTGACCTTAACAGCATTATAAGGTAATATTTTATTAAGGTAGATCAGTTTGTGGGCTTTATTTCAGATGTTGCTTTCCTGCCAGCACTCAACAGGGGAGGGATTGTGAATTGATTGCAGGGGATGCAACATGGTGCCTGGAAGGGGTGTGGGTATATGGTGGGGAGAATATGAAAGCAACTGGCAAGAGGTAGGGCTTCCTACCTCCTTGGGAAGTCAACTCCCAAGCTGGCCAGGGAATCTTGATGCTCTGGGGTACCCAACACTGGGGCAGGGAGCCTCAGCAGTTGCTTATTGAAACTGACATTCTTGTCAGTTTCACTGCTGCATGACTGCTAGACCTGGGAATTATTTCATTTCAGGAACACAATCTGTTGCTGTTTCTGAAACATTTTTTAAGGTTTCTGATTTGCAAGAAATTTTTGAAAAAAATTGTTTTTGTTATTTAGAATTAAACCAAATATTGAAATGCTAAAATTTCTCGGGTGTTATGATTCATGGTTCTCAAACTCAGGCCTGCAGCTTTCATGGTAGCAGCCACGTTTCAACTTTCCACCTAGAAGTCTGCTGACAATCGCTTACCTGGACCCATAAAGCTCATCCCCGTTGTGAAGTTTGGAACATGAGGTTTGGTTGGTGGAGTTCCAGAGTGGCTGATTGGCCTGCTCCACCTTGCTCTGGACTCTCTGCCTTGTGTTTCCTGCAACTGCTCCACCTGCTTTATTTCCTGGCATCCTGACCTGGCTTGACTCCAGGCATCTGACTTATGGTTTTGCTTGAGACACTGACCCTTGAGTATCCTGACCTGGCCTGACTCAAGTTCTTGATTAATAATTCTGACGTCCAGTTTGTCTTGTGTCTCTGACGCCAAGGTATCCTGACCCAGCCTGACTCTGGTTCCCAACTTGTGGTTCGGATCTCCAGTTTGTCTCCTACTTCTGAGCTCCTGGTATTGTGGCCCAGTGGACTTTTGACTCATCTTCTGACAGCCGATTCTGGCTCTGACCACTAAATCTGGCTGCCTGTGACCCAGATGTGACAAGATATTTGGACCAGACTAACCCTGCAGACCTATCACAGAGAGAGAAGGATGAATCCAGCAGCACCACTACAGCCACCAGAAGCACCAGAGTCGCTCAAATGAGCCCTCCCCCTCCAGGCAGATAATCAAGTACTGCAGGTCCAAGTTGTGCCGCTGACATCAGACAGCCAACAGCTGCAGGAGCAAGCGAGGCAGTTCAGTACGAAAAATACTGTGCAGATAACACAGCCTGCAGTGCCTTGCCCTGTACAGGGGCTTGTGATGCCCTTGCCTGAACGGTTCAACAGGAACCTCCAGCTGTTCCAGGGATTCATGATCCAATGGTGCCTTATGTTTTCTGATGCATCCCCAAATATATGCCTCTAATTGGGCCAAGATAACCTTGGTAATCAGCCTGCTGACAGGAGATGCATTAGACTGGGCCTCCCTGCAGTTGGTAGTCCCATAGCCCAGTGCTGTCAAACTGGGTTGGCTTTTTCTATTTGATTTCAACCATCTTCAAAGAATCAGCTCAAATGACTAAGGCCATCCTTAGGGACTTCAGCAGAGGCACAGCACAGTGGCCTCCTACGTGGCGCGCTTCCATCACCTCCCAGAGGATATAGAATGGAATGAAGCAGCACAGCAGTACTAGTTCCAGTTGAGCTTGTGGGAAGAAATCAAAGATGAACAGGCCCAAATAGGGATACCTATAGGCTTAGATGCCTTGCGGACCTTACCATCCACATAGATAATTGGTTGCGAGAACAAAGGGAGGAGAAAAGAGGTTTCGTGCAGCCCTCCTATCTGTGTACTGTGACCTTCTCTATCACCCACCAGATCAATCTGGCTCATCAGTGATTCACAGCTGAAGAGAAAGAACAGGGTCGTCAATGCAATCTGTGCTTCTACTATGGTGACCCTGGCCACCCCATCTCAGCCTGGGCAATATGAATGCCGAGGAGCATAGGGAACAAGCTGGTCCAGGCATGGTGATGGGAACCAGTTTGGGCCTTTAGAGAAAAGAACTTCTCAATACCCGAATCCCTGATTGAGACACACCCTGAGCCCTATCCACAGGCTTCTCATTTGCTGGTTGCTATTCAACTGCACATCCTGGAGAACCCACAACAGATGGCCCTCATCAATTTGGGAGCAGCGGATAATTTAATGGATGCAGGTACATCTTGGGCCCTACAGATTTCTGCTGCATAAGGCCATGCCTGACATGACTGAAACTCTTGATGAAACCATCTTCAGGTCCAGTTGTGGAAAATACTCTCCCACTGGAAGCCATTATTAAGGGGCACAGAAAAATAATGCAATTCGACGTGATCCAGTCCCTGCATTTTCCCAGATCCTTGGCATCTCCTGGCTGAACCTCATTCACTAGTGAGAGCAGAAGGTCATTTTCCTGTCAGAATTTGGTGGATGGCATGGCCGGGGACCGGAGAATGTTGTATCCAAACCCAAGTAGGCTCAAGTAGGTGTAGTCGCCTGCATTGAAACACTTGCGGGAGGAATGACGGAACTTTCCTCCCAAGCACCACAACTATGTCTTTGAAAATAACAATGCAGAAAGCCTCCCTCCACGTTGGGACAATTACTGAGCCTCAAATAAGATAACCATCTGGAACCATTATCCACTACCCTGATCCCTGAGTTCTTGGACCATATGGAGGCTACCCGCATATTCACTTAATTGGTTCTCCAGAGAGTTTACAGTCTCATCTGTATCTGACAAGGAGCTATATGGAATACTGCCTTTCAGACCTGCTATGACCACTTTGAATATTTGGCTATGCCATTTGGACTGACTAGTGTTCCAGCAATGTTCCAGCATTTCATTTACAATGTACTACAAGACCTACTGGACCAGTTTGTGATAGTATATTTAGATAATATATTGATCTCTGATGATCTGGACCAACACACCACTCATGTCTATACAGTCCTAGAGAGACTACAACACAGACTCTATGCTAAACTTAACAAGTGCACATTCGATCAGACTTCTGAGTTCCAGGGTTTCATTCTGTCTCCAGAAGGAATCAAGATGGATATGTGCAAGGTCCAGGCTGTCTGTGACTGGTTAGCCCCCTGATGTGTGCATGACCTGTAATATTTTTCAGACTTTGTGAACTTTTACTAGAGATTCATTTTGAATTTTTCAAAACAAGCCAAGCCCCTCACCATCCTACTCTGGAAAAATGCCTGGTTCCATTGTTTGCTAGAGGCCCAGCATGGATTTGAACAGTTGAAGCTTGCCATCGCCATTGCTCCTGTATTGGCCCTCCCAGACATGATACAAGCTTTGATTGTGGAAGCCATTTCTAGTATGGCAATCGGGGCAGTCCTCTCCCAAAGAAATGGACCTGAAAAAATACTGCATCCCATTTCCTGCTGTTTGAGGAAGCTTACCCCTGCAGAGAGAAACTATAAAATCTTGGACAAGGAGTGCCTGGCAATTAAGACTGCCTTTGAAGAGTGAAGACAGTACTTGGAAGGGATCTGTCTTTGGATGCAAGTGTTTACTGATAATAAGAACCTGAAGTACCTATGCAGGACCAAGACCCTAAACCAACAACAGTTCTGGTGGGACCTTTTTTCCTCTTTGTTCAACTTTATCTTGACCTACCAGGCCAGGAATTAGAAATGGCAAGGCCAACATCTTGTCCTGAAGATGTGGCTGTGACTCAGGAGGGCCCCAGTCCAGAACCAGCCAACATACTCAAGTCCCATAATTTCCTCAATTTACATTAGCTGCCAGAACCTGCTTGTACTCATCCACTTTGCCTGTCTCTGGAATTTCACCACATCAGATAGCCATTGTCAGCTGAGAACCGCATGACACCCAGGAGGGGATTACATTTAAAAGTGACTGCATTTGTGTTTCCCCAGGACCTGCAAGAGTGGTGGTTCTTCAGCTGTGCCATGCCTCCATCCTGGCAGGACAGTTTAGGGTGATATAAAACCTTACAATTAATGTCCTGTTTTTTCTGGTGGCCCTGAATGCATCCCACTATAGAGACCTTTATAGCTTCCTGCCAGGTGTACATCCATACCAAGATTCCATGCCAGAAACTGTGTGCTCTCCTCTGACCTCTGGATACCTCATCTTGGCCCTGGAAGGACATTTCCTTAGACTTTGTGGTGCAACTACCAGAATCCAGTGGTTTCACGACCATTCTGACAGTGATAGATTGCTTTTCTAAGAGGGCTCACTTCATTCTTTGCATGGGTTTACCCTCTGTGGGGGAAACCATCTGACTGCATAAACTATGCAGTCTGTCTTCATGGTCTCTAGTATCACATCACTTCCAACTTAGGACAGTTTACTACCTGCTTCTGGCATGAAGCTCTTCATTAAACAGGAGTCCGTGTGCACCTGTCCTCTGCCTACCATCCTCAGTCTAACAGTGAAACAGAAAGAATCAACAAGATCCTCACTTGATACTTATGATACAACATCAATCATTATCAAGATAACTGGTCTTTACTGTTTCCCTGTACTGAGTACTTGTACAATAATGCAGACCATGCATCCACAGACCGCAGCTCCTTCTTTATCAACTATGGATACCACCTCTGATGTCACCATAGCTACTCATATCTTCTGCCAACTCTGCATTGGCCCTAGTACAACACATCTATCACATATAAGATGAAGTGCCAGGACACCTTGAAGAGGTGAAGGAGAACTACAAACAGCATGTGGACAAATGTAGACAACAGGGCCCTGCATGATCTGTAGGACAAAAGGTATGGCTTTCTACAGAACACATCTGTGTGGACAGATCGTCTCAGAAACTAGGTCACTGATTCCTTAGCTTGTACAGGATATGGTGACAAAATCCAATCACCTTTTGAGCTCCAGCTCCCTTGATTCCTGAGAGTCCACCCCATGTTCCATGTCTTGCTTCTAAAACCATACACTCCACAGAACCCAATCATTGCTCCTACCAGTAAAAGTACAGGGTCAGGAGGAATACATTGTTCATTAAGTTCTCAACTCTAAGATCAAGTGGGGCAAATTATGGCACTTAACTGATCTGAGAGGGTTACAGCTCAGAACAATGTACTCCAGATCCAGCTGAAAACATTCATGCTTCCATCCTGGTTTGGGCCTTCCATGGGAGCCACACTGAGAAACCTGAACTCATGACGCCTGGAGAGGGCCCCTAGAGGAAGAGGTGGTGATATGACCTGTGGGTCATGAATCCAGGCCCACAGGGCTCATGGGAGCAGGCATGTTTCAACCCTCCACCTAGCAGCCTGCTGACAATTCTTTACCTGGGACCCACAAAGCTCAGCCTCAGTGTGAGGCTCCACCCCTGCAGCCCAGCTGGCAGAGTGCCAGAGTGGCTGATTAGCCCCCTGGCCCTACTTAAGTCAGCAGCAGGAACATGAAGCTGTCTGAACAATTTGGCTCCACTCTGTTTCCCACTCCACCGGCTTGATTTTTCTGGCATCCTAAGTTTCTGATTCTTGGCATATGACTTGTGGTTCCTGACTTCCACTCCTGCTTCTGATGCTCTGGTATTTTGACCCAGTCAGACTCTGATTCCTGACTCGTGGTTCTGATCTCCAGTTCGTCTCCTGCTTCTTACCTCCCGGTATCTTGACCCAGCCGACTCTTCATTCCTATCTCATGACTATAGAATCTAGTTCTGACTGCTAGGTCTGGGCCATGACCTGACCATGAGATTGAGGTTCTCAGGGATCCTAACCATAGAACCAGGAACTGGGCCTCAGTTAGAATCAGGGCTTCCTGGCTCCTTGCTGTGGAGCTGGAAGCCCTGGAAATCCTAAGAGCCCTTGCTTGAGTCAGGTTTCCTGGACTGCCAGGCTCCCAGCTTAGCAGCAGGAAGCCTTGAACCCCTTGAAGCTCTGGCATAGCAGGGCTGCCCTTGAGCTGCAGACTCTGGAAACCTGGGGTATCTGGCCCCAGGTCAGTCTGCATGGCAGGGCTATGCAACAGTCTGTGTAAATTTTTAAAATAGACCAGTAAAATGGAATTAACAGTGTAAAATCTTATGGCAAAGCATACTTTTATGATTGCGAATTATATCTGATTTATAATTATTCAATTTAAACAGCAGCATGTAATAGCTGGTCTGTATCCTGGATGTAATCAGGTTGTGGTTTTCTGTTTACGCAAAGTATAGCAGTGTACCGTTCTCCTCAAACTTTGACTCCGGTTCCCTGTAGCACAAATTGCAATCCTTGCAACCTCAAGGCGAGGAGGCTTTGTGTGGACTGGTGGGGAAGAAAGGGTGGTAGCTCCTTTAGGGGTACTCCCCTCCAGATATGTGGGGCGAGGGAAGGCATCACCTCAGATGGTGAGCAGGCCAGTGGGGCTAAGATAAACCATTATCTTCTGCACATCTAGTGAAGGGCATATAAATCTTGTCCCTCCAGTCTGAGCCCCCTCTTATGCCCAGTTAGTAGATCCCTGCTCTCCCATCCCTGGGATTAGCAGAGGACTGGGTTTTTGGTGTGCTGTGAGCATTGTGTTCTTCACCTTTTTGAGGACAGGAAAGGGATTTTTGTCTCACTGCCAGAGTTGCTAAAATGGGGTGGGATTTTTCATTTTCCCCAGAGCAACTCTGAGACCTAACAGGGTAAGCCTGGAGGTATGGGTCAAGTTGTAACAACTTAGCAGGTATAAGGTGTCCAGTGCAGGTACTCATCTCAAAGAGCATCCAGTTTCCTGAAAAATCAGAATTGGAAGTGGATTTAGAGGAAGGCTGTCACAGTTTAGGGCAACTGCACCTGTATTCATCCTAAGTGGTCCCTCAAGGAAACCAGTTAATCTCTGAGCTCCTAAACCATTACCTCTCTTCCTCCTGACTGGGGTTTTTCCAGGCTGTACACATCCCTGCCTATAGTGTGACATCCCCTTACCAGATTACCTTACCAGACTAGGGTCCGTGCTTTGTTTTCTTTCCAAAGGTTATGAACTGCTGTAATTGCCAGCAATTACAAATTACCATACAGCTCTTTCTAAGCAAACACATTTAATCTTAAAGTGAAAGCATTACAAAGAAAACATTATAAAACAAAAGAACCTATGTGCAAGCTAATAAGTGTAACCCTTCTGCCCATCAGAGTTGGCAGCAACAAGGGCCAGGTTCAGTATCCAGGGGTTCCATTCCAATAGCACAATACAAAACCGGCTCGAGCCCCCACCCAGTGACCTGGGACAACCATATACCACCCCCATGGATGCCTCTAAGAGACAATACTTCCCCTCTCGCAAGCACAGCGTCTGAGTGTACCAAAAGCCTTTTAATAACAGAGAGAAACAATGTGCTATTATATTGGGAAACACCACAAACAAGATTAATAAAACAAACCATGAACCAGAAGCCCCCCGTCCCAGCAAATAGGCTGTGTCCTTCCCTTTGGCTCTTGAGTTCCACAACCCCAAAAAGTCACTCAGTAGTCCCAAAAGTTCAACAGCCCAAGAGTCTCTGTTCCTGGTCAGTGCAGAGTTCAAAAGTCAGTCTGCAGAGTCTTACCTCCCAGCCTGGGTGGAAAGGGAGGGCAGGTTAAGGGGCACCTTACGTGGTCCACGGCTGTCCCACAAACTGCTCTACTCTGCCAGTTGCTCTGCCAGCTGCTCTGCTCTGCCAGCCAACACCTGAACTGCGCTGCTGTGCCAGCCACTCTGCCAGCTGTGCAAACTGCTCTGCTGGCCGCCCTGCCAGCTGACACCCAAACTGCGCTGCTCCGTAATATTTTCAGGAACTGCTCGGCTCTGTCAGCTGACCAGCAATAGACTTTTAGGCCACCCCCTACTTAACACAGTGCTTAGTGATTTCAGCTCTTAGTTGATTTCAGCTCTTCAGTGATTTCAGCTTTTAGTAGGGGGACCTTAGTGCAGGTGCATCACTGGACCCACAGTGAATTCAGCTCAGCAGACTGAATCGAGACTCCTAATAGAATCAAAAATTAGCTCTGACATTCCACAGTGGAGAGAGGCAAGGTGCAATGGGCCCTTAGACAAGGCCCTCACCAAAAGGTATGGAAACCTGTCCACAGCCTCTCTCCCATTCAGAGTGTTCAGAAATACCTGTCCCTTGTCCAGTGGGTGCTACCTAGATGATGGCGAGTTCCTCCATCATAACAAGGGCCAAGTACAGGTCCACAGGCCTTCATTCACATAATCAGGGTAACAACACTTTATCATTCCTGCCCCAATAACGTAGAAACTGGGGCTCCCACATCAGCTGAAGTGGCCATGTGGGCTGCTGTGAGCTCAGGCTATGCGCAGTGTGTGTGTGTATGCAAACAGATCAGCCCTGAAGTTATTTTCCACTACTCACTGCAGTTCCCGTAATTCACCACCAGACATCAGAGTAGATCTCATCCTGATGCTGCTTACATCAGCATACCAGATATCACCTGCAACTGCAACAAGGGCTCTGATAGGAGCCAGTCCTTCAAGGGGGTTTTTCTGTGGTTATAAGTTCATACCATACTTGGCTCAGAATGAGAACAACTATGAATAGTTCAGTCTTTTTTTGTTACGGCATGGATCTTTGATCTTGGCCTCATGTAACAGGTGTCCAGCACACAAAGACCCTCTCCTCAGGGGGTCACTTCAAAAGGCTGGGTATTTGCTTTCATTTGCATTCATGTTCCATAGATACTTCCCAGAAAATTCACTTCTTATGTCCAAATACACTATTTTTTGTCTTCTACATTGTTCAATATAGTCCTTTGATCATCCAGATCCACAATAATACATGAACTTTGCATTAATACAATGTACTTGAAAGATGCGTACACTTGATTCAGTTAGTTTTTTCAAGGATAGTGCAGGAAATTGCAATATCTTTTACAAACAGATTCCCTAAAGTAGCTGGGGAATGGGCTTAGGACTCCTAATGTCTAATACAGTGAGGAGACAACCCTCTTTCCCTAGCCCATTAATCTTCATACAAGGGATAGTGATGGGGTCACAGCAATGGAATGAGACTAGCTGTGGAAGGGTAGGGTGGCTGATGGCAGCATGCTACCAGCTAGAAGTCATTAAGGTAGGAATCATGGCCTACATCATCCAAATTATCACCAAGTAGTTCCCAGATAAGTAATGCATTTCCAGCCTAATTAAACCACATTCCTCTCATCTTGCCTCTCTTTTCATGCATGTAGGACAAACAGTCTCTCAGTAGTCCTGCTTCCATGCCTGTCTCAATACATGTTTCTATGAATGGTGGCTCCACTGGTATAAATCTTTTGGTTTGAATAAAATTAAACTTGAATAAAAGATACGAGTGCTGCATCTTCATCTCTGGTTTCTTGTAATATTTTGCTGTTAAGATTAACATCTGTCAGCTTCAAATAATGACGTATTACTGCATAGGCTTACATATTTTCAAAAACACGTTGACAAATATAAATATAATGTAGGCTTTTTTTTGTAGGTTAAATACTATTTTTAAAATGTTTTGAATAGTATAGCCTCTATGAAATTATGTATCTTTTTATTATTTTTAAATTAAATACTAAAATCCAATCTACTAAAATTGTGTAAACGCAATACATAAATCTTGTTTCAAATGAACATCAAATAAATTAATCTTTCTTTTTTCTAACAGATCAGTTTTATTAAAAGATCAGGCTCTGCACCAGCTATATCTGCTTTTGAAGACAAAACAGTGTTAAAGATTTCTGCTAATTTCAAAACCAGCATGAAAGAGTTGAAGGTTATGAAAGAACAGATATCTGAGCCAGAGGTTGAGACAGAGATTGAGAAAAGCTCCCCTTCTAAGCACCTATTGACTGAAAGCTGTGATGAGCCTTTACCAGCACCGGAAGACATACTAATGGAAAGAACACCTATTTTTACAAGACATGAGGATAGTGATGACGAAATGGTTCTTGCTGAGAAAGCTCGAAAAGCTGGGATTAAGTACATTATTTTCCCCAAAAAAAAGAAAACAAAGAAATCAAAGAAAAGGATAGACCGTCGAAAATTACAAGCTATGGCTGAGAAATTAAAACAACCCTCAAACATTCTTAAAAGGTTTTCTTTAATTAATGCATACTTCATTTGTAAACCATTTATTTAAATTTGTGGTGATATTTTTGATTTTTGTATTTAATCTTTTTGAATGTGAAGTGTTACTCTGAAACATAGGAATTATATTTAGTTCTTTAAAAAGGGAATCCTATACTTTAATTAATTATTTATAGAATAACACTAGCCAGTGAATACTGAAGTTTAAAATGTAGTGTGGCCAAAAGCTTAATCTAGTTGTTATAACAGCACAATTTAAACAAGATTTCTTTTCTCTGAAAGAAATCCTGAGATTAAAGGAGATTGAAATCCTAGGCTGGATTAACCTCTTATGCTTTGTATCAGAGGGGTATCTGTGTTAGTCTGGATCTGCAAAAGTGACAGAGTCCTGTGGCACTTTATAGACTAACAGATGTATTAGTCTATATTAGATGATGGCATGCATCTGACGAAGTGGGTATTCACCCATGAAAGCTTATGCTCTAATACATCTATTAGTCTATAAGGTGCTACAAGACTCTTTGTTGCTCTTGTGATTTGTGAGGCTGCAAAGTTTACATCCAAGGGAAGAGGTTCTCTTTTTACTCTTCAGACTTCTTGTATTACTCTAAATATATTTATCATCATTGCTTATTTTTTATTCATTTTATTATATAGGATATAGAAGAGATACGACTTTAGGAAGTAATCAAGGATTTTAAAGGCCACGGATGCAGTAAAATAAAATAATATTTATACTCCTATTTAACAGTTTTTGTATTTGTAAACGAAATGGACAACAAATTAATTCTTAAGTCTGATGCATAGATATTCACTTTTGGATTAAGTTGTGTGTGTGGGCTTGGGAGCTACTGAAAAATATACACTACTTGTGCATTGATTGATGAAAAATGTCTACACACTGTATATAAATGGATGCTCAATACTGGCCTTTCAGTTCAGTTTCTTCTTCCGGCTAATTGTTTTTCTCTGTAGCTGTCGTTCATGGGCTATTATGAGTTTGTGTTTCTTTTTTTCCTTATGTTTAGCTCTTAGATTTTTCTCAACTATCATTTACTATGATGGTATGTTGAAGTGGAATTATGTTTTCAAGATAACCGTATAAACAGAGGTGCTCTCTGCTTTTTGTTGAGACTGAAGTTTTCATAGCACTTTTGCTGAGAGGCAGGGCTGTCTACCTCTGTGTGGTGTGCTGCATGTCTCTCACCTTAGCGGTGGCTACATTTCAGTGGTTTTGTATATGATTAGTTATTGTTTTAATTGGGATTTTTAAGATGAAAGAGTCTGGATAAATGTAAAATATTATCTCATTCCATTTTAGCACCCTGTATTTTGGTGACAGATAATATTACAGCTATAGATAAAGACTTCTATATTTCTTTGGCATTGAGTCGCTTGAAATAGGTCTGAAGTCTGACACAATCAGCAGATTTTGAAGTTGAATACTGTCGAGGCTCTCAGCTTGGAAGCTGTGTACTGACTTTTGAAAGAAATTATCACTCTGGGGTTGGTTTTGGCACTGTCCTTGGCGATTAGCATGTTCCATGCATTACAATTAGATAATGCACCTAGATGTGTATTCACTGGCCTCCTTAGAATCTTGTTAGTGTATCTCATCCATCTACTTAATCTAATCCTTTAGGTTATTATGCAGCTTTGAATTTGGTTCTTTTCTCTGGTCTAGCTTTGTCCTTATGTACTTCTGTTCAGAACTTTCTGAGGAGGTGTGTGTGCTTGGAACTGAGCAGCAGGTGCTGATTTATTTTGGTGCGTGAGCATCATTTATCATACCTGAGCTCACTTGTGACTAATTTGTAATAAGTGGCTCTTAGACCAAAAATAATATGCTTATTAATTAAACTAGTTAAGTGGTTAATTGAATATTTGTTGATTGCCAAATTCTCTGTATCATCAATATAGCTAAGAACCTGTGGTTAACATCATTTTCTCCCCCCCCGATTCAGCTCTGTATCCCTTGGAAGACTGCCTATACAGGATAAATTCAGTATCAGAGTATCTCCGGCAGTCCAACGTTATCGAAGTCCCAGTCTTCCTTGTTTGTTAGATTTTGAGAAATTTGCAAAAAGTAAAGGTGGAATTCCAAAAGACCTTGGTGTTCGTGAGTGGGTCAGAGGAATCTGGGATAGCTGGTTCGATGAGGCTTTCCCTCCTAGTAGGGCTTCTACTGAGGAAAAAGATGCTAAAGTACTAACAGACGCTATGAAGGTGGACTCTGGAGAACAAGGAAAACCTGATCTAGAAATAAAACTGATGGACTCAGCGAATCTCGTTTTGGTAGAAGATATTGCTGATATTGAAGATTTGGAAACAGAAATCAATAGACTAACACTGCTGATTGAAAAAGAGGGAATTTCCTCAGCGTTTCACTATTGTAGACGTGGAGCAATAAACAGGAAATTAGGCAAGTTAAAGTCAGCCATGGATGATTTAGAAAAAGTAAGTTTTTAATACAAAGTTTGTTTACCACCAAGAACTAGGTGTTTTTTGTTGGCTGGTTGGGCATCTGAGTTCTCCCGGGGCTGGTAGAAAGCTGATAGCCAGCTCTATGCTGCCACCTTTTGCCCCTCTCCTAGAATGGGAATGTCCCATGTCCATATTGGGGGAATGGAGATGCAGGGCCAACATATGCTGTGGTCTAGCACCGCAATGTTTCTTTGGAGTCCGTAATAGTTTTCTCAAGCTAGAGAAGTTCTGAATTGGTCCCTGGCTGGGAAGAGAGAGTGTAGAAAATGGGCAGTAAGTTTTTTTTGTTTGTTTTTGTTCCCAGCTGCTCCATCCACTCCTTTGGACACAACTGGTGATCAAGTCTTTATTTTCTATAAAGTGCAGTATATTAAGCATTATTAAATTGTTCTTATAATAATTAATATGTATAAATTAACATTGGTATGTTTGTTTTTGAAGATTAAGTCTATAAGTAATTTAGAAGGCACCCACTTCATAGAGAAACTACACAATCTAAACTAAGCGTAACAAAAAAAGGATTAAAATAAATTATCTACTGCAAAAATAAAAAAATAAAATCTAAAGTACATTACTTGAAGGTAGAAGGTGTATTTAACACAAAAATCTTCACGTATTGCCAATAGCATAGTTCTTCATATTTATTCTTATATTTTACTATATGTTTGTACAGTAACATGTTGTTGGGGCCCCAACCTGCTTGGTGTCCAAGCATTACTGGAATATAAATATTAAATCATGATTACAGTGATGATAATTAATCCCAGCACTCTCGGTATAAATAAATTGTTTATATATGTGTTTTAATCATCTGTGCTGTCCTGCTCTCAAGATCTACAATGTGAGAAAGTGACAGACCTCCAGTCTGTCTTTGTTGGATGATCTTATTCTTCATTAATTCAGACTGTATCCAGGCAGCCTTTGGATTTCAATTTATTTATCTATTTTAGGTATTTCTAAGGTGCCTATCACCAGGACTTTTCTTGATGAAATAGTCTTCAGATCAATAGTAGTATTTATTTTAGATAGTTGCAGTAAATTATAAATTCCATATCCACATTGCTCATCTTTCACATCACCTTTCTCATTATGCATAGATCCAAAGCATGTGGGTAAAAATATTTTCACCTGGTTTTGATACTTCCACCAAAAATGTGCCAGTTCTGGACCAAATTTACTTACTGTCTCCAGATTCCAGTAAACATTTATAAAACACTTTAAATTTAAATTTGACTTACTGTTTTATAATTAAGAAACTAGATCTTTTCCCACAGACTTTCCATGTAAAATGATACATAAGTTCAAAGTATGTATTTGTTTAATTTCTTTTGATTTATAAAATAATATAGGTATCTGTTACATGCTCTGACTCTTTACAGTCATTACAATACACAATATCACCTATAATCTCTTCGATATCATCTAGACTGTCTAAAATTACTTGCACAGGACACTGAGTTTATCCTTTTAGTTCCCCATGTTTATCATCTTCCAAAGCCTTAGAAAAGAAGGTGAGCTTTGCAGTGTGTCTGGACAATTTACAAATCCAGACTCTGGCAGACCAGTGGCAGATACAATATATATACTCATGTAAATTTTCCCCATGATTCTGTTAGATTAATAATATGAGCACCGTGAATAAAATGCATAAGAAATTATTTCTTTGACATTTTCATTAATGTGATAAGATCAGTCAAGTGCTTTCTGTTAAGGAATCGATGTTTTTCATAGCCATAACAATAATGTTATATGGCCAACGCTGACATTTTCTTATAAACTGGGAAGTGCCAATTATTTATCACCTTCAGACAGGTCACCAATGTGCAAGATATCTTTCTGTGTTTATCCCCTAGAATTCAAGCATATTTTACTTTTGAAAAAGTGATAAACTGTGATGATTTCCCAGACTAATCTATATTTCAGACTGAATATTTCTGAAATTCAGGACAATCCTGCATACATTTGAACACATACTTAGTTTGAAATATCAGTGACATCAATAGGACTACTCGTGCTTAAAGTTAAATACGCACATAAGTGTTTGCATTATTGGGACCTCACATTTAACTTGCATAATATCTGTATTTCAAATGTATAGAACTTTATACTCTGCAGGGCAGAGTCTTTGACATCCTCTGTATTCCAGGAGCTCATTTAAGAAACTCCTGTCACTACTAAAATAATAAATTATTATTTATTTCACATTTTCTTTTGTAGGCCATAAGCTTAGAACCACTTCTACTTAATGCTTATTGGCACAGGCATTTGATTTACCTCTTTCAACAAAAGAATCAAGCTGCCTTGGATGACTTGAATTTTATAATTAAGTGGAACAAAAATAATGCAGGTAAGTATCTGACTGATTTTTTTTAAAAAAATATTTTTTTCTTACAAATGCTGTTTCTTCAGTTGTATTAGGCCCCAGTATCACAAAGACTTATGAGCATGCCTAACTTTATGCACAGAATAGTCCCAATTACTTCAGTAGGATTGCTTGTAGTTTATAAAGTTTTGCATGAATATAAGTCTTTGAAAGATTGGGGCCCAGATCAGTATTTCTAAAACAATAACTAAATATTTTATTTCAATACATACACAATTGTCATGACATTATATGCATTAATATTTCTGGGAAAGCTGGTAATGACCCTGAATAAAGATTTCTATTCTAAAGTGTTTTCAACTTTTTTTTGTTTTTGTTTTTGTTTGGGAAAGGAAAGCCGAAGGAGCTGCAGTGGATGCTACTCAAAGTGCTTGGGAGCTCCCAAAGCAGCTGCAGTAGCATAGGTGAGGTGGGAGGGCTGGTTGTTCTGCTCCCCGCCTCCTTCTAGACCCAGGCACCACATTCAGCAGGAAATCCCTCAACGCCTTCATGGGGAACACAAACACAGGCTTCCCCAACTAGCTGTCTGAATGCAGCATGTAGCCCTAGCCACTCATCCACGGTCCTCCCAGGGCACAATATGGGGCAGGAGATTCCCCACTTCTGGGGTGGTAAGTGAAAGAGAGATAAGCCAGACTCCCTTTAGTCATTATCTGGACCAGCAATTGGTCCCAGAGGTTCATTCCCTGTTGTAGGGGCTCCACATGGAGAAGGGGCTCCCTAACTCCCAGGACGGGTGGGAGAGAGATAAAGGGAGGTGGACCAGGCTCCCCAAACCGTATCCCAGTCCCAGTGGTCTATTCCCTCTTACCAACTACAATTGCAGCCTTCTTCTGCCACTGACTAGTGTTATTCTTGTAGTGCAAATGGTAAAAATCTGTGCTGTGGTATAGATACAGGGTTCAAATGTGCTCAGGGTAAGTTAGAAGCATAGACTCATAGGACTGGAAGGGACCTTGAGAGGTTATCTAGTCTAGTCCCCTACACTCAAGGCAGGACTAAATATTATCTAGACCAAGGATCGGCAACCTTGGCACGTGCCCATCCCTCCCTCCCCCGAGGTAAGCACCCTTGGCGGTCCTGGCTGGTATGTTTACCTGCCGCATCTGTAGGTTCAGCCGATCGCGGCTCCCACTGGCCGCGGTTTGCTGCTCCAGTCCAATGGGGGTTGCGGGAAGCAGTGCTGTTCCAGCTGCCACTTTCAAGGTTGCCGATCCCTGATATAGACCAGGGGTCTCCAAACTTTTTTGACCGCGCACCCCTAGTAGAAACATTTTTTTGAGCAGGCACCGCCATGGGGGAAGCCCCACGACAGCCCTAGCCCCGTCCCCATCCACTCTCTCCCACTTCCTGCCCGACTGCCCCACTCAAAACCTCCCTTCCTTGTCCCCTAACTGCCCCCCTGGGTCTGGTCCCACTGCTCCCGGCTCTTCTAGTGGGGCTGCAGCTGCGGCACCTGGCTCCCAAGGCCGGGTCTCCCGCTGCGGCGCCCGGCTCCCGGGACCGGGTCTCTGCCACAGCGTGGCACCTGGCCGGGTCTTTGCTACGGCATGGTTCCTGGCGCTGGGCTGGGTCTCCGCCGCAGCGCGGCGCCTAGCCGGGTCTTTGCCACGTTGCAGCTCCTGGTGCTGGGCCAGGCCAGATCTCCGCTGCGCCACGGCTCCCAGGGCTGGTCTCCGCCGCGGCGCTCTGCTCCTGGGGCCGGGCCAGGCCGGGTCTCCGCCACGCCGCAGCTCCCAGGGCTGGTCTCCGCTGCAGTGCTCTGCTCCTGGGGCCGGGGCGCCGCGCACCCCCGTGGGTGGTCTTGCGCACCCTCTGGGGTGCATACACCACAATTTACAGACCACTGATCTAGACCATCCCTGACAGGTTTTTGTCTAACCTGCTCTTAAAAATCTCCTTCTATACCAATATTCCAGTCATGTATATTATCCTACCAAGTCTCCGTGATGCCAGCTATGTCATAGTTGTGTTTGTTTACTAGCATTTCGAGTTCTTCCAGCTTATTCCCCATACTTCTTGCATTAGTCTACAGACATCTAAAATACTGATTTGATTTCCCTCCCGTGTTCTGTCTTGTCTCTCCCTTTTCCCTCTATAACAGCCCATGCTCCCCCCACATTCTGACTCTTCTCTCAGGTCTCCATGCTTTTTACTTATCTGCGGAATTTGGTCACCTTCCTCCTTCAAACCTAGTTTAAAATCCTCCTCATGAGGTTAGCCAGTGTGTATCCAAACATGGCTCTTCCCCTTCCTCGACAGATGGACCCCATCTCAGCTTAGCAGTTCTTCCTGGAACAGCATCCTGTGGTCAAGGAAGCTGAAAACCTTCTGGCAACACCATCCTCATAGCCAGGCATTCCCCTCCAGAATGCATCTGTCTCTGCCTTGGCCGCTACCCTTCACCAGAAGGATCAATGAGAACACCACCTGCGCTCCCAGCTCCTTTACCCTTACTCCCAGAGCCCTGTAATCACTCATGTTCTGTTGAGGGTCATACCTCACAGTACAATTAGGGCCCACATGGATGAGTAGCATGGGGTAGTAGTAAGAGGGCTGGATGATCCTCAACAATCCCTCCGTAACATCTTGGATATGGGCCCCTGACAGGCACCAATACCTTCTGGGATGCCATGTCAGGGTGACAGAAGAGATACACCACCCTACTCTACGTTTCCTCCTTGGAGTGGTAGCTGCAATCTTCCCAATCTTGAGGGTACATGGCTTCTCTTCCCCCACCTTTGGGGGTGATTCCTCATCGCTTGTTGCCAGGGCAGTATATTGATTTTCCATCACCATGGTGGGTGGCTTGTGAGTAGGGGTGCTGCACTTCCTGCTGCCAGAAGTAACCAGCCGCCAGTGCCCTCCCTGTGACAGAGCCATATCCTCCTCCCCTGGCAGTGTCATAGCAATCCTCTGAAATGGGACAGCTTCCTCGGCCTTGGATGTCTCCATGTGAATACTCTCAAGGAATTCTTCGTGGGCATGGATACTCCTCAGCCTAGCCACCTCCTACTGTAGCTCTCCCATCTGCTTCCTGAAATTCCACCAGGAGGTACCTTTCACACTTGATGGTCCCCCAGCCTGGCTTTCTGTGAGCAGGGGAATGCAAGCCACAGTCTCTGCAAATCCACACCAGGATCTGGGTAGAGGCATCCATGCTTATGATGTCTCTCTGGATACAGGCACAGGTGGAGGTGACAGGAGCAGCATTGGCACTGGCCATGTGTCCCTTCCTAATCACAGCTATTATATTATGTCGCCCTCCCACAAACTCCCCTCCTTGCCGTCCCCTTTCTGCTAGCTCCCCTGAGTCGCTTAGCCTCTGGCTTTTAAGCCTTCTCTCCTAGGTCAGCTCTCCCCCCTTGTTAATCACAAAGGGGCGAGGGTGATCACAGGGCTGATCAAGGCTGATCAAAGCTGAACAACGATGATCCAGGGAACAAAGGCTCAAACAGTCCCTGGCACGCAATCCCAAACTACCCTGTATCCGAAAGAGAAAAAACACAAACAACCAAACAAATTCACTCACCCCAAGATTAGTACTCGCAACTTGTTCCTTCAGCAGTGGGGGATCTCCTTCTCTCTCTCTCAAACTCCCCTGTTTGTGGTCCCCTGTTTGCTAGGTTGTGGCAACATGCTGCTCACAAATATCCCTCATAGGGGCCTTGACTACTCCTAACTCCTCCCTCCCCCTGGCTCTCACCCACCCAGGGTCCTGGGTGCCACAGGCCACCCCTGCCCTCAGGGCCCATGAACCAGTCAGCACGCATCTCACCAGGGGAGGCCAACGAACTCTCCTACCAAGTAGGTTCTCCTCTCCCAGCCGGAGTTAGGCTGGCCGAGAAAGGGCCCAATCACAGTAGCCAGTTATGCCCCCACCCATTTGCAGTGCCCCACCCTGTGCAACTGCAGCTCATGGCAGGGCTAGAGGCTGTCGGTGTGAGTACTACGCCTGACTGGGCATTGCACACCTGGAGGGAAGCAAGGCGAACCAGGGACACTCCCCCACCAGGTGGCATAGCCTGTGTGCCCCAGGGCTATGGCTTGCTCCGCCCTGACCCACAGCGGTGATGGCTGAACCCTCTGGGGAGTTTATCTCATGGCTATAGCTGCCTCCTGGCGAAGAAGATAGAAAATTGTGGTTATAGGACTTTTGGTAGCTAGTCAGTACTTCTGACTGGAGACTGTACAGGTCCCCTTAAGACTGGACTTTCTGGTTGAAAACCAGACACCTAGCAACCCTAGGTGAGATTGTTGGTTGTTTTTAATAGAAGATAAAAAATTAACAGAAACCTAAGGGATTGCATACAATAAAACCTGCATAAAAAGAATGTTGTTTAGGGTTCAATAGGAAGTTAGGAAATAACAAATTTACAGTTAATTTTGTCCCCTTATATGTTACGGTTAAAACGTAATTTTTGTTATTAACTCCTTTTTTTTAACTGCGCTAAACAGACAGATTCATTAGGTTGCAGTTTTCCATGCTTGATCTTTGCCTGAAGTAAATTATTTTTGCACAGTTCCAGAAAAATCTGTTCAATGTTTTGAGGTGTGCATATGTATGTAAACACTCTGCCGTAAATTTTAATCAGGAATTTTACACAAACATAACTAACTTGTGACTGTTTGTTTTGCTCAAACTTGCTTTGTTTTGAGTAATACATTCTAAGGAGAGCTAAAGAAATGTGCTGCATTTGAAATAAATTGGGGTAGTAGTTTTGAAGTTGCTGGAAGTTTTTTGCGCATGCTCAGGTTTTTTTATTTGATCTCTTTGTTCAATCCACAGATTAGGATGTTGTCAAGAAACATTCAAAATAGGCCTGTTATTTTACTCAGGCTAAAATATCTTTGAACATTTAGATCACTTTGAAGTGCTTTACATTAATCTGAGTTTCCAAAGATTTTCAATAACTGAGAAATCTTACATAAGCTATCTGTCAGGAGGACTATGGAGTTAGAGGATTGAGCACAGAGCTGAAATTTCCATACTTTTGCAGTGGATCACCCAGAGTGAAAAAGAATTGGTCATGCTTTAGTTTCATGTATTATTTTTCTGCAGATGGCAGCCTAATTGTCAATATTTTGTGCTGCTAAATGTATTTTATATTTTATTGTTCTAGATGCATATCTGTCAAAGGCTGAAATTTATAGAAATCAAGGCAATAATGCATTGGCAATCATAAATTGCACGTTAGCAGTGAAATGCAACCCCACAGATGATGACATTTATTTCAGGAGAGCTGGGTTGTTGGAAGAAGACGACGAATTATTACTGGCAATGGATGATTATGCCAAAGTAGGTTTTCCTTTTTGTAGTGTAACATTATTATAGCAACATCACTGAATTACAAATATTTGGATTTATCTGGCACATAGCTTTCAGAACCTTATATCCTTTTAAACAAACAAATCATTCAATGTGGCAGAGTGAGTACATATTTTCTGTAATTTGTCGTGAAGAGTGATTCATAGCTAGATTGAGTCAGTTTATAAGATTGCCTAGTTGGTTATGTGTTCCACTTCTATATTTCAAGGGAAAAGACTGGCAAAGGAAATTAAAAGACAAGGAATTTTTTTTTAAAAGAATGGAAGATTTTTTTAAAAAAGTATAAACTAAGTATATATTCTTTGGTACCTTATTTCAGATTTTTAATATATAAGAAAATAAGTATAACTAGTATGCAAACATGTTTCTTAAATTTTTCAATGTAGTGTTTTCAATATAATCCAAAAAGAACAGATGCACTTATGAAACATGGAATACATTTCTTTGAGAAATCAGTTTGGACTATAGCTCTTCAGGATTTTACAGCTCTGATTAAGGAAGACCCCAACGATGTTCAAGCAAGGTAAAATATATAGTCTGCAATTATTCTTCAATTATTAAAATAGCTTTTAAAATAATATAACAACATCTCATCTGCAAACACAAATTAAACTACCATCTCTATGCATGTGACTCACAGATCTCTGTCTCTACTCGAGACCTACCTCAGTCTATCCAAACTAAAATCTCAGCTTGTTTCACTGACATCTCCTTGTGGATATCTAGCCATCCTTTTATGCTCAACATGGCTAAAAAAGAACTCTTAATCCCCCCAAGGGTTGCCAGCCCTCCAGGATTGTCCTGGAGTCTCCAGAAATTAAAGATGAATCTTTAATTAAAGATTGTCATGCTATGAAATCTCCAGGAATTAGTCCAATCAAAGTTGGCAACTCTACTCCCAAGACTTCTCCATTACCTTCTTTCTTCACCATGGTGAAGAACACCACAATTCTACTTTTCACTCAGGCCTGTAATCTGGGTGTCATCTTTGACTCTAGCCACTCTCAAGGTCCTCACATCCAGACTAAGTCTAATTCTTGCAGATACTTCAAGTGCTTGTATAGTGACGATTATACTGTAGGTGTGTGCATGTTCTAGGCACTGGTGCTGGAGAGTTTTCCCGTAGTGGTACATATAGGGGCAGCCCCCGTCACGGCTGAGCTCCTCATTCTCTGAAGTGAGGGTATAAAATATGGAGCCAACCCACTGCTCCTGCAGTTTCTTCTTACCATTCGTGGTTGGTGGTCAGAGCATTTGTGTTCCTTGTTAACAAAAACTTTTAGTCTACCCTAATACCTAACGGTACTCCTTTTTGTCACTTGATGCTTTAAAAAAAATTTATTTCAGTTTAGAAAGGTTTAGTTTAGTTTTTTCCAGTCAGCAGGGCCTCCAGTCCCTGCTTAGGACCAGGGGAGGCTGTACCAAGATCCCCGAGTTTTTGACCTTGCTCAGGCTGCAGAAAGTCTGTACCTGTCAGTGACCCTCATTTGCATTGTCTCGTGCTTAGGCAAGGATTATGTTAGAAATAAGTGTTTTATTTGTTGTGGTTTCAAGGCCAGGACAGAGAAGCTGAGGAAGCAGCATCTCAATTACATCCTCACCAAGGTTGCTCTTAGACTGGTGTCGGAACTTCCTCAGATGTCCAAAGGTAGTTCTTTGATGACTCCTTCCCAATGTGCTCCTGCAGCTATGCCCACAGACAGGAGCTGCAGGAGAGTTCTGTCTCCACGACTGTCTTCTTTGAAGTCCAAGACTCTGAGCAATTCTGGTCTCAAAACCACAAGATTGTCCTGGTACTAGTGGTAGAGTGCCCTTTGGCTCACCTCTTCCTGGTCCTGGCTCATATAGAAAGACCTGAGCCATGAACGCCGGTGCCCTCCCAGGTACCACTGAGACTAGCTCTCTCTCCAGCTACAATGGAGCAGTCATTTCTGCTCACTGTGGGACAATAGCCCATGTCTGTACTGACTATACCAGTGACTTAGGCCATACCAGGGACTTGTTATGTTCATCGCTACCACAGTCACCATTGCTGCAGGACAAAATCTGTCATCCAGCACTGGCACAGCTTCCAAGATATGGTATTAAAGGTAGTCCTGCCTATCAATGAGGACATTATGCAGCTGGCTAAAACACTCTGGCAAACCCCTCCTCCATTCTCTCGTGGCCAAATGAATGGAATGTAAATACTGGGTTCTGACCCAGTTGTTTGAACTGTTTTATTTACATTCCACACTTGGCTCTTCAGGAGTGGCTGTGGTGAATGAGAAGAACTGGCAGGACCAAGCCAAGGCTCCCCCCAAATACAAAAATGCCAGAAAGTTCAACCTTTTTTTGTAGTAAAATTTATTTTATGGCAAGTTCACACCTTGATATTGTCAATCACTATGCTCTGTTGTAGAGGTATGACTTCTCTAACTGGGAGGCAATATCTCAGTTTGTGAGCAAGCCTCTGGAAGGTTCCAGAGAACAATTTCCGTCACTCGTTGAGATCCACCTTGTCTCTCAATCAGCTCTTCAGGCTTCTTTGGATGTGGTGGATTCTACATCCAGGGCTTTGGCAGTGACTGTGTGTTGCTCCTCCAGGTTGGAGTCCTTGGGGATTCCTGAGCAGATGTCAGACAATTGAGGACTCCCTTGAAGGAATGTGCATTGTTTTCACCTAATATAGATGAGGTGTTGTACACACTAAAGAACTCTCGGACCCATCCTAGACCTTTGAAACCCCCACAAATACATCAGGAAGATAAGATTCTATATGGCATCCTTGGCTTGATATCCCCTCTATAGATCTGGGAGTCTGGTGTGCTACCCTTGACTTACAGCAGGGGTGGCCAACCTGTGGCTCTGGAGCTGCATGCGGCTCTTCCTAGGTTAATATGCGGCTCCATGCATAGGCACTGACTCCAGGGCTGGAGCCATAGATGCTAACTTTCCAGTGTGCCGGGGAGTGCTTAGTGCTCAACCCTCCTGCTCTGCCCCAGACCCTGCCCCCACTCCACCACTTCCCCAAAGTCTGCCATGCCCTTACACTTCCCCATCCCCACCAGAATCTTCTGTGCACCACATAACAGCTGATTGCAGCGGGCAGGAGCTGTTCAGATTTGCGGTTCAGATTTGCTGTTCAGAGCTCCACAAACTGCCCACTCAGGAGCCCATGCTGTTACTGATAACTGACCTCATAACACAGAATCGTTGTTGGGTGCTGCACCCATGTCCCAAAGTGCTGAATATCAGTAGGTGACATCAGAAGAGGCACATTGTTCAGTGGCAGTCCAGAATATTCGTAACAGCACAAAACCTTCCACAGGAGTTACTTATTGAGTAAGTGGAAGCCTTTCTGCATTTGGAAGGCCTCCCTGGATGTTTTTTGAACCAGGGAAGTGTTTGGAAGGCCACCCTGGATGTTTGTTGAGCTCTTGTTTTTTTACCTCAGTGGAACAAAGCCCTTATGAGTTTCTTCGCAGCTCTTTGTTTGTTAGACAGAATGTGTGAAAAATCAGTCAACCACAATGCAGAAAGGATCACCAGCTGCATTTCAGTATGTTGTGCTGTTAAAGGGGTCACGCCTACTGACAGACTCACAGCACACTTGACCAGACAACATTTGGCCCTGGAAGAGTTTGTGGCACATTTTTCAATTATGGATGTCTGCAGGGCAGCAATGTGGTCTTCCATTCATATATTTACCAGACATTATTCACTGCCCATTGCATCAAAGGAAGATTTAAGTGTAGGCAAAACAATCCTACATTCTCTTCTGTGACGAGACGCCAAGGCCCATCAACTCGGATAACAGCTTGGGTGTCAATTACAGTATAATGGTCATAAGCAAGCACTTGAAAAAAATGGTTATTCATCTTCTTATACCTGTTGTTCTTAAAGATGCATTGCATATCTCCATTTCATGACCTACCTTCCTTTCCCAGTACATTGAAGTCTCCTAGGACTGTCAATTAATAACAGTTAACTCATGATTAACTCAAAAAAATGAATCGCGATTAATCAGTTTTAGGTCTTGTCTACACTACTGGCTGTATCGACGCGTAGAGATCAATCTATTGGGGATCGCTTTATCGCGTCTCGTCAGGACATGATAAATCGATCCCCAGAGGCACTCCCGTCGACTCCGGAACTCCAGCTCGCCAAAAGGCGCAAGGCAGAGTCGACGGGGGAGCCCGCTGTTGACCACTGCCGCCGTGAGGACAGCAGGTAAGTCAACCTAAGATGCGTCGACTACGGTAACTCACTGTATGTACATAAAGTTAAACACATGGTTAAATCTTTAAAGAAACAGTCTTAATTTGTGCATCTTTTTAATAGGTCAGGGTTAATACATATTTTAGGTGACCTTTCTGAAGAGAAGTAAAGTACTTTTATTATGTTTTATGGAATGCAGCATAAATCCCACTGGATGACGTGGCAATAGGAAACTTCCCAGAAAGAATCTTAAGTGCATGGCTTTCCAGTCAGTTTTGTTTTATCTGAGCCTGCAGTTTACTTAAGTATGTTGCTAGTTAATTGGCATTAAGGTAGTAATACTGTGAAATTAAGAGGCATAGATGGGTCCCAATTCTGTAAACTGGATTACCTGAAAGAAATATTGAATGACAATATATGTTTATAGGCAGTTTTAGTGGTAGTAAACAGACCTCCATTTCTTTTCTTTTAAAGAAGTGTGGACTGAGTAAATCTGTACGAGTCTTATCCTGCAAATTGCTCTGCACAAGTGTTCAGTTGCACTCACACAGAGCCCCAGTCAAGTCTGTGATGCTCCATGCAGGTGCAAGAGCATCAACTTCAAAGGGACTTTGTGCTGGTGCATGCAGTAGTCTGCCCATATGAATCCATATGCAGGATTTGAACCTTTCAGAGTCATTTTGGCACTGCTGATTTAAACAAGAAAGTACTTCTGACAAAAGAAATAAAACTCTTACTACCTCTAAAACTACCATTAACACTTATTCTATTCTTTTTCTTCAGGAAAATTACTTTAAGACTATGCAGCAAAGAGACAAATTAAGTACTATTAATGCCAAGCTGATCCAAATATTCATATTGTAGATAGCTTCATATGGCTTCATTTTGTAAATATATTTTTGTATGGAAAATTGTAGATAAAGAGAAATAACTTTTTCTGTACTAGGATATATCGAGGAAGAACATATGCTAAACGACAGCAGTATAAAAAGGCAATGGAAGACTTTTCTGCTGCAGTTCATCTAGATCCTTCTAATTGGTTAGCATTCTATTACAGAGGTTGCATACTGCGAAAGATTGATCCAAAGAGAGCTCTGCAGGACTTCAGTGTTTCTGGTATTGTTGTTTTTTAATTTTATGTTGATGAATGTCAATGCCCTGTTGACTTTTTACAGAACATTCTACATCAGTTACCAGACCACAGTCTATGAGATATCACAGTTATTTCCTAGTGTCAGTACTGAAAGGGAGAGAAGTAAATGGTAGAATCCCCTAAAGTTCTGTACTGGTACCAGTGCAATTCAACATATTCATAAATGAGCTGGAAAAGTGGGTGAACAGTGAAGTGGCGAAATTTGCAGATAATACAAAATTATTCAAAATAATTAAGTTCAAAGTTGACTGCTAAGATTTACAAAACCCACAAAACTGGGTGGGTGGGCAAAAAAATGGCAGATGAAATTCACTGTTGATAAGTGCAAAGTAACGCATATGGAAAAAATAATCCCAACTAAATATACAAAATGCTGGGGTCTAAATTAGCCGTTACCACTCAAGAAGTATCTTGGAGACATCGTGGGTAGTTCTCTGAAAATATCTGCTCAATGTGAAGTGTCAGTCAAAAATGCTAATGGAATGTTAGGAACCATTAGGAAAGGGACAGACAAGACAGAAAACATCATACTGCTACTATATAAGTACATGGTATGCCCATACCTTGAATGCTGTGTGCAGATCTGGTTGCCCCATCTCAAAAAAAGATACGTTAAAATTGGAAAAAGTACCAAGAAAGGCAACAAAACATGATTAGGGGTATGGAACTGCTTCAGCGATGACTAGAGGGGTGATATTACAGAGATTTATATAATCTTGAATGGAATGGAGAAAGAGAATAGGGAAGTGTTATTTACTTCTTCACATAATACAAAAACTAGGGGGTCACCTGATGAAATTAATAGCAGCAGGTTTAAAACAAACATAAGGAAGTACATCTTCATACAATGCACAGTCAACCTGTGCAACTTGTTGCCAGGGGTTGTTGGGAAGTATAACTGGGTTCAAAAAAGAATTAGAAAAGTTCCTGGAGAATAGGTCAATCAATGGTTGTTAGCCAAGATGGTCAAGGATGGTGTAGTCACTCTGCACTTTGTGACGACTTTGTCCTTTTTAATTTGTATTAATTTAGTGTTAGTATTGGATGTTGGCTGTTAGCCATCTTCAGTTATTTACCAGTGTTTCCAAATTCCTCCTTTGTTTTATTTTACTCATTTGAGAGTAGAAGTCAATAAAGAATTATATACTTGTATGTACTTGCTCCATTTTATACATACCACTTTTCATGTTAAATAAACTGGTTTCTTTGCATGCTGGTCCCACCAGTTAGTTTATACTTTATTTATGATATTAAATGTAACACTAAGAAATCTAGAATAAAAATAATATGCAGATAAGCTATATAATAAATAACAATTTAAACGTGAATATCGAAAAGTTACAATTAAAATATATTCTTTTCTCCCGCCAGTTCTCCTCAATGACTCTTTTGAAAATCTCAGTTCTTTCATTCACCGTGGGATCTTATACACCGAACAATGTCAGTGGTCACTAGCAATCGCTGACTTTGAAAGTGCACTAGCTCTGGACAGGTGATTGGACTTTTCATATAGATTATATACCATTTTGAATTAGCTAAGGGGGAAAGTTTTATATTCATTTCCCTCAATCTATGTCTGTCTGTCTGTCTGTCTAAGTACTGCTATGACCCCCATCAATGTAGACTTAAACATTTATGAATTTATCCATTATGAAACAGGAAAGCATTATTATTCCTATGTTAGAGATTGGGAACTGAGCAATAGAGAGATTGAGTGGGATTTTCAAGTGTTTTAAGGGCACCTTTTGAAAATTCCACCCTCATTGACTTGCCAGAGATCACATGAGAATGCTGTGCCACAGCTGGAAATGAAACAGGGTCTCTTGCATCTCAGTGCAGTATCTTAAGCACAATATTCTTCTTCTTCTTCTTTGTTGGAAAACTATAAGTATTTTCTGCAGCCCACCATCTCCCACAATTCAGGGCATCTAAGCTGCTCACCTCTGTCTGAAGCTCTGCAGAGACAGATCAGTGTTTTGGCTCTACAGCCCTGTGCTCCTGCTTGCGGCCAGATTCTCTGGCTCCATGCCAACAGACAGTGGCAGTTTGTTGCTCCTGCTATTACTTTGCAATTTGAGCTGTTTCTGCCCAGCTTTTGGGCCATGATGACAGCATTCTACTTCTCCAACATTCCTCCCGGTCCTTGTGACAGTTAACCCCACAGGAGTTTTACCCTCTCTGAGCCTCCACTTCAGTGTCTCACTGCTGGCTCCTCTGTCCTTGCAGGTGTGGCAAGCAGCCAAGAAAGCATAAGGTTAAATCCAAATAGTGCTCTGCTTGTAAGGCAGGCTCCAGGTTGAGTGGTGCCCAGCCTGCACCATGCCTTCTGTCCCTATCTCTGTTAGGATTCAGGGCTATCAGTCAGACAGGCAGGCAGGGTCTCCAACTCATCAGGCAGCCCTGACTCCACTGTGGGAAAATGGGCTAGGAACCCCGGTGCAGAGCAGGGAGAAGTTGTAAAAGCAAGGAGGACCCAGATCATTCAACAAAGGTAAGTCCCAAGGGACTGCAAGAGAACAAAGTGGGGAGTTTGTGCGTTCACAGATTTCCTCCCCCTCCATGTCTTAAAGTTGATTCCAAGCACCTTAAGGAAAGAAGCAGGCCTTCTAATCAGCCCCACTCCCTCCCAAGATGACTCAGAAGGCCCTGAGAGAGGAGTTTTCCCCTCCTAGGGAATTGGTCACAGTAGGGAGGATTCTGAGACTGACCTCTTGACAGGGCTCCAGGCACTAAGGAAGGCAAAAAGCAAAAGGCCTCTCAGCACTGCAGCAGGCTCTATAGCAGAGCGAAGACAGGCTGGTGCTTCATCTGCTGCTGGTTGTTTGGGAATTAGCTTATCCAGCACGCGGGTGGCCAGTGTCTTGCCCTCTCAAGCCTCCATGTCCCTCCCAGACCCCAGTGCCCCTTTCCTTGTGGCTCTGCCCCCCCACGCAGTCCCCATGCTCTGGGTCTCCCAACCCTCTACACCCACCTTGCCTCAATGGCTACTGCAAGTCATCATCTAGCCCTCTCTCACTGTGGTCAAACTGCAGTCTGTAATGACCAGTCATCATCTGCAAGGGGGTTGGACCAGCTGCCTCTGCCTGTTCCCGGGCTGTATCTCCCAGCCCCAATACCTGCATAGGCCTTTATCAAGGCCTCAGCCTGGGGAGTTGCCAGGTTGGCAGCTAAGTCCCTGGCAGCTAGGTCCTTCTCTTTCCACAGCTAGAGAGAGACTGACCCAGCTCCTCACTGAACCCTTATAACAGGGCCAGGTGTGGCCTGATTGGGTCATGGTCACAGCTATGGCTGCTTCCCCAATCATCCTAGCCTTTTTGTACCAGAGCAGGGGTAACTGCCCTGCTACAGGCTTCTACAATCCTGAAGTGCATAAAAAAGGATAAAAAATTAAAAAAGAAACAAAAGGGAAAGAAAAAGCACAAAAAGTCAGGAAGTATAAGTCCTATCTCCTCTACCTCCTCATTCTCCTCCGAGGAAGGTAAGCTATCTGGCTCTGAATTGAAACAGGGTGGGGGAAAAATGGAGGAAAGATTCCTCTCCCTGCCCCCCAGAAATATCAAACTATGTGCAACCAGATTGTTTCTAGGATTCAAATGCAACCTGAGCAGTCTCCTGTGGGTAAGCCTGAGTAAGTTTCTCCCCTCAGAATTTTCCCCTGAGGCACGAGTACTACTCCTTCAGGGAAGTGATGAATGGAACAAGCCTGATAAGAAATTAAAAGTGCTGGTAGAACAATTCAGCTAGATCCTGAAAAGGATGTTAAAGAAGTTTATTGTTCAGGATCCCCATCGCTGGGTCAGATGATTTCTCCCCTATTATTTGCTGTTTGAGAAATTCCACAGTCATCTCCAGGGTTCTTCCCATTTGAACTCTTATATGGGAGACAACCTGTGGGTATTCTTGACCGTGTCCAAGAGATATGGGAGGAGCATGCTCCTAGGATGGATAATATTATATAGTACATACTGGAAGCTCTGAGAAATGCTCGAAACCCTATGGACCTTTGCCAAAGAAAACTTCCTCAGTGCTCAATGGTCTCAGGAGCAAGCCTATAACAAAGGAATGCATATTTAAACTGGATGACTGGGTACTTCTACTCCTGAATGCAGAGTTCAAGTTACTTGCTAAATGGCAAAGGCCATATGAAGTAGTCCACCAAATTGGGCCAGCTAACTACCAAATCAGGCAGCCTGACATGAGGAACCTAACCCAGGTCTACTGTATTAACCTTCCGAAAAAATGGAAGGGGCAGGAGAACTTATTTATCACTTCTTATCCCACTGAACCTATCCACCTCGCTGATCCCAGACTCCATACAGATGCGGGAACACCTCTGCTTGGAACAGAAAGTACAGGTAAGAAGCCTAGTAAAAACTTTCTTAACAGTGTTTATCTCCCAGCTGCTGTAGACTAATTTTATGCAAGACCATTTCTAGACAGAGCCTGGGCAACATCTCTGGGAGAATCCATGGCCACTCTCCCCAAAAATACATGAGGCCATGTGGCAAAGGTTCATGCAGTGTTGGAACCAGCGATCACTGAAGAATCCCTCAGCAGTTGTACCAAAGCTTTGTGGCTGGACAGCATTATCTGGTTTTGTATAGACTTTTGAAAGGTCAGTGCTGTCTCCAAATTTGATGCTTACCCGATCCCTGAGTTGATGAAATAATAGACCAACTGGGTGAGGCCTGATATATCACCTTGTTAGATCTAACCCAGGGATGTTGGCAGATCCCATTCCATCAGAATCATTGGAGAAGAATGCCTTCACCACACCGTTTGGCCTCAATGATTTTAGGACTACGCTTTTGGCCTCTGTGGTGCCCCAAAAATGTTTCAGTTGCTCATGGATCAATTTCTTCAACCATATGTAGCAGCCTATTTAGATGATGTGGACATCCATAGCTGAGATTGGGAGGAGCATCTAGCTCAAGTTGCCTCTGTCTTTTGGTTCGTATGGGAGGCTGGGCTAACTGCAAACCCAGCCAAGTCTAAGATTGAAAAAGAGACCACCTACCTAGGATATACTTTGGGGAAGGGCCAGATCCAGCCTCTTGTGGACAAAGTCCAGGCTTCAAAGCATGCCCTATCCCAACCATGGAGAAACAAGTCCGAAGATTTTTGGCACTGTCAGGTTACTACCGCTGATTTGTACCAAGTTTTCGATGATAGCAGCTCATCTCACAGATCTAATTAGGACAGTAGTCCCAAGAAGTTTCACTGGTCTGAGGCCTATGGAAAAGCCTTTTAGAAGTTGAAAAAACATCTCTTCAAAGAGCCTGTCTTGCTTAGTGTTGACTTCTTCAGAATGAATTATTTTGCAAATCAATGCCTCAGAAGTGAGACTAAGCAAAATGTTGTCCCAAGAAACAAATGGAGAGGAGCATCCTGTACTCTATTTGAACTGCAAGTACAGAGTGAGAAAAGCTCACCAAAATGCTGATTTCCCCCAACCTCCGCCCCAGAGTTGGGGGCAGCGGAGACAGCTTGCTGGCTCTGGTTCTCCAGATACCATCTGGAGGAGGGGAGGGTATGCGATGATATATGCAAACTCCATACTGGACAACCAGGGGCTAAGGAGCTGCTCTGGGCCTAGGCAGTTCAGTCCTATTACACTTGCAAGGCATGCATAGATTGGAGGAAGTGGTTAAAAGGGGAACAGAGCAGCTCACATGTTGGCAGACTAGGGAAGACAGACCTTCAGCCTTTCTCAGATCCTGTGGAAAGGGCTGACTGAAGGCAGAAGCTACCCAGATGACCACTTGCCCGAAGGCCACTCCCTGAGGGAAGTAAGGGCCAGATTCTGATGTATCCTGAGAGGGAATCATTCCCCTCTATTTCTTATTAATTCCCCTTGATTTTTGTTCATGGACTACCCTGGAAAGAGAGACTTTAAAGTGACCTGACTGGAGGGTCAAGAAGAGTCAGGCCACCACAGAGGCGGAGCAGCCATCAGCAGGAGATACCTAGTGAGGAGTAAGCTGCTATGCTATGCCCAGCCACAAGGAGGTACTGGTGGTGAGTCAACCCTTTCACAATACCCCAGGTGGGGCAGTGGCACTTCATGGTCTATAGCATCAAAGGCAGCTGATAGAATAACATTAAAATGGTGAACTGGTGAAAAAAATCAATAAGCAAAGAAACTAATGAACCCTCTCTACTAAATTCAGCCTTGAAACCAGACACACAGGGATCAAGGAGAAAGTCAGAGGAATGCTGATGAAACTGGACTTACATATCACAGCCTTTTAATAAACATCCATCAGAAAAGGTGCTGTACGTATTTTGGAGAAGTCACTAGTCATGCATATATACAGCTACCTGTGTTCAAGGGAATTAAAAAGAGAATTAGTAATGCGTTTGATGTGTGTTATGCAAGCAAATAGGTGTAATTCAAAGCCTACCTTTTGAGTGCTTACAGATGTGTTTTTATAATATTACAGTAATTAGATGAAACAAATTGTATTGGATATTGATGTATACAAACAAGAGTTTTTCATATTGTATGACAAAATGAAAAATAAGATCTTTATTCTTTTTTAGGGGTATTGTCTTGGCTTACATAAATATTGGCTTGATATTACTGTTACATCTGGATCATTACTATGAAGCCATTCGACAGTTCTCTAAAGCCATTGAAGTTGATCCCACAAACATTAGAGCTTATATATGTAGAGCTCAAGCATATCATCAGGTATTTTATCCTTTCTGTTTTTTTATATCATTATAACACTACTATTACATTTTATAGTTGCATTATGAAAAACATTTTAATAGATATATACACCCTGGTCCTTCAAAGACTTTATATACATGCTTAACTTATTGGACAATAAGTACCTATATTGATGGGACTACTTGCAATGCATAAAAAGCACATATGTAAATCTTTGCAGGGTTGTGGTCAAAGGCAATAATAGATAATCCCATCTGTAGTAACTGTAGTTGTAAAGCCTTCTTCCATGAGCTCTATGGGCTTCTTAGGGCCTTACCTTGCCATCAATCAAAAAGTGGAATGGATAAAGTAATAGTAGTAAGAGGTAAGATTAATAGATAAACTTTTGTGCAATATTTGTAAGATATTATAAAAGCAGTTTAGGAAGTTTGCATGTTTGTATCTTTTGTCAGGATTTAGGGTCTCTGCTGTTTTAGGCATTTGTTTTAGTGTCACCATTAGATGCCGGGAGAATAGAAAATCCTGAAATTGAGTGTTGGTAGATAAGTAAAGCAGAAGCTTATTAGCAAATATTTTATTTTAAAATATATTTATTCATGATGTGCAAGTCACTCTGTGTATTCTACTATTATTTAAAACAAAAAGACAGTATAGCCATTTAATTTACATATTTTATTACAAAGAAATCTCTTGTAGGGAAAAATACACTCAATGGGTAGAAAAAGTGATTAGTGAATATGTATGAGTAACTGATTATTTTTTGTAAATAACAGCTGCACAATTTACAGCATGCATTAAGAGATATAAATCGAGCCATTCATCTTTATCCAACAGAATCCTATTTATGCATAATAAGGTAGGAAAGTTATCATTTAGAACTTAACAAGTATTCCACTTTACAACTGTTTTCAGCAACAGTGGGCTTATTTAGTAAATGTGTTAATATAGCTGATGTTTTTAATATGTTTCAATGTAGAAAAGTATAGGTAATGGTAATATCCTTTACAGATTATATCCATGTAGTAGCACCTCAGTGGTGTTACCTCTGGGATGGGAGAGAAGGATCCAACATGATATACAAGATGCTGCATGGTAAAATACATGCAAGATTTGGGGAAGGTGGAGTGTGAATATGGACAGTGACAGTAGGGCAAACCTATACTCTTCTAAATTAATAACGTAAATGTCCATTAAGAGTGGATAAATATGTATTTCAGGGTCCTATTTGGAAAAGAACGACACAGTAATATAAGGGTGAAGTGCTGAGTCCTGCCTTTCCACTAGGCTTGAACCTATGAGTTCAGAGAGAGAGAGAGAGAGAGTAAATATTTCAAACCTGATACTTAGCTGTTCTATCTAGCTTTGCCTAAAAGCTTCATTTCTGTGTAGCTTCACTCATTTTCTCTGTAAATCTGTTTCTTTCTTCACAGAAAATAATTTTGCTAAAGATCTTCCTTCTCCTAGTCTGTTTTTATACACTTGGAGAGTCTCAGGATTTCCCTTTTCTGATCTTTATTTGGTCTCAAATGCCAAATCTGAGCTTCTCAGACTGTTCATGAATGTCCTTAGTATTTTCTGCATAGTTGGTGGTTTTTATACAATCTTCTTAAGGCTTGTCTAGAACCAGTGCACCATATGGTATATCTAAATCCTGCCTGTTGCTACAGGCACGTGCAGTTTGAGAAACTCTCCTTTGACTGGTGTGGATTTCCAAAACTATGAAAACTGATGCATTGACTGATGAATCCATATGGTTCCTGATGTATGCATAAAATACATTTTTAGTCATGAACTAAGTCCTTCACTCCACTCCTCCCAAATTAGCGAAAGGTACCAGCCCTTAATAAGTCAAACAGATAAGCCAGTTTTCATCTGAGAGGAATCAGATAAACTGTAGGAAATGTTAAAAAAAAGTGAGAACATCTCATTGTCATCTCATCTCAGTGCAGAAAGCCCACTCAATGCTCTATGCATCAATTAAAACTCCCATTAAGGTTTTAAAGTGAGGCTGTACTCTAAATAGTGAATATATAAAAATGTGGTCTTAATCAATATTCCTTGTGTGCATTTCAAGTCCTCTCTGCTTACTTTAGGAACAATAATAAGTTTTTACTGCTTTTTACTCTTAGCACTATAGAGCTGCAACAAACTTAAGAGGGAATGGGAGAAAGGTTTGTCCTTCTTGTTCATCATCAAAAGAGTTGTTTACTAAGTTTCAGTCAGCCCCATCTCTGTTACCCCAATAGCAAGAGTGGGGCTATGCAGGTATCTCTGAAGGCCTGATTTGCCTTGCAAGTACCTTTACCACTAATCGTGATGCATGGGAAAGAAAGAAACCTAGCTTCGTCTTCAGAATCTGATTGAATTTACCTACAACACTGTATGGCAAAACAACATGGATTTTAGAAATAGGATTATTAATAATATTTGCATAGTTCTAGAGGTAGTCTGTGCTATTAGCTGTGGAGCCCACAGAAAATGTGTTTTTGTGAGCCTTGCAATTTGAATAGCTATACAAATTCAAAATGTCTTGGTGATAATGTTTTTAAAAAAAGTATGTTCAGAAGGAACAAGAGAAAAAACCTGGATGGTATTCCTTTGAAGATGTGATTCTTACTAGAAACTTTAGACTTTTACTTACTCCTGCATTATTTTTAACTTTTAAAATACTGCTTAAATAAGAAATCTCAGCCTGCAAAAATGGTTTTACAGTGAGCAAATTGCATACAACAAAAATTTGTTTTGTTACAGGGGACAATATTTAATTGAGATGAAGGAATATAAACTTGCAAGCTTCTGTATTCTTCAAGTATCGGAAATGGGTGAAGGTAAAGTCAGTTTAATTGTCTAGGTTTTTAGCCATAGTATCTGAGTGCTAATGTAAGGAGTAATTTAACTACTGTAATTTATTATAAGGAACTCTGACACTTCCTTATTTTGCTTGCAATTCTTTCACTTACCTTTCTTTACTTGTGGTATTTATGTTTATATTTTGACTTCTAAATAAGGCTATATTTTAATAATGTTTTAGTAAGAGTCATGGGTAGTAAACAAAAATTCACGGCCAGTGACCTGTCCATGACTTGTACTATATACCCCTGACTAAATCTTGGGGAGAGGGCAGCCCAAGAGTGCCAGGGTTGCTTGGTGTGTATGTGTGTGTGTCTCACAGGTGCTCAGGATTGGCTGGGACCCCCGCTGGTGCCGGGGACGGAGGTGGCAAGTGGTGACACACAGCGCAGGAAACCTGCAGACGCTGAGGGAGAGGGTTGGTGGGACTGGCAGGCTCCCTACCTGGCTCTGCACCTCCCCAGAAGCAGTGACATCCTCCCCCTCCCTCAGCTCCTAGATGGAGGCATGGCCAGGAAGCTCTGCATGTTGCCTCCGCCCTGAGCACCAACTCCGCAACTCCCATTAGCCAGGAACTGCAGCCAATGGGAGCTGCAGGGGCGGTGCCTGCAAGCAGAGGCAGCATGTCAAGCTCCCAGCTACACCTTTGCTTAGGAGTCGAGGGATGTTGCGGCTTCCAGGGAACACCCCTGAGGTAAGTGTCGCCCAGAGCCCTCATCCCCTCCCATACCCTAACCTCCAGTCCTGAGCCCCCTCCCACACCCAAACTTCTGCTACTGCTGGGGGAGGCAGGTGCGGTGGCCCGAGACTGCCCCAGCAGCATCCAGTACAGCTGGCCCAGGGGCTGCCTGAGCTGCTCATGGGCCCCCAGGCCAGGCGCACTGGCAGCTGCAGAAGTCCAGGGCCTCTGTGACAAATTTGCAGCCTTATAAATATTGGTAATAGAACATCGTGTGGAATTTATTGTTATACTTTGTATTTACTTAGGACCGTGTTTACTAAGATATCAAATGGCTTTACAAACATTAAGCTTCATAACACATCCATAAGTTAAATAATACAATGGCTATAGTAACCCTGGTGGGTTGTAATAGTGGTCTCAGAGTGGCAGAACAAGTGCCTCATGCCCTCATGGGGGATGATTTTGTTGCCCCATTGACCTCTCAGCAATGCCTGTGTAGTAGTTTGGGGTTGTCTTTTTCCTCTTTTCTTTCTTTCTTTGGAGAGGGGAAGTTTGCAGATGCCCATGATTTGACCTTAACTTTGCTGCTTACAGTTGAAGTTTTCTACTCCAGGCTCTGAAGTCAAAGGATTAAAACTCAATTCTTAAAAAGTTGTTTGTGTTTTGGTATAGTGGTTAAAGCAAACAACCTTGGCGTCTCATGGTTTTTTGAACAATGTAAAGTGTAAAAATGTAAAAATGAAACTACCTTATATTTAGAACATGCAGTGTGAAATAATATAATATTGTGACCATTGTTTGTTTGTTTTTCTTATTTTCAGTATCCCTTAAAACGTCTCCTGTTCAGCAAGCACTCATTTGGTCATTTTGTGAAAATCACAGTCAAGCTATAGAGTGCTTACTTGAGGTTACTGCAAGTCAGCCTGAGCCTTCCACACTTGTTCTGCTAGGAAAAATACAAATGAAAGCCAAGAAAACCAAGGTTAGAAAATTCTTTCTAAACTATTTATGGTAAAATGCCAAGCAATACAATGTCTTGGTTTCTATAGCCTTGATGCTTTACAGAGTATCTCATTTTATCAAATATTCCCCGCACTTCAATGTTTAAATTACAAAAGGGAGTAATTTCTTTTCAGCTTAATACTTCTGCACTAATGTTCCAGCAAGTGTTATGCAGTGTGGTTTAAAATCATGTAAAATTAAGTTAAAAGATATAATTAGGTAGACTGGAGTTCAGTTACATTTTATGATGTTGCTTTTTCCAAAACATAGTGAGAAAGCAGTGTGCAAATCCTGTAATATCTAATGGATCTAGCGGCAATACAAAAGTTTGGTTGCTTCATATTTGTAGAATGAATGTATAAGAATTTTAAGAGTGATTATAACTAGTCCCTCAGCTTGCTTCCCATTGTATGTTAGCAGTAGAAATATCATACTGCTGGTCCTTTGGCCCAAGCAGTTAGACAATAATTATGACCGTGCAGGGTTATGTTCATTAGGAGGAGAAATAGATGTTACAAATCAGTCATTTCTTTTGGTGAAATCCTGTTTCTTTACAAAGAATGCACAGCATGCCGTTTCCTAAAACACACTAGAAACAAACTGTACCTGGCAGTTTCCTTGTTCAGAAATCCCCAAGTCTAGCAAGTTCTGTATCCAAGAAGCTCCATCCCTCTGCTTCGTCTCAGGATCAGGCTCACAACTGCTTCTCTGGCTTTCTCCTCTGTTTCACACACATGCACATAGCTTGCAGAAACAAAACACTTACATCCTGTGTTTCCACTAGGCAAAACCCCATGAACCACATTATCATACAGCCTAGTGCCTTAGGCAGCAGCCTCCATTATTACATCTGTTTCACCACAGAAAAGGGGCTTAATGTTTTTCTTATATTGCACCTGCGAGAAAGGTGATTAGCTCATCCATTGGCTTTAGCCATGGCTGTGATAGTTTCTGGATCAACAACTCCTTGATGGCAGCCATTAGTAACTTTCAGCAGAAGAGTACTCTAGGCGTTAGGGATAGATCCTGAAAACATGCTGTCATGGTTTCAGGTCTATCCCCTTTCTGGTCTATCTGAGTGCACTGCCTCAGATGTCAAGTCTTGTGCCTTTACCTCTCCCAGAGTGGGATTCTGCAATTCTCCCACTCTTAGAATGGTCCCTGGGCTGTTTGTATCGACCATGCTTAATACAATTTGATCGACCATGCTTGTATCGACCCCTGTACCATTGATATCAGCCATGCTTGCTGATTAGGTCTGAATGAGTTGTGGAACCTTTGGGAGATGTGACTAGTAGTATACAGTGACCAAACAGCCTTCTTAAAACCAAAGTCTTGTTTATTTTAACAGTAGGAATAAAGCATTTAGAGCGAGAAGATTTTAAAACAACAAACGGTCTATATGCATGTCTGTCCTACCACTCAGATACACAGAATTTGCTTCGAGGAGAAAGTTTAGGATAGATACCATAATGCACTCACAACTGCCTTCACCAAACAAGGACACTCCACCAGAGAAGGAGATCACATCGTGGACCAGGCCACTCAGATATCCTAAGAGAACTTACTTCAATTCAGAAATAATATCTCCTCTGACTGAACACCGCAGTTATCTTCTCCCACCTCCCACTGGAACCGATACTGGATATCATCAAACAACTACAACCCATACTTGATGAGAACTCATTCCAAAATAAATATTTTTCGGAACCCCTTCTGGCCGTCAAACAACCCCCAGCCTCTCCAAGATCATCATTAGAAGGAAGCTTCCTTCAGGCCAGGACACATCAACTCAAGATGGCACCAGACACTGCTACAACAGCAGATGCAAAACCTGCAGACATTTCCCTGCTATGATGAGCAACACCTCCCACAACATGCCTATCACAGCATGTGGTATACCTCCTCCAGTGCACTAAATGCTTCAGTAGCAGCTATGTGGGTGTCGCCAGACTATCACTTAACTCTTGAGTGAACTCATAGAAGACAAAAGCACCCCATCACCTCTCTGGATAAATACTTTTCACAAAGTGATCACTCTATATCTGACCTATCAGCCCTCATCCTCAAAGGAAAGCTAAACAACATTCCTCAAAGGAAAGCTAAACAACAATTTCAAAAGATGATCAAGGGAACTTAAATTCATAATTTTGCTAGTCACTAAAAATCATGGACTCAACAGAGACACTGGGTTTATGGTTTATTAGAACAATCTATAAACTCACTAACAACTGCTCTCAGATGCATTTTCTTTCCCTCCTTTCCTTCCTATAACTGAAGGGGTGTTAACAGGCTACTTCACCTTGAATGGTGTGTTGAAATATTTAACTACTTATGCTAAACAATCTATTCAAACCTTGTATTTAGCAGTGACACTTGGAGTTAGGTTGTGACTGCACTACAGAGCTTACAATGGTCACTGTAGTGCTGTTAGTGCAGACATTCTAAGCTGTTAGGAGAGAGGTCTCCCATCAACTTAATTACACCAGCCCCCACAAGTGGCAGTAGTTATGTCGGCAGGAGAAGCTCTCCCGCCAACATAGCACTGTCCACACTGATGCTTAGGTCAGTGTAACTTACATTGATCAGGGGTGGCTTATTCACATCCCTGAGCAACATAACTTATATTGACAACTGTAGTGTGTACATAGCCTTAGTTTCTCAGACCTGAAGAAGAGCTTCAGAAGAACAGCTGTATAAGCTTGAAAGCTTATCACTCACCAATGGAAGTTGCTCCAGTAAAAGATATTACCTCACCCGCCTTGTCTTACCTAAAGGCTTACCATCCTCTGATGGTCTGGTTCCTTAGGGCTTGTCTACAGGGAGGGGAGTGGGGGGGAAATCGACTGAAGATACGCAACTTCAGCTATGTGAATACCTTAGCTGAAGTCGGCGTATCTTCAGCCGACTTACCTGCCGTCCTCTTGGCGGTGCGCTCCCCTGTTGACTCCAGCTTGTGCCTCGTGGCAACAGCAACGGGGATGCCATTGGCAATCGATTTATCGTGTCTTAACAAGACGTGATAAATTGATCACCAAAAGATCGATTGCTACCCGCTGATCTGGGGGGTAATGAAGACATACCCTTAGCCTGGTTCCTCCAAACAATTATTTCACTCTCTTGGGAAGATCATCCTTTTAAAACTGCTATAGCCCTTTTTCTTCTTCTGAGTACCTAGGCTCTGGCCTTGCCTTCCAGACCAAATCAGTCTGTATGCTCAACAGGAGATAGAGCCAGTCTTCCAAACCAGTGGCTCTGTCATTGTCCCTTAGTAACTCTCAAGTGTTTTCTGAGGAGTGGTTTAGATTGTACCATTCTTTAACTTCCTATTTGTTTCTCCTTGTAGCCCCCCATTAAATTAAACCAATATTTTCAGACAGTAAACATACCAATAACTAAGTCAACATACAGTATTCATAAATTGTGACAGAATAGCTTCACATCCATCACAAATGTATGTGAGTAGCTTTATTCAGTGAAATTACTCACTTGACTGAAATTACCTCTGTATTTTCCCTTAACCATTGTATTATAAGGGAGATGTTTCATGGGTATAAATTGAATCTTATACATAGTTTATCTCTGTTTGCACAGAAAATTCAAAAGCAAGTATTTAAAATGTGACCTGAAAAGAGAAGGACACATTGAGGTTTTTGCCTCTGCGTGATGTATAAAGAAGGCCCAAAAGGTTCGGCTTTTTAAAGTTGTTTTTTGGCTTGTTTTGCTGCTTTGCTTTACAAATTCAGATGATATGTCACTGGAAGATTCTCTGCTGACTGGAGCATTAGTCAAGTTATGACATCAAAGATTAATAGATTTCAAGGTCAGAAGGGACCATTGTGATCATCTACTCTGACCTCTGTATAACACCGGCCATAGAACTCCCTCAAAGTAATGCCTGTTGGACTCGTGTGTTTGTGTGTATATATGTGTGTGTGTGTGTGTGTGTGTGTGTGTGTGTGTGTGTGTATATGTCTGTCTGTCTATCTATCTATCGTGTGGCAAAGTGCCTCCCTGACTCACCAGGTTCCAGTTTCTTTTGTTGCTCTGGCGAGGCAAGTGCTATCCAGACACACTGCCTAGAAGCCCCAGGGCAGGCTTTTCCTTCCCCTAATCACTTCTTTTGGCTGGGTTTTCTTTCTTTGTCCGGGGAAAGCTGTCTCCCTTCATGGAGAGGCTCCCTGTCCCGCTGCCCCCCTCTCCGCTGCTTCCTAGCCAGGGTTCATTTAAAAAGGACTCTGGCAGCCTTTTAACTGGGCTCAGCTGATCTTGCTTGAGCCACTGGTAACCTTACTCAGCTGAACCCAATTAGCCTGTAGTTACCTCTCTTACAGCAGCCTGCTCTGGGTATACCACATATTTCCCCCCATCACCCCCAGCTCAACGCTATGGGGTTGGGCTACTTGGGTCGGCAAACAGTGTACCCTCGACAGGCCATCTGCATTGCCATGCATAAGTCCGGACGTATGTTGCATGCGGAAGTGGAAGGGTTGTAGCGAGAAGAACCATCTTGTTACCCTTGCATTTTTGTCTTTGTTTTGGCGCATCCCCTGTAGCGGGGCATGGTCTGTGACAAGGGTAAACCGCCTTCTGAGAAGATAGTAGCAGAGGCTTTCTACGGCCCACTTTATGGCCAGGCATTCCTTCTCCACTACTGCGTATTTCCATTCCCTGGACAAGAGCTTCCGACTGAAGAATAGGACCGGGTGTTCTTCTCTTTCTATCATCTGGGAGAGCACGCCCCCAGCCCCACCTCGGAGGCATCAGTCTGGAGGATAAACTCCTCCTCCCAGTTTGGGGCTATTAGCACGGGGTCGGTGCAGAGGGCCGTCTGCAGATCCACGAAAAGATCTTCGGCTGCGCTGGACCATTTCACTATGTCAAGGCCACAGGCTCTCATCAGGTCAGTTAACGGGCATGCCCTGGTGGCAAAGTGGGGGATGAACCGTCGATAATATCCGACCAGTCCCAGGAACGCTCTGACCTGTTTCTTCCGGACTGGTCGGGGCCACTTCTGGATCGCCTCTAACTTGTTGAGCTGGGGCTTTACCACGCCTCTCCCCACTTTATACCTGAGGTATTTGGCTTCTGCTAGCTGGACCGAGCACTTGGAGGGATTTGCAGTTAGTCCTCCTCAGGGTGTCTAGCACTGCCTCCACCTTCCCCAAGTGTGTCTCCCAGTCAGGGCTATATATAATCACGTCATCCAGATAGGTGGCCGCATACTTGCCATGTGGTCGCAACAGTTTGTCCATGAGCCGTTGGAACGTGGCGGGAGCCCCATGTAACCCAAAGGGGAGGACAGTGTATTGATACAGCCCCTCTGGGGTTGTGAAGGCTGTCTTCTCCTTGTCTGCCTTGGCCAGGGGGATCTGCCAATAACCCTTGGTCAGGTCAAGGGTGGACAAGAATCGCGCCTTTCCTAAACGGTCAATTAGTTCATCTATTCGGGGTAACGGGTACGCATCAAACCGGGAAACTTCATTCGGTTTCCGGAAGTCATTGCAGAACCTCGTACTGCCATCTAGCTTAGGTACTAAGACCACGGGACTTGACCACTGGCTATGAGACTCTTCGATGACTCCTAGTCTTAACATTTTCCTGACTTCTGTCCCAATCTCTTCCCTTTTCGCCTTCAGGATCCAGTATGGCTTGACGTGTACCTTTATTCCAGGCTTGTTGTGGATGTGGTGGTGCACAGCAGTTCGGCCTGACCTCTCTGAGAACACGTCCCGGTTGTGTCTGATCATACTGATCACTTCCGCTTGTTGGTCTGGGGTCAGTTCTGAGGATATTCCTACCTGGTCAGGCTGGTTGCCTTCCGAGGGTGGCGCCCTTAGCGTGACCACCTGAGCTGGTCTCTCCTGCCATGGTTTCAGTAGGTTCATATGGTAGATCTGTTCCGGCTTCCGGCAGCCAGGCTATCGGACTTTATAGTCGACTTCCCCCATGGCTTCTATTACTTCATATGGCCCTTGCCACCTGGCCAGTAGCTTGCTTTCTGCCGTGGGTATAAGCACCATCACCCGGTCTCCCACCCGGAACTTTCTGTTCGTCGCTTGGCGATCGTAATACAGCTGCTGGGCCTCCTGTGCCTTCTCCATGTGTTCTCGCACAATGGGGGTGACTTGGCCTATCCTCTCTTTCATCTACAACACATGCTCGATGACATTTCTCTCTAGGTTTAGCTGCTCTTCCCAACCCTTTTTAGCAATGTCGAGTATGCCCCGAGGGTGGCGGCCATACAATAACTCGAATGGGGAAAATCCCGTTGAGCTCTGTGGTACCTCCCTCACTGCAAATAGTGGGTAGGGGAGCAGGGCATCCCAATCCTTCCCATCCCGGCTCACGACCTTCCTTATCATACTCTTTAATGTTCGATTAAATCGTTCGACTAGGCTGTCGGTCTGCGGATGATAGACTGACATCCTCAGGGTCCATACGTGGAGCATGGCGCATAAGTCCTTCATCAATTTAGACACAAAGGGTGTCCCTTGGTCTGTCAGGAGCTCCTTGGGTATCCCTACCCGGGAAAAAATCTGCACTAATTCCCTGGCTATGGTCTTGGACATCGTGTTCCATAGGGGCACAGCCTCAGGGTATCAGGTGGCACAGTCCAGCACAACCAGTATGTGCTGGTGGCCCCGGGCGGACTTCTTCAGAGGCCGTATTAGGTCCATGGTATCCTCTCAAAGGGAACTTCGATAATCGGTAGGGTCACCAAAGGGGCCCGCAAGTGGGGTCGGTGGCCATGTAATTGGCATTTTGGGCAGGAGGCACAATATCTTCGGATGGCCACATACACTCCGGGCCAAAAGAACCTCTGCAGAATTCGATCGAGGGTCTTATCCACCCCTAGGTGCCCTCCGAACAGATGGCTGTGGGCTAGATCCATCACGCCCCTCTGGTGCTTCCGTGGTATAAGAGCTGTTCCACGATTTGTTCCTGGATCTGGACTATTCGGTATAAAAGGTTGTTCTTTATTATGTAATACGGACCTTGGCCCCTGGCTCTCCCGTCCACAGGGACCCCATTTACTTCAACTACCTCCCTCCGGATATTGTTATACAATGGATCATTGGCTTGATCTTGCCCAAAATTCTCCACTGGAGGGCCCATTTGTCCAAACTGTGGGTTATCTGCCTCTGTCTCCCTCTCGGGGGAAGTCTGCGGGGAACTAGGTCCAGCTACGGGGCCTCCGGCAGCCTGCCCCACCCCTTTTCCGGGTGGGTCTACTCCTTCCCCCACAAGCGAAGGCTTCTGGTACTGGGCCAAGATTCTCGTCCCCAACTTCTTAGCCGCCCTCCTTTCTCTCCGAGACTTCCTGGGCTCCCCAGGCGGGGAGAATAACTCCTGGTCAAACTCCTGGAAGACCGGGGGGCCGCTACCTATCGGGGTCATCTCCTGGGTCCCAGCACCCTCTCCTTCCGCCTCCCTTCCAGGGAGTAGGCTATCAAACCCTGGGAAGTCTCGTCCAATGAGGACGGGGTAGGGGAGTTTCAGGACTACTCCCACCATCACTTTAGTGGGGTTTCCCAGGATGTCTATTTTTACGGGGCTAGTTAGATAGTAATTAACAACCCCGTGCACACAAGATACTCCTGAGCGCTTGGCCCGGGACAGTTGGTCTCGCCCAACCAGCTTTCCCGAGACCAGCGTGACTGCACTTCCCGAGTCCACTAGTGCGGTGGTCTCAATACCGTTCATCTTAACGGGCCTGGTGTATTTATGGGGGGCCATCGCAGCCCCTACTTGACTTATTAGGTTGCATGGTCCTCCCATCACTCCCAGGTCGCATTGCATGGGTTCCTCTAGGTTCGGACACTGGGCAGCTATATGCCCTATTTCCCCACATGCATAACATTGATATCCTGCTCGGGGCAGCCCCCTATTCTTCAGGCTGTTAGGCCTTACTCCCCCCGAGTCTTGTTTCCCCAGTCCCCAAGTCTCTCTAGGATCTCAGGCTGTTCTTCTGCCTCCTTTTTCCCCTCCATATACCGGCCTGGGGTCATGGCAACCCTGGCCTTTGGTGCAGAGACTTGTCCCCTGTTCGGGCACCTTCCTTCCTCGGCAGTCCAAGACAGTTTCTGGGTGGCTAGGTGCCTCTCTGCACGGGCTACTAGATCGTCATAGGAGGAGGGATCATTCTTGCTGACCCACCTCCTTATGTCCGGTGGGAACCCCCGCATCTACCTGTCCAGGACTAGGATTTCGATCACTTTCTCTGGGCCGTGGGTCTCAGGGCACAGCCACTTCTGGGCGAGGTGGATCAAGTCAAACAGCTGGGTCCTTGGTGCCTTGCCATACTTGTATTTCCATTCGTGGAACCATTGCGCCCTTAGGGCTGGTGTCACACCCGCCCTCGCCAGGATCTCAGCCTTCAGCTGGGGGTAATCCATGGCTGCTTCAGTGGCCATGTCAAAATAGGCCTTCTGGGCCTCCCCACACAGAAAAGGGGCCAGGATACTTGCCCACTGTTCTCGGGGCCAGGCCTCTCGCAGTGCCGTCCTCTCGAACACGAGAAGGTAGGCCTTGGTGTCATCATCCGGCGTCATCTTCTGCAGTTGCTCGCCCGCAGCAGCCAGTTTTCAGGGGCACCATGGGTCACCATGCTCAGGGCTTTTATCTGTTTCACTACCTCCTGCAGGGTGGCTCGGTCCTGGGCTGTTTGGTTCATCAACAATTGGTTAGTCTCTTGCTTGACTCGTACTGCTTCCTGTTGGGCTGCAGTGGCCTGCACCAATGCTTTCACCACCTCCTCCATTTTTTTTTTTAGGGTGATTTACTCTGTCCTAGGATGGTTTGCCACGAAGTCTTACACCATCCCACCTCTGACACCACGTGTGGCAAAGTGCCTCCCTGACTCACCAGGTTCCAATCCCTTTTATTGCTCTGGCGAGGCAAGTGCTGTCCAGACAAACTGCCTAGAAGCCCCAGGGTAGGCTTTTCCTTCCCTAATCACTTCTTTTGGCTGGGCTTTCTTTCTTTGTCCGGGGAAAGCTGTCTCCATTCATGGAGAGGCTCCCTGTCCTGCTGCCCCCAAGTTACCGGCAGCCTCACTCTCTCTATCTCTCCCCCCGCCTTCCTAGCCAGGGTTCATTAAAAAAGGACTCTGACAGCCTTTTAACTGGGCACAGCTGATCTTGCTTGAGCCACTGGTAACCTTACTCAGCTGAACCCAATTAGCCTGTAGTTACCTCTCTTACTACCAGCCCCTCTGGCAGCAGCCTGCTCTGGGTTTACCACAATATAAAAAACAAAATCCAATCTTGATTTTAAAAATTGCCAGTGATGGAGAATCCACCTTGACCTTCAGTAAATTGTTCCAATGGTTTATTATCCTCACTGTTAAAATATTACTTCTTATTTCTGGTGTGAATTTGGCTAGCATCAACTTCCAGCCACTGGGTCTTGTTATACCTTTGTCTGCTACATCAAAGAACTCATTATCAAATATTTCTTCCCCGTGTAGGTCCTAATAGACCGTGATTGAGTCAGCCCTTTGCTTTCTCTGTATTAAACTAAATATATGGAGTATATCACTTTAAAGCATGTTTTATAATCCTTTAATCATTCTTGTGGCTCTTCTCTGAACCCTGTCAACATCCTTCTTGAATTGTACACACCAGAACTGAATTGTAGACACCAGACACAGTATTCCAGCAGCAGTTATACCAATGCCAAATACAAAGATAAAATAACCTTTTTACTCCTACTTGAGAATGCTGTTTATGCATCCAAGAACTCATTAGGCCTTTTGGCTACAGGAGTTACACTGGAAATTCATGTTCATTTGATCATGCACTATGATTTCCAACTCTTTTTCAGAGTTGCTGCTTCCCAAGATAGAGACCTCCAAAAGAGTCAAGAGGCTGAAAGTTGCTAAGCAACTGCAACTGGAAGAGATTATTAGGTTACTTAAAGTTCTACTTTTTGTTAACATTTATTTAAACCAATGACTAATGAACATTTTGGAAAAAAGGTGTACTTAGTCATCCTCACACCTTCAATTAGAGCAATTCAGAACTTCCAGCAAAACCAAGGAAGACCAGACTTCACATTTCTTAAATGTATAAGGCTAAAAAATCAGAAGTACCTTCCAGACCTTTGTTATATATAATAAAGAAGCAAAAAGGCAAAGGCACAATTTAAAAAATTCTGTGTATGTTGCCTTTAAAACTCAGACTTTTTTTTAATAACGGTATTTTACAAATATTAGAATAATATCCTTTGTTATTACAGGATGCTGTGGAAAGTTTTCAACAAGCATTAAAGATACTGAATTCTTCAGGAAAAATCCTGCCTAATACATTTGAGGCTGCAGAAATTTATTATTTCATGGGCCTGTGCTATATGGAACAAGTCAGTTTATTACAGGTATATATTTATTAATTAGAACATATTAGTGTTGTGGCTTTAAGAGCTGGAAACAAGATTTAAAACATTTACATTTTTAGTCAAGATTATTTTCCACTTCTTTTTACATATTTTTATACTTTAGTTTTTATCAGACCTTCTTGCAAATGTGTAAACAATTTTTTTCCTTAACAGTATTACCATATTTAATTAGTTATGCATACTTTTTGCTGTGTTTCTAATGGAGGTGAAATGGACATGAATATCTTATTTATACATTAGTGTCCTCTCTATTGTTCTAAGCAATGTATACCATGCTGGGGATAGCATTTTAGTTAACTTATTGCTGTACTTTTACAGAGGTTAAAAAAAATCCCCCAGCCAACCAATCCAATACTAGTTCAGTTTGGAGCATTTATTTTGCCCATGATATACTTCTTTTTTTTAACTAGGTATTTTTTGTTATTTAATATAATACATTTTTCTAGATGCATTTTAATATTAAAGGACTTTTTTGTTCTTTCTGTGTTTTTAAGTACAGTTACAGGCTTGTTCATTAACAGTCTCATACAAAGTCCATTGCAATCAATCGAACTCCTTCAGTGGGTTTTGTATCAGGTCTTATATGAGTAGGATCCATTTTGTATATTAATAATGCCAATTTCAAAAAGCTTATAAACCCTAGCCTTCCCCTCATTTTGAAGCATTACAAAATTGACATTAGAAAATCTTTTTAAGAGTGCCTTTTTGCTTATTGCTGCATCCCTTTTCACCTTTCTTTCCTATATTCTATTTTTAGAGCATAGTCCTGCAAACATTTATGCACATGTATAATGTCTTTGACCTCAGCAGTATTAGTTGTTATCATGTGTTTGTATTTCAGTAGCACCTAGCTGTCCGCAGAAAGATCAGGGTACGTTACTAGGCACTGTTCCAAAACACAGTAAGAGATAGTGACTACACTGAAAAGCTTACAGTCTTATGTAAACATGAGAGACCTAAGCATGGGTGAAAGGGAATATTATTATGATGCTCATTTTACATATGGGGAACTAAAGAATTGAAAAATTAAAGTCTTGATTTAGGAAAACACTTATGCGCTTGTTAAGTTCATTCCTATTCAGCAAAACACTTCATCATATGCATAAGTCCCATTGACATCAATGGGATCTAAGCAAGTGCTTAAGTGTTTTGCTGAGCAGAGATGGGCCTATGCAGTATTTACAGTAAAGTTCATGCCTATGTGCTTTGCTGCATCTGGGCCTAAATTTACTTGCCAAAGTCACATAGAAAGACTATGGAAGAGTCAGGAATCGTATGCAGAGCTCCTGAGTCCCAGTTTGGTGCACTATCCACTAGGTCAGGTGCGGGCAAACTTTCTGGCCTGAGGGCCGCATGGGGCTTCAAAATTGTGCAGCAGGCCGGGTAGGGAAGGCCCCACCCCCTATCCGACCCCCATCCACTTCCTGCCCCCTGACTACTCCCCTCAGAACCCCTACCTGTCCAAACCCTGCTTCCTTGTCCCCTGATCACCCCCCCCAGAGACCCACCCCACTCTAATTGCCCCCCAGAACCTCACCCCCATCTAGCCCCCCTGCTATGTGTTCCCTGACTGTCCCCGCCCTAGACACCCCACACCCTAACCACCACCCCCAGCACCCACCACCTAAGACCCTCCCCCCCCAACCAAACTGGCTTACCTGCTCAGCTGGGCGTGGGGCCCCATGGCTCGCAATGTTCCACCCGGCACCCCGGACTGGTGCCGGGAGCGCGGGGCCTCACGGCTTGCAGCGGTCGGCCCGGCATCCCGGCTCGGAGTCCCATGGCAAGACGCGCTTGGCCCGGTTCCTGGCTCGGAGCGCGGGGCCGCGGGGCTTTCCACGCTGGGCCCAGCCCCCGATCCGGGAGAGTGGCACCGCGCAGCTTGCTGCGCTTGGCCTGGGGCTGAGAGGGCGGGACCAGTGGCCCCGCCCCCCGGCCCAAGGTCGCGGGCCAGATGAAAATGGCTGGCGGGCCACGTGTGGCCAGCAGGCCATAGTTTGCCCACATCTGCACTAGGTCAACCTTCCTCTCATATGAGTAAAGTTAAACAAATGTTTAAGTATTTACAGGACCGGATCTTAGACTGTGATGTCCTTAGGTAGGAACCCTATTTTTGAACAGTGCCTAGCATAGTTTCAACAATAACAATATAAACATTAATCATTTCTTCAGTCATAGAAGAGCAGTAAATAATATCTACAGGATATTCAAAGTGCCACTATTATATATGACTAAAATTTGAAATGTCACCTGGTATAGGGACTTCCCTCATACTAACTGTTCTGTTTTGGATAGAGAAGGGAGTAATATTTGAGCTGAATGGTCCTTGTCTTCTGTTTTGTGGTTTACCTCCAAAATGGATCTGTTAGCTCAGGTTATCTCTAAATCTTCAGATCATAGCCACTTTAAATTCCCTGGCTGACTTGATGTTTAGTTGTGAGGACAAGAGCTTGTCTCTGTATTAAAATGTTGAGAGACTTGCCAAACATAGTATCATAACATTATTTTTATAACCCTATTAGCTTCTTTTTCCAAGATGGTTATGAATGATAGTTAAGAGTGGCTGAAATAGATGTGACCTACCCTGACTACCAGAAATGGGTTACTTCCCCTTTGGAATATGTAGTTGCTACCACATTAGCAGATCCCAGAAAAATCTGTGTTTTTGTATTCTAGTATGAAGAAAAAAAATTTTAGGTGTTCTCCACTGTAGCAAATAATTTTAGTATGCTAATTATTTATGGTCACAGGACCAAATTCTGTCCTTGGTTATACCAGTGTAGTCCAACTGAAGAAAATGGAGTAAGATAAGTATTAAATGAGGGCAGAATTTCACTTATTGTGTTCCTCTCATATGTTGTATTCATTTTTTTTTAAAAAAAAAGTAGGAGTAAAATTAGTGAAAACACAAGAAAAAAATATTACTGGCTTTTAAAAGTTGATATTCTGCCTGTGATTCCAGTTGTGCAAGTGGATTACATTAATTCAAACCATTATGTCATCTTTTAGGCCTATGAAGCTTTTAGTCTTGCTGTCAAGGTATACTCAGATTATTCTGATGCTTTTTATCAGCGAGGGGTGTGCAGAATGCAACTCAAACAAGCTAAGTATGTCCAAGATTTCAATCGAGCACTTGCCATTAATCCAAAACATTTTCAGGTAATACTGAATTTACAATTCTCATGGTTTTCTTTTGCATAGGTTTTGAGAGCAGTTTTGCAGAATTCTGAAGTCAGGGCCAGTTACGCAGGCAGAACTGCAGGGTTATAATGCATGAATGAGATGATGGTTTATGGAGGAATGGTTTAGATTATTAGAAACTTGGAAAGGGGAGCCAGTGCAGAAAGGATGGGCTCCATCTAAATGAAAATGGAACCGTATTGCTGGCCCATAAAATTAAAAAGGTATTAGAGCGTTTTTTATACAAAGGACTGGGGGAGGGCCAGCAGGTCTGGAGGATCACGTGGTTCCAACAGAGACCTCCCTTAGGGGAGGATCTATTAATGGAGATTCTCTTTATCCTGGTAAGGAGGAGAGGATGGAAGATGATAAAATATGGGTAGGATCTTATGGAAAAACAGTAAAATGAAAAAGAGTCCAATTATATCACATAATGGCAAACAGCTAAAAAGTGACAATTTTGTAAAGTGCTTATATACAAATGCTAGAAATCTAAATACTAAGATGGGTGAACTTGAGTGCCTCATATTAATTGAAGATATTGATATAACAGGCATCACAGAAACTTGGTGGAATGAGGATAATCAACGGGACACAGCAATATCAGGGTGCAAAATGTATTGGAATGACAGAATAGTTGTACTGCTGAGGGAGTGGCACTATATGTGAAAAAATGTAGAGTAAAATGAAGTAAAAATCTTAAATGAACCAAACTGTACCATAGAATCTATATGGATAGTGATTCCATGCTTGAATAATAAGAATATAGCAGTAGGAATGTACTGCTGACCACCTTACCAGAATGGTGATAGTGCTTGTGAAATGCTCAGAGAGATTAGAGAAGCTATAAAAATAAACTCAATAATAATGGATGATTTCATTTATCCTCATATTGACTGGGTAGATGTCACCGCAGGGTGGGATACAGAGATAAAGTTCCTTGACACCTTAAATGACTGCTTCTTGGAGCAGCTAGTCCTGGAACCCACAAGAGGAGAGGCAATTCTTGATTTCGGTGGCACCTTAAAGACTAACAAATTTATTTGGGCATAAGCTTTTGTGGGTAAAACCCCCACTTCACGGAGTGAAAATTACAGATGCAGGCATTATTATACATGAAGAGAAGGGAGTTATCTTACAAGTAGAGAACCAGTATTGACAGGGCCAATTCAGTCAGGGTGGATGTGGTCCACTCCCAATAATTGAGGAGGAGGTGTCAATACCGAGGGAGGGAAAGTTGTTTTTGTAGTGAACCAGCCACTCCAAGTTCCTATTCAAACCCAAATTAATGGTGTTAAATTTGCAGCAGATCCAACCACATGAGCCACACCATCAGAGATTCATTCACCTGCACATCTGCAAATGTGATATATGCCATCATGTGCCAGTAGTGCCCCTCTGCCATGTACATTGGCCTAACCGGACAGTCTCTACATTAGAGAATGAATGGACATTGAATAGGGAATGGGAGTGTTCTGAAGTGTCCCTAGCCTCTGTTTGCCAGAACCTGGGAATGGGTGACAGGGAACGGATCACTTAATGATTACCTGTTCTGTTCATTCCCTCTGAAGCATCTGACATTGTCCACTGTTGGAAGACAGACTACAGGGATAGATGGACCATTGGTCTCAGCTAGTATGGCCATTCTCGTATTCTTATAAAGTTCTTCATATACTGGTATATGTGAAATACACAGTATTGATCTTTTATGTATTTTCCTGACAGTTACATCCTCCATGTGTCAATCACTTATTTATTTTTCTGCTTTGCTTCTAATGGAGAAATAAGATTTGAGGATTTTGTTTACTTCTCTGTTTATACACCAGGAACATAATTTCCATAAGAATACACAGTGCTCTCGGTATGATTTAAGAGAGGGAGTTCACACATTTTTTGTTGTGGTGCACAAAATAGTTATTGTTTTGTTGCAATAGGGTGATGGATATTAAAAAATCTGAAGCACATTTTCCATCAGGTTATAAGTGTAGTGCTCTCAATGGAGGTGCAAGAACATGAGTACCAACCTCAGGGAAAACTGTTAAAGAACCAGGACACAAACCCCAAATTGGTCATTAATTCTAAACTTAGATTTCACCAACCAACTGCACCAAGTGCAAACTCCTCAGACATATTAACAGTTTAAAACTAAGTCACAGTCAGTCTCCTTGGATCCTCTGGTCTCTCTTGTTACTCAGCTGAGCATCTCCTCTGTCATATATGGTCCTTGAGACCAAGAATCACAGCAATATTGAGGTTACACCTAGTCCCAAAACTTATAGCCTATCCTATAATAAACTAGATGTAGATTTATTAAATCGGAAAAGGTAACTAGAGTGTTATTTACAAGATTAAAGCAAGTGAATATAGACACACATTAATTAGAATCTTAGGTTTTAAAAGGTAATAGAGGCTCTTCTAATCAGCAAGCTCTTTTTGTCCTTTAGGGTTTATCCATGCTAATCAGCTGGTGATCTCTTGCTTATGCCTAGAAAATTCATTGTCCCTCAGAGTCCCAGCAACATAGAGATCCCTAGTTCCTTTTGCTTGTAGTTTTGATCCCTGTCCTGCCATATGCTTTCAGCTGCAAAACTCAGCTGGTGGGAGGAATTATCTTGCATGACTCATCTTCATGGGGAGAACAGAACAACAATAAGTCGTTAGTCCTTTTGTTGACGATTCCTCAGTCCAGATATAGGGACTGTTGTAAGAGCCAGTTGTAAGAGCCAACTGTAGCCTGGTATCGATAGGGCTCCCCTTTTGGGAGGAGCATAATTTCTGTACAAGAGCAGTTCTTCGAACTAATGTCCCTCTCCTGTATGGTGATTCATACAGTCACAGAGGCTCCTACTACACCAACTCAAAGCGTGCATTACAATATGGAATACAGATATTACAAGGAAGATCAATGCATGCAGCAACTCATAGGCATTTGACAGAGTTCAAACACTAAGCACTTTCTTATAATGCTAATATTTATCATATTAGTATTAACGCACAAGTGAGCCAGAGAGATTCCAGCGATGTATCTGTCAATGTTCATTTGAGGACCTTGGCATGATCTAGTGCCTGGTCTGCCAGAGTCACAATAATAATTTCTAAATGGTCATTTTTGTTCTTAAACAGCTTAGTAGTTTCCCTTTAAGGGATGACTTAGGCTTCATTAGTATTGATTTGTTAAAGTCTGGTTTATTTGTATCCTTCCTTTTGTTTTTATTTTTTCTTTTTGAATTCCAAAGATCGTTTTCCTGCATTTGATTTTTGTTATGTCTAATGGAATATAAGTAATTTCTTGTTTCAGTATTCATGTTGTTTTCCATTATTATAACCAAGGTACCCAGTGTTCATTTAATTTGCTTGGTTTTATGACCATTATACTTAGAAGTTTTAAATTCTTTATGAAAAAAGTCATTTCTTACCTTTACTCAGTGGTTGTCCAAGGTATTATCAAAGGGTTTTTTTAGTACTTGTACTGCAACATGTTTCTGTCTTCATCTATAAAGGCATATTTAAGTCGTGCCTCTTACTATGGTAGCAAGGGAAGATACTCCAAGGCAATTCTGAATTGTAACGAGGCTATCAAAATTCATCCTGACAGTGTGAGAGCCTATCTCTACAGAGGAACTTTGAAATATCACAATAAGGTAGAGACATATTTTATCTTTTGGATGAAGTACATGGAATATTTTTGTTATTCACCTGTAGAAAGACCTAAAAGCCTGGGGACCAATGCTACCCAGGCTTGTAGGGAATTCCACCCATATAACATACTTCCAGTTTCCCCAGTGCCTTGGAAGCCAGTTTGTGAGGGTTGGGAGCGGCTTTGTGATTCTGGAAATGGTGCATTGGGGTGGGTTGGCTAAGCTAGCTAGATTTATCTCGATTTTATCTCTCCAGGACCCATGGAGGAAGCCCCCATAAGTGAATTTGGTCACAGGAGCAACTGCAGCTCCATAATCAACTACCATTCATATTAGGAGATGATACAAAGTGATCATGAAATGGTCAAAGAGAGGGTAAAGAATAATATAGCTAGATAACATTAATGATTGACTAAGTAATACAACCATGACAATGACAAAAACATAAAGTAGTAAGGCTCAGTTATACAGTCCTGGTCCAGTCAAAATCCCATAGAAATCCTATCTAAGAGAAGACTGCAATAATTGGCCCATATTGACAAACTGATATGAGAGAATGCCTTCCAGTACTGATAAAGAGACAAGAAATGTAAAACTGTATGGTCAGATTTTACACTATTGTGTTCTTTAGGACAGAATATATGATACTGTGAACTGTAGTGTTTTTATATGCAATGTTTTTTATTTGCAGACTTTCAAAAATGCCATTGAAGACTTAACCAAAACTATTGACTTGGACAAAATCTGCATTTTGGCATATTACAACAGAGCAATCTGTTATCAGCAAATAAAGGATTTTAGAAAGGTATTATATCCTTTTATTCAAGAGCACTTGATTATGCAATTATTCAGAAATGTTATTCAGAAACTGTTTCTGAACATTAGTAGCAAGCTTTCCTTTTTGCATCAACAGTCCTTTACAACTGCATTGTCAGTTGAAGATCTAAGTACCTATTTTGTGGGTATAATCAGGTACTTGGATGTATACATGATAATAAATTTACTCAGTGAAGACCAGGTAGAAAATCTGGCCTTATATCACTAACATTTGCAGTGTTTATTTCAGGATGTAGTGTTGTTCAGACTTATGCATTTCTGCTGTGATATGTGTATCTCACCCACCCGCCCAAATCTTGCAGAGGAGTTCAGAAAGGGGAAAGAAAGAAGGGGCACATAGAAGCGGAACAGGGCAAGATTAAGGCAGTAATGAGTAGTGTAAAAATTTGAGCCTATCTCTGTCTTGTGTGGTTGATCTGGTCCTGGTCCCCTGTGGCCCTGTCCGTATCCACTGCTCAGAGGAGCAGGATTGGGACAGAAGCCCCACAAAGCCCACTTCATTTGGGAAAAAGACAGAGGGCATCTCAACAGAAGTGGGGTTGGGACTTCATCACCATAGAGATGGGACTTGTGTGTTTACGACCCCACAGAGGATTTTGCTTGATTACTTCCTCCCTGGAGATCTTTTTGCTCCAGAGGGAGCTGTGTTACCCCTGTATAGCTTCCAAAGGTGCCAAAACCTTACTACCCGAGCTCCCTGCAGTACTTATTTTGCTTCTTAAGTTTTCTCCAATACCTGTTCCAGCCTATAGGTCTTCCTTCTAGCCTTCTTCCCCCCAGTTCTCTTTGCTACCCAGAGATACCTCAGTCCCCATCCTTCACCTCCAAGGGACTAGTTGAATCACCATTCCAGTCCTTGAAGCCCATTCCAAAAGGCATCAGGAAGTTGCAGGAATAGTGGTGAGAGTGGAGCTGACCCACCAACTCATGTAGTCTCACAGGAGTTAAGGATGGAAAAGACCTTTTAGATGAATCCAATATTTGCTTAGTCTAGTTTTAAATATCCCTAGCAGTAGGACTTCTGAGAGACTACTGTACAGCCTAATACTATCAGGAAGCCTTTCATGATATGAAGGCCTAAACTGTCCTCATTATCCCACACTAGTTATCACTTGACTTAAGACGTCTACTTTATTTTCCGATTTAGGGTTGGTGAGTTACTATCCAACTTTGATAAGTTTGTGAATTGATACCTGCATTTCCTTTCCACTTATTCATGCCATTGTGCTCTCTACTGAGATTTAGTTAATAAAACTAGGCTAATAAGACTTTCCAGTAGTCTTAAATCAGGTTTTGAGATATTTAATTTTCAGAAGTTTCTTAACTTTTATATATTAAAAATGCTTGGTGCATCTAAAATGAAGTTAAAATTAAAATAAAGTTTTAAACACAAATATGGGAAAGAACAAATTAGATACAGAAAGAATAGCAGTTTTATCTCTAAACACAAAACTTTTGTAGCCTCAATGCAGACTTAGTCTCTTTGCTATTGTGTTCTGCAGACAGGGGTATATATAAGTACAGAGTGGAATAGGCAACACTGTGAGAAGAAAATAACTGCTGTATTGTGTTCCTCTCTATCATTTAGGCCCTAGTCCTGCAAACATTTAAGCATGTGCTTAATTTTTAGCGTCTGAGTACTCACACTGAAATAAGTAGGACTACTCAGGTACTTAAAATAAGACAAAAATGTTTGCAGGATTGGAGCTTTACATTGTAAATTTAAGTATCATTGTATGCTTCTCAGTAAAATTAAATATTTTACATTTTTTTAGGCTTTAAAAGACTATGGAATTCTTTTTCTTCTTGAATCAAGTAAGGAAATTGTCCTGAGAGTGTTAATTAACCGTGCACTACTCTATGTGGAATTGGAAGACTACTCTAATGCATTAGAGGTATAAGATTCTCTTTGTGCATACAGAATTTAACGTTTCTTGTTTATTTTATGACACACATAGCAGACATGAAGAATAACATGCAAATTTAGCAATACTTCTAAGGGCAAGTCTACACTACAAAGTTAGGTCGGCTTAACTACATTGCTCAGGGCTGTGAAAAATTTCAGGAGGTCATCTAGTCCAGCCACCTGCTCAAAGCAGGACCTAATCTCCAAATAAATTATTCCAGCCAGGGCTTTGTCAAGCCTGACTGTAAAAACTTCTAAGGAAGGAGATTCCACCACTTTCTTGGTAACCCATTCCAGTGCTTCACTACCCTCCAAGTGAAAAAGTTTTTTCCTAATGTCCAACCTAAACCTCCCCCACTGCAACTTAAGACCATTACTCCTTGTTCTTTCATCTGGTACCACTGAGAACAGTCTAGATCCATCCTCTTTGGAATCCCCTTTCAGGTAGTAGAAAGCAGCTATCAAATCCCCCCTCATTCTTCTCTTCTGGAGACTAAATTATCCCAGTTCCCTCAGCCTCTCCTCATAAGTCATGTGCTCCAGCCCCCTAATTATGTTTGTTGCCCTCCATTGGACTCTTTCCAATTTTTCCACATCCTTCTTGTAGAGTGGGACCCAAAACTGGATACAGTACTCCAGATGAGGCCTCACCAATGTCGAATAGAGGGGAATGATCAAGTCCCTTGATCTGCTGGCAATGGCCCTACTTATACAACCTAAAATGTCGTTAGCCTTCTTGGCAACAAGGGCACACTGTTGACTTATATCCAACTTCTCGTCCACCATAATCTCTAGGTCCTTTTCGGCAGAACTGCTGCCTAGCCATTCGGTGCCTAGTCTGTAGCAGTGCATTGGATTCCTCATTCCTAAGTACAGGACTATGCACGTGTCCTTGTTGAACCTCATTAGATTTCTTTTGGGCCAATCCTCTAATTTGTCTAGGTTCCTCTGTATCCTATCCTTACCTTCCAGAATATCTACCACTTCTCCCAGTTTAGTGTCATCTACAAACTTGCTGAGGGTGCAATCCATGCCATTTTCCAGATCATTAATGAATATATTGAACAAAACTGGTCCTGGGACTGACCCTTCGGGCACTCTGCTTGATACCGTCTGCCAATTAGACGTGGAGCCATTGATCACTACCCGTTGAGCATGACGATCTAGCCAGCTTTCTGTCCACTGTAAAGTCCATTCATCCAGCCCATACTACTTGCTGGATAAACTGGTAACTAACTTAATCTACTTCTCTGGTGGAATGTTCTTGTTTGGTGAAGACAGTTTTAAATGTATTCAGGTGTGTATCCCAGACTCTCTTCTTGGAACACAATCTGTGGTATGTGAGTGTCTAGCTGTAGCTAAAAGATCTTTTGTGTGTGTGGAATGGTTACTGGGTCTGTAAAGATAAGTGTGATGATCCAGTAGTGTAGTTAAGCATGTATGCAAAATTAACAATGTGAGCAATACCACTGATTTCGTTAGAACTATTTATGTTCTTACACGTTCTTATTTATGTTCTTAAACACATTTAAGTGCTTTGGTAGGTTGGGCCACAATGCACAGCTCTGTTTAGAGTGGACCTTTATTTTCAAATATTGTAGTTACACAAGTAAAATAAAGTTGTCACTACAAAAGAAAGGTTTGTAGTAACATAGTAGGACATTTCTGTACATATGTGTACATCTCCTTACCATGTCAGGCCAATGAGATAATCTCTTGAACACTAAATTGCTATAGATTGTGAGTTGATTTCTTTTTCATTTGAAGAGCTAGAAAATACCCTCTATACTATTTTTCCATTGACTGCCTCAGTACAAGTGCTGTTGCAAAGCCAAACTGTTCCTGTCACTATATGTTGACGGGAGGTGCTCTAGATTGTATAAAGCCTACTTTCCTTTGCAAGGACTTAAACTTCTTCCTTATTATAAAGTTAAAAAGTGTTTTCCCCATATCAGAAACATCCAAACAATGTTTCCCTTTTAAATCTCATATATCAAAACCATACAGAGAAATTTTAGTTGAAAGAAGAGTTAGAAATCCTGAAACTAGTGATTTATAATGGTAATATTCATACATCTTTACCTGGAAGATTATGATCAGGATATTCTAACCCAGTGGTTCTTAACTCTGGTCCACCACTTGTTCAGGCAAAGCTCCTGATATACTGGGCCGGTTTGTTTACCTGCCATCTCTGCAGGTTCGGCTGATCATGGCTCCCACGGCCTGCGGTTTGCTGCTCCGGGCCAATGGGGGTTGCGGGAAGCGGTGCGGGCCGATCGTTGTGCTGTCTGCCGCTTCCCTGAAGCGGCGAACCGCAGCGCCGTGATCGGCCAAACCTGTGGAGGCGGCAGCTAAACAAACCAGCCCGATGCAGCAGGGGCTTTCCCTGAACAATCAGTGAACCGGAATTGAGAACCACTTCTCTAACCAAAGAATCACTCAGTCCAATCCTGTCTTTTATTTTTAAACTACTCCAGTTTACTTATTTATAAAGACAGCAGCAGCAGGGAATGAAAAAAGGTTGTTTTTATTACTGAATTTTTAATAAGATTGTGTATCAGAAAATAATATACCCTTAAATATGTATATTTAATTGCAATTATATAGGTGTTTCTATAAAAATTACTGGAAGTAATATTGCATCTATCTCTGTAAGGCATACCCAGATGTCAAATATACTGTCTGACTAGAAAGGCTACGTTCCCCTAAGACTGAGCATTAATTATGGAATGGAAAACAGTTAGTGCATTAACTTTCTAATTCTACTGAAAACATACTGTGTTCTTGTTTAGATTTCATCCCCTTGTTGATATAAATTAGATTTGGTAAGGTCACATTATTGAAGCGAAACAAAATAATATAAGCATGTATAATTAAGTATCTTTTTTTTCAGGACTTTAAAGAGGCTTCATTGCATAATCCAAGCAATAGTGAGCTCTGTCAAGCTATTGGAATCTGCTACCACAGGTATGATATGTGGTTTGGTATGGCATAGGGTAGGAGAAGAGAAATAGAGGGAGAACTGGATGATGTTCCAATGTATCTTTTAATAACAGTCTGAGGGAGGACTAGATAAGGAAGAAGAGAAAGAAAAAAGAGAGATGGAAGTAGGTGTTTGTCAGATTTGCATTGATGTCCAGTGTCACATAGGATCATCTATTACCTAGCAATAAGATGTTTATAGCAGCAAAGAAAACAAAAAGGTACGACAGAAAAAGTAAAGTTAAGAAGAGAACCAAGAAGGGTGAAATAGAATGAAAGGTGGTGAGGAGGTAAAACTGAGCCAGTAATCCCTGTAATTATGGCACCATAATTACATGTTAGTGTCTCCATAATTTTAGTAGTGACACAATTTCCATTTTAAGCCTATGCACCTTCCTTTTTACAAAACCACCTCTGACTTTTTAACTTGAAATTTTTCATGCTTAATCTCAGCTAGCAGAGAGAGATTCTAAAAACTTGAAGTAAACATATTAATCATTTTAAAAGTATATAATTTAGAGGCATTAAGTGTACACTTAAGTTATTCTATTTTATCATAGTGATAATCAGTAAGAATGGGAAGTCTACTTTTTAATGTGGAAAGGAAGGTAGGTTACAGTGTGAAGTGGACTGATGAACTATGTGTTAATTTACTCTTATCTATTGTATTCTAGGGTTTTCTCTAGCATGCATCAGTGTAGTAAATAAGCGCTGCTTAGGTAGTCTTTGGGTGGGCATATTTAAGATCTATCATCATGAGTCTTGACTGACTATGGCTAATTTGTGCTGCTCTGGTGATATAACTGGCTCCCTGGTTCTCCTTGTATCAGGGGAGTCCTGGTAAGGCATAGAGCTGACACAGTGGCACTGTGTTTTCTGGTGTGCAGTGGGTCTGACTGGGGTGTTCCTATGACAAAGGTGTCTTTATGACTGAAAACCCTCAGCTTCTGAGATCCTCAGCTTCTAAAAGAGCTTCTCAGGGCCCATTATCAGCTAACACAAATTAGAAGCTGTTCTAAATTGTGTCTTGAGCTGGTCCTATAACTCCAGAATCAGGGAGTCTCCCTCCCTTGAGCTTATGTGAATGCTAAAAGAGCCAGCTCAGAGATGGGCACTATGGTTTTAATGCAATTTTTTTTTAGCTTTTAAAAATTATTTAGATTTATAACAAAATCCTTGTCCTGAATCCTTGTAATTGCATTTTAGCCATATCTGTTTGAGCTGTTTCTGTGTAGTAAAGAATTGAGTTTGTACTTCAGGTAGAACATGGACATCTAATATATCTTTGAGTGTCTCCTTGGTAAAATGACTGCACATTTTGGCACAATTTTGACCCCCATACACAAAAGTGCTTTTGGCATAAAGTAGAGTTCCATGCTCAGATTGTTTGCAGACTTGATCCCTTTAAAATACTTTTATTTATGTCACCATATGAATACACATTTTTTGCCATTTGCAGATAGGGTAAATATATTTTGTATTCACTGTTAAAGGGCTAGCTGCACATCTGTCTCTTTTCGGGTCTCTCTCAGTGCACCTCCTGAGATATCAGGCCTCCTGCCTTTACCTGTCTTGGGGTGGAATTCAGCAGTTCTCCCACTCTTAGTCCAGACCCTGGGCTACAGTATCCTGTTTATTTATGGTGCTTACCTAGCAGGTCTGACACAGTTCAGGCTTACGCAATTCTTTCCTTCTGGAATCTGTGACCAAACAACCTTACTGGTTTTTGTTCAGTAGTAACAAAGCTTATAATTTTTTTTTTTAAATAGCAAACACTCTACACACATATCTATCTTATCTAAAGACTTACCATCCGTATTGGTTACCTAAGCAGGCCTATCTTTTTCAGTGGGATCTTTCGAATAGATCTGGTTCCTTTCCTTCTTCCCTGAATAACTAGTGCCCCTTTCTTGAAAGAGTGACTCTTTTTATTTCTGCTAGTGTTCTTTTGTTCTTCTTTGTTTCCAGGCCTTTTTTTGTCATGATCAAAACCAGATTTGTAGGTTTGCTGGAGACAGAGGCAGAATCATCAAAGCACTAATAACACTAGTCTACAATTTTTTAGAAGTTGTCTGCTTCAGAGATAAAATGTGATATTTATTATGTATTTTGATGTGCTGAATTCAAATATGACAATTAAAACAACTGATTGGCTACTGTTTCTAAGATATTTAAGTTTTTACATTTTATGTCTATGTATATTGTGTAGATAGTAGAGTTTTAATCATAAATTGTAAACCTAGGTCTTTTCATGTGTTTATGGTTGCTTTACATGATAATATTTCACCTGTCCTGTTTATGTAACACTTGAAAAATCAGCAAAAGGGTTATATAAATCAAATGTATTATGAAAGAAAAGGCAAAAAACTATTATGTACATAGCTTAGTCCTATTCAGTGTCTACTCGGCGCTTCTTGGCTTGTCTCTTGTATTCATTAAATGGAGCATCTCTTGTCACTGTCCAGCAATAGTCTGCAAGCATTGATGGGCTCCATTTGCCCTGAGAGCGTTTCTCCATTGTTGCAATGTCCTGGTGAAATCGCTCGCCGTGCTTGTCGCTCACTGCTCCGCATTTCGATGGAAAAAAATCTAGATGAGAGTGCAAAAAATGTCTCTTTAGTGACATGTTGCAACCAAGGCTTTTGTATGCCTTGAGGAGGTTTTCCACCAACCACCTGTAGTTGTCTGCCTTGTTGTTTCCGAGAAAATGTATTGCCACTGACTGGAAGGCTTTCCATGCCGTCTTTTCCTTGCCACGCAGTGCATGGTCAAATGCATCATCTCAAAGAAGTTCACGAATCTGAGGACCAACAAAGACACCTTCCTTTATCTTAGCTTCACTTAACCTTGGAAATTTTCCACGGAGGTACTTAAAAGCTGCTTGTGTTTTGTCAATGTCCTTGACAAAGTTCTTCATCAGACCCAGCTTGATGTGTAAGGGTGGTAACAAAATCTTCCTTGATTCAACAAGTGGTGGATGCTGAACACTTTTCCTCCCAGGCTCCAATGACTGTCAGAGTGGCCAACCTTTCTTGAAGTAGTGGGAATCTCTTGCATGACTATCCCATTCACAGAGAAAACAGCAGGACTTTGTGTATCCAGTCTGCAGACCAAGCAAGAGAGCAACAACCTTCAAATCACCACAAAGCTGCCACTGATGTTGGTCATAGTTTATGCACCTCAAAAGTTGTTTCATGTTGTCATAGGTTTCCTTCATATGGACTGCATGACCAACTGGAATTGATGGCAAAACATTGCCATTATGCAGCAAAACAGCTTTAAGACTCGTCTTCGATGAATCAATGAAGAGTCTCCACTCATCTGGATCGTGAACGATGTTGAGGGCTGCCATCACACCATCGATGTCGTTGCAGGCTACAAGATCACCTTCCATGAAGAAGAATGGGACAAGATCCTTTTGACGGTCACGGAACATGGGAACCCTAACATCACCTGCCAGGAGATTCCACTGCTGTAGTCTGGAGCCCAACAGCTCTGCCTTACTCTTGGATAGTTCCAAATCCCTGACAAGGTCATTCAGTTCAGCTTGTGTTATGAGGTGTGGTTCAGAGGAGGAGGATGGGAGAAAATGTGGGTCCTGTGACATTGATGGTTCAGGACCAGAAGTTTCATCCTCTTCCTCTTCCTCGTCTGACTCAAGTGAGAATGATTCTGGTGCATCAGGAACCGGCAGTCCTTCTCCTTGGGGTATTGTGTGTATAGCTGATGGAATGTTTGGATAATGCATAGTCCACTTTTTCTTCTTTGACACATCTTTCCCAACTGGAGGCACCATGCAGAAGTAACAATTGCTGGTATGATCTGTTGGCTCTCTCCAAATCATTGGCACTGCAAAAGGCATAGATTTCCTTTTCCTGTTCAACCACTGGCGAAGATTTGTTGCACAAGTGTTGCAGCAGATGTGTGGGACCCACCTCTTGTCCCAATCTCCAATTTTGCAGCCAAAATAAAGGTGATAGGCTTTCTTAACCATAGTGCTTATACTGCGCTTTTGTGATGCAAAAGTCACTTCACCACAAACATGGCAGAAGTTATCTGCACTGTTCACACAAGTACGAGGCATCTCTGCTCACTTTGGCTAAACAGAAATGTGTCCCTTTGCAAAATCAAACACTGACAAATAAGAGAGCACGACACTGTATGATTTCTAGAGCTGATATAGGGCAAATTTGTTCAGCAGAGTGATGTAAGCTTCGTTATGATTGCATCATCCATGACTTGTAGGAATAACATGATGCAATTCATATCATGTCTGACGCAATACCAGCTTCAGATTGCATCATTCATTGTTTTGCCTAAAAAGCAAGTACTGTCCAAACCCAGTCATAGATTTATTCATAGATCCAGTCAAAGATGTATTTTAGTCATTTCTGGTTTAAATTGAGATCCCTTCCCTTTATAACTCACTTATCCTCTGCCATTCCCATGTCAAGGGTCGTATGTACTGACCCAATAGCATATCTTGAAAACTAGAGCCAATCAACAATGTTAAGCATCATTTTCATTCTCAGTGACCCAGAATTAGTAAAGTTTGACTACATTTATTTCAGAAGCATTTTGGCTGTAGAGCAGTGTAATTTTGTCATTGCCCCTTAACAACTCATGTATGTTTGCAAAGAGATGTCATCTTGAGCCATTCTTTCTTCCTGCATGTTTTGCCAGACAGACTCCCATTGTGTTAAAACAATATAGTCATACAGAAAACCCATTCTCAAGAAAGATGAATTCAAAATGGAACATGTGCAGAAAAGAGCTACTGGAATGATCAGGGGAATGGAGGACCTATCTTACGAGTAGAGACTGGAAGAAATTTCTTGTTTAGTCTAGCAAAAAGAAGTCTGAGAAGGGATATGATTTATTGCTATAAATACAATAGCAATAGGGGGTGGGGAGGAAGGAATAGCAGGGTGGAAGAAGAGCTATTTAAGACAAAAGATAATGTTTCCACAAGACAAATGGGTGTAAATTGGCCATGAACAAAGTCAGGCTGGGTTGCCAGAAAAGTTTGAAAACCAGTAGTCTAGTCATCTGTAGACTATAATACTTTAGTCTAATTTTGGTTACTGGATTTAGTGTGCAGGAGGTGTTGATGGCGTGTGTTATACTGGAGGTCAGACTAGATGATCTCATGGTTCTTTCTGGCCTTAAACTCTATGACTATAAAACACCCAATAACCAGGCCAACATACAGTATTTATAAATTATCACAGGGCAGCTGCAAGCCCATCACATTATCTATACTAACAAGCACATCAACAGCTCCAAAATCTTGCATTAAAATTACTAATATTAATAAATTTCTATTGCCTCAAGGGGTGTCTACACTTTGCTTTTTTGGCCCCAGATTTTCCATGGTTGCTTGCACTGTTTCAGCTCTGGATTAGCAACAAGGGAAGGCCTAATATAGCCAGGGTTCCAAGTGGCTACCAGTGTTTTCAGTATTGTGTTGTCTAATCATGCCCAGCGCAGGTCTGTGCAATATGAGGCTTTGAAATGTTTGCTGATGCTAGAGCTTTGTCTGTTCCGATGTTCCCAATATTGATGGCACTAGTGGAGCTGAAACTCTAGTGGTAACACTGCAGAATGAATTTTAAGAAAATATTTCATAGAGTGGACAAGAGTTAAGGGTGAGGACAGTATAATAATTGAAACATCTTTTGTAATCATACAATGAAAAGTTTTCTTGTTTGGTTTGCATTTATTTCCCCTTTACTTTTTTTGTTCTTGGAACGTTTTAGGAATCATGACTTTGAAGTAGGTGGTAGTGGTTTCTGGTCATTTTCTTGTGGTTACTAGGAGACAGCATCCGTTAGGCAGCATATGTGACTTGTAGACAACTCATGCCTCTTGATAATGGGGGTGGGGCACAGTCTCTAAAGGGGGGGACACGTGACTGCCCCACATGTCTCCACTGTCCAGCGATCCCCTCACCCTGCGCCCAGCCTGGGGCTACCATGCTCTACCCAGCCCGCCAGGATTTCCTGCAGGGAGAAGGGAAGGGAGGAGCTCTGTCCTTCTCCCACTGCGCCTTCCCCCACCTCGCCACATTTGGCTGCTCTCTCTGGCAGCTGGGCCTGGAGAGCAGGATGGAGCCACTTCTCACACAGCTGAAGGTGGCTACTCTGGGTCGCTGACTGTGCAGCGCAGTGGCTTCCTGAGCAAGAACCTGTCTGGGGTGGCAGCCTGCCCCACCCTTCTGCTCCCCACCTTGGCCCAGCTGCCGGGGATGGGCTGAGCGAGCTGGTGCCTCCTCACCCCCCAGCACATTTCTGACTCGCTTGTCCCCTGACTCCAGCAGTTGGACTCAGGCAGGCAGCAAAGGAGGCGGGGCCATTGCCCCAGCCAGGCTCTTTCTCAGGCAGCTGCCTCACTGCACAGAGCAGTGATCTGGAGTGGTCGGCCTGAGAAGTGGCTGGCCCCACCCTTTCCACTCTCCGCCCAGGCCCAGTTGCCAGGGACAGAGGTCGAGTGTACTGGGGGGTAGGTGCAGCAGGAGAAGGGAGCCCTCTGCCTCCCCCCTGGCAAGCCAAGAAGAAATCTGGGGAGGGGAGCATTTGACCTAAAATGTCCCCCGACACCCATGTTGCCTATGATGTGACTGATGCCAGATTTGGCAAAGCAGTAGGCTTGTTATACACATGATTATAAAGTTACTTTGACTAATCATAGAAAAGGAAAAATCTCTAAGGGTCTATACATGTGGCTCTGTGCACCGAGTAAAGGTCTTACTCTATAAGAACAATAAATCAAATGTTTCAGTCCTATACATTACTGTTCTTAACTAAATAGGAAAGCATGCTTGGAGAGTTTTACTCTTGAATACTGAAGCTCAAATTCTGTGCTTTTGGATGTATATATTCATAATAAGCATTTTGATGGATCTCTGCCCAGGACAATTGCACAGAAATGTGGGGCACAGCCAGGAACTGAACCCAGTTGTCGAGTCCCAGTGCCTTAAATGCAATACTATCCTTCCTCTCTTTTTATTATTTGAGAGTTTTGTGCGCACCCAGAACTGTGCAGTCATATAAGACAGCACAGCAATTACCCCAAAGAGTTTACAGTATAGTTTAGAAATAGATCAAATAGTTCACACATTTTTAATGTACTGGGAAATTGTATTTGTTGAGGTGGTGAGGATGTTATAGCTGAAAGTCTTTGCATAAAGTGTATTTGAAGGAGGAAAAGGTAGTCTGAGGAACAAAATAAGTGGGGCTCTTAAGGGGCATTGGATCAGGAGCAGAAGGGGCAGAGATAAGATTGGGAGAAAGATGAAAGGAATTGGTGAGAGTGAGTCTTGGAGGAGTGAAGGGAGTAAGAGGAAACAGGAAAAAGAAGGTTTATGGTAGAAGTAAACTACTTTTGGTTGAAACTGCTGAGTCTGAACAAACTGGCACAAAGTGTGTTTGATCTTGAAATTGGGCAGTGTGAATGGTTCAGTGGGAAATCTGAACCTGATCAAACCAAATCATGTTGCAATCTGCAACCTGTGATCCTGATTCCACTGAAATCAACAGAAGTTTTGCCATTGACTTTACTGTGGACAGGATTTCACCGTAAGTGTTTACAAGTTCACAGACTAATAGCTTCTGTAATGATCAAGAAAAGGACTGTGCATGGAGAATTACTCATGATCATATTTTTTTAACCTTTGTCCCTGAAAACCAGGATTAATGTACTTTCTCAGGACAGGTTGGGGAAGTGTGCACTGCCAGTGCTGTCTGTTCAGTGGATGAAATGAGAACCTAAGTCTGTAGAGCTGTAAATCTGGCACCCTTTCACTAGAAATTAAAATCACCGATTTAAAAAAAAAAAAAAACACTGACCTTCAAGTGTATATTTATTTTTAGACTTGAGCAGTTTGAAGAAGCTGTGAATTCATTTACCAAAGTGCTTAAACTAGATCCCTTTTCTCTGGATGGTTATGTTGCAAGAGGAAATTCATACATGGAATATGGTCATGAAGCTGGCAATACCCAAGCACAGAAAGACTTCCTGAAAGCACTGCATCTTAACCCAAAATGTGTGAAAGCCAGAATTTGCTTAGGATACAATTTGCAGGTAATACACTAAAGATCATAGTCTGTAATATTCTGTGACAAAGAGAGGAGCATTATTTTTCATATATAGAATTGTTTACTCTGTACTCCATACACAGTAATACTGCAAACTAGTTAAACACTGTTCAGCCAGATAAAATAACTTATATCCTTAATGGAACCCTTTATTACTCTCTATTTTCCACCTACACACTTTAACTGTTCTGTTCAGCTAAAGGGATAAGCTGCAATTCCCTTTCAAGTTTGTTTGTGCTGCATCTTACTTGATTGTTGAATTTACTGTTGCATACCAAGAGACTTGATCTCCATAGTCAGCCCAGAGAGAAATAGAGTGGTATTGGTAATCATGCCCAGATACGTTCTATGGTATTGTAATCAATAACACTAAACAGCAGGCTGCTACATGAAAAGTGACTTAGATATTTTTGGTGAATCTTATGTAAAAGGAAAATCTTGTATGTAAAGTCAATCCAAAACAAAATGTTAACGTATGTATTAAGCCCCTTCAAAAAGGGCTTATATTTAGTGAAATCTGAAAACCACTTAGCTATACCCCAAAAAGAATAATTCAGCATTAGCAAAGTCATATATGAAATGACATTTTGTGTTTTTCTCCTCTCTAATTCCCATGATTTTACAACATGGTTACTGTGCTTTGTTGTGATACCCATTTGTCTGAAAAAACTTTCTTTCCAACAGCTGTGAGTTAATTTTGTGCCTGTATAAATGAGGGACTAATTTTATCGGCCTGCATCAGGCTCACATGGGTAGGCTGTTTGCAAATTTCCTCAAACAGCTCTTCCAATGTTTTAATTCTAATTAATTAATGTTTGCACTGTGCTTTATATCTAAGTGCTGTGTGTTATCATCAGTCTTAACAAGCAGCCTTCCTGCCATTGTTTTCAGTCATACAAGGAAGTCTCTTTCAACAACAGAGTGCTGATTCTGCTGAATGGATCCAAATTGTGTGACTGTTTCTTGGGGAATCAGATAAGATTACCAAACTTATTTGTACTTGGTCAAAATTCAAATCCAGGTCTTCCAAGGTAGAATGTTAGTGAACCCGTAAGTTAGTCATCAGAACTTGAAGAAGTGGAGTCTAGCCATTTATTTCCCTCACATCTTTCTATTCCCCCTCACTCAACAGCTTATCCTGCCCCATGCATATATACATCCCCCTTTTTGTTTCACATCTCTGACTCTTCCACAACCAGTGGAGCTGGGCCTACTTCCAGCCTGGGGATAAAATATCAGATCACTTATCCATGGACAGCTAAGACCTCAAATTGGGCTACATAACCATCCCAATTTTAAGGTTATAGACTCATATTCACAAGTAAATGAAAATCAAATATTGTTACTGCCTAACAGAATTTCTGTGCTTTCTTCATATACTGTTTTGAACAATTATGCTGGTGTTTTTCTTTTTTATTCTCTCATATTTAGACAGTGGCTCTCACTAGGTCTTTCTTATTTAGTTTTGGACAGTGTGTAACCCAAAAATTATTATTGTTGTTTTAATATCTCGAGGGAGAGAGGGTCACACCCAGACATTCTGATGTTATTGTGGGAAGGCAGGTGCATAGAAATAAGTCTTCACTTCATTATATTATCATATAGGGCCAGTCATTTATATCTCGAGACTAGAAGCCAAGGTACAACAGAAATTGCATGTGCAGTTCCTGCAAAGGTAGCATGTAAATCAAATAACTGCCCGTGCAGTGGGTATGTGGATATCTAACTAGTTATTTGTATGCATCTTTTCCCAATTTGTGCTCAAAATTAAATAACTGAATGTGGCAACATGGGGCAATTTTCCCATATTCCTATAATTTTTGAAAAGATGGCCATTACTATGTAGTATGTTTAGTAATATTCATATGTTAAAACTCATTATAGGCCTTTGGAAAGTTTCAGAAAGCTTGGAATCAATTTACAGTTGCCATTGACATTGATTCAAAATGCCATATTGCCTATGATGGACGAGCTGTGGTCTGTCTTCAGATGGGTGATACTTTTGCTGCATTTCAAGATACAAATGCAGCACTAAAGGTAAATGGTGATTTTCAGTTGATTTATGAATATGAACCTGCTATTAGGCCACTGAATAATGCACATAAATTTGAAGAGCCGTGTATGAATAATTGTAGGTTTAGATTAAGAGGTGCTATCTATTTTTATATGTTTCCTTTAAAGAAAGACTTGTTATTAATGTAGAAATGTGGACTTGTTCAAATAAGAGTGCATATATTATTACATTTCAGCTCACTACCAATGCTCAGCTGCTTACGAACCGGGGTGTCATTAATCAGTTTATGGGTCACTTAAACTGTGCTATGAAAGATTATCAGCAAGCAATTTCCATCAACCCTGGCTATGCTTTAGCCTATTTCAATGCAGCAAATATCTACTTCCATCACAGACAATTTTCACAGGTAGGTCTTATGTTCTATTTTCATACTGTTCTTAGAACACTTTTCCTTGACTAAGGAATAATGTCATTGATACAAATTAGTGTATAAATGTAAGATTTTACTTGAATCTTTTTACATTTAATTTAATCATTTAGCTGTACTCTGATAGGGTATGAATTAATATAGAGTAATGAGTAATATATACTACTACTATGTTCTATTACTGTCTGTTTTATCTGACAATCTCAAAGTGCTTTACAAATATTTATGCATGAAGACTCACAACAGGAGATTTTACAGCTTTTTCAAAAATTCTTAAGTAATTTAGAAACCTAAATCTCACTGACTTTCAGTGAGACTTAGGCTACTAAATCAGCCAGGTGCTGCTGAATTTTTTTTCCTGGAGACTAGGGCAAAGAGAAGTAAAGTAATTGTCTTAGTTTACACAATAATTCAGTGACAGAGTGAGGAGTAGAACCCAAATCTCCTGTCTCACAGGCCTATGCTTTAACTATGAAGCCAGGTTTTCTCTCTGTTGTAATACCCTCAGGATTCTGAATCACTCCCTTCTGCAGAAATATCCTGGGAAGGGCCTGAGATAATCAAACACCAAAGTTCCCTTTGTATTTTCCTAGTAAGCTTTTTGGAGGCAAGGACTCTTCCATACTCTCTGTATATCCACAGTACATACATAGTGGGAATAGGGTTGCCATTCGTCCAGTTTTCACCTGGACAGTTTGGGTTTTGGCTTGTGTGTCCGGGTGCCATTTAACAAACCCTGGGGGCCATTTTTTAAAATCTGGGGTGGAAAAAGTGGTGCAGGGGCAGGGTCTTGGAGGAGGAGGTGGAGCAGGAGCTTGGGAAGTCCAGTTACCAGTTGTTAGAAAGGTAGCAACCCTAAGTGGGAACCCAATCCTAATTGAAGCTGCTGGGTGTTACCATAGTACTACTAATAAATAATAGTAAATCATTCTGTTGCAAAAGAGTGGCTGAATTCTTCTTCTCAAAGATCCTTGCAAAAACCTTTTCATTCTTGCAGAAATCCACAGGATTTCTGCTACCTTGGTTAGTAATACAATATAAAAATATATACATTTCAGAGGTTTACATGGTGCATAATATCTTCATTTTATATATTTCACAGGCCAATTCCTATTATTCCAAGGCATTAGAGCTTGACCCACGGAATGAATCTGCAGTCCTGAATCGAGCTATTACAAATACATTATTACAAAATATTGAAGAAGCAAAAGAAGATTTTGAGAAGGCAATTTGTCTCTGCCCTTTCTCTGCAGCAGTATACTTTAACAGGGCAAACCTCTACAGAACATTAAAGCAATATGAGTTAGCTGAGAAGGATATTTCAACAGGTACTTTTTGTTCAATACCTGGCATGATTACACTTGGTGACATAGCTTCAGGTATAATAATAAGAACAATTATTTTGACTGTATTTCACAGCTCAGAAAGTATTAGCAGCTATTTCCATTTTATGTATTTAATATATTTAAGTCCTTAACTTCCATAGGAGTGGCTATGGGATTGAAAAAGAAGTTGTAATGAAAATGCCAGCTAAAAATTACACTGGTCTATGTAGTAGGATGAGGCCCTGAAACATAAACCCTTGTATCAGAGGACCAGTATGAGGCCTAAGGCCTGAGCTAAAGTAATGGTCAAGACTTTGCTAACATAAAGCAAAGTTAAGCTGTGAGCTAGAGGCAGGCCCTGCTCAGAGAAATTGGCAAGGAAAGGGCTGATGTTGCAAAAGTACACAGAGCTAAGAGGTACTAAGACACTGGCACATTCCACACAGATAACAAGGAACAGACCGACCCATCCTAAAGACAGGGGCAAAAGGGTAACATGATGGATAGAGTTGTTTTGATCGAACCAACTTGTACAAGGTGAGAGGCGGCACCTTACTACGTAGAGAGGATGTACCTTACTACATAAAGGGGATGCACCTCAGTACGTCAGGAGTGATGTGTAACTTGTTCGTACCTGTGTATAAGAATAACAGCCCTGGGGCAGTGTCTTTGTCCAGCCTAGGGGGCACTAGCGTTCCTGCTATTGACTGAGCTGAGTCCATTGTCTGGGGAGCACATAGGGACTAGCAGACCTGTTGACCGTTAGTCCGGCGAAGCTAGAGACTGTGTTTCATTCGACAATAAACCTGGCCCGGGTGCCTTCGTACCTTACTGGAGTCTGTGGTCTTTGGGGGTTCTCTTGGTCTGCTGTGTCAGCGATCTGCAGAGCTGAGGCAACATGCACGCAGCCGACTGATATCATCATTGAACAAGAGCAGAGCACCACACCGGTAGCTACTGACAACAGTCTACAATTTTTTAGAAGTCATCTGCTTCAGAAATAAAATATGATATTTATTATGTATTTTGATGTGCTGAATTCAAATATGACAATTAAAACAACTGATTGGCTACTGTTTCTAAGATATTTAAGTATTTACATTTTATGTCTATGTATATTGTGTAGATAGTAGAGTTTTAATCATAAATTGTAAACCTAGATCTTTTCATGTGTTTATGGTTGCTTTACATGATAATATTTCACCTGTCCTGTTTATGTAACACTTGAAAAATCAGCAAAAGGGTTATATAAATCAAATGTATTATGAAAGAAAAGGCAAAAAACTATTATGTACATAGTTTAGTCCTATTCAGTGTCTACTCAGTACTTCTTGGCTTGTCTCTTGTATTCATTAAATGGAGCATCTCTTGTCACTGTCCAGCAATAGTCTGCAAGCATTGATGGGCTCCATGTGCCCTGAGAGCGTTTCTCCATTGTTGCAATGTCCTGGTGAAATCGCTCGCCGTGCTCGTCGCTCACTGCTCCGCATTTCAGTGGAAAAAAATCTAGATGAGAGTGCAAAAAATGTCTCTTTAGTGACATGTTGCAACCAAGGCTTTTGTATGCCTTGAGGAGGTTTTCCACCAACAACCTGTAGTTGTCTGCCTTGTTGTTTCCGAGAAAATGTATTGCCACTGACTGGAAGGCTTTCCATGCCATCATTTCCTTGCCGCGCAGTGCATGGTCAAATGCATCATCTCGAAGAAGTTCATAAATCTGAGGACCAACAAAGACACCTTCCTTTATCTTAGCTTCACTTAACCTTGGAAATTTTCCACGAAGGTACTTGAAAGCTGCTTGTGTTTTGTCAATGTCCTTGACAAAGTTCTTCATCAGACCCAGCTTGATGTGTAAGGGTGGTAACAAAATCTTCCTTGATTCAACAAGTGGTGGATGCTGAACACTTTTCCTCTCAGGCTCCAATGACTGTCGGAGTGGCCAATCTTTCCTGATGTAGTGGGAATCTCTTGCACAACTATCCCATTCACAGAGAAAACAGTAGTACTTTGTGTATCCTGTCTGCAGACCAAGCAAGAGAGCAACAACCTTCAAATCACCACAAAGCTGCCACTGATGTTGGTCATAGTTTATGCACCTCAAAAGTTGTTTCATGTTGTCATAGGTTTCCTTCATATGGACTGCATAACCAACTGGAATTGATGGCAAAACATTGCCATTATGCAGCAAAACAGCTTTAAGACTCGTCTTCGATGAATCAATGAAGAGTCTCCACTCATCTGGATCGTGAACGATGTTGAGGGCTGCCATCACAGCATCGATGTTGTTGCAGGCTACAAGATCACCTTTCATGAAGAAGAATGGGACAAGATCCTTTTGACGGTCATGGAACATGGAAACCCTAACATCACCTGCCAGGAGATTCCACTGCTGTAGTCTGGAACCCAACAGCTCTGCCTTACTCTTGGATAGTTCCAAATCCCTGACAAGGTCATTCAGTTCAGCTTGTATTATGAGGTATGGTTCAGAGGAGGAGGATGGGAGAAAATGTGGGTCCTGTGACATTGATGGTTCAGGACCAGAAGTTTCATCCTCTTCCTCTTCCTCGTCTGACTCAAGTGAGAGTGATTCTGGTGCATCAGGAACCGGCAGTCCTTCTCCTTGGGGTATTGTGTGTATAGCTGATGGAATGTTTGGATAATGCACATTCCACTTTTTCTTCTTTGACACACCTTTCCCAACTGGAGGCACCATGCAGAAGTAACAATTGCTGGTATGATCTGTTGGCTCTCTCCAAATCATTGGCACTGCAAAAGGCATAGATTTCCTTTTCCTGTTCAACCACTGGCGAAGATTTGTTGCACAAGTGTTGCAGCAGATGTGTGGGGCCCACCTCTTGTCCCGATCTCCAATTTTGCAGCCAAAATAAAGGTGATAGGCTTTCTTAACCATAGTGCTTATACTGCGCTTTTGTGATGCAAAAGTCACTTCACCACAAACATGGCAGAAGTTATCTGCACTGTTCACACAAGTACGAGGCATCTCTGCTCACTTTGGCTAAACAGAAATGTGTCCCTTTGCAAAATCAAACACTGACAAATAAGAGAGCACGACACTGTATGATTTCTAGAGCTGATATAGGGCAAATTTGTTCAGCAGAGTGATGTAAGCTTCGTTATGATTGCATCATCCATGACTTGTAGGAATAACATGATGCAATTCATATCATGTCTGACGCAATACCAGCTTCAGATTGCATCATTCATTGTTTTGCCTAAAAAGCAAGTACTGTCCAAACCCAGTCATAGATTTATTCATAGATCCAGTCAAAGATGTATTTTAGTCATTTCTGGTTTAAATTGAGATCCCTTCCCTTTATAACTCACTTCTCCTCCGCCATTCCCATGTCAAGGGTCGTATATACTGACCCAATAGCATATCTTGAAAACTAGAGCCAATCAACAATTTTAAGCATCATTTTCGTTCTCGATGACCCAGAATTAGTAAAGTTTGACTACATTTATTTCAGAAGCATTTTGGCTGTAGAGCAGTGTTGTTATTGTTTTTCTAACAAAAATTAACGAGTAGAGCTGGGCAATTTTACTTTGGACAAATAATTTTATTTGCCAGAAAATGCAATTTTGGGTCAACAGAAACTATTTGTGAATTTGAGTTGAATTTGACTATGGTTCTGATGGGGAAAAAAATCCTTTTTGAAAAAGTCTAAATGTCTCCTTTTACTGTTTTCAAAATTAAACATTTTGACTTGTTGTTTTTAAACAAAACTTTGTTTTGAATTTAGCTAGATTTATTTAAAAATCCCCCAAAAAGATTATAACTCAAGAAGCCTAAATGTGCAAGGGTATGGAGGGGGGGTTGTTTTTTTGTTTGAGGGGAGGGAAGATGGTGGTTTTGGTTAAAAAAAATTCTATTATGGGTTCACCGAAAATGATTTTTTTTGAGGGGGAGAGGAAGGCTCACTTCAGTCACAAAACCAAAAAATTAAATTATATGTTCATTTCCAATTACTGATAGAAGAAAATCTGTCATGTGTAATACGAACCATAGCAGCTGTACTCTGAGTCAGATTTTCAAAGGAAGTTGTAGCAGAAAGATGTGCACTCATGCTACCCTCACAAACCCTGAGAGCATCTGTATGTGCTGATGGATATAATGGCACATGCAAACAGGGATGCACTTAGCTGGTTTGCACATATAAATGTGGGATTTGTGAAACTTAACTCTATGTGTACATTATAAAATTAATTTTAAAAAAATCTCTATCTGTAATTGGCTAAAGCAGTAGTGACTGAGTAGGTAATGAACACTTCAGCACAGTTGAGAACTTTTGAGTGATGATGACCGTCTCCCATAATTTACAAAACATTGTTCAGTTTGGAGGTACTGGTTCATAGAAAATAAGAACTGCTCTGAACCTTTGCCCAATCGAACAAAAGCCTTTTATTAGGGTTCAGATCAGTTGAGACAAGATTGCCCCATCCATTGCCAGATACCACTACAATCACTGCTCCTACCACCTATCCTCAACCACCCGAGATTCAATTGCTGTCTTTCCATCTGAGCTGCCAAAGGCATGGTCAGGTTATTTGAACATTCCTAAAATGAAGTTATTTCATTGGATTTTGATAACAAAGTCCTTGAGTCACAGCCCTATACAAACTAAAGTACCATTGTTATGCTACTGTCTGTACAATTAATAGGTGATTGCGAGTGCAATAATTTTTCCAGCAACAATAAATATGATCAAGTTTTACTGAGACATTAGCCAGTACATGCTTACAATATAAGTTTGTCTAAATTATATGAAAACATGATTTGGGTAAAGATGTATAAAATTCCTTATTTTCACTGTGAATTTTTTCCATTAAAAGTAGATTTTCATGATGTCAGAACAGAATAATTACAAAATCTTGTCTGGGAATTGATTACTATAAAACAGGGAGTTTGCTGGGAACTAGAGTCTTGAAACAACAGAGTAAACACTTGCCAACAGTTATTTAAATACCTTTGAACAATATGAAACCTGACTCTGAGACAATGTGCATTGCTGGCACCAAGGAATAGATTGATAATGATTTTCTACTGCTTGATCTTTTTGTTTTGGTGTTGAACCTGATTTGTGGGAGAGAATGTGGCTTCTGATGCTTCAGCAGTTGCTATAGTCAGATTTATAAACATGCCATGATGCTATCTAACATCAAGAAGAGAAAAAGGAGAATCAAAGGGAGACAGTAAGAGTATAAATATCTTAACAAAATTACTTGGCTCCCGCTATAAAAATAATATGAATTAAACATATGTACTTCCTATTGAGAGCATGTGGGTTTTGAAATATACTTTGTCTCAACTTTCAGATGGGCTTTTAGCATGTGCTGATTTTTATAATAATCATAACAATCTTTTGAAATTTAAAAATGCCTTAACATTTATTTTTCATTTTTACAGCATTGTCAATTCAACCTAATGATGCTTTGATGTATAAACTTAGAGCTGATGTTCGTGGTAAAATGGGATTCAGAGAAGAAGCTATTGCTGATTACAAGCAAGCAATCAGCATTCAAGAAATGATTGATGCAATGTGAAAAGATTCCAGTTCCTACAAAACATGGTAACAAGTTACGTCTATTTACAGAGGTTTGCCTTATTTAAATGAGAGAGATTTGTTTAATTATATCTCAAATACTATTTAGATGAATGTATTATGTTGGCTTGGCACAAAAGATTAGTTTTGTATACAAGAAAAAATTGTTAACACTGTAATAGTCCATCTTCATTTTAGATGAACTTCTGCACGTATATTATCTTCCTGAATAATTAAATTGCTTGATTCAGTGCAAAAATTGAACAGAACTATTTAAGAACAGAATGCTAACATTAAAGAAGTAATTTCACAAAGCAAACACTGGATTTTCTTTATTGATTGGCACCAAATGGCAGTTGGAGAATGAAACACTGACAAAGGAATAAATGTCATTGGGGAAGGCTTCATCTTTATTTACTTAGGTCCAATGTGATGTTAAATGACAAAATAACCAATATTTACATATGGCTCCCTATCATCCATCCTTTAGGACTCAGCCCACCTCTGATTCCTCTCTCCTCTCCCAGTGAGGGAATGAGAGCACACATAAGGTGTACCTCAATCTTTGACTTCAGGTCTTCCTTTCTACTTTAGGTTAATATGGTCCATCTGCCATCTCTTGGGCCTCTCACACATTTGCCCCTGAGAGTTGGCCCCTTTGAGGTTCATACCTACACTGCACACCAGCTATAAATTGCAACAAAATTTACAAACTCTACTTGTTAAATTTACAATGTGTAAATTACTGTTCTTTCTCTATACTAACCTAGAACAGGCCTTCAGGTTGCTGCTGGTGATCTAGTCAGACTCACTGCAGTCCTGTATATAGTTTGAATTGTATTTCCCTTGGTTAAAAGGTGGGGGAGCAAAGCAGCAACAGCAATAGGATGGCTGCTGCATGCCAGTGTGGATGGTGGTGTATGAGTGCTAGTCAGCTATGTCTTCCTCCTACAGTTCAGCAAATGGGCAGCAGGAGGAAGCAGAGAAATCTGTCTTTCCCTGCCCTTCCTAATCTCTACACAAGCAGTGTCCATGTGCATTATGGGCAGGGAGGGTGTGGGGCAAAGTTCCAGAGCAGCCAAGCCAGCCCCTCTCTTCCTCCTCTTCCTAGGACCCTGGAGTTTCTGTCCCCTGCCAAATGACACAAACATCCCCCCCGTCCCGCATCTGAATTGAGGATGGGGGCCATTGGCTAAGGTATAAATGTGTCCTAATTATCCCAAATTGAAATCTGAAACACAGATAGTTTGTCCACTTACCCACACTCCCATGGTGGAAAAGGTTGATGTCACAGAAAAGCAGATTAAGGAAAAGGATTTAAGTACATAAAATAAAAAATTGACATGACCACTCAGCATGTATTTTGTACTTTTCTTCAAGGTGTATTAAATAATAGATCACAATCTTGAGGTATGAGCCTTAAGAATGAGATTTAGAAGTTAGTTCAGCAGAATTTTACTTTGATTGTGTTCATTCAGATTTTAAATTTAGGGTATAACCCCACGTGAACAGAAATAAAAAAAGTCAACCCCCAACCTCATACATCGAAGTTGCCAATTTTGGTCCATATCTAGTTGTAATGTATCGCTATGTTCCATACAGCTAGATGCTCAGATATTACGGTGAGGGGGGCGGGAGAAGAACATGTGTAGAATAGAATAGAAACTTAACACTCGTTCAGAACAGAAAACTTGCTACAATTTCTCAAGATAGAAGAAAATTTTCAATGATACAAATTGCAGTTAGGCATCTGACTCTCATGGAAAGTCTGTCGGAGTTAGACACCTACCTGCCTTTTGTGCCTTTGAAAACTTCCCCCTTACCCTTAAAGTGATATCAATTTTCCTCCTGAAATATGAATTCAGAAAGGAGTCTTCACCGTAGAGCAGATAATAAAATGCTAGCTCATAATTATAATTACATAGAGAAGACTGTGTAAAATAAATCACTCAATGGCAAGGAAATAATTTACATTCACATTCATAATAAGAAAACAATAATTGACATAACTTGAATTGATTATTTAGTGGGTCTCACAGTTCTATTTTCACTTTCTGACAACTCCTAGTAGATTTTTTTCATTGCTGAGACCATAGTAAAAATGCCAAATTTACTTTGCCTGAAGAATTTCCGTTTTTGAATATTTCATACAATGCTATTCACCTACATATTTCTGCATAAAGATTTTTTATTTATTTTTTTTTCTCTTGACCAAGCAATCTGTGTTTAGCTATTATGGCACAATGATGCAAACAGGTATAATAGCTCTTTTCTCTAATTTTCTCCAGTTGTGACAATAGGTTGCTCTGATAAAATTCTCACTTCATAATATTCTGATTTTGAAAAATGTTTTTATAAAATAAACTCTCATTGGGGTGGAGAAGTGCAAAAGATTACAGCTAAGGCCACATTCCACCAAAGTACTTAAGCATATGCTTAAGTCCATCTCTATTCAGCAAAGTAGGCCTCATCTACACTGGCAAGTTTCTGTGCACTAAAGCAGCTTTCTGCAGTGCAATTCTTGAGGTGTACACACTGCCAAGCCACTTAGAGCACAGAAGCTCCTCAGTTGAAGCATTGCAAAAAAACCCACCTTGACGAGAGTCCTAAGGCTTGCTGGTATAAACACATCAATTGCTTTCAGTGCTGTAATTGGCCTCCAGAAGTGTCCCATAATCCCTCAAGTGGCCATTCTGCTCATTGTTTCAAACTTGGCTGGCTGCACTGAAGGCATGTGCCTCTCCTCTTTCAAAGCTACATTATTGACAGCCATTGTGTGCTGTGCTGATCTGCTCCAGGACACAAAGCAAACCATTACTGTGGAACATTTGTGCTTTTCAACACAGAGGCAGGTATGTGTGTGTGAGTGAGAGAGATTGCTGTGCAGAGAGTCAGGGAGGGAGGTGGGGGCTGATGTTGGAGTTTCCCCCTCCCTTGCCTCAGGACTGGTTGCTTTCTGCCACTGTCCGAATTTACAAGACAGCATGCTGACTGACTCTCTGTCCCCCCAAAACACACTCTCTCTCCTCCTGCCATACACACACTTCTGTCACACACTCTCCCACTCCTACTTCAGTTGAAAAGCAGTTGGCAGTCCAGTAGGATGTCCATGGAACAATGGGATTGGGAAACCTGCATCATGTGATGCACTTCATGCCCCATGAGGCGTTGCCCTTCCCAAAGCACCCTGCAGCCAGTTGCACAGGGGATAGCTACCACAATGCACTGCTCTCTTTCCCATTGCAAGAGCTGCTAATGAGGATGCGCTCCACCATCACAGGGAGCAAAGTGTGCACGTGCAACAGCGGTTTAATTCCAGTGCTTTAACAAAAGTGTATAACTTGTTGTGCAAAAACTTTGCAGTGTAGACATACACGTACTCAAGTGTCATCAAATCCCTCTGTTGTGCCCCCACTCCTGTTGAGGAACAACTCTTGCAAAGTCTGATACCAGACCGGGTTGGCCAGTGCTCTGAGATGGCACCAAGCATTCACTCTCTTATATACCTGGCTGGCTGGTTCTTGATCTCATGCTTAAGGCTAACAAATCACCATATGTGAAGTTGGCGGCTGCCCCACTCCTGAAGAAAAGGGGTTAAAAACAGCCCTGGAGAGAGGACTGAGGGTGTGAAAGGCTGATTGGAGAAGCAGCCAGAGCTGGGGCCATGCCCTAACCAGGCCACAGCTGGCCCTATAAAAGGGATGTGAGCCGGGAGCTGAGAGAGTCTCTCTCCAGCCCTGGAGAGAGAGGGCCTAGCTGCTGGGAAACATGCAGTACTAGGGAATAGGGCAAGGGATTAGTCAGAGGCAGCTGGTCCAACCTCCTTGCCAATGATGAGTGGCCATTACACACTACCGTCTGCCCCAGTGAGAAGGGGATAGATGATGACTGGCAGTAGGTATTGAGGCAAGGTGGGATTTAGGAGGTTGGGGGTTCCCCGAGGGAGAGGAGACCCAGAGTGTGGGGTTACTGCTGGGGCAGAACCCTGAGGGAAAGGGCACCGGGGTCCGGGAGGGACATGGGGCTTGAGGCAGGTGAGCCACTGACCATCAGAGGCCACTTCAAGTGCTGAAGAGCTAATTCCCAAGACTATCAATAGGAGTCGCTGCACCCGTGAGTCTTCGACCTCGCTACAGAGGTCAAGAAGGAATTTCCCCTCGGGTCAGATTGCAGTGAGTTTGGGTGTTTATTGCCTTCCTTTGCAGCATGTGGGTGCAGGTCATTTGCTGGTATTATGGGGTATATCTCACTTAATCAATTCACTCCCTTGCAAAGGCCTCAGGCATTTGAGCACCTCCACCTGTCCCATTCATTGCCTGTGGCACATAATAGTTTAGTCTTCTGTGGGCTGTAATATTTTGGTCTAATTTTGGGTTGCTGGGTTTAGTGCATGGGTGCTGAGTGGTCCTGGTGGCCTGCGTTATACAGGAGGTCAGACTTGATGATCTGGTGGTCCCTTCTTGCTTTAAGCTTTATGACGGCGATAAAACAAATGGTGAAACTGTTGCTTATTCCAGTGCAAGGAAAATAGGATTTTTGTGTATGAGTTACATTTAGATATTAAATGTAGAACCTGTAAAATATTAGCTAGACTTTTGTTCCAGTAATCTTCAGCCGATACTGTTCACGTGAAGGACAACTGTTGTTTGTAATGGGTGAAATCCAAGCTCCATTGATGTAAATGGTAAAACTCCCATGGACTTCAGTGGGATGAAGATTTCTCCTACTATGTTTCAGCTGTACCAATATGGTGTCTTTGTTTTGTACTATGGAACTTCAGTACAATACAGAGGCACTAGAATATAAGAAGCATAATACTGGATGTTAGCAGAACTTCACCCCGTATAGATAGTTTAAATTGGTTTCCACTACACTAGAGCTTTAATTAGTGGACATTTATTTGATGTAGAAACTTTTTCTTAAATCTAAGAAAGCATATTTGCCAGAGAGGTAAAAGTGGCTGTCAGCCTTAAAGAGAACTCCTGAGACTGCCATTACAAAAGACAAACTCTTTGTGGCTATTAGAAAATAAATTAACTGTCCAGCTAATTTGCTAAAACCTCTTAGTAACATAGATTTCTATGGCCACTTCTCCTCTTCAGAAGTTTCACTTTCAGACTCAATGACAAAGGCTCTTCCCCATTCCCGGCCAATGGAAGCTGCAGTCAGTGCTAAGGGTGTGGGCAGCACACAGAGACCCCCCATAGCCCATCCTGAGCCTAAGGGCCACATGGACATATGGGCTGCTTCCAGGAGCAGCACGGAGCCTGAGCAGGTAGGGAGCCTGCCTTAGCCCTGCTTCACCACTGGACTTTTAGTGGCCTAAAATCTCCCAGTTTGGCTTCAGTGGCCTCTGGTAGATCAATCCAAATTCTTTGAGACTCCCAGCCAAACTGGAAGGGTTAGCAACCCTAGCTTGGATGCTAGCCTGCCTGGTGGAGCAGTTGGCATGCTAGGCATCTGGGAACTATTCACAGAAGTTTCTAGAAATACGGGGGGAAAGTATGAGGATCATCTGAGGAAAATCTGCAAGTAAGCTTCCATTCCTCTGCAAAAGCATCCTTTGTTAAGAAGGTGCTACTGCGCTGGTTCCCACATAACCCCTTAGTTTATAAAGCTCTTGCTTTATCTGCGGGAACTTCAGTTCCTGCCTATTACCCTTCTATAATAATAAAATTCTGTTTGTCCTTTCCCTCCCTACTTCGTGGATTCACTGCTTGCTACTTCCGATGAGGAAGACTAAGATTTTGTCATGGTTATTTTTACTAAAAGTCATGGACAGGTCATGGGCAATAACCAAAAATTCACGGAAGCCCATGACCCGTCCCTGATTTTTATTAAAAATAACTGACAAAATGGGGAAGGAAGAGGGTCCAGCACCCACCACTGCTAGGGCTCCAGGGTTCTCCCCACCAGCAGTGGCTGAGAGCATGGGGTCCCCCTTTTCTGTGGTAGCAGCTTGGAGCTATGGGTTCTGACCTTGGCGTCTGGGATATACATGGTCCCTCCCATGCCCCATGGAACTGGGAGCTGAGGAGTCCACTCTCAGAGTGGCAGCTTGGGGCTTCTGCATCCCCCTAACACCCATGCTGGCAGCACAGGGCTGTGCGTCCCCCTGATGCCCACACTGGCTGGGAGCTGCAGGGTCCCCCTGCTTCCCGCAGCTTGGAGCTGCAGGGATCCATGCCAACTGCGGTGGAAGCTTGGAGCTGTGGGGATTCCCATGATGCCCGCAGTGGTGGCTTGGGCTATGGGGTCCTCCTGTGGCAGTTGCTTAGAGCCACTAGGGCCTCTACCGCCTGCAGTGGCTGGGAGCTGTGGGGGCACTCCATCAGTTGACAGTTCTAGTCCCGCCACCCTGGGTCTGAAGCAAAAATATCACAGAAATCTCTGGAAGTCACAGATTCCGTGACTTCCATGACAAAATCTCAGTCTTATCCAGGAGTAACGAATGGGGAGAGAAGCTGTGCAACAGAATGAGAAATTTCTCACCTGATAACTTTCGTTCCGCTAGCAGCTTCTCTCTAAATTCAACCCCCCAGTAGTCTGGTAAGTGACCAGACTATAAATTAAATATTTTCTCTAAAGAGAGACAGACATATATTGTCTCAAGGTTAATTTAATACATTATACCAAGTTTAATACATCAATGCTAATAATTGGTTGCTGAAGTGTTTCTACAGCTGTGGAAGAACTCTTTTGCTGTCCTGAGCTGAAGAGCAGAGCCTCATCCTGGAGCTTCCAGCAACAATATTGGACTGCCTCTGAATTCCACAGAGGGTGAGCATTAGCCCATGAATATTGAATTTGGAGAGCAGCTGCTAACAGAAATAAAATTATCAGGTAAGAAATTTCTCATTCATGATTTCACTGAGAGTTTTAATTTGAATGAGTTAGGACTTCAAGATTTGGTCCATTGCAATTGCATGAAAGGGTTTCCACCGACTAGACTAAACCATTCAAAATCAACTGTGTGAGGTGTCTCTGCAACTTCAGGATGTTTAGTGAATTAGAAAAAAAATTGAACCTTTAATTCTCCTGAAAATGAATCATTCATTCTTTGTTATCCCAACTCTTAGATGCAAAACTTATATTGGGGGTATTTTCTATGTCTGGTGATAAATTATAGATCCAGAGATTTGCTTATTGGAAGTATCAAAGTGATTTTGCTTTTCAGATGTATTTAGTCTAAGAGAAGATGATGATCATCACCAAATGATCATAATGGTCCCTTCTGGCTTTAAAATATATGAGTCTCGTTGTGATTTTATTTTCCTGCTTTTTCATTCCTGTTTATTTCCTCCAAGTAGCTAGAAAGCCAGATTTACTAAGAAGCTTGAGCTTTGTTCAGATAAACAGGGAAACTGCCTCTGTAAACATTCTACCTCACTTACCTTAAGAAAAGTGAAGATACATAAGTAGTGGCACATTCTTCTGGTTCAATATCATATTCAGTTTTGTCTGGTGCACTTTATTCATTGACGATTGCCCTCACCCTTTTTCCAAGATATTTTACTAGTCATTTTGTGGTTATAATGCTGTCATTTTACTTCATTTTGTATTTGATCATTCAGTAGAAATATCTCAGAAACAATTTTCCTATGTAATATGCTTTATCAAGGAAATGATGAGAGAGAGGTATTGCATGTTATTGCTTCAGAAAAATGATCCTGTGATTGTAAGTAACACCAGGGGAAAAAATAAGAGTTTTCAGCTTCATATTGACAAAGAAAGACAGACAGAAATGTCAGCATTTTTTGGTTTTACATGCATGCCGTAGTCATTGTGATGTATAGGCCTTATAAAAACCAAAGGTTCAAGTAGAATACTTCCATGCTCACTTATGCATTAGTGTTCAAGAAGTTATATCAAATTGGATAGAGGAGATTGGAGGCATTACGGAAAAGGATCTTTGTCACCTAAATGTAGATCTATGTATTTAAAGGACTGAAGCATCTCTTCACCACCATCACCACTGCCACACTTTCCTTTAAAACACTGAGAGATATATCAGCAGCAAGCCAGTTGCTCTGAATTAATGAGTGTTTAAAAATCAAGCTAGGGGAGGTATTGGGAAGAAGCAGTGACACCAGCAGAGTAGAGAAGAGGCAAATAAACTTTCACTTGTTTCTTAAATGTTGGCCAGACAATACAAAATGTCATTACTATCTTGGATCAATACCTGCCTCTGAATTTAGGTGATAAAAGGACCTAATTGCTATGATTCAGGAAGAAGACCAGAATATTTTATGAGAAACTTCTCTAATTTGATAGAAATATTAGTCTTCAGCTCTACAACAGATCATAGTAAACTAGGAGACTAAAATACAATTAATCTTTGGGGTGAGGCTAACGGGTACCATGGGTGCAATATTAATTTATTGTATTGATTTAGGAAGTGTCTGTTGCTGAAGCAACTAGACTTAAATCCTCCATGGTGCTGAAATCAATGGAAGTTAGGAGCCTAAATATCTTTTTTTAAAGATCCGGGCCCTGGGTGCTTATTTACAAAATTATAAACACAATGATAATGGATAGCATTAAGGAACTACTGCTGCATTGTACAGAAGTGTAAGCAAACTCCGTGGTCATTCTGGATATTAATATTTTCCCTAACTAATGGGCAGTGCTTTAGTCTGCATGGATGTGGGACACACTTATGTCATGTGGATTTGTACACTCTTATTTTATAGCTACTTTACAACGTAATAAGAGAAATATCATTAGCAGCTATCTAGGTGCTTGGGAAATCCCCCATGAACATATCTGGATATCTGTAGCTCCTAGACTATTTTAAAAATTACTGAATCCTTTGGTTCAGCTTATGGGTGTCTGACATTTTGGCTGTGAACAAGCGCACCAGGATGCTTCAAAGCATTTCATAATTAAGGTGCAGTATTTATTATTTTGTACAACACTGTAAACCAAAGAAAGAATATTGACCGGTTCAAACTGCCAAGGATGCATTAACAGTAATGGTCTTAGAATGAATCACACCTTGCTTGTAGTTAAGTAGACTACCCAGACATCTGTTAGTTGATATCAGGATGAGCTTGTTGTTAAAGACTAGAATTTGAAGATAAATATGGGTTCTCTGTCCAAGATTTACTATGTGACCTTGGTCCAGTCACTTACTCTCTTTTTGACTCAGTTTTACTGTCTGTAATATAGGGATAATAATACTTCACCAACCCTCCAGGGGTGTTGCAAGTCTTAATATTTTTAAACCATTTTAAGAACTTTGGCTGGAAAGTGCCACAGAAGTACTTTTAATTAGAGCTGATAAAAAATTGAATTTGCATTGACTGGGAAATTTCAGTATTTTGAAATCTGTTTTCATCTCAAATTAGAATAAGAGGGTGAAATATCTAAACTACTTGCAGAATAAAAAAGTTGAAACAGGCATTTTGTTTCAACATTTTTATTGAAATGAAGCATTTAGACATTCCTTAATTATTTAGATTTTCCTGATGGAAAAAGTCACCAAATCTGATCTTTTCCCACAGAAGATTTCAGCTTCAACAAAATCCCATTTTCTGATGGGAAAATATTTCATTTTAAATTTTTCCAACAAGCCTGACTTTTAACATTATCAGGTAGGCTAGAGTCACATTTTGTGAACATAATTTTAATAACCCCATAAACTGATTTTCCCAACTCCAACATCTTATTTATTCTGTAGTTCTATTTAAACAAACAAACAAACAGCAAAAAGAACGTTGTCTTCACTGGGGAAAAAAATCCAGTTTCAGAGGGAATACCACTTACATTAAATGACAAATAGCAGCCAGAGTCCGTGTGAGTAAAACAAACAGGACTCGCAAGTTCTGCTTTTTCTTTCTTCACAGTACACAAATGGCAAATGTTGGCTGTTTTCCTGCCCAGTGACAATTGCTAATGCTATCCCCTTCTTTGTGAAATAAAGTGGATAACATTTCATTCAGAAATCCTTTCAAATATACCTCTTGGTGAAAATGGTTCAGGTTCATGGCAGTTTAGCTTGAACAGAGTGATAAGTTAGTCAATAGCTGACAGAAATATAGCTGTCAAAGGGAAATGGAAGTTAAAGAAACAAGCCAAAAACCGCCAGCATCAGCAAACAAAAGAGAACAAAAGCAAAACAAAATGTCACCGCTCTCTCTATGGGGCCATTTGTTGCTCTCAGGTGATTGGGATTTTTTTTGTAATGAAAAGCACAGCTATAAGATAGGAAACATGAGGAATAAAAAAACAGGTCCCGTCCCACCCACACATCTGTACAGGAAACCTAACAACTAACGAAAACAACAATGTAAATTGGTAGCTGACACATAGAGGTGTCAGTTCTGTGAGATTGCCAACCTGATAAAAGTGAAAAACACGTGAAAGTGAACTAAAAACGTTCTGACTTGGCATGAAACAAACTTGTCTGGGGTAAAGCTGCCCTGGGGAAAAACACTTTTTTTAAAATAAGGGTGATCTGGCAGTGGAAGAGTTTTACAAGATCACCTGAGCAACACAGTCAGCGTTTAATCAGTAGTAGAGTTTCAGCTAATCTAGTGCTGGATTTGAACTTTTTGTTTATTTCAGCCTGTGACCAGGTGCCTGGGACAGACCACACTGAGAATGCCATACTCAGGGCAGATTGCAAGAAATAGGGCAGACAATCCCCCAAAACTGGTGGTTTATTTTCTATTTTGAATCATGAATGCAGTTAACAAAGCTTCTGCAATACCAAACTGGTTAACAAGAAGTCAAACACAGTCTGCTTTAGACATTCCAGCCCTTGGCCTCCATCCAGACAACCCAATCTAATATGGTCAGAAATTATTGAAAACCCAGTTCCCCATATGTGAGGTTCTTTCTAATCCCAAAGAATCAGACACTTACACCCAGGTCGATATGAGTCTCAGATCTTATCCAAATATCATGCTGTCAGTCAATCCTTAGTAAACTATCTAAAGATTTATTAAGAAAAGAAAAGAAGAGTTATAAATGGTTAATAGATCATATACATACAAATGATTGCAAAGTCCTTATACCAGGGTGGAAGATATAAGATTGGAAGGTCCTCAGTCCATAGTTCAAGGGGCTACTTTTTGTTGTAAATCCATAGTACAGAGAATTAGAGCTGGTAAGAGGTGAAATGGAGGTGTCTCAGGTGTTTTTTGTCTCCTCTGCCATGTGGCTGGAAATGAACTATCCCAAACGAAGCCCATACCCCAGGTGCATGGAAAATTACTGGCCCAAGATGGAGTCCAGAGTCACATGTCCTTACATGGTTTGCTGAATCCCAGGGGTTGGACATTGGCTTCTTGCTGTTTTAAGCATCCGTAGGAAGAGCTATCTAGATGGCATGAATTTCTTCAATGGCCCATTGTGAGAGTGGAGTATCCTTGATGAGCCGTCCATAAATTGAGGTCTAACCCTAATGTAAATTCTATCTGGGGGTGTCACCCAAAAACAAACATGTTTAAGATACAAGTACATATCCAATATTCATCACTTTAGATGCAAAGTTGACATGCATATAAGCAAGATAATCATACATAGCAAATCATAACTTTTCCATTGATACCTTACATGACACATACTTTGTACAAGATTTGTTGCAATTATATAACAGTGATAATATCAAAATGTTCATCTTTAATCATGCAGCATCACACAGCCTACATTGTTTGGGCCTAAAAATATACAACAGGCAATAATGTACTACTGGTTTTGTGTGTATGAGTGAAGGAAGGATGCTGCCCTCTAGTGGCTGTCTCAAAAGAAGCAAAGGGACTTATAACTACAGTCTTCCCATAGGTCAAGGGGTAAAGGTTTGTGTTTTCAAAGTGGACAGGTCAGCATTCTAGTCCCTGCTCTTCAACAGTGCCGAATTAATGCATAAGATAACTAAGCTACAGCTTAGGGCCTCACAATATGAGGGGCCTCTAAAAAAGAAAAAACTAACGCCATTTTAAATGTTATCAAAATCAGTTGATAAATAAAGGAGATATAGGAGAAAGAAGATTCTCTCTAAACATTTCATTCAAATATGACAAAAATGCACACATCTGGCAACACATATATCCTTAACCTACCTTTACCCTTCACTGATTGTTCATTATTGACAGGCAGGAGGCCAAGGCTGAGAAAAAAAACATAATTGCACTTGTAAAATTAGTGTTTCAATGAGTAAGTCTGCTATCAGTCTTCTAAAGCAACATTTTGCTGGCTAGCTACTACTGGTAAAATTCTGACTGTGTCCTCATAACTTATTTAAATAAAATCGGGGAAAATGTGAGGTTGGAGACAGCAGTGTTGTGAAGCAATGCTGCCAAGCTCATATCGTATGGGACTTGTCCTAGGAGTGACATCAGGTATAGCGTCCCCTTTGGCTGGTAATAGCTGGAAAGCTGCCATCTTTTGTTTACGGTCCAGCACACTCAGTCGTATAGTGCCTTCCCTCCTGTTTTAAAGTGTTAGTGTTACTTTCTTCTTTTGAGTGATACATGCATACCATTGTGTGCTTTAGTGTGCATGCCGCTTTCTGCTTCATGCGCTATCCATGCTTCACATGACTGAGTTTACAGATCTTATGGCCTTGGATCAAGTGGATCTTGAGGAGGATAAATTTGTGTTGGCTTCCCTGCGTCAGTTTCGGGAACTCTAACAGTAAATATCAGAGTGCTGATGAAAGGATAAATAGAGGGTTTGAGAGAAGTGAAGGATATATATATATATATATTTGAGAGAAGTGCACATATATATTATAATATGCTGAGTACTTGGTGAGCAAGTTATTTCAGACTATGTGCATATGATTTATAGACTATTAAATATTCATTATATTTTCTTGAGTATAGGCTAGTTTTTCTCACTTTCTCAATGCCTGTCTAGAGATTACCAGTCTTTTTTCTGTTAAATTCTTCCTCTTTCACACATATAGCTTGTTGTCACTCTGCATGTCCAAGGTATTCACTCGAGATTGATTAGTGGTCATGGAGGAGACAGAGGACAGAGAAACGAACACAAAAAGAGATGTGTGCCTAGAAAAAAGACTGGAATTTTTTGCTTAGTGGGTTTGGAGCACTCAAGACAATATTTTATTATAGATAGTATGCTGTGTAAAAATTATTGTATAGACTTATAAATCACAAAGCATATGCATAATACATTGTATTTTTATAATATGGCAAAAAAACCCCCAACAATTCATTGTTTCATAGCAAAAATTAAATCAAATAAACATTTGTAAATATATTGTATATATAGTCTGGATAAACTTTGTATTTCCCTAACAAAATTAATCAAATATTTTTAAATTTATTCATGTGAAAATTAGGATAATTTTCTCTATTCATGGTGTAAAAAAAGATATATCTGCTCTTGTTTTCCTGTGAGAACATAAACAAAATAGGACTAACTTTCACAGAAATATCCTGGTAAAATAACACAGGTTTTCAGCATATATATATTAATAAACATATTATTTATTGTATAGATATATACATCTCAATATTTATAATATAAACATATTTTTACTGATTTTTTAAAGTGATTTTGCGGCTTATTTTTAGTCTAATGGTAACAAACTGCTCAGGAAAAAGGTCATTTTTGCAGCTGAACTATATCAAGAATGAACTGCAGACAACAATGCTGCAAGAAAAGCTATCTGCCTTAAGCATTCTGTGCATCGAAAATGACAAACTCCATAGTTTATCATTTGAGCACATCGTCAATGACTTTGCTCTCCAAAAATCATGAAAGAAAATGTTTTAAATTTCACTGTTAAAATTAATGTGATGTGCAAACAGTACAGGTTGTATTGCTTCCATTAAGTAAGCTGGTCTGTGTGCCTGTAACTGCTTTTGTGTTGCTGTAAATATAAAGTTTTCATATCTACTAATTAAGAAATCATAGATGAAAACATGATAATTTGAAACTATTTTATAATGAAAACAGGCATATTGCAAGATATATATTTTAGTTAGATTATTATTCTATTTTTACAACTTTACCTTTGTATATATGCAAATATAAAGCTTTCGTGTTTATATATTCAATGTCCTTTTTGAGAAAATAATAAATTCATTTTTTTTTCTAGCATGAGGCCTCTTACACTTTTCATAGTTTAGGGCCTCAAAATGTCATAATCCGGCCCTGCTCCACATGTGTGTGCATGTAATTTGTCTGCCTCTGTCTGCTGCACATAGACTTTTTTGTTTGAGAGTGGTAGCCGTGTTAGTCTGTATCAGCAAAAACAACGAGGAGTACTTGTGGCACGCTAGAGACTAACATATTTATTTGGCCATAAGCTTTTGTGGGCTAAGCCCCATTTCATCAGATGCATGGAGTGGAAAATACAGTAGGAAGATATATGTACAGAGTATATGAAAAGATGGGGGTTGCCTTACCAGTTCTAATGAGACAATTCAATTAAAGGAGGTTATTATCAGCAGGAGGAAAAATCACTTTTGTAGTGGGTAATCAGGATGGCCCATTTCAAACAGTTGACAAGAAGTTGTGAGTAACAGTAAGGGGGAAATTAGCATAGGGAAATAGTTTTTAGTTTGTGTAATGACCCATCCTTTTTTTCCTTTGGTGAGGCTCCCTAGTAAATCTACCTGAAAGTATAACAGAGAATATTATCTCAAGAACATTTCTTTGGCATGAAAGTTCATACTTGTCAAAAGATTGCAGGATGACTGTATTTACCAAAATGAAATATCATGAATAAGGCCCAGTAGTATTTAACAGGAAGGCTGTCAGTGTCTAGTGCCCTTTATGGGGCTGACCCCACATTTCTTTAATTGAAATGCACTTAATTTTAATGAGAAATTTGGGTTTATATAGTGTGCCGGATTGGGACTTTCCTGTTTTCTACTTAATATTCTGTGGATGCTTCCAAACACTAGTTATATACTTGGTAATTCAGCATACCCAGTTCTTGTGCTCTATCCCATTGGGAGCGCTTGCAACATTTTGTTTCATGTGTCAGGCACATCAAAAGAGCTACAGATATTTCACACACATGCTTGAAGACTGTGATAAATCACCTACACCTGTATCATGCGACTGCTGACTTGAAACATGACACATTCTAGGTGTTTTGCCCAGTCAGAAAACGTTTTTCGATATTGCTATAAATCCACTGCCATGCGTGCCACATACTAGTATACAACATCATGGGCCTTTTTCCATAAGCAGTTTCCACTCTGGTGTGTTTGTTTGCTCCAAGATGGTGTTCTAAAATAGTAAAAAGGAAACACATATCATATGTTTTATTGATATATATAGATATATATATATTCAATATATAGGTGCTTCTTCCAAATGCATAAAGTTCCAAAAGATAATGATCAATTCACTTTCATATACAGTATGTTTTGTTTTTTACTGTCTTCATGCTTACATTTCAGCAAGAAAATAAGTAAGCTTTGAAAATGTGCTTTGAAGAATACAGGGTGAGTAAAGGACAGAGTATTAAACTTAACTCTATGAAAGTTACATACTGTGACATCCATACAAAGAGTGAATTATAGCAGAGCCACCTGTAGTGGCGATGTGGAATCTTTACTAGTACAACCTTATGAGTATAATAAGAGATGCTGGAGTCAAAAATTGTTGGTACTGGGGCTATTCTTAGTAGAATGTTACAGTATAATGTCTCCAAGTCCATTTAATATATGGTTCTCTCTCTGTGTGTGTCTGATATGCAGTATAATATTATTTTATATTTAAAAGCAAAACCAAAACAGAAATGAAGGCACTGAAGGTCTACAATAACTACTCATTTCTTGTTATGATTTCCTCTGCCTACCTTGGATTTACTGGTCTTTCCAAAGAGAGGGATTCAGAAAGGGAAGGAAAACAGTACAGAATCTTCTAACCATCTCCGGCAGTTATATTTTCTAGTATGTTCTTTTTGATTCATTGCCTCAGTGGCTGTGTTTTATTTTCACAGAAAAAGAAATCATGTACTGCACCCAAAGAAAATAGAAACAGAAACTCCCCCACTGAAAAGCAACTAAAAATGACAGCCCTTGTCTGTGAGGCAGCCATTCTCCCTTTCTGAATTCTCCATCCTCCCTTTCTTGCCACCCTCCCTCCCCCAAAGAGATAACTAAAAAGGGGTGACTATTACTGATCGATAGTAATGCTAGTCCAGCTGCAGTTGGTTCTCCTTTATTTTACTTTACAGAAACAAATCTGGCTTAGTAGTTTCTCTTTTAAGTAAAAATAAAAATCCTAGAATGGAAACAGTTTGAGACCCTCTGAGAGTTGCAGTCAGTCCTTATAAACAAAGGGAAAGCAGGTATGATACATACTAGAGGGAGCAAGAGAAGTTCAGGGACCTAGTATCCCTGCTGAACAGCACTTTTAGCTGTGCTGCAGTCTCATTTTTTAGTAAACAGGCGCACACACAACCCACCCATTAAGATCCTGATCCAAAAGCTGTTGAAATCAAAGGAAAGACCCTTACTGACTTCAATGATCGTTGGCTCAGATCCACAAACTGCAGATTAACCCCAAATGCCCTCCCCCACACACACTTTTGAAAGTGAAATAGAGAGATTGAACTGTCAGTTGAAATGAGAATGTTATCTATCCTCTGCCCATGCTGACATGACTGATTGTGGCCCCGTGTTTGCTGAGGGTTTTAATCTCTGACAGTCATCCATGGATGCTGGGTGTGCATGTGTTTCAGTCATCAGCTCAGGAACTCTGGAAGGATCACTAAGGTCACAGCTGAATGTAAGTGAATGTTATAAGCCTGATTCTTCATAATGTTACACCTATTTCATCACAGTGTAATGCCATTGATTTCAACAGAGTTAAACTGATGTGGTAACACAGTGGAGAGTCAAGCCCTCTAACGCAATCCCCAAACATGGTATATGGTGCCATGCCCCCATTTCATTTTGCACCACACAAGCAGAGCCAACATGGGTTTTGGACAGGGGTGGGCAATATTTTTTGGCCCTGGGACCACATCAGGCTTGCAAAATTGCATGGAGGGCTGGGTAGGGAAGGCTGTGCCTTCCCAAACAGCCTGGCCCCACCCCCTATCTAGGTGTCCAGAGTATGGCATCACAAGGCGGTTTAAAGATTAACAGAAACAATAAATTGAAATTTGTCTGAGCCCAACTTTATGTACTGAACTTCCCCAATAATGGGTCTGTTCAGCATAGAACACACTGTAACTTTTGACATTTCTTATTTTCTAAAGGTATGCCAGAATGTGTCATTCTGTAATATCGCTGATGGCAGTAATCCTTCCCAACACAGGAGATCAGTGATGTCACAGAATTGTGACATCAGTCTGGACTATGAGGAAGAAGAAGGGATTCCTAACCTAAATACTCTCCATGATCAATAGACAGCACAAAGTTAGAAGGGACACAGAACAAGTTAATTCTTATGCTTACTAAAACCTGAGTCTAGTTTACACATTGATGAGATTATAAGCTAGCATTAGAAAGATAGGAAAGGATATTACTCAATCATTATGCAGGCCTTGGTTGTCCATAGAGGAAGGTTTTTGTACACCATTGTGTTGGGTGCATGACACCAAGGTGTTCTAGAGATCTGGTAATTACTTATTTGGACAAGGAAGGGACTTTATTCCCTCTCGATAATATGGATCTCAATGGGGCATGTGTGCCCACTGCTATTTTAGGGAACCCAACCTATCCTCTAATGCCTTAGCTTAAGAAGTCATTGATGTGTGGTAAACAGACGAAGCTTTAATTAACCACCAAGCAGTTGCAGGATCATTGTGGAATGTGCATTAGGTAGACTGAAGGAAAGATGGCGCTTCCTACAAACCCATTTGGATCCCAGTGTGCCCAATGCTGTTCATATTATTGGGGCATGCTGTGCACTGTACAATATTTGGGAGGATCAGAGGAATAAATGTAATGAGTGGAACTGTATAGTAGGCTACAAGTGGAGTTGTAGAAAATTTGTCCTGCTCAGGAACCTCATGGATCATCTGGAGTTCCTCCTCTAGGAAATGTTCTGCTGCATCATCAGGCAGGAGTGGAGTAAACTTCAGGGAACATAAACAGGTTGAAGATAAACATGAGGATATGCCTTTGCAACCTCTTTTCCACTCTTTACAATTCCACCTATGATAAACAGAAAGTGGCCCAGAAGTACCAAGAGACTTTGAAAGTGCTCTGAACTTAATACTGCCACAGGTCATGCAATGAGACTTAAAAACCTAAGCTTCCTTGGATAATACTTTAATGCCAGTGTCAGTGTAAGGAAAAACACACTTCATCATATAGACAGTTATGCACATATATGTGTGTGTCATGCATCCCTGTGTCTGCAAGCATTGCTTGGCTTGTACAAGTGTTCTCTGCTTTGAATACATGCCGCAGTGCATGACAGAATAAATCAGTAATTGCATGTTTCCCCCTGGCTAGAATCCATCATGGTTCAGATGTGTCTGGGGAAAGGGTGTAGGAAGAAAGGGGGACAAGAGATATGGTATTTCTTTCATCCTCAACAAACTTGGCCCTCTGGCCAGGTCACCATTTAGTCCATCCCTTCTGGGATTATGAAGTCCAACAGGGCAACTGTCCAAATGCAAGATGGTGTTCAGCCTCTTTTCAGGCTCTGTGACACTATACCAATGGCTGGCAGGAGAACTCATGCCTCCCCACTACATGAGTTTCAGCCCAGGGATCCTACAACCAGCAATCCAGGTTTGCTCATTTTCAGTCCCTGTTTCCTTGGGTTCCTGCCTGTCCAGTCTCTCTACCTTTTCTTGTCTGCTTCTGGGTATACCTCAGGCTCAACTCCCTGTGGCTGCTTCACTCCCTTATTAGAATCAGAGGAGGTTCCCAGAACTTACACTCCCCCTATACTTCCTCATTCCTGGAGACCTCTTTCACCTTCACTGTAGACTCCTTCACCTTCAGCCTCATTCTACTTTCAGCCTTTGGGCTTTACAGTGCTGGGATTCACTCTCTGTTAACCCTGGCCCTCCTTCTCTGAGGTGATGCCAGATGACTTAATTGGCCTCTGAGGCTTTGGTTTACCATATCAGGGCTGGTGTGGGATGCATGCTCCATCACAGGTTATTAGAGCTAACATTCGAGTAAGAGCCCATGCTAACTCTGCAGTGAAAACATACACTTAGAGGCACAACATGGAATTTCCCCTTCTCTCTTTCTGTTTGTTTTTTACATCATGCCCATCACCACAGTATCTGATTTGCCATAGTAGTGGCTTTTTGTAGAACAATATATTATTGCTATTTCTATTTTGAAATGATTGGGAGGTGCTGAGTTATTATGAAGATGGGGGCCATGTAAGTGCCTCAACAGATGGATAAAAGTGGCTCTCCCAAGTACATCTGCAGTGCTGTCTGTCAGTCATTGAGAAAAAGGCTCACCTAGAGACAAGCCCACTCAACCTTGCATGAGGCTTCACAGTTCACTAGATCTTGCTGCTAATTCTTCCTCTGCTTTCTGGAAAATGATAACAGATGGATTACTGGGTTAGAATAAACAGGCAGGCCAATAACACTTCACCACCAACAGTGTTGATACTCTAATCACTCCCTGGCAATCTATTAGGTCAGTTATTGACATGACTGCTTTGCCAACTGGGAATGGGCTGTGCAGTCACATGTGGATAGTGAAGCTTTACCAGCTTCTGTTCTGTGGACTAAACTGCCAGAATTCCTGCCAAATAATTTATTTCCTCCAACAAAACGCAGTGACTAAAAAAGTAAATCAGTGAGCTGAAGATGAGAACATTTTGCATGCCCTCTCTGGGAGGAGAGAGAAAGGAAAGTTCAAATGTGGTAACAAATTTAGTTTTAAGGTAAAATTTTCAAAAGCACCTGACATGACTTAGAAGCCCAAGTTCCATTTTCAAAAGTGACTAAGGCCAGGTCTACACTACCCGCCGGATTGGCAGGTAGTGATTGATCTATCAGGGATTGATTTTTCGCGTCGCGTCTAGATGCGATAAATTGATCCCCGAGCACTCTTCCCATCGTCTCTGGAACTCCACCACCACGAGAGGTGGAAGTGGAGGCGACGGGAGAGCAGCAGTGGTTGACTCGCTGCTGTGAGGACGCTGAGGTAAGTCGACCTAAGACATGTTGACTTCAGCTACACTATTTGCATAGCTGAAGTTGTGTATCTTAGGTTGACAACTTCTCACCGCTCCCCCTGTGTAGACCTGGCCTTAGAGACAGATTTTCAAAAGATTCTTAGATATGTAGTCCTGTGGCACCTTAAAGACTAACTAAGTATTAGAGCATAAGCTTTCGTGGGCTAACACCCACTTCGTCATTGCATCCCACGAAGTGGGTATTAGCCCACGAAAGCTTATGTTCTAATACTTTAGTTAGTCTTTAAGGTGCCATAGGACTCTTTGTCACTTCTGCAATTCCAGACTAACACGGCTACCCCTCTGATTCTTAGATATGTAGATGTGTTTGAAGATCCCACAAGGGCCTATCTGCAGCTTTAGACACTTAAATATCTTTGAAAATAAGGTCCTTAAGCTCCTATGATCCTGTCTCACTGAAAGTCAATGAGACTAGATCTGGCTGGGAATTTTCTGACAGAATGTTTTTCCACTGTACTGTTGTTTCTTGAATACAAGTTTATTTAATCTGCTAATGAGTATTTTATTAGAATTAATGAAAGTCGAAGGGCATTGTGACCATAAATGCAGATTGCAAAGTAACTTGATGGTGTTGCATGCAGCACATATTTGTATCTGGCTGAAGTCAATGTTTGCATCCTGTGTTTCTTGTGCCAGAAGCTAGCACGATGTTTATTGTAGAGATAATGCATTTGGCTTCTGGCAGTAGAGAAAGTAAGAATTGCTGATTTATACATTACCCATCTATGGTTGGTATTAAGGATTATTAGATATATGTGCAAGCTGAAAAAAGGAGTCACTTATTTAGACTAACTTAATGGTAGATACAAAAGGTGTTTTCAGCTGGCAGCTAAATTGGGGAGATAAGCTCTAAATTTAGTCTCTCACCTATGTTTTATAGAAAGAATATTGAGAAACTGGATAGCAAACATATTAATGATCATTTCTCTTGTGATTTGTTACATCCCTTTTTTGTTTTTCATTATAAGAAGTATCTTAAGTAAAGGATCAGATTAACAAATGCTTTTAGTTAATTGCAGAACACATTCATGTTAACTGATTCAAAGGTTCTGGTTACAAACATCTAAGAAAACAGAAATATTGAATGTCATTGGCAGGTAAAACAGGAAACAGTTTTCCATGTTAGCCTGATTTCTTCGTGGCAATGCAATTAATTCTTTAATTATTTATTTGAAGGCCATTCCCTTTGATTGACAATTTACAGAGTTCTTAAATGCATCTTCCTTAATAGACATCCACTGTACCCTGCATAGCTATATTAAGTAGTGTACACAATATAAAATATATTGATCTCCACTTGCAGTAGGAAGGTAACTCACTAGGCAGTTACCAACGAGAAGGCTCTGATAGTGCCTGGTTTGCAGAGATCCAGAGTGCTACCATAAGAAGGATTTGCCAATTCATTTTAAAATGTGTTTGGCTTTTCTGGGGAATAAAACGGATCATGAAGATTCTCATGTATCATATTTGTGGTGATGCTTATAGTTCTTCAAGTGGCTCTGCATAGTCCCTCTTATTGGTTTTGAGACACCTGGTGGTGTTCAATGGTAGAACCTTCTCCAAACAATGTCTGTTAGAATACACGTTGTACCTCTCTAACCCCTCCTCATAGTGTCATCAAATGTTCTCAGCCCAAGGCTATATAAGGGGGAAGTGCACCTCCTACTGCTTCAGTTCCTTCCAGCCTCTGCAGCAGTTGGAAGTGAACTAGTCTGGTCCATTTGGATCTCGGATTTTTTTCCACTGAGCCTGTCTCAATAGTCTGTTAATTTAATTTTACTGTTCAGTATAAGGTAGTGTTAAGTATAGATAGTTTACTGTAGCTTGTGGAGTTGGTTCTGTGTGATGGTGGAACCACTGAAAAAGAAGTTGTGTTTTAAGAAATACTTTTCATGCCCAGATGTCTTTCTGGTATTAGATGACTATGTGAGGCACCTTAACTGCCTGAGTGAAGACCATTCTTTATGTGGATGTTCTATTGCCAGACTTTCATGCCCAACACTCTCAAAGAGAGGCAGAACAGACTGCAGGTGCTTCTGTTTAAGTGTAACCCTTCTGCCCATCAGAGTTGGCAGCAACAAGGGCCGGGTTCAGTATCCAGGGGTTCCATTCCAATAGCACAATACAAAAAAACCGGCTCGAGCCCCCACCCAGTGACCTGGGACAACCATATACCACTCCTCTGGGCGTCTGTAAGAGACAATACTTCCCCTCTCGCAAGCACAGAGTCTGAGTGTACCAAAGCCTTTTAATAACAGGGAGAAACAATGTGGCATTATATTGGGGAAACACCACAAACAAGGTTAATAAACCAAACCATGAACCAGAAGCCCCCCTCCCAGCAACTAGGCCGTGGCCTTCCCTTTGGCTCTTGAGTTCCACAACCCCAAAAGTCACTCAATAGCCCCAAAAGTCCAACAGCCCAAGAGTCTCTGTTCTTGGTCAGTGCAGAGTTCAAAAGTCAATTGGCAGAGTCTTACCTCCAGCCTGGGTGGAATTGGAGGGTAGGGCACGGGGCGCCTTACGTGGTCCGAGGCCAACTGCGCTGCCTCTCCGTGAGGTTCCGCTGCAGCTCTCACCGCAATCGGCTCTGCTCCGCTCCGCTGGCTGTCCCACGAACCGCTCTGCCCGTTGATCCGCTAGCTGCTCTGCTAGCCGACACACAGACAGCTGTGCCGCGCCGGTCACTCTGCCCGCAGCACCAACGCCTCCGCTAGTCGACAGACAGCTCTGCCGCACCGGTCACTCTGCCCGCAGCACCAACGCCTCCGCTAGTCGACAGACAGCTGTGCCACGCCGGTCACTCTGCCTGCAGCACCAACGCCTCCGCTAGTCGACAGACAGCTCTGCCGCGCCGGTCACTCTGCCCGCAGCACCAACACCTCTGCTAGTCAACAGACAGCTCTGCCGCGCCGGTCACTCTGCCCGCAGCACCAACAACTCCGCTAGCCATCCTGCTAGCCGACACACAGACTGCTCCGCTGCACCAGCCACTCTGCACTTTTCTCAGGCCCCCCTACTTAAGACAGTGCTCAGTGATTTCTTTAGCTCTTAGGTGATTTTAGCTCTTAGGTGATTTCAGCATACAGTAGGGGAGCCTTAGTGCAGGTGCACCAGTGAGCCCAAAGCAATTTTCAGCTCAGCAGCCTGAAACCAGGCTCCTAATGGAAGCAAAAATTCAATTCTGACATTCCACAGTGGAGAGAAGCAAGGTGCAATAGGCCTGGGAAGCTCTCAGACAGCACCCTCACCAAAAGGTATAGGTACTTGTCCACCACCTCTCTCAATGTCACAGTGTTCTGAAACGCATGGCCCTTGCCCACTGAGTGCTACCTAGATGATGGCGAGTCCCTCCATCATAACAAGGGCCAAGTACATGTCCATAGTCCTTCATTCACATAATCACAGTAACATCACTTTATCATTCCTGCCCCAATAACATAGAAACTGGGGCTCCCTCATCAGCCAAAGTGGCCATGTGGGCTGCTGTGGGCTCAGGCTAGGCGCAGTGGGTGTGTCTATGCAAATTGATCAGCCCCAGAATTATTTTCTAAGACTCACTGCAATTCCCATAGTTCGCCACCAGATGTCAGAATATATCTCATTCCTGACACTGCTTACATAAGGAAACCTTTGGTGCTGAACTGTCTGGTTCCAGAATGTCATTGGATCTGAAGTCCAATAGGCCTTTTCAGCTCTAGTAGCTTCCTTCAGCAAAGTTAAGATGTGTCAAGATTCCCAGTCATTGGGACCATCATCTGTCCTTCTTTCAAAGCTGTCAAATCTCTGAAGGTCCCAATGGTGGAAAAAGGATGACTGCCATATCATCAGCTCCAAGTGTATCATTTTCCAAGAAGGCCAGGGAAAAGAGAGCCACTGTTAGCAGTAACAGATCCTGTGCATCAGATTTACTAAAGCTGTCTGATTCTGACGTGACCTCTGTGGTTCCATCTCTGAAGCCCAGGTCAGCTCTGGTTTCAACTTTGAAGTGCAGAGATGTAGTACTGAGAATTTTGCCTGATCTAATACTCTCCAGGTCTCTTGGATGCCAAGAAAATCTGATCCCCCAGTTTTCAGCTTTTGTTTCCTCTGTTTTGGAACATTTAATGTATTTGAAATCTGACAGCTTATCTAATGCTTCTTTAAGAGTTAATTTGGCAACTATTTCCACTTACCATCCTTGCTTTGATGGTAGATCACTGTTTGTGCATGATACAATTAAAAGGTTTATGAAACAGTTGTCCAATTTGTACCCCTTTTGTGGGATCTGGTCCTAACTGGGACCTCAATTTGGTCTTGTACATCATTATGCAACTACCATTTGAACTCTTGGCAGAGTGTTCCTTATTTTATTTATCTTTAAAGATGGGAATTTATTATTCATATATAACATCAGCTAAAAGTGTGAGAAAATTACATGCTCTGATGATGGATCTGCCATTTACTATGTTTCATAACAACAAAGTGGTTCTTAGACTTGACCACAGGTTTCTGGCACATTATTTAAAAAAAATTAAGATTTTTAAAGGGATTTTATTTGTCTCTTATGCTAAGAAACATCCGGGTAATAGTGTATCTATTCAGACCTTCATTTTTTTAAAGGCATAAGTTATATATACATATCTAGTACAGAAATGTTATTCAAAGCAGTGTTCTCCATTATTTAACTGTTCTGAATTCTCCATGCCCCTAACACCTAAAGCTAGAGGGCCTGAACTCAGGACTCACCAGCCATTCCCGTACACTGGAAAGTTGGCATGTATGGGCTTAATAGAAGTCACACATTAGCATATCCTTTGCAGAGCATGGTGGGTTTGTAATGAATAATCACAATCCACTAGTGTCCCCCAGCTCCCATGACAGATGGTGGCATGTGGATCAGTTGTATGGTGATGATTTTGTTTGTCATTTATGCTAAGAAACATATGGGTGATAGTGTGTCTATTCAGACCTTCATTTTTATTATGGTGATGGAGACATTAATTTGAATGAAAGATATGTAGCTCTGTCCCCTGTATGGCTTTGAAAATCTTCATCAAGTTTGCTTTTGACTCTGTAGGCATTGTGAATATCTTGTTCCAGGGTCAGAGTTAAGGATGTTTGGGTGCTGCTCAATGAGAATTATTTCCTTTTTAATCATCTGTGTCTATGAACTGAATAGTAAGGTTTGTATCTGAATTGTTTCTGTAACTTAGATTGTGATCTCCATACTTTTAAATGTTTGCACTTTTTATGTTTAATGGGAAATCTTTCTTGAATAGCACATAGCAAACTGAATTATAACTTTAGAAGGTTGTTGGTGTGAGGTTTGGCTCAGTTTCCAATTTTTCAAAACATTTGAAAAATATATTAATATTTTAAATGCTATTGTGATGCTGTATAGAAAGAAATATAACCATGTGTACACTAAGGTATAACCGCTGATGGTATCACCTCTGTTACACAGTTCTGATAATTTTTATACAAAGTATTATTTGTAAGGTGTCAATGAAAATGTTATAAGCTGCTAAGTATTATTTTACTGTTTAAATCCATGTGTCATAATTGTATATGAAGTTATGAATATTTGCTATATGTTTGTATTTCAAATGTGTGTGTTCCTGGGTTACACCCACAAGACAAATTTACCACAGCAAGCCTGGTTGATGGGCCATTAAGGAGAGTCAACTCTTCTTGGACTCCTCTTGAGGATATCTCAGAGAGCATATGGACAATCTACATCCAGTGTGGCTCAGCAAGGCACATAGAACATGTGATCCCTGACTCCATGTTTGAAACAGTATCTTTCCATGCACATGGGTTGAAGGTATAAAAGTGGAGACTGTGACATCATTTCTTTGCCTATTTTTTGCTCCACATCTCTGGACTATAATTTCTAACAGATGGGAGCTTTGAAGAATGGATTGAGGACCCCAATATTCGGAATGATCTGGAGAGACTAATCACAGACTGGCAGATTAAACATTACTGTTATTATCCTGATTTACAAACTCTGAAATCAACTCTAATGTATATGATTCATTTTAACCTCTCTTCTTTTTTTATATATCAATAAACCTTTAGTTTTTAGTTACTAACAGATTACCACCATGATTTTTGGGTAAGAACTGAAGTATATTTTGACATGGGGTGGGTGTCTGGGTCTTTGGCACTGGAAGAACCTAAAATAAGTGGTTCTTGGTTTTAATAGTCATTTATTACAGAAGTCTGGTTTGTCTGGGAGATACATGAGTGGCCAGAGGGCCTGAAGGAGATGTATGTGGTAATAATGTCTGTGTTAATAACTAGTATATTATTTTGGAAGAATGCATTTGTTACTGGCTTGCTAAAATCTTAAGATAGATATACCACAAGTTTTGGGTACATGCCCTGTTTTCTGGCAGTCTGACCTGAGATTGGTGCTGTGATGGGGTGCCTTCCCCACACAGATATAGAAGAGGGTTAATCATGCCCTGCAAGCTCAGGTAAAAAGGAGCTGCAGGGAAGAGTAGGGTCAGTTGCTGCTGGGAGCTCAACGAGTAAGGACTGCATCCCTGGAGGACTGAAAGAATGAAACATGTTGGACAGAGCAGTTGCTAGCAGGGACCAGGAGAGTGAGAGGGAGTCCCTGACTGGCTTCTGGGACTGAGCAGATGAGTGCCCTGAGATGAGGGCGAAGAAGGTGCTGGGGCCTTAGGGAAGTGGCCCAGGGAAACATAGCAGAATTGACAGGGGTTACAGAGGAGCTATTACAGGGTCCTGGGTCTGGGGCCCAGAGTAGAGGGTGGACCTGGTTCCCCACAACTCACCATTGAGGAAGTGGCTGGACTCTTGGACATAGATGCCCCCCAGAAGGAGGAAACACGAAAGACGACATGACGGGAGGACTGCATTGCAAAGAAGATGTTGCAGTTCTTGAAGCAGAGAGAGGAACCATAGGTGGAAGTAGATGCCAGTATGCAGACCGTGGATGTGGGCATCAGCCTCAAGCTAATCCCCAGCATGACCAGGAGGAGGTGCCAGTCCGGCGGTGAGGGCTGCATCCCGTGACAACGTGGTGGAAAATGCAGGCATTCAGTTGCTCTGAGGTAAGGAGATAGTGTGAAGAACTAAGCCCTGGCTATAGGACAATTGACCCTGAGGAAAGGGAACAGAGAGAGACAGTATTGCATGGTCACAGCTGATACAAGGGAGGAGTAATGAGCAGGGCAGGAGAGACACCTCTGATGTGAGTGGGGAAGAGCAAAGACTTACAGAGTCACTTCGGACAGAAGTTCTGCATTTGCTACCCTCCAAAAAGGAGATAGACAAGCAGCCAGGGCGGATCCAGGCCCTGCTGATGCAGTGCTGAAAAATCAGCAAAAACTGTGGGAAGTGAAATAGTACCTGTAAGAGTACTTGCTGGAGATTATGGCACAGCAGCAGTATTTATTGAGGTGTTGGAAGGAGAAAAATAGGAAGGCCATAAGGGTTGGGAACAGGGAGGAAAGCCCAAGGGCTGGAGCCCAGCCAAAATTATGTTATGTCTGTGCCAAAGGGGACACCTACAAAGACAGTGCCCCTATGTGAGTTGTAACAAATAAACTCCTCAGAAAGGGGAAAAACAAGGGTGCCCAAAGGTGTTTTTTTATGTGGGGAGTTGGGGCACATAGAAAGGAAGTGCCTGCATACGAAGAAGAAGAATAGCTCAGAGAGGGGTAAAGTTCCCAGGAAGAGGGAACAGGAAGCACATACTGGGAGTGCAGAGAAAGTGGCTCTATCAGCAGAAGGACAGAAGCTCCACCCATGCACTTGTCTGGGAGTAAAAAAGAACGGTTAGACAAAAAGATTGAAATAGAGTGGACCCAAAAAGATGTAGGGATGAACGCAGTGGCACAGCAGGCTACTATGGGGACCTAGACTCTGGGGAAAAAGGCACTGGGGGACCCAGAAGGGCAGGTGAAGGAGCTGTGTGAGAACTGGCAACTGCTGAGGAAGCCCTGCAAATAGTGGAGGGGAACTTAGAGTTCCAGAGAAACTAGGTTTGATGTGCCAAGGAGGAGAAAGAAAATGTATGTTTCCTGCTGAAAGGTGTAGAGCAGGAGAGGGATGACCTACGATCCCAGCTGTGGCAGATACAGGGCTGGCGGCATCCTTACCCCCACATACCTCCTTCAGAATTCTTGGGTGAATATCGTCTAGTCCTGGTGACTTATTGCCATTTAATTTATCAATTTGTTCCAAAACCACCTCTAAAATGAGACAGTTCCTTAGATTTGTCACCTAAAAAGAATGGCTCAGGTTTGGGAATCTCCCTCACATCCTCAGCCATGAAGACCAAAGCAAATAATTCATTTAGTTTCTCTGCAATGACCTTATCTTCCTTGAGTGCTCTTTTAGCATCTCAATAGTCCAGTGGCCACACTGGTTGTTTAGCAGGCCACCTGATTCTGATGTACTTAAAGATATTTTGCTGTTACCTTTTGAGTTAATATCATTGACACCTACTTGAGAATGTCTTCACAAATAGAACTGTCATGTTAGTTCTGTGGCTATTTGTCCATCTTGCTTTTTATTAGTTCATTCATAAAAATGTTCTTCAATTTACTAGTTCAATTCATAAAAATGTTCTTTAATTTTCTGCTTCAAATGCTTGAAGCAGAAAATTCCTGCCAAAAGTGCTTCTACAGATGTTTAGTGGGTTTTTTTTTTGCCCAATAGATTCCTCAAGCAATTGTGAATATTTGCAGATAATCAAAAAGCAAACACCCCTCCCCTCAAACCTTTTGAAGCTTATTTTATCCAGGTCTGGAACAGAAACAGCACCAAGTTAAGTGACCCAATTGCAAAATAACAAATATCATTGTGATGGTCACTCACATATTTTCTCACAATTACCTAAATCAAGTCCCTGTATTTCTGTCTTGTTCTCTAAAATGGCATAAAGAACATTCAAAGAAAAATCATTTCAGTAAAGGCATGTATAGGACTATTTAAAATTCAATTTGTCTGTTGTAAAAAAATTATTGTGTTTTCAAAATTGCAGCACACGTTTGTCTTCCTTTTATGATTCACATAGTTATGTCATCACTTCTTCTTTGAATGGCTTTTGGGAATAGATATTTTGGAAAAGAGAAATTTCCCCAATAAAAACCTAAATTATCTTTTGATAACACACGAAAATTAACTCAGCTTCTGATCTCTGATGGTTTCACTGTCTTAGGGAGGTGATTTTAGTGCAATAACAGATGTACCACTTAATAGAACTGCTGGATAATTACCCTAAGGTACAAATATATCAAGAAGACTCAGGAAAAAGGGCAGAAATGTAGACCTTTATACACATCAAGGCTAAAGAACTGGCTGAAGCATAGTTACATGTAATCTGTGTGTGCTCTTCCTTTCATAGTATTTCCAGGTATTTCACCATTATGGTGCTTATGTTATCAGACACAGCCAAAAGAGAAGCTAATCTCTTTTCATTATGCTTGTTGCATTATCTGGCAACTTTCTAAATATTAGTGAGGATTTGGGGAAATTAACTAGCATTCTAATTAGGTAGAAATTGGAGGCCCTATCACTTAATTAGTGCTGCCATAAACAGTCTTCAGGGTATTACTAATTCAAAGGCGTCTCAAATGGCCTCTCATATGAACATTTCATTGATATAGGTATTATCTGGGTAGAGAACAAAAAGAGCATTAGGAAAATACAACCATAGACACAATCAGATGAAAACTTTATTTATGTACTGTATGATATAAAAATCATAATTTAAAATCTTAGTGCAAGGTATTCTTAAGTTGTCCAATTTCTCAGATGCTTCAACTAAATCAAGTGCAAATCTATTTTTCCTTCATTTTCCTTGAATGTTCACCATACTGACAGTGTTGTTCTGGCATGTTTTGCTGCTGGAACACATCCATGTACTTGATGGGGGAATATTAAATGTTCTCAAAAGTGCCCGTACACATAAACACATTCCTCTAGGTGGTTCCAAAGCAACAGCACAATGACATCAGGCACAGCAGAAGCACTGAGGGGCACTTTCAAAAGTACCCTTAGTAAGTAAATGCAGAAAGTTACAGTGCTCAATCCAAAATTTTAACTAAGAGCAGCAATTCTTGGGTGGGAACAAAACTAAGCAAAACAAGTTTACTCAATCGCAATCAAAGCCACCCCTGTTTTGGACATCTCTGTTGAAATGGAGTGGCCCAAATCAGAGTCAGTTATTTAGACATCTCCCTTGTCCCAAAATGTGGGGTCTGGCATAAATGGGACTCTGGTTTGGGCTTTGTACACTGGAACCCCAAACTGAGAGCCTATTGTCTCCATTTCTGGCCATCTCTTTTTACAGCTCTGCATTATGAAACCCAGATTCAATCCCGTGCCTAGCCACAGGCTGCCTAGGTGACTGTGGGCAAGTCAGTTGTGTCCAGATTTTCAAAAGGCATTTAGGCACTTAGGAGTCTGAATCCCATTGACAGTTAATGGGATTTAGGCACCTAGGAGCCTAACTCTCATTTGAGAATGAGACTTATGCTTCTAAACAAATTAGGTGTTGCAATGCTGAGCATAGCAATCTCTAAATACCTTTAAAACTCTGGTCCTTACTGTATCTTATTATCCTCTCTGTGAAGTGGCGATAAAGCACTTTCAACAAGTTGTCAGTGTAAATCTATTAAAGATTGTGAGGTACTCAGATACTATACTTTTGGGAGTCACACATAAGTACCAAAGATAGAGCTAAAATTTTACTTGCATTGTAAACTCTCAGGATACGGATCATCTTTTTATTATATGTTTCTATAATGCTTAATGCAATGGGGCCCAGGCCTCTAGGGGCAACTATAATACAATTAATAATAATTACCACTGACTGCAATACAAGATTTAAAGTTAAAATGTTTATATTCTTAACATGTATATTAGAAGTAGGACAACCCAATTCTTGCTATTTGGTTTCTATACATAACTGCTCACTAGATGTCCTCACAGGATCATGGTTGTTGGCTATTTTCATGATCATGTTTTGGGGATGGTTATATTTGCTCTACACTGGATAGTTATGAGCTATAAATTGACACCCGGGATGTATATTTGTCAGCAACCGAGTTGGAAGATTTTGAAAGACAGATGGAAAGGCCCAGCTTTACATTAACATTTATTACACTTCAGATCTAAATCCTTTCTGGCTTTGCACAGACTCTGCTGCTGTGTAAGATACTGAACTCGGATATATAATTATCACTTGACAGAAGCTAAAACCGCATTCAGTCACTAACAGCACAAAATAAGTAGTTGAGAAGTTGGTGAATATGTTCGCTAAAAGGGGCCCCCTGCAATAAATTCCTCCTGGCCTTGCTTAACTTCCTTATCTTGTACAAATATTCTTGCCTTGTTCCCTCTCCTGCTCTTTCTCTGCTTGATTGAGTAACCGTAGAAACCAGTTTGCCCAAGGTCAGCCTGAGATGATACAGGAGACGACACGTACCTAGTATCTTTCCTTTGTCTGTCTTAAACCTATAAATACTGATGTGTGTGTCTAATAAAATTGCCGCATGCCTCCGAAGCTACTTGGCCTGAGGGGGGTGCATGCCCTTTGATCAAAGTTACTTGGCCTCAGTGTGTTTCTTATATAGTCTCTGACAGTTTGAGCTACAGGTCCAACACCGCACTACCCGGGTGTTGGAACGGTGAGTAGGACAAGCTGATTTTTACCTAACAATATTGGGGGCTTGTCTGGGATTCCTCTGGTGCAGCTCCTCCGCCCGGCGGTTTGATTACCCCTATACAAATCGGTCGGCGCCACGGGAGATTTCTCCCAGCCAATTTGGTATTGGGGAGTCGTGTGCCGAGCGGTAGGTTAAGCGTCAGTTGGAAAGCTCCTGTCAGACGCTATGGGGCGAGGGACTAGTGTCCCTGTTGGGAGCCCTTTGGGTATAATGAACAAGTTGTGGGATGAAGGAAAACTGCCAATCCAAAAGGGAATGACTAAAAGGAAACTGTATACTCTTTGTGTGGCAACTTGGACTGGGTATACTGCAGTATTGGCCAATCCGGAGGAACGGTGGCCTATGTGTGGTTCTTGCGAGCGGGCCACCTTAAGAGGAGTAAGGGGCCAAATCGAAGACAACCATCCGCAACAGTTAGATTATTGGTGTTGTTGGGATTCTGCAGAGGGACTGTGGAAACCTTTAAAGATAATGGCAGTCTGACCTTCTTCCGAGGAGGATATCCCTCCCCCAAGTTATTTTAATGAAGAATGTAAACCTCGGCTCATTTTAAGCCGCCGTTTGGTTCCTTCCGCCCCTGCCCCAATATATCCTCCCCTCGGGGATGCTCCTCAGGGGTCAGGAGCGATTTTACCAGTATCCCCTCTGGAGTCCAAGACTGAACGGGAAGAAGGGGGAGACTCCTCTTCGGAAAGAGCAGTCACTCATAGTATGACATGGGGTTACGGGAATTACAGGAATTGCAGGATAAAGTTGAAGAAGTTCTGGGGCTGACCCCTAAGAAACTTCCTTTTCAAGTGCCCCTCCTCCAGATGCCTCTTCAGGTACATGATCAACCCTTTGTGGGTAGTGATGGCACTTTACAGCATACCAACATTGTTGAAGTGAAAGGATGGCTAGCATGGGATCTGAAAGACTGGGGACGGTTGGCAGGGACTTTTGGAGATAACCCTCAGAAAGTCCTGGAATTATTGGAACGGTTGTTTGCAAGTCATAACCCTACTTATGCAGATGTTGACCAGTTGTTGGGAAGGGTCTTGACAGGAGAGGAGAGAAGTAGGCTGTGGAAAGCAGAAAGAGAATGGGGTGATGGTAACCCTGCAAATGTTATTTGGATGACTAAACAAACTGAGGCAGCTCAGTGGGGCCCCCAGGAGTGGACGGAGGCTAGAAGAACTCAGTTGAGGACCGATAGGGAAAGGTTGTTGGGTCGACTGAGAGACATGGCTCACCGCCCACCTAACCAAGCTAAATTCCTGCAAATTCAGCAGGAACCCGACGAACCCCCCAGAAAATTCTGCTCGCGGTTATTGGAGGGGGCTCAGATGCTCACTCAGCTGGACTCTGAGAGAGGAGGATCATCCTACCCTTATTTCACATTTTGTGACTCAGTCCTCGCCCCCTGTACGGGACTATTTCTTGAATTTCCGCCCTGGGTGGGGTGGTGAGTCTGTCACCTCAGTATTGGATGTAGCTGATTTTGCGTGGGAAAAGGAGAAAGAGGGTAGCAAAAAGAAGGATAGGAAGGAAGAATATAAGTTAATGGCTCTCGCTTTTCATGGTGGCCGCGGTGGTGCGCAGGGCCAAGGGTGCGGTCGAGGGAGAGGATTTCAGGGTCTTAGGGGAAGAGGATCTCGACTGCCCCAGCCATCGGGAAATTGTTTCCAGTGCGGACTACCTGGTCATTTTAAGTGTGAATGCCCCTGGGGACGCTCAGGTGGCCCGGCCGTAGCCACTAACAATTATGCCAGAGACGAGTTCGCTTCCACGCCGCCTGCTCAACCTGTTCCCCAGGCCTGGGTCAATTATGGAGGACAGCAGCAGCATCCCAAGTGACGGTGTCCCGGGGACAAAGGCAGACAATCTGATGATCTTATCTCCTCAATGTCTTTGGCAGGCTCCCTTCTCTCCTTTTCCTTTCCCACCAAGGGAAATTTAACACTTTCAGTTCAAGGTCTCTCTGTATCTTTTCTTATGGACACGGGGGCTATCTTTCCCTTTTAAACCATGCCCCCTCTTCTTGGTTATCTCCTGAGGTAAAGACTGCTACGGGGGTGGAGGGAAATCCACAAACTCTTGGGCTTACTTTGCCTTTAAATGTTGTTTTTTGCTAATAAGTGTTTTTCTCACCGTTTTCTTTTTTCCCCAGCCTGTCCGATCCCTTTGATGGGTCGAGATTTACTTTGTAAACTTGAGGCCACTTTAACCTGTACTCCTGAGGGGATGGGCTTATTAATGACTATGCTAGAATATTTGGCCGCAGTTTCGGGTATTCAGGAATCCCTTTCTTCCCTTCCCATCGAACTCACTGATTTGCCTTCGTCCCTTTGGGGAACCTCTGACACGGATGCTGGCCTGCTCCTTTCGGCGGAGCCAGGCAAAGTTCAAGTTAAGCCCTCTTTACCCCCTCTGTCAGTCCCTCAGTACCCTTTATCGCTAGAAGCCCGGGAGGGCATCCGCTCCATTATTGAGGGATTTATGGCACAAAGGTTAGTTCGTCCTCAGCGCACCCCCTGTAACGCTCCTATCCTCCCCTTTAAGAAACCTCCTAAAAAGGAAGGAGATCCTGTCCGCTGGCGCTTTGTACAGGACTTGCGCCTTATTAACCGATATGTGATTCCCCTTCACGCGGTAGTCCCTGACCCTGCTACCATCATTAGCCAGATTCCCTGGGACGCTAAGTGGTTTACTTTTATTGATTTGAAATCAGCTTTTTTTAGCATCCCTGTTCACCCTGATTCTCAATATCTTTTTGGTTTCACCTGGGAGGGGCAGAGTTATGTCTGGCAGCGCCTTCCTCAGGGCTTTCGGGACAGCCCCACGATTTTTAGCCAATGTCTTCGCCACGATCTGGAAGGTTTTGCCTGCTCCCAGGGATCTACGCTGGTTTTATAAGTGGACGACATTCTGCTAGGTAGCTGAGAGGAAGCTGCTCTCCGAGTTGATGGTAAGGCACTTCTATTATACCTGTATTCCAGAGGGCACAAGGTAGACCCCAACAAGATTCAGTGGGTCTCCCAGAGGGTCCGTTACCTGGGGTTTCTGTTAACCCCAGAGGGCTGACTGATGGATCCGGCCCATATAAAGACTATTCAACGGTGCCCCCTTCCGACCACTAAGAAACAGCTTTGGGGTTTTCCGGGGCTGATCAGGTTTTGTCGCCCTTGGTTGCCTTCCTGCGGGGAGCTGAGCAAGCCACTTCATTGTCTCACTGCTAACTCTGCTCCTGACCCCTTGCAGTGGTCCCCAGACATGATTCAAGCCTTCCAGTTACTCAAGGACAGTGTCGCCTCTTCTATGTCTCTCCGTGCCCCTAACTACGGCAAACCTTTTCATCTTTTTGTCCATGAACGGGGCAGAGTTGCTAGTGGAGTCCTTACTCAATTAAGTGGGCCCCATCACTTTCCAGTTGCCTTTTATTCTCAACAGATGGATCCTGTGGCCCAGGGGACTCCGTCCTGCATTCGGACTTTAGCGGCAACTGCCCTGCTGGTGGCAAAAGCCAAGAGCCTTACTCTGGGCCATTTTACTACAGTTTGGACATCTCACATCTTGTTGGCTCTTTTGCGTAGGGGCACGACTCAAGTGTTTTTGGCCCACTGACAACAACAGCTGGAGGCAGAACTTTTGGAAGATCCTAATTTAGTTTTTAAAAGGTGTGGGCCCCTTAACCCTGCTACTTTGCTCCCTGAGTTGCCGGTTCCCCAGGACCAGCAAGATTGTGTCGAAGTCGTCTCTAGTATCCTGCGGGTGAGGGACAACCTGTTTGAAGAACCTTTGGACAACCCTGACTGCATCTTTTTTTCAGATGGAAGTTCCTTTTATATCGACGGTAAGCGTTTTACTGGTTATGTGATCACCTCCGAGTGGGACATTCTTGAGGCCGCCTCTCTGCCAGGGAATTGGGGGGCCCAAGCTGCTGAGTTCTACGCCCTGGCCCGAGCATGCCAGTTGGCTGCTGGTAAGTCTGTTACCATCTTTACCGATAGCAAGTATGCCTTTGGAGTCGTACATTGTCATATCCATCTCTGGAAGTTTCGTGGTTTTCAGACCGCTGCTGGTAAGCCTATTCAGCATCTCCCCCTCGTCCTTAAGCTTTTGGACGCTCTTCAACAGCCTGTGGTCCTAGCGGTGGTTCACTGTCGGGCACATTCTAAGGACGATACTCCCATAGCAAGAGGAAACGCCCTAGCAGATAATTCTGCCAAAAACGCTGCTGTTTTGCTTCTAGCTATGCCTGCGCTGGCCCTGGCTACTTCCTCTTTCCTTCCAACCCTCTCGGTGTCTGTGCCAGCTGCTGAACTGCATTCGTGCAGGCTTTAGGGGCTACTTTAATCAATGGTGCCTGACTCATGCTGGATGGTCGCTTCTGCCTTCCCCGTTCTACATATCCCGTGGCAGTTCGTTGGCACCATGATAAAGGAGGTCATTATGGCACCCATGAGCTCGTAGCTACTATCACACGCTTTTGGTATGCCCCAGGCATTCAAACTCTTTGTTTATCAATAGTGAAAGCATGCATCACGTGTCAGCGTAATGGACCTGCATTGCCTCTGAAGACCCCCAAGGGTGGAAGACTCCTGCCTGCTGCTCCTTTCCAGCATCTCCAGATTAACTTTGCGGATATGCCAAAGGCTTTTGGAAAAAAGCACCTCTTGGTTTTAGTCTGCCCTCTGACTTCCTGGGTTGAGGCTTTCCCTACTGCAAATTGTACTGCTGCTACGGTTGCAAAAATCCTCCTCAAACACATTGTTCCCCGGTTTGGTATCCCTCTCGTGCTTGACTCTGATCGTGGACCCCATTTTACAGGACATACCCTCAGTTGTTTGGAACAGGGACTGGGTATTTTGCACTCTTTCCACACCCCTTACCACCCCCAGTCTAGTGGAAAGGTGGAACGTATGAATAGAGAGCTTAAGTCTACATTAGCGAAATACTGTCAGGAGACAGGGCTGAAGTGGCCTCAGGTACTTCCCTTAGTCCTGTTTCATCTCCGTACTCGCCCAACTCGTATATTGGGATTGTCTCCCTTTGAACTCCTTTATGGGCACCCTTCCTTTAAAGGTGGGGCATTCCCATGTGCTGATGTTTCCCTATTGAGGGGGGATCACATGACCGCTTCTCAGTTTCTATCTTTACAGGCCCGGCTTCGTACCTTGTGGAAGGCTTCACAGCTTTCCCAGACTGTGCCGCTAGAAGAACAGATTCATCCATTTCGACCGGGAGATTTTGTTTGGGCAAAAAAGTTTGTTCGAGGTGATACCCTCCAACTGAAGTTTACCGGACCCCATCAAGTGCTCCTAACAACTCAGACTGCGGTTTTCTTGGATGGACGTAAATCTTGGATCCACCACTCTCATGGTAAGCCTGCGGTAGTGGATCATAGTGCAGGACCACCAGCTTCTCCAAATCCTAGGGACACTACAGCGGATCAGTGGATAAGCTCACCTTTATCTGCCACCAAACTTAAGTTAACTAGGCAAAAATGCAAAAGCCCTGCACAATTGTGACCTTCTTTGTTTGCTTGTTGTTTCATGTTGGACAAGGGTCCTGGGAAACAAATGGATTCATAGGGTTGGTGCGCCAGATAGCTTGGGAAGCAAATCGATCGCAATGTTGGGTCTGCGTTCACCTTCTCCCAACCCCCCATCATGGTATCCCCTTAGTAGGCATAAGTTTTAATCTTACAGGATTTATTGGGGATGCATACCATGGAGGGAATAACCGGTCAGGGGATAATCAATTCCAGCATGCCATGTCTCATTCCAATGTTTCTTTCCCCCTTATCTCAAGCATGACGGGAATTCTCTGTTCCGAACAAGCACGCAATGGCACTGCTGGACGAACAGTGTTCACTGGCAAGTGACATTGCCACATGACTTATAATTCAACTCATTGTTATAATTCGTCATGGAGCCAGCCTGTACCTGATGTTAGGTCTTGTGCAGCCTACCTGCCTGAGTTTAACAACACTTGGCTCCGTGTTTGGAACCGCATGTATAAGATGAGATCCACGAACCAGTTGCTGTTCAAATATTTAAGTGCCTGGATGGCCGAACCCGGAAAATATAATGATGGCAGTGCCACCGACCTTTATTGGATCTGTGGACATCGAGCTCAAAAACAGGTGTTTTCCAATATGTATGGCAGTTGTTATCTTGGGAAAATGATTTTGGGGGCTAGAGTTTTAGATCAGGTCCTTTGATGGCGGATTCGCAGTAGGAGAGCTTCAAACCCTCGAACAGATACCCTCGCCTGCCTGGTAGGCCTGGACCCCAAGGGTTCTGATTTTACTGCTACTGGTGAGACTTATCTTAGGGGTGTCGCCCCTTTTTATGGTTCTGCAGCTAACCATTTGGATATTCTTGCTCTCTAACGTATTGTGGAAACCTTTGTTAATTCAACAGCGCTGTCCCTTTCCTTATTGAATGCAGAATTAACTCAAGCCCGTCTAATGACCTTGCAAAACAGAAGGGCCTTAGACTATGTCCTTGCCCAAAAGGGAGGTGTCTGTGCATTAATCGGTGCGGAATGTTGTACTCACATTGTTGATTATACGCTAAACATTTCCGCTCAAATTGAATTAATGCATCACTTAGCCACTGAGTTTGAAATTATTGGATATGGGCCTCGTGACACCCTTTTTGGATGGATCCCCAATTTAAGCTCCTGGATTCGTGACCTGCTCTGGTATATTATGTGTGGTTTAATTTTTGTGCTTATTTTATATTCGCTTGTCAAGTTAGGTGTATGTTTTTGCCAATGTTTTCCCTTTGTATTGAAAGCTGTGTTTAACTCACCAAAAACCAAAGACCCCACCTTTTTCGAATTAGCTCGCTTGGAAGTAGCGAAGGATTCACCTCCTCATTGATGGGTCCTATTGGGACCAGCTCTTGATACATTAAGTCTCAAGGCTGCTGAGGGGGGAATTGTTCGATAAAAGGGGCCCCCTGCAATAAATTCCTCCTGGCCTTGCTTAACTTCCTTATCTTGTACAAATATTCTTGCCTTGTTCCCTCTCCTGCTCTTTCTCTGCTTGATTGAGTAACCGTAGAAACCAGTTTGCACAAGGTCAGCTTGAGATGATACAGGAGACGACATGTACCTAGTATCTTTCCTTTGTCTGTCTTAAACCTATAAATGCTGATGTGTGTGTCTAATAAAACTGCCGCATGCCAATGAAGCTATTTGGCCTGAGGGGGGTGCATGCCCTTTGATCAAAGTTACTTGGCCTCAGTGTGTTTCTTATATGGTCTCTGACAGTTTGAGCTACAGGTCCAACACCGCACTACCCGGGTGTTGGAATGGTGAGTAGGACATGCTGATTTTTACCTAACAAATATACTTTAGATTACATGTAGAATAGCTGAATGACAGTCTCAAACTAAACATATTTGTTCTTCAGGAAATTGTTTTACATTGCACAATAAAAATACTATTTTGCTTATATAGTAAATTAATACTTGTTCATTTTCTGGCTTTCTTGATTACACAACTGTTTAACTTTGGTGGCCATCAGTCTAACTGAAAATGATTGCCAAAATTGCTAGCCTATTTGGACTTCCTCAATTAATGCTGCTTATTCCCCTGCTTAGGGGACCATATCCTTGAGTTAATGTGCTATATAATATAGATCCACAGATTTCAAGGCCAGAAGGGATAATCTAGTCTGACCTCCTGTATCACATGGACTATAGAATTTCCCCCTGTAGTGAGCCCAATACCTTGTGTCTGTCAGTGGTCAGACCAGCTAGGACAGTGGTCCCCAAACTTTTCATGTTACATCCCCTCTTACTCTGGTCTGCACACACCCTCAGCTGAGGTCAGGAGCGGGGCTCTGCTCGGGGCGGGTCAGGGCTGGTAGTCAGGGCCAGTAATGGAACCACAGCCAGGGATGGTTGCCAGGGCCACGGATAGGTGCGGAGCTGGGGGTGGGGCTGGAGCAGAGCTGGGGGCAGAGTGGGGCTGGGTGTCACTGCCTCCTCATTCCCCCTCTATGGAGGCTGCGCTGGGCCTGCCTGCTCCCCCCCGCCGAAACATTTCTCCATGCCCCCCTAACGGTTTGGGAACCACTGAGCTAGGACCAGTTACTGGCCTGCTTCCCTGCTAACTTCACTGCTAGACAATTAATAGGCCCAACTGCACTGCTCTGGAACTGCCTGATTAATCACAGGGCCTGATTAGCTGCAGGGCCAGCAGCCTGATTTATAAGCCCATCAGCATCAGCAGAGCTCTGGCTGCTCTATGCACTTCTTGCCTGCAGCTGTGCTTCGTCCTGTCCCTGTCCCCTCTAGCCCTGCTCCTCTTCTAGCCTGTTACCTGCCTCAGTCTCCAGCTCCATGCTGGCTTCAGACTCCTAGCCCTGATCCTTGGCTACACTTCTGACTGTGAAGCCAGTTAACCCTTTGGCTTCTGACCCCCAGTCTGATTCTTGGCTACACCTCCTGACTGCTACTCTGGCTTACCCTTCACCTTGGACTTTGACTCCTGCCTTTGACCCTTGCCTCCACTTCAGGACCTGCCCCATCTGAGTTGAGCTCTAACTGGCTGGACAGCCTCTTGCTGCAACCATTAGGCAAGACAGCCCAAAGCTTGCTCATTGACACCGTTCCAGTTAGGTATCTGTTTTTGATTTGAAGACATCAAAAAATGAAGAATTCACTGTTTCTCTTGTGGTTTATTGCAATTGTTACAATGTTGTAAACAGTCAATACATGGAAGTGATAATTTGTGCCTTTTGTAGGTAATTCTAAATGGACATCTGGAAACTTATATCAAGAAAGAGCATAGGAATCTACATTCTTTGGTATGGCCATGACGTATTTGGTGAAGGACTAGTGTTAGGTGACTGATAAAAAGGTGTCTCTGTACCACATTTGCAACTGTTGTTCCTGAGTCCAGCTAAAGACCAATCTGGTCTCTGGTATAAATTCAAACAGCCCAAAGACAGTCCAAACTGTGGTGTATTGAAAATTGTGTTAAAATTACAAGCTATCACTTTAACTTCTCAGGGACTTTCCTGGTCCTGCTTCCAGACTAGGGGATTCTGTAAGAAAGCCTGTGTTCTGAATCTTTCTACATTCCCCGTCAACAAAGAACCAGCCTAGAGCAAGTTAGGGTGAGTTGTGTATCTCTGCATTAAGAAGCAGCCTACTTTTTCTCTCTCTGTTTTGAGTTCTTGTATGTTAAGGTTCTGAATTTTAAGAAATGAGGTAGAATTATTTTGCAACATCCACAAAGAATATTTTGTTTTTATCCAGCTTCTCTGTTTGCATGCCATGAATATAATACAGACCAGCCATATTCTCTATGCAGAGGCTAGGAAGAGAGTTGGTATAGAGCTGCTAGACTGGCTCTTGCTACCTGGAGTCAAGACAGCTTTGCATTTGCTTTATAACCCCAGAGTAGAGACCAGAATTTGCCTCCTTGGGACACCCAATTACTACCCATTGGTGGCTGTCAGCACAGTATCAGCCATAGCAGAATTAGAAGGCTTGCAATAGAATTGCCTTCAGTAAAATTCTTAATTATTTACACTGTCTGACAAAGTCCCTGGGTTGCCTTGAAAATTGTTTTCAGGAAATATCCCTAGTATAACAAATATTTTTTTTAATGAAACAGATGTTTTACACAGTAGGGAAGTGAAACAACTGGCCTTCAATAAATGTAATTCTGTCAAAGTTGATTTTGTTGAATAAATGTAAAAATACACTTTGTTGGCGAAATCAAAATAAGTAGCTATTTTAAAAATGCAGCAAATAGAGACATCTCAAGTCATATAAAATGCAAGGATTTCCCGTTCTTTTCTACTGAGGTTTTTTACTGTGGCTGATACTAAGGTATCTGATCATCTTCCACTGATTAATTAAACAATACGACTAGCATCTGTCACATGTGGTTCCTTCTCCATCTTCTCAAAGGGGAAGATTGCATTTGGCTTTTTACCCCATGTACGCTGTGCTTTAATCTGAAAAGGCAAGAGACAAAATTGTATTAGGTCACTTGGATTGAAACACTTGACTTGAGATATAAATCTCCAGTGGGAGCTGAGCCAGGGAGAGAGTTTGCTGAAATTGAACAAACCAGTAAAGCACCTGAGTCAATATGCACTTTTAAATCTAATGCAATAGATCTGTCCGAAAAGTCAACTGGATGTATTGGAGACAACAGTGATAGCTTCTGCGGGGCTACTTTATAGATTTGCAGTACAATATTTTAGGTTACAAAGGCAGCATGTAATATTTTTAAAAATAGGTGTTAGTAAAAATTTTTAAAATCACAAGTTAACCAATAATAATTATACTTTGTTCTTGGCTAGCAGGATCTCAAAACATTTTATGAACATTAATGAGTCCAGCTACAAACCAAGTCTGTGAAGTAAATAACTATTTCATTTCCAATATGTAACCAGAATTAGTAATAGTGAGAATGGACTATTAAATTGATTAGTAACTTCTTAAAAACAAACCATAGACTATGTATTGTCTATGATTTATATTCAAAATTGTACTAGATAATTTAATTCAAATTGGCTTGGATATAGCCTGATTAATTGCATTGCACCATAGCTGAGAAAAAGAAACAAAGAGTAATGATCAATGGCAAAACACTCATCTGGGGCAATGTGTACAGAGGATGCCATAGGGAATACTATTCAGCCCAGTTTCATGGAACAAATTTGTAAATGATATGGAAGAAGGAAACAGCTCATTAAGCCTCTGAAGATGGCAGACGTGACTAGATCCTGGAAATCAGTGCACAGGCTGAGTAAACAGGAAGTGCATTCAGGAAGACAAAAACAAAAAGGTACCGAGCATAGGTGCTCCATGTTCAAGCATAAAAAGACAGAGAGCTAAGGCAGTGCACATTCAGGTTTTATTCCCTTCTCCACGTGTACTGTCCTCTCTCATCAAGTCCTTCCTGAAAGTACAGATCTCTAAGCTCTTAAACATTATCCTGTACATAAGGAAAGCTATTGTAGCAAGAGGGACAGAATCGTTGGTTCCAACATGCAATAGCCAGTATGAGGTATTTCTAGTACATCTGGGCTTTATGTAGTTGTACATGGCCACTAATGTAAGTATATGTATAGAATGGCCTTCTATAATGTAACTCCAGTCCTGAGATGTGGCAGCAGCCTTCTCTCTTTTCTCCTCAGGGTTATGGATCCTTGGTTCACCTACAGGGGCACCTCATGCCTCCAAGCAGTGAGACCCCTCCTAGTGAAGAGAACACAGAGGGCTTGTTCCTTGGGAAAATATTTAACACACAATCTATTACAGAGGAGTGTAAGTGAGAGCACAAAAATAAAATAGCTATCACAATTTCCAGAGTAAGACTGGAAGCAGGGCTTTGTTAGGTATGGGGAACTCAGGATAGGGGATAATCGAAGAAGGGATGAGGATAATAAAAGACAAAAATGACAATACCTAAACGTGACCCTTCCCAGATATACAGCCAGTACAAATCACCCTGCGCTCCCTGCCAGCACCAGCCTAGGCAAATAGTGAATTTCAGCTAAGTCTTTGACAGGTGCTACAGGGCTAAAGTCGGTGGCTGGATTAAAACAAAACAGCAAACTAAATAAAAAGCAGTATTCTTACAAAGCATCCACACCAAGGATAGTAAGATTGTCCTTCTGGTTTTCTTGTCTGGGTACCAATGTTCAGTTAAGCTGGCTCTTCATAGCCTGACCGTGACTCTCTGTAGCCTCCTAGGTTTCTGGTCTCTGCTGTGATGACACTTTTCAATGGCCCAGAAATCCTAAAGGCATTCAAAGTCTTTCCTTTGATAGGAATGTGGCAGGTATAAAGTCCTTCCTTTGTGTGATGCTTCTCTCCCTGCTACATTTCAAACACAGCCAGAATTGAAAATGAAACCAAACCATTTGTCTCTGAGTTCTGCTTATGATTGGTTCTGGTAATGTAGTCCCTGGATCCTAGGCAATCTTGGAAACAGAGTCCTAAACCTCTGTAGCTATTGCTGCTGTAGCCCAGGGGTGAGTCTCTTAGAGGCTCAATGTGGCACCATCTCCAAAGGTGTTAATAAATTTGGCTAGAAATACAAGAATAAAATAGTCATTTCCTTTAAGGGTTAATTATATTCACAGATAATACGAAACTGGGAGGTGTTGAAAACATTAGGAAAGAGAGCAATTCAACAAAAATAGAAAAAATAAATTGAGGTACTTCCCGGAAATAATACATTGAGGTACTTCCTGGAAAATATAATTAGAGAAAATATCATGAATCACAATGGGACACCAATATCTAGGCAGTAATGTTGGATGACTTCCTCCTCCTCGGTAAAAAAACAAACCAATCCAGAGCTGATAATGATTGACCAATTAATGATGAACTTGGAATGCAGTATACTGCTGAATATAAGAAGAAAACCCAATGAAAAGTCTGAGTTTCAGATACCAAAGTATCCCATATCCCATCATGGACTAAAAAGGGAAATGCCACCTGTAGAGCTGGGCACATTGATTCCAGAAAGATGTAGATGTTACATTCCCAGACTAGGGACAGTTTTAAAACTGGAGATTTATGAAATTTAGCAGATTTTAAAAAACTACAGCTTTCACAAGCCCCATTGCTGCTCCATCCTTTCAGGGAACACACAACTCTGCTCCTGCAACCAGTCCAGAGCTATCCCTTTTGACCCCCTCAGCAGACCTTCATTCCTTAGAGGGACAAGATATATGTAAATTTAACCCTGATATCCCCTTATAAGTGCTACACGCTCCTTTTGTAAATGTAATGTCAGCCTGTCATTTCTATTAACAAAATATAAACTATTAGTGTATTCATTTGACTTATTAGTGATAGTTTCACAAGCTGATAACTCATTTTCAACTGAACCTTTGGGATTCTCCTTTTTCACAAGTTCTGGTATTGAGGGTTAAAACGTGTGCATCTCTCCCCAGTTTATTTCACATTAAGCAGAAAGTTTCTGCGGCAATTATAGTTCTGCTGCCTCAAAGAAGTTAAGCCAGTTCTGTGCAGTTTAAATTCCAAAATATATTCCTATCTTATGAAATAACAGTTCTGATATGATCAATAATATAACTACATAATTCAAAGTCAGTGGGCATGTGGCAAGCTATTAAGAAATGCATCTACTAATTTAACATAATAGCAAACTATCCCAAACTATAAAACGCTTTATTTAGAACAATATCCATAAATCAATATCACATCATTTACAATTATTACATCAGTCTTGGATAGAAATCAGGACAAGGTGCAAGAGTAGGTATTAGGCATGTGACAAACATAAGGACAACCATATAGTGTATTCACCAATCCAGTTGTTGGATTTAGACAATAAGCAGATGTTTCTAATTGTTCTTATATCAGTGTCTGTGGGGCTACTCTCTCTGTACTTGGCTGATCTCGCATGTCAGTGGATTGTTCTGGTGATCTGTCCTTTTGTGCACTACTGATTTCAGGTTCCATGGTCTCATTTTGGCATTTGTGTCTTTCAGTGTATGGTGTGAAGTCAAATCAGCCTGATCAGCAGTCTCTAAGTTTACAAGATCAATGACGTCCTCATGTCCCAGATGTGGACAAAATGTTTCTGTGACATGGACTGTATCTGGTACCATCATGTAATGAAGGTCATCTTCACTCTCACTTTCATAGTGATTGGAGTATGAATTCCTGTCCTCATTTGGGTCTCTTATTGAGCTAGTTTGCCTTGTTCTGTGGCTCTTCTGCTGTGGTGGTTTCCAGGGTAGTGTTATCTCCAAGTATAAGAAGCCACTGGGAAGTAAAAGGCTGTGGCAAAGCATACTAACTAACACATCCCTTTTCATCTTCTGCTTTTACTTTATAGACTGGATTATCACTTTCCTTTCAAGTACTGCATGAATTTGATCTTCCCAATAGTATCTTAATTTGTCAGGTCCTCATCTTTCTGAAAGATCCTGCCAAGTATCCTATCACCCATTAAGGGAGCAGCACCATGCACTTTCTGGTCATAGTGATTCCTTCCACATGCAGCAGATTTTTTAGAACATTTTGATGCCAGCTCTCATATTCCTGCAACCGATGTTCCCATTTCTCAGTGTAATCATTATAGTCCCCAGATGCAAATTTAAAGTTTATAGGTAGGGCCCTACCAAATTCACGGTCCATTGCGGTCAATTTCATGGTCAGAACATTTTAAAAATAATAAAGCTCATGATTTCAGCTATTTAAATCTGAAATTTCACAGTGTTGTAATTGTAGGGGTCCTGACCCAAAAAGGAGTTGGGGGGCAGGAGGTTGCAAGGTTATTGTAGGGGGAGTTGCAGTACTGCTACCCTTACTTCTGTGCTGCTGCTGCTGGTGGTGGTGGCAGCGCTACTTTCAGAGCTGGGCAGCTGGAGAGCACTGGCTGCTGGCTGGGAGTCCAGCTCTGAAAGCAGAGCCGCTGCCACCAGCAGCACAGAAGTAAGGATGGCATGGTATGGCATTGCCATCCTTACTTCTGCGCTGCTGCTGGCGGAATGCTGCCTTCAGAGCTGGGTGCCAGGTCAACAGATGCCGCTCTCCAATCCTCCAGCTCTGAAGGCAGTGCAGAAATAAGGGTGGCAATATTGCGACCCCCTAAAATAACCCTTTGACCTCCTGTAACCCCACTCAAATTCTCCAATTTGAGAAACGCTGGTTTCCCCTGTGAAATCTGCATAGTATAGGGTAAAAGCACATAAAACACTGGATTTCATGGAGGGAGACCAGATTTCATGGTCCGTTTTCATGGCTTGAATTTGGTAGGGCCCTATTTATAGGTAGACCAAATGCTATGTCAGCGGGCAAATGTGATGATGTTCCATATAATAAATAGAAGTCTGTGAACCCTATAGCCTCCTTTATTATATGCACAGGTTACTTTATTAGAAGAGTTCTTCCAGTTTGACTTTTGTTCTTTTAGGAAGGTTCTCAATATAACCACAAGAGTTCAGTTCAGCCTTTCTACTTGCCCATTGCCCTGTGGGTGATATAGGGTTATGCAAGATATTTCAGTTTTATAGTGGTGCTCTAACCTTCCAAATAAATTATTTTCAAACTCTGCCCCTTTGTCATGATGAATCGGTTTGGGGAAACCAAATTTTAAAACGAAGCAATTTGAACTTTCTAAGGCATTCCCTGGGAGATTATCTTCCATCCACTGACTTCAGCCTATGTATGCCAGTGTCCTCTAGGTCTTGAATTTGTATTTTGCTGAGGAAATGCTATGCCATCCATCTCTTTCCAACTAAATTAACTACTGTAGGTTGCTGCTTGGGTGTTAGATGGCAAATGTAGGCCACTCTTGGTAAATCAGAGACAGTGTCAGCTTTATCTTTACTTGCCTGTGATATTCCTGCATCCTGCATGACATCCTGACTGACGGAGTTCTTTACCGCCACACATGAAACAGGAGTCACAAGTCCCACCCGTGCCAGTTGCCTGGCACTTCTCTCTGGGGTTGCTTGCTTGCATGTCAGCTAATCCATTACTAGTGCTTTTATTAGGCACCTGGCCCGTTTGCTTTAATATGTTAATTTTAGTTTCCATACTTTTGAGTTCATCAGCATTAGCCTTTAGCTCCCTTTTCTCATTCATCAATGAGTCACTGTCCGGCCTCTCGGGAGTAAACCCTGCTTGCAGACAGGAGGCTCCGGGGCAGGGGCTGGCCCTAGCCGCAAGAAGGCACAGCTGAAAGCCCTAGAGAGTGTTAATTCACAGAGCTAGGCTGGGTTAAAGGGCCACAGCTGTGGCTGGAAGCAGGAGGTGATTATAAAAACGCTGACTCATGGTCAGCAGAAAGCGGGGGACCAGGCAGGGAGGGGAAGGCTGCAGCGCTGTCTCCACGCTGTGAGAAAGGTACCCCGGAGGCCAAGAGGCTGATGGCCCAGGACAGTGGCGTCACTGTTGAGGGGGGATTGTGGGGTGCACGAATTGTTTCACTAAGGCCATAAAGAGAACTCTGTAAATAAAGGACACTTGGGGCAGCACTAAAACAGTGTCAAGACCTTTACTGAAGACAAAGAGACCACAGGGCGGCCCGGACCCTGTGACAGTCACTTTGAGACACAAGGTGGGTGTGGTAATATTTCTTATTGGACCAGCTTTTACTGGTGAGAGAGACAAGGTTTCCAGGTTATAGAGAGTTCTTCTTCAGGTCTGGGAAACTTACTCAGTGTGTTACAGCTAGTAAGTTTCCCAGACCTGAAGAAGAGCTCTGAGAAGCTCAAAAGCTTGTCTCTTTCACCAACAAAAGCTGGTCCAATAACAAATATTACCTCCCACACCTTTTCTCTCTAGTATCATAAGACTAATATGGCTACAACACTGCATACAACATAAAAGATACATCACTTTGAGACTTCTTTTCCCTTTGGAGAAGGTGCTGCTTCCTTCTCTGATCTGTGCTGTGTGTATGGCAATTGCACAGCTCTACAAACTACTGCTTTAGCATCTGCTCCATTCCTAAGCTTCTGCTATTGCTCTACCTCATCACTTACAGAAGCATGCAGGTTCTCAAACAAGGTTTCATCTGCAACCCGATTAGCTTTTAAATCAGGTTGCATCACATGGTGAATATTATCATTCTGAAGTGCTGGCAGGACTTAATGGAGGAAAACACTTTGTAGAAGGCAAGGGTCATATCTTAGGTCAGAGTCAGTGTGAGTGAGGCAAACTTAGTGTCTCAAATCAAGTGCTTGAAGTAGGAAATCCTGAGGAGTGTCCTCTGGCTCTTGTACTGTTCTTGAGAGCTGCAGGTAGAAGTTCAGTTATATCTTTCTCCTGATAATACTCATAATAGGTCCTAAAATGCACCTCAGTTTTGGCAGGCCCAGATTAGTTTTTCCTTCCAAGTAGCTCCTGGGCTCAGCCATGAGCGAACTGCCCTGATTACAGTTTCCATTATCTCTGCGTTGGTGTACTCCCTTTCACATTAGATTTAACCTGTCCTTTTGACGAGAGTTTCCGATCGGTCAGGTTACTTAACGCCTTTCTTTAAAATTGGTTCTGTTTTTGGGGCAAGGTGATGGAGATAGATTTTCCTCAGGTGTTTGGCTTTTAATTTCTTTCATGCTTTCCTGAAACTGTATTTCAAACAATTTGAATTTTCCAGCATACTGTCTTTAAATTTTCTCTACTTCAGTTGTTTTGATTTGCTCCTCTTTTGCTGTAGCAATGAAGTATAAAAATCTTATCTTATAATGCCAGCAATCAGAACCGGCACTAGGCATAAGCATAGTAAGCAATTGCTTAGGTCCCGAGCAGGTCAAGTGGCCCCCTATTAATTATTAGTATGTGTTGTGTGGGGGGAGGGAGGGCAAAATATTCCTGCTTATGGCCCTCAATGGGCTAGCACCAGCACTGCTAGCAACCTAGACAATCTCTGAGCCTTCAACTCTTCCTGTTCATAAGTGGCTTCTTATATATGTGATTGAAGCAAAATGCCTTTTTGCTGCAGTTTCATTGTGACTTGTCCCAGAAATGCCCGGAGAGTCATAGATTTTTCTAAAATGCTCGTCCATTAGCTGGAATAAAAGTCCTACTACCTCCATGTGAAGGGGTCTCCAACTTTCTCTCTGCCACAGTGCTTCAAATAATTAAATCCTCACTGGTAGCTTTTTCTGGAACAGTCTATAGCAGATTCCATGTAATTTTGTCTCTCAAAGAGGGCAGATTATTGCCATATAAAGTCTCGTGCCTGTGCTCGCCAAATGTTACAATTCCAGGCAAGGGATAATTTTAAAAATGGAGTTTTATTAAACTAAAAATCAAAAACAAACAACACAGCTTGAACATGCCCCATTGCTGCCTAGTGCTTTCAGGAAACACACAACTCGGCTGCTGAAACCAGAGCTTTCCCCTTTAACCCACTCAGGAGATCTGAATCCTTAAAGAGAAGGGCATGGGTAAATCTAACCCTGAAATTCCTTTATAAGTGCTACACACAGACAAAGTAGAGAGAATCCAGAGAACAGCAGCATATAAAATGACTAAAGGTCTGCAGGGATTGATTCATGAGAAAAAATTTAGACTGAATGACTTTTGGCTATGAGATCACTAAGGCAGATGTGCTAACTGTCTACTGGGATTTGAGAGACAAGATGGATGAGTCAGCTACAACTACACTGCATACTAGGGTTTGAAGCAAGTAAACATAAGAAGAATTATACAATTATTTCAAATACTGCTGGTGCATATAACCATTGAAAATGAGCAGAAGAAAATACAGCCAGGTTATCAGAAAAAAATCCTAACAGTACAGGAGCTTTGGTATTACAAAACCATCTCCCTATGGAAGTCATGGGTTAAAGTTTCATCACTTGAGTCATTTAAAAGTAAACTGTGCAAAGCACTTTGAGACCACGCTGTAAGAAACAATTGTGCACTAGTGGGGGATGACTTACATGACCTAATATGGTAGATCTTTACTATTTCTAATTTTTGTTATTTAAAATGATTTGTAATACAACAGTTAGATTTGTTTTTGCTAATTTTTAACTTGCTTGTACATCCCCAAATAGTGAGATATTAGCAGTGGGAAAGTCTGTTTAGCTGGCTTGCTGTTAATTATGATATAATTCATGGGCTAAATCCTTGCTCAGTCAAATGGTTAATAACTGTAGTCAACAAATAATGTAACAAAAGTCTTCATGTTAAATGTCAAAGATTATTTTCAATTTACCTCAGAAAATAAAACAATTGCCTCGTTAAAAAAATCTGAAGTCAAGAAGGAAGGAGGGGGATGGGCAAAAAGTCTTAGAGTATTGGAGAGTAGGAATTCTAGCCAGTTTTAAGGATTATGCTAATCTGAGGGGAGATGTAGGTCATTAGCTAATATCAGCCTTCCCTGGGGTGGAAAGAATGGCTTAATAGATATGGCATTTGGCTAGAACTCACAAGATGTGGGTTTAGTGCCTGGCACAGGCACAGACTCTCTGTGCAAGACTTCTTTGGCAAATCATTTAATCTATGCTATACCTCCATTCCTCATATATAAAATGGGGACAGTACATCCCCATCTCACAGGACTATGGTGAGGATAAAATTTATGAGTGAGTCTGAAACAAGTATTACAGTGGTGATAAGGGGTATTAGGTAGATAGATGTAAGGTCCTATTGCAGTACAGTCAGGGTCGGCTCTAACTTTTTTGCCGCCCCAAGCAAAAAAAAAAAGGAAAAAGGGCGGCTGGAGAAGAGCGGGCAGCACAGTCGCAGGAGCGAAGTGGGGGCAGCATGGCAAAGCCGCCCCTTACAGAGTACCCCTGCTTGCTATGCTGGTGCCTGGAGCCAGCCCTGAGTACAGTCTGGTAGCACATACTGCTTCATCTGCAGCTTGTCCCTTCTTAGATGTCTGTGAGAGAGGACTTGTAATTTTTGTAGTTTTCAAAGGATATAAAAGTTGTACTTTAAAAGCCCAAGGCTGATGGCAATTCACATGTGTCTTTCCATTCCCTGAGCTTTGTTCTGGACTTGTAAATAAAACTCTTTTTTGTTCTTTTCAGCTGTCTACATCGATTTTTATCAACTATAAACATTTTTCACAAAAGTAAACACTCACACTAAGTGCTGTGTTGGAGTCCAAGCCACTCTCCTTCATCACTTTTCTTATCTTTTTATCTCTGGTGCAGTCATCAATTTGGCCTCAGGAAAAGTCTTATTTTAAACCGAGATCACAATGTACTAACCTAATGATGAACATGAGTTTTCTTTCCAATGGTTTATAAGGCTGAAATGTTAAAAGTTTGTTTTCTCCAACTCAGAATCACGACATTTAAGGTTTTCTTTATGCTCTTGATAAGGATCCTTGGGGATGAATTCTGTCTTGAAATGAACAGTGCCCACCCAGTGACATTTGCTGAACAGATGCTCACAAGTTTTGCGGGATAAGTTTGAGATCACTGGAGTGCCTAACAAGGTTTATCTGATGGAATTAGACATAAACATAATAATAAGGCTAAAGTTTGCTTATTCCATTTGTAGTATTTTATAAACATTCTAATAAACTGCCAGATATTCCACAAGCAAATTCCCTAATAGCTACATACTCTGGCCCCTTCTCCTCTCCTTCTAGAGAACATTGTTTTCCTTTGATTTACAATATTAGCAGTTAGTTACTTCCCATAAAGTAGTATGGGAAACAAGCATAAAATACTGCATTACAACAGCAGCGCTTATTCTTTGAAATAGCAGAATTTGTGATATTGTAGGTCACCAAATGCTCTCTGTACCCAAATGGTGTGTGTTCTGAGTTTTGGGAACATAAAAAGCCATCACTGTGTCATAGGAGACTATCTGGAAAATGTGAATCAGAAGGACAAATCCCCCTATGCACCTGTCTGCATGTTTAGGTGCATAAATACCCCTCTTAGCTGTGCTGTAATATTTTTGAGCTGCTCTATTGGCACTAAGTGACTTAGCTGTCCTACTAAGACACAGGAAAACCACTTTAGGCTAAGGAACACTCCAATGTTACAGAGCCAGCCTTTTGACTCATAGATCACTCCACCTCCTTGTGGCCAGCTATGGGTCATGGCTGGGGAAAATGGGTCTGGATAGAGTTTCCCTGTTCCTTGGCTGCCTGAATTTGAATGCTCATTAAGGAATTCAGTGAATATTTTGACCTTGTGGGTGTTTTGGGGTCCCCTGAATCCCCATCAGACCCCAATTCAAGTTATTTATAACATTCCTCCTTTGTTCATGGCACACAATGGGTCCCCAAACAAAATAAATGCCTTTTCTCTTTCTTTCCCTTGAGAGAGAGGGGAATCAGAGAAAAATAAAAGAAAGGCAAAGGCTGACTTTTTCTGAGGAAGTCTTTTGGGGTTGCTCTTTGGGGCTTGGCTTATTAGCTGGCATAGTAGCTTTAATTAGGGTCTACCTCCCACCCTGCCTCTTGGGGCACCCTGCTTTCCCAGGGGCAGTGAGGCCTAGGAATGGCTCCCTCTTGGCTGATCTATATCTGTGGTCTTCTTTCTGTTCACCAGCCCTTCCCGTGGCAGGTTTTTCTCTTCTAAGCTTCCCTCTGCTCCAGGCACAGCAAGCCTTACAGGTGCACCTGGCTAGTCCTGAATGAGCCCAGAACAGTTTGTTAGTCTTCTCTCTACTAGAGTGAGAGTGTGCCCCTTCACAGACCCAAAAACTACCACTGATCATCAGTTGTATATATTCTTATAAGCAAGACACCGCCACCACCACACAAGATATTAAACACCTTTCATATCTGGGTACCCCAGTTAGCTACGATGGGCATCTTTGTTGCTATGGGCATAGAGAGGAAGTGTCAGAGAGTCCGAAATTATGTCTCTTCAAAGCTACAGATATGAGCTTTAAGAGAAGAAGCCATCATGCTCAATGACCTCCTCAACATTCCCTGTGTTTTTGGAATGTTGTGGTGGTGTATGCATGCCCCGTCCCCGGCCAGAGTGGATTATGGGTATGTGGACACCGCAATTTTTTTTCTACCTGCCTGTCTCAGACCTCACCATACTGAGGTCCAAGGGTCAGAGTGAAAGTAGTGGCCCTTGTGTTCAGGGCAGCACGACCTAGTGGCCAGAGTCAACACAGCAGCCTTTGTGTTCAGAGTGGCACGACCTAGCGGCCAGAATCAATATAACACCCTTCGAATACAGGGCAGTATTGCCTAGTGGCCAATACCTAAGGGGCTGCCACCAACAGGGTGGTGGTCAGGGTATGGGGTCTGGGCTTTAACCCCTTCTGGCCCAATGCAGCGTATGCATACCTCATCACAAATGTCAAAACATTGTAAGAATCTGATATCAAGAACAAGCCACAATCCTTAATCAATATGACATAAGCAGCAAATCTGAGAGACTCAAAATAACTCACTACTATAGGCTGTACAAGGCTGGGCAGTAAGTATTTGCTGAAATGTTGTGGTCCCTCTCCTCATCTAAGAGGACTTTCATCCTTTCTATAGCAGAGGTATAATCTGCATATCCCCTGGCAAGACCAGCTACTTTGTATGAGTGTCTACCTGTGTCAGGGTTCCCTCCCCACTGTGAATTCTGGGGTACAGATGTGGGGACCCACATGAAAGACCCCTAAGCTTATATTTCACCAGCTTAGGTTAAAAATTTCCCCAAGGCACAAATTCCTTTTCTTGTCCTTGGATGATATTGCTGCCACCACCAACTGATTTTAAACAAACATTTAGGGAGGGCCCACTTGGAGCCTTATCCCCCCAAAATATGTCCCCAAACCTCTTCACCCTCTTTCTGGAAGGCTTAAGAATAATATACTAACCAATTGGTTACAATGTGAGCACAGACCAAACCTCTGGGTTTTTAGGACAATGAAAATCAATTAGATTCTTAAAAGAAGAATTTTATGTTAAAAAAAATAAAAGAGTCAGACCTGAAAAATCAGAATGGAAGATAATTTTACAGGATAAATACAAAGATTTAAAACATTGAAGATTCCCCTCTGACTCTGCTTCCCAGTTACAAAACAGGAATGAAATTACCTCTTAGAATAGGGAACATTCACAAGCTAAAACCAAAGATAATCTAACACATTTCTTTGCTTTACTAACAATTTTTGTAATCTTAGATGTTCATTTCAGGTATGTTTTTAGGAGACGTTTTTTCCTGCCCTGGTCCTTCTCTCTGTCCAAGAGGGATCAAACAAAGAGAACACAAACATTCTGTACCTATTACCAGGAGGGATTTTATGTTACTGCATACATAAGGGTTGTTACCCTTCCTTTTATATTTATGACAATTGGTCTCAAGACTCTTGGAGAAGGTGAGAGGAGTTGTACCCACGCTGAGGTTCCCCGGTATTTGAAAAGGAATGTCAAATTTGACAAGTAAACTTACTTCATTACACAATGTTTATCCAAATGACAGAATCCTGACCCAAATCAGGAAAATGGAAGCCATCTGCTATGGATGAGACAAATATAATACCAAGGTATAGGAACCCCAGGCTGGTCTGGAAATGGTGACAAAAGATCATGATACTGACTCAGACCAAACATATTATCTTATAACTAAAGGAGAGCTTGTGGCCTGCCAGAACTGCAATGCTCTGAAAGCAGAACTATAAGAGAAAGGGAGCTGTAGGTATGCCAGCAGCATTATGTGGACTATGCTCCTGTGAGAGATGAACACAAGAACAGTTATGCTATGGAAAAGAAATCGAAGAAACTGAAAGATGCTGCTACAAACAGAATAGAGATTCCAAGCTGAACGGGAAGTGTTTGAAAAAGTTGTCAAGAAGGTACAAGAACAAATTGACAAATTTACCAGACAGAATAATAAAATGATGTTAAAACACAAAGAGACTCAGACTGCCAGTGCAGCCGCACAGGTAAACACAGGCAGAAAACAAAGAACACAATTGTTGGAGCAACTCTGGCTGTGCATTAACAGTAAAAAAAAGGAAAGGCAGCACCAGGAAGACAAATATATCCAGCCTTCCATTCCAGGTCATTAAGGGAAAGCAGGGAAAAGGGAGTCAGATCCCCAGCTAGTGTACATCAGTGTTGCTCTATTACTTTTTTAACCAATTATTACCTTATTTGCTGTGGAAATAGAAAGCATGCCCACAAGAACAGGCTCCACACAAAAAGCATAATATTTGGAGGAGGTAATTTGGTGAATATTTTGCATCCCATATAGCATGCACATGTTTATATAGATTGCCCAGACAGCAGCACTTGCTTCTTCTGCATTGTTGACATGCTCCTTTAGTGGGGCAGCTGCCCCATCCTGCAGAACAGAGGTTGAAAGCAGCCCTTGAGATGGTTGTAGCTGGGAAAAGGTATGAAAGCACCTGAGTGAGTAGATGACCACAGGTGTGGCCAGCTCAATTAGGGCTCAGCTGGCCCTGATAAGAGGACTGGGGGCCAGGAGCTGAAGGTAGTCTCAGCTCTGGAGTGGGAAGGGCTGGCTGCCTGGGAGATGATCAGGGTACCTGAAGTGGAGCAGGGCTGGGGGAAGGGCAAAAAAAAGCTGGGGAGCTCTAGCCTAGTAAACCCCCAGGATGCAGGACTTGGTGAAGGCCTACAAAGGTACTGGGCCTACAGAGGTGCAGCCTGGGAATAGGCAGAGGCAGCTGGTCCTAACCTCTTGCCAGTGATGAGTGGTTTACAGATTGCAGTTTGCCCCAGTGAGTAGAGGCTACATGATGACCTGCAGTAACTACTGAGGTAAGGTGGATATAGAGGGTTGGGGTTCCCCTGGGAGGGAAGACCCAGTGTGTAGGGGCACTGCAGGGCAGAACCCCAGGGCAAGGAGCACTGGGGTCTGGGAGGGACATGGGGGCTGTAAGGCAGGCGAGACACTGGCCTGCAGAGGAAGTTCTGGGCTGGACAAGAGCTAATTCCCAAGATGACCAGCAGGAGGTGCTGCACCAGTGAGTCTTCCCTTTGCTACAGCTCCCAAAATAGATTTTTCAAATCAGAGTGGAATCAAGTGAACAGTTTCCTACTGATTATTTGTGTGTGTAATTCCTTGAGGCTGATGGAAAATTTAAAAAAATCACTTTGATTTCTCATCTGTGGGTTCAGTCAGATGCTCTCTGAAGATCCGGGCCTAGATTCTCAGCTCTATCAGAGTTCTGCTCAGCCCAGCTCAGGAAGTGAAGGTGGGGGAGCCATGGTGCTGCAACCCCTTGACCTTTGCCATAATTTGGAGCTGCCTCAGATCTGCTCTTCAGATACATCTATACTGCACCCTTCTTTTTGGCAGCATGTAGTGCATGTACATAGGTAGATGCCCTAGCATGGGTATAAATAGCAGTGTTGCTGGTGAGACACTGTTTGGAGAGTAAAGACACCCCTTAAGCTTGTCAGTATGTACATGAGTACATACCCTTCTACTCACCCAAGCAGTGCATCCCAGCAGTGTAGTATCCCACTGCCGGAGTCTTTCCGTGTGGCAGGGAAAAGTTTTGGCAGGCAGGAGACAGTACAGAAAGGGTCTGACAGCTGCTCTCCAGCAGCAGCTTTTCCCCACTGCCAGAGCCTTTCACTGATATGTAGCTCAGGGCTGACCCACAACATTTTGGCACCTGAGGCAGGGAGATCAAATGACGCCCCCGTGTCCCCTTGCTTGGGCCAAAACTTTGAAAGGTCTCTTGTGCCCTCCTTCCTCCGTCACAGCACTCCACCATCTCTGTGTATCTAGAGCAGAGAGAATACATATGCACCAGCAGCAGACACAAATTTCAACACTCTGGGTCCTAGTGGTGGCCTCCCGCTACCCACCATTTGGCATCTGAGGTAGCTGTCTCAATTCGCCTCATGGTAAGATCAGCCCTGATGTAGCTACACTCCAGTGAGGACACAGCTTGCTTTTCACTGCCGTGTGCTGCTACACAAATCCTATATGCTACTAGCACTGGTGTGCAATGTAGTAACCTAAATTTCACTTCACCGCACACCCACCAATGGGTCATTTCACAGCTATGAGTACTCAGAGTACAGTGTGTATGATGTGCCTCCAACATGCCTCCTATATCCAGCTGTAAGAATTTCCATTACAAAGAGTCAGGGGTCAAGAATCTGAGTCCCTATGAATATAAAGTGCATGATAGCAAGATCAATTTTTATACCATGTTGCAGATTCCTCCTCCACTGTCTAGTCAGCATTCAGAAACTGCCTTTGATCTAATTGGATTCATGTTGCTACCACTGAATATGTGCCTTCATTACTAATATATTAAGAATGGAGAGGGCAGATGTTTGCTTCTCCAAAATTTTGCAGCAGAACTGAACATGTGGGGCGTTTATGAAACAATTTATTGCACCAATTGGCAAAATTCCTTTTATATATATCCTCTGTGATGTATAACTTGCACTTACCCTCATTGGAAAGTCTTTCAAAAGCTAATTGTGCTGGCAAAAATGGTCTTCACTTATACTGAAATAAGAAATACTGAAGCTTGCAAATCTGTCAATAAGCCAAAAGACCAAAACTTTTGCTGTATGTTTCATCTTTTTAAAACCACCTCCAGACTCTAAATTAGATCTGAATCTTTCCTGCATGGTCAGACATTACTTATGTCATGAATGGGGCTTTGCCATCCTTATCTACTGTTGGCCCTTCTCTGCAAGTCATCTATGTTGTTAAATCCCATAAATTTCCCCATATTAAGTATTGTTCTATGGAGGAATTCTTTTGGTCGGCCCCTTTTATGTGTTCCTCCAGCTGCCAAATGGCATGCCTGCCATGGGAAGCACTATGACTTCATTCTTAACACATGTTCCAGATATTTCCTCCTTCTGATACCATTGGAGATAAGTGACAGAGTCCTGTGGCACCTTAAAGACTAACTAAAAGTATTAAAGCATAAGCTTTCGTAAGCTAATACCCACTTCATCGGATGCATCCGATGAAGTGGATATTCGCCCACGAAAGCTTATGCTTTAATATTTTTAGTTAGTCTTTAAGGTGCCACAGGACTCTTTGTCACTTCTGCAATTCCAGACTAACACGGCTACCCCTCTGACCGTTGGAGATAAGGGGTTGTTGAACTCTCAGATAAATCTCCTCAGTTGTAATAAATTCATTCCATTTGATAACTAGTATTTCTCCAAGTCATTTTTTTATACAACAAAGCTGTATTGTTATATTAATTTTTCTTCTCTCCTATTACTTTTATTGAGCATTGGTACTAACATTTGTGTCTCTGGCCTTCATTAAGATGCTGTTGTGTGAAGAAGACTGATGCGCTAGACTTCAGTTATATCTGCAACAAGGTAAAGTAGCAAGAGACCAATGCCTGTCCAGTAGTATGAAATGGGTTTTTTTCAGATGAACACCAGTGTGAGAGACTGGAGTGAATTTTGAACACTGTGGACCAGATTTTTGCACTGCTCCAGCAGCATAAAGGAGCCATAAACTGGGCAAAAATAGTCCAGCCTCCCATTGATTGGCAGTCCAAAACAAATGACATCACCTGACATCTTTGGGGCAACTAATGCTTTGAATCAGAAATTTTAATCTTTAATTGTGATTTTCACTTTTGCAGTGGTTCTTTTGCTTGCTTTAAAAAAAGGAATAATGAAAGTGCTGGGTTCACAGTCAATTTGTAAAATAAATTAGAAAGAAATGTTATGAGAGCTCTCACCCAGGGTAATCTTCTTAGATTAATTTTATACATGGCTCCTGAAATGCCTTAATCCTACAAAAAGACACAGTGCAGCCTTTATTATATACCAGTGTAATCTTGTTTTTGAGATACTGGTCTATGACCATTTGTTAGTGCTTTACTGTCATATGAACTTTTCTTAACATTTTTTGTTATAAATGTAATCAGTCAGGCTATTTCACTGGTTTAAAGTCTGAAAATTAGCCTTCCACTTGGTGAAATGATGATGTTGGTTTATTGGTATTGCAGCAGCACTCAAATGGCCAAATCAGCATCAGGGATCTATTGTGCTAAACATCATATAATGAGAATCTTTTCATTGCTTATTCTGGGTTTTGGATCAGGCCCCAAAGGAATTGTAAGACTGTCCTTAACCCCAGTGCTGCCCTAGAAACCTCCATCATTTGATTTTTATTAGCCTATTGATTAACATCATTCTGAATGAGGGCTGAAAGGGAATATTATTTAAGAAATATATGACCATATAATCCAATATATGCCTTCCATATTCCAAACTCTGGTCAGTTCACGTACCGTAGCCATATATGATTTTCTGCAATGAAAGGTACAATATATGATGTTCTGTGCATTATGCTACTGATATTCTTATGCTGACTATTTTGTTATGATATAGAGCTATGACCTTCCTTAAAGAATGTGATTTGTACACTTGACTGGTACACATCAAAATAATTAACTAAACATGCTAAGAATCAAGATGGGTAATAAAATGTTCTTTACCTCATGCAGGAAACCAATAGACAAAAGTAACTGCTGTTACAAGGAAAATTATAATTGTAATGAAAAAGAATTCCTTTGTGTTTTGGTGGATTAAAGATGAGTGACTGCAATTGCAGAGATAGATTGCAGGACTTGATAAGTGCTGGTGACCGTGCATTGTAATACAGCTCAACCCCAGGATTTTGCAGTTTCTCTGTAATATAAGTCTCTGCCGACACACTGCTGCAATATAACTGTGATTTTTTAAAAATGGCTGAAGTTCACAAGAAAAAAGAAATGGAAAAAGCCAAAGGGAAAAATATAGCAGAAGAATGTAGAAAATCTAGACAAGCTTGTCAAGAGAATTCTGTGTTATCTAGCAGTGCATTTCATTTGAGATGAATTTATTGATGTTTGTCAACCAATAATATATTAAATGAATGTTCTGACTGCCTCTTCTGATTTCATACAAAGGGTTCCAGCTCTTGGGATTGTCTGACCTGGAGATGTGCACACACATCTCCCACTTTTTAATACGTTCAATTAGATGAAGTGTTACATGGCATAATTTTGTCTCTCTAGGGGGCCATCATTTAATTAAAACCAATATAGTCCATCACCTCTGCCCAGGCAGGAAGTATGACTCAGAAGATCACTTGTAATATGGACATTGTTTATATCCTTGCAAAATGAAGGGAAAATGTTGAAAAATCTGCTGGGTAGGATTTCAGAACACAGGAGTGAAATAAGAAGGCTTGTTCAAAAGTCATCCGTAGTGAGGCTTTTTAATGATTGGGAACATTCGTAGAAGAAGGGCATATTATCTGGTGAAGGAAAAACTGAATAGACTATAGAACTGTCCTTTAGGAAAAACATACATGCACAGTTGTACGTTGCTTTGAATCTAGCATAGTTACGCAGGGAATCCAAAATCTGGACCAACTGATAGCTGGGTTTGGTAGTGCAATGAACTGAGTTGGCAGTCTCCATCCACTTCCTAGTGAGCAATTGTCTCTATAAAAATACTGTTGTCTCAGTCAACCCTCTCTTAGAAGTCTCTGTAGAAAGGCCTAGGAGTGACCAGCATGGATACTATGCTGAGTTTGCACTCTTAGAGGTGATTTCTGCCAAACAGAGTTAAGGTTTAAATGCCAGACAGTTTAACGGATCCTGCATTGCAGCTTCCTCCGCTGTATCTAATTTACAAAGAACTTCATTCTTTGGTGGTGGCAACCTGACACATTTCATTTAATTTTTAAGCTTAAGTATTCTGCAAATACAATGACATTTATGGGGGTAGATTATAATCCCAGGCCAAGATGGGGAGGAAATAAAAATTTAATAATGTACAGTAAGGTTGCAGTTTGGTTTGTCTCTTTGGTACCTTCAGCATCTTTGGGACTGAATGAGAGTTCAGATGCAAACTCCTATTTAGGCAGTGGGTAAAAAGAAAATATTGCAGTTATTGTTTTTTGTGTTTATCCTGTGAAAGAAACTCATGTTTTCATGGTTTAAACATAATTGCTAGAAAATGGACCAGTGCAAAGGCAGAGGTCTGAGGACATGTACCCCTGCACTTGTGCATTCAAATCCATTAACTGCATAACCAGTTAATAATACATGAAAATATTTATTTGCATCTATAACAAATCATTTGCACTCACAGCTGATGGACTTATTATGCACATTTTTGTTCATGAATCTCAGCCTTCATTCTTTAAAAATGAGGCCCTTTGTGTGTAGGGAAGGACCCCTGTTGATAATACATTACATTCATATACTAGTTTAGCTTCTGTAGATCTCAAACTGCTTTACAACAGTGAGCAAACACTATTATCCCTACTATAGAAATGCGTTAACTGACACATACAGAGGGGCTAAGCCCTAATTTTTCAAAAAAGTCTATTGATTTTTGTTATCTCTGTTTTTGGATGGCCTATTTATGGCAGACTGCCTGGTTATCAGGTGTGCTGAACGTCTGCAGCTCCAGTTGAAGTCATTTTGATTTCCCAGTGGGGTAACTCACGTATTTAAGCATACATTAAACAGCTTCGCTGGACTGAAGACAGAGTGCTCAGCACCTTGCAGATTTGAATCCTTTATGTAACAAATTTTCAATAATAGGCATCTGAATTTTAACCTCCAAATTTATTTGCTTGGGCACAGCATATAGGTGTTTCTATACATATCTGTTCTTTTGCACCAGCAATTACTTGTTTGCAAGGCCACACAGAGGTTTTTTGGAGACTGGGGCAAAATTGGAAACTGAGGCCACCCACCCTTCCAAAAGATTACCTCTGAGGTGGACTAAAGAACGAGCCCGCATTCACCCCACAGCAGCAGATTGGCTCCTGTCTTTTGGGGCTGGATCCACCTCCTCCCTCTGGGTATTGTGCTCAGGTTGCAACAGCACTTAGTTTGGGAGTCTCTCAAATTGGGTCCAGTGCAAACTGCCTCCACTCCCGCCTGGGGCCCCTGTCTGCCTGAATCCATGTAATATGCATATTTTATGGATGCAATTTGCAATAGATGCATATATCTGATGACTTGTCACTGTAAATCGATGTATTAAAATACACCATGTGGCAGGGCAAAGGTAAAGACCCTGAGAATGCCCTGCCACTGCAGGCTAAACCCTGCAGGGCCAGGGGCTGATGCAGGGAGCAGCCTGCAAGAAACCCAGCTGGAGGCCCTAATGGGAGCTAGCTCACAGCCCCAGGCTGGACAAATTGACCACAGCTGAAGCAGGGAGCAGGAAGGGCTAGAAAAGCCCTGACTCGTGTTCAGTGAAAAGGCCAGATGGAAGAGGAGGCTGCAACACTGTCTCCTCGCTGCAGGCAAGGGGTCACAGGGGCTTAGAGACCCAGGAACTGCGACAGTGGGGTAACTGTCGGGAGATTGGGGAGGGGGAAGCACAGTTTGTTGCACGGAAGCCGGGGAATCAGCACTGTAAATAAAGGACACTTGGGTGAAGCACTGAAAGTTGGTGTGAAAGCCTTTATTTTCACCAGCCAGAACACAGGATGCAGGGACAAGACATAGAGACCTGCGCGGACCCTGTGACACACCATCATACACCATATAAAGATCTGTGAAAGTGCTGCCACTACAGGAATGCTTCCTGTTTTATCTAATCAAGCTGGGACTTTCTCTCTTCAGGGCAGTAAGATAACACAGCGAGTCTCATAATCCTTCCATAATTCTAATGATATTTCTGCTATTGGCTTTCCATGAAATGTGACAATATTGAAAAGATTGTCAACTGCAAGAATGAGAAAATGTGGTTCATTGAAAAAATACCTTATGATGTCTTGATATAACGTGGCTGTCTTAAAATGTAAGGCAGTGAGATATTTATGAAGGTGACAGTTGCAATGTGTAATTCCCTGCAGTGAAGGATTTATGAAATTCTTCAGGGGGTCAGGAAAATCTGCATTACAATGTAGTGGATCCCACAGAGAGGGATATTACAAAATCTAACATAAAATTGTAAAGTCACTCGAAGAGGCTAGCAACATCTAAAATAAAATACACATCTTTTGCCTGTAGCAAGTATCAGGACTCTTGTCATCATCCTATGGGGTCCACATGGAAAGCCCAGAAGAAAGATTAGCAGATTTCCTATACGTTCGACATATGTAGCCATACCACTTTGGCTTTTGGTCTCATAGGCTAAGCAGAGCTTAGCCTAATCATTACTTTAATTGGAGATCTTCAAGGAAAAAGTATATACCCTGGTTTGTTTTTTCCAGATTGTTTACTTTGACAACACCCTGTATATAGTCGATTTCTCTGTAGCAATATAATCAGATGGCTAGCTTCCTGTGACCTTTTGTCGGTCTTTCCTTCAGCAACAAGGAAGGATTTTTCTTTAGTAGGACAAAGTAAGTGTAAAACTGGAAGGGGATTAGTAGATTCAAGTTGACAGTATCCCCTTAATTTAGATCAATAATCAGTAATATGATCACTTCAGAGAAAAGATGCATGAAGAGAATGAAGTTATTCATGGTGGAGCCCTGGGCCCTTTAAATTGCTGCCAGAGCCCTGCTGCCACTATATCATCGCTCTGGCAGTAGGGTTTGGGTGGCGATTTAAAAGATCCAGGGTGATAGCGGTGGCCAGAGCCCTAAGCCCTTTAAATCACTGCCGGAGCCCTGGGTAAGGTGAACAGACAAGAAGTGTGAAAAATTGGGACGGGAGTAGGTGGTAATAGAAGCCTATATAAGAAAACGACCCCAAAATCAGGGCTGTCTCTATAAAATGGAGACAGCCCTGGCAGTCTGTCGGCAATTTAAAGGGCCTGGGCCTCTAAGGGCCACACCTCTTCTGGTTGAGGCCACGTCCTTCCGGTTGAGGTCCAGCCCCTGCTCAGGACTCCAGAGTACCGGTAAGTACTTTAAGTTACTTTCACCCCTGGCTGATAATCACATATTCTGAAACATATCTGCTATATATAAACTGTGTTTGGCAGTTCTTGGGCTTCTGGTTTAGCATCAGCATTGAAGTCATCTTTGAGCAGCAGGAGCTGGCTTATTTTCAAATAGTTTTATAGAGTCTCATTGTCTGCTCAAGACCAGTTTATAAATAACATAATTCAGACAAAAAAACAAAATGTTTTTTGGGAGCACTATCAAGACATTCTACCTGCAGTCAAAAATACAATTCTATGCATAAAAAGAGTTTATGATTGACTAGTAGTAGTTGCTTCATGAAAAAAGAGAGAGAAAAGGCATAAGAAATATTTTCTACAAAAGTTGAATTTGACAAGGGGTTCCTAAAGTATGACTCTATAAAGACTGTGTACAACAGATTTAAAAAAATACTCTGATTTTCTTTTTCTACTTTGCATGCATGCACAAACACATAGTACTGCAGGAGACAAATAAAGCTTAGTTTATTGGACTCCCCTACCCAAAATCTATTTTTATGCTTTTTTGTTTGATGCCAGTTGCAGCATGTGCAGCAGCATTGGGTCCTGAGAGTGCCTGAAAAGGAGCTTTGGCTTTCACTACATTGTTATCCCCACTAGGAAACAGGTGGATATCCTGCTTGGGAAACAGGTAGGGTGAGTCTGAGGGCATTTATCAAGGCCTTCATTCAGCAAAGCACTGAAGCATGTGCTTAACATTGAAATTTCAATGGGACTTAAGCATATGCTTAAATGCTTTGCTGAAAGGGGAACTCCTTTATTCAGTGGTTTGCTGAGGATTCTGTTGGGATGGGGGCACTGTTCCCTCTAAGCCATGCATGTGTGTGCATGCACACAGATCCTAAACCCCGCGCATATGGCGAAACACCGTGCACACAAAAATTTGCACAGAAGCACAAAAATTTGCACAGAAATTTTTTTTGTGCATACAGCCTGTCAAAAATTAGAGGGAACATTGGATGAGAGGTTGTTTATAATAGCTAGAGCTGGATGAAATATTTCACACACAACTATTTTTGGCAAAAAAAATGCAGATTCAGCAACACAAAAACATTTTGCAAATTTGTGCCTGGTTTCATCAAATTGTTTGTGGTGGAGGGAAAACTAATCTGAAAAAGTGAAAACATTTTGTTTGGTCATTTCTGAAATGAACATTTTTAATTGTTTTAGTTCTAAATTACTTTTCATTTCAAAATTTCCTTCAATTTTATTTTTTTACAAAATTCAAAACCACTAAACATTGAAACAAAACATAGTTTGACTCAAGTCTATTCATTTATTTGTTTTACTTCTCAATTCATGGAAAATTTTTGAAAAATAAAATTTTTGGTTCAATTCAAATGAATATTTTTTCTGAATTTTTTTTGTGTGTCTGTGGAATTGCCAGTGAACGAAAAAAGTCCATTATTCACACAGCTCTAGTGACAGGTTCCAGTACCAGCAAGACAGTATTCTTCTCTGCCTTAGACATCTGAGTTCTAGAAGCAGAAAAGGAGCCTTTACGTGCATCTCAACAAAAGCAAGTCTAAGGAGATAGACTTTCTTCCTCCTTCCAAGCAATTCAGCCATAACCATTGATCGTGACATAACTTGGGTATTAGCTACAACATCCTACAGGAGAGGGTTCTGGAAGTAGGCAATGTACAGTGGTGAGGTTACTTGTGAGAAGCAGTGCAGCCTCTCACAAAGAGCATTGTACACACTGAAGGTTTGAGGCAAGGGCAAGCAGGCTTCTATACTGAGATTTCTGAAGCGTGGACCTGTCATACAATATGCTGGAAATGACTGAAGGGTGCGGCGGATCCTTACTTGCTCTCTGGCTATTGCCAGCATGTCTTCGTCTCCAATTTCCATTCTTTATCCAAGGTAGGGAATACTGGAACGCCTTTCATTTGGCTTACTGCTCCCTGCACAAATGCTAACATGGTGCCCTCTTTAGCTTAGCTCTGAGCTTCAGGTCCCTCCATTTTTTTGTCCTCTACCTGGCTACCACTGCCACCATTGCATTGACTTTGTTGAGGATCTGAACCCCTCACCTGCTTTTTTGAGATTCCAGGGGTATTCCTGGACTGGAGACCCAGAAGAACAATATGATCTTAGCAGCAGGGTGAGGACATCAACTCTCCATTTCCTGGATATATAACTTTTTCTTTTTAATGCTAATGTTCTTGAAAAGTAGTAGTCACCCAGATAACTCAGAACTGCCTGTGACCTTAAATGTCAACTTAACTAATTATATGTGTAGTAACAGAATAGAATTAAACTATCATAACAATGATACATACGAACAGCAGCTGGAGTTACATTTTTTTTCCTTAGTGTGCAGCCCACTGACATTTCCAGTTTTAGAATAAATGGGCTTGACACAGCAAACTCTTGAGTAGGAAAACTGCATACATGATTTGTTACAAAAAAACCTATGGTGTTCACACTGAATCATTTTCAGACTTACAGACATCACTTTCCTTTGAGCTCCTCTTACACAGATGACGTGCTGGGCAAGATGAAAGCAATCAGTGTCTTTGTGAAATTTCAGGAGAAAATATCAAAAAATTTTCATAGCCAAGTTTGTAGCCCTAGAATTTTTCATGAGCAGATGTGATGGGATTTGATATTCACTTAAAATTTTTGATTTTTGAACAAAAGTATCCCCCCCACACCCACACTTTCACAGATCTTCACCAATACTGAATCGATTTTGCGACATCAAAAGAAAAATGTCACTTTACTGTTTGTTGTGAATATTTCACATGCCAGTTATGCCTATCTAATAACCATTTCCCCTGTTCCTGCTCTGTCTTTTCCTGTCAGGCGCTTCAGGCATATTTTACATCAGTGCCCTGTAACTTGTCAGAGCTGTAAAGAAAAGTTCAATGCAATATTTCTAGCTAAATATATGGTGTGAGTCTTTGTAAACTATTTCTGATACTGTGAATCTTTTAGGGAGAGAGATTTTGGACCTTTTAGCACTATATTAAGAAGACAAGGGGAGGGAAAAAGCCCACTCATGTAGTTTTAAAAATATTTGAATCTTTTGTGAGTCAAGTTGTATGATGTTTAGGTCATTCACAATGAAAAAAGGTCAGCTTTGCATGCAGGGTAACTAGACAAAAGGATAAGGATTATACACCTGACTCCTTAACAACAACCTCAAAGTTCTCAAAAATATTTTCATCTACCTTCCCTGTCTACAATTTCATGTCAAAACTCTATCAATGGTATGACTGGTGTGATTAACGTTAAGTACGTGTGGAAGTGTTTGCAAGATCAGGACGTAAAAACAGTAGATGATTTGAAAAGGAAAAATAACTAAGGAGCCTGGTAGGGCAGATATCTTTTTAGCCACAAATCTCCTAAGATGCCCAGGAAGGGGCCTCCTTTCTTGCACAGCTTGGCAGTGCCAGAGGCAGTTCCTCTTGCACACTTTAGGAAGAGTGTACGTCCTGCTCACACTTCTGAGGTTGACAGCAGAAAAGAGTCCCCATTGTATATCTCCAAAGTAGATGAGTCTTGGTGCCGCAGACTTCGTAAGTTCTGAGAGAGAAAGACTCAGCACCTGAGCAGCTTGGGTGAAAATCACTCCTGGTGTTCAGAGCCAATGCAAGTCCTCCATATGATTATGCCCTGCCACCATGAGGTTGGGGAGTCCAGGGGCATCAGTCAGTTAACATCCACATATAGGATAGTTTCTGCTCTGGCCTATTCATGGTATCCTTAGTTTACTGGTTATTGAAAGGGTAGGCTATCCTTTTAAAGATAGGCCTCAGACTTTCACTCTTTCTAGTCTGTTGGCCCAGGCCTAAGCATTCTGAGAGGGTTTTAGTTCTCAGAATGACTGATGGGAGCTGTAATCTGAGAGTAAAGCCTGATGATGGGAAGGCTTTATATAAATATGATATCTGTCCTCTGAGGAAGCAGAGACATGGAGCAGGAGTGTTGTTCTGGTGAGCAGGGAACCAAGGACAAAGCAGCAAAGGGCCTGTGGAAGGATTATGGAGGGCATGGTCTCCGCTATTGTGGCACTTGAATGTGGTGGGAAATACCACAGAATATCCTTGTAATCAGCAGCTGGATGTCACACAGGCCCTAGAGAGAGTCTGAAGCTCAGAAAGGGTGAAGTTCACTATTATTTGAAGCCTTTTGATTTGTTTGGTCCTGTTTACATTGGATGAGGGGAGAGGTTGTATCCTAGTACCTGCGAGGAAAATGAAGTTAAAGCAAGAAGGATAAACTGAAGTGGTGGCTGTCTTGATGACAAGGAAGTAACCTGCTATGGGGTGCACCATAGCAGAGCAACTGACTTGCTCCTCTTGCTCACCTCAAGAAGTGCACAGGCGGGGAGTTCCTATTTTACAGAACATAGATCTATGGCAATGGGGTTGCCCTGTTGAACACCTGATAAGATTAGGGATACCAGAGGTTCTCTCCTGCTGACTTTATGAATCCTGCAGTGAAGAATAGAGCACTTGCATAAAGGTCCATAACTTGTCTCTTCCATCCCTTTTAAGTTTATCTTTCATACAGTGCTCTTCCTCTAACTAGTCAGTTTATAAGCTCTTTGGGGTAGGTACCTATACAGTAAAATGTATAATTTGCTAGTGTTACCTTATCTGTAACTTTCTAGGCTCTTTTGAATGTGAATGTATTAGAACTTCAGAACAGCCATCTGGATTTTAGGAATAGGCTTAAACCCCATTGGTTTGATTTAACTATTTAAATGTTTATATTTTAGTATAAACTTTGTTCAGAACCCTGGGGGCACTCCATCAAGGGTGCTTTAGGAACGCACAGTGAGTGACGTATTTAATTTGGCGCAGCATATTTACAAGCATGAGAACAAATATTAAGTAATCATCTTGATTTCCCCCCCACATAAACAGCAGTTAATATGATCAGGGCTTTACGGTATCATTTATTATATTAACGCAGAAGAGTCTCATTGCACAAGCACAGCCTCCCCACTCATAAACCACTATTATATATTAATTTTGCAGAAAAAGTCAAAGTATGCAAAGAAAGCGAAGTTTATAATACCTGGGAAAATACAACTGAAGCAATACACCACCTGGCAGATATTACTGAGATGAAGCTCGCTTTCATTTAGGCAGAACAGTCATAACAGAAAGCTTCAAGGTGTCATGATATATTATCAGCCATCTGTTTAAAGAAAAGTTAATTGCTGTTCAACAAAAATTACAGTCCAGCAAATTAGCTGTTAGTAAAGCAACCGGTAAATCACTGCTATGATGTTTCAGACTGAAGTGTAGCTGGAAATTATTATTGTAGACAGTCCACCTGGAACACAGTAAAGCGAAAGTTTATTAAAGGCCAGAGAAAATGAACAATTAAATGCAGCACAAATTGCTCTACAGCTAAGGGAACAGGGGAAGACTGTGACATTTTGCTAACAGCACAACATATTGCCTTTTATTCTAAAGCTTAGTTAGGTACAACAGAGCTGTAAAATACCCAATCAAATTTTACATGTTGACATCAAACAAATGTAAAAATGACAATGGCTTGACAAAAATGTGAGTGTGTATATATCTGTATGGTGGCTTCCGCTTGTAAAACGTCGATAAAGTATAGAACTGCTCCACACTTTCACACTTGAATAGCTTTCTTTAAACGTTAACTGCCAATTGATTAACTGTCCAGCTATTTTAGCAGAATATTTGTGACTTACAGTGATCAGTGAGGTTTATCATAGATCCTAGGGCATGCCCCTTCCTAGCCACCCACTAGGACTTCTGTGTGGAGACTCCAAGCCTTGGGTGCTCTCAATCCTCTGGAGTCTATTAAATTTACAGAATCTGAACAGAGTCTAGGCACTGTCCCTAGGCAAGCTCTCAGGATGCAAGCCTATCTGGCACCCTGCTTCTGAGTGTTGAAACCCACTCTTCAACTGCCTCCTCCCTCTGGGCAGAGCACTGACCCCTCTGGTTCTCCAATACTCTAACGCACCCCTGTTCCAGAACTGCCCATCAGGTGTGAAGATTCTGGTTTACAGTTTAATTCCCCCATGGCACACTTGTTTTGAAGCAGTCAATACACACACACACACTTCAGTACATCTACTTTATGCTTTTTATATTTAATAATATAAAGCACAACAGAGTACAGATCACACAAAACAAGAAAACATCCTAAACACAGGGTCCCTCACTAGCTCAGCCTTCCCTTGGGTGATCATCTCTATTCCAACAGGCAAGGTCTTTCACCTTATTGCCTACCCTGCCCCTAGAACAGCCTCTGTCACCTTACTCTGGTGCAAGATGGCACTTGTTCCCAGTTCCCGCTTATGAGTCCCTTTATAGATTCCTCCTTGGGCCAGTTGCTTATTTGTTCTCCTCCTGGTAACTTTCCATTACTTCCAGCCCAACCCCACCCTTCAGACAAGAGGAGCAAGTGTGGTCCCCCAGAGAGAGCAAACCCATTGTCCCAGGGTATTTTTCTTTGAATAAAGAATGCTGATTGCTCACCATTATCTCTGGCCTTGCAGAGACGTGACACAGCCCTGCATATCCAAATATGTGTAGACTTTCCATGACAGTAATTTCATAATACAATTTCATTAAATTATCCACAAGTCAGAAGTGACACAGACAGAGCCCCCAATTTGTTGCAAGATTCATTACAAGTACTTGTTTCCTGTATAAAGTGCATATCTCTGGGGCTATGTCAAAAAGGCATCACTGTTTTTTTTAATGCATGCCATTCTGACTTCATTTTTTCACAGCTTTCATTGCACAGAAAATAATTTCAGAGGAGACATTAGAAGTGGAACACAGTGATGAACTCAAATCAGTGTTTTGTTCTTCCAATTTAATAACTTTAATCCTTCACAGCACAAGAATTCTTTAGACAGAGTACCGTGACTTTTTTTTACAATAGAGTATCAACAAAGACTGCCAGGGTAGCTTCCTTTACTGCTATTTCTTGAACTGAGTGTCTTTTATCTCTCTGCTATCAAGCTACTCTCAACACCTTGCAAGGAGAACAACCTCTTCTTGGCCTCTTAGGCCTGAGCAAGGCTCAGTATTGGCTCCATTGCTGTTCAGGGTTTACATGCTTGCACTAATATGGTGACAAACTATCTTAAGAGCATCTGAAATAGGATTTCTCAAACTAACAAACATTAAGAGGATCATTGTGTAAGCTCGATAGCTTGTCTCTCAGCAAAAGAAGCTGGACCAGTAAAAGATATTACCGCACCCATCTGGTTTCTCTAAAACTTAAATTCTCACAAAATGGAAATTCTTCTTTTTATCTTGTCTATGTACTATGAATGTAAATTCTAAATAGGTGGAAAGGGAAGGATGAGAGAAACCTTCCTTCCTGCTCTTTAGTTTTCCTCAAAGTGAGTTTCTGTCATATTGAAAAGCACTGTGCGCCAGTTGGGTAGCAGTGTGCACTGATGTTGTTTTCATGAAAAACTGCAAACTTTTGGTTGCACAAAATTGTTGGTGCAGATTTAAGGCACAGGTGAGGCCTCTAAGAAATTTTGACTCTGTACGGTAAGTACAGCACACTGCTTCAGCATTCATATGTGAAAACAGTTCAACTATAAAAAGTGTGACAGGTATCAGTAAGAAAAGCCATGCTAGAAAAAAACAGATTAGGAGCCCATTCCCATACAGTTGTTCTACATAAATATGCCTATTGCCTGAAGCAGCCTTCTAGCATACTACTGATCATGCAATACAGTAGTTATTACTTCATATGTTGCACTGAATGCACATGTAACATGGTTAGGGGCATTGTAAAATGGGACCCTACCCCACTCTGTTATCTCAGTGGGACAAAAGCAACCCATCTCTCACCCCCAGTGTTACCTAAAGGAACAGGCTGGGTGTGGTTCCCCACCTGTGGGAAGGTGCACTCCAGGGGACTTCCTTCTCCCAGTCTGCCTAATGAGGCCACATCAGCAGGGTCTTGACTATTTGGTCCTCAGAACACTCTGGGATTGGGTTTAAGGCTGCAATCTAATTACCTTTCATCTGGAGAAACATCACAGCTGTTTGTGAGACCCCTTGACTGAGCCTAAACACTGCAGACTGCAGTGAAGGAGCTTCCAAATTGTCTCATCTCTCATCATGGTATCTCCTCTCCAGTTACTCCTCTTACCTATATCAGATCTGTCTGTGAGATGGAGTGCTCTCTTGGGCTACTAAATAGATTCTCAATAATTAATGTGCCCGTAACTGGAATAGTAGCTTTATCTTGATCTAAACTGTTAAAAAAACACACAAAACACCATATTAAATAAAACAGATTCATCTCTTTCAGGAGCAGACTAAAAACAGAAGAAAACCTGTTAGAAGGTTTCAAAGTATACTAAGCAATCCTTACACTACTTCCTATACTCAGATGAAAAAGTATACTAAAATATTTATTCTATATGTATATTGATGGGTTATTTGTGACTGGGTATTCTACCAGTTATTGGGAAGAGGATCTACAGATGGATATTATATCCAGGTAATTACACAGCTTCCAAGGCCTGTTAAATCCCAGTAAGTATGGATAGTAATGATAGTGTTCATTCTCTACTATAATTTCGCTTCATGTCACTTTTTTGCATCTGAAACTCATACTTTCCTAGGATTAGTAAAATGGCGTAGTTGAGTCTGTCATGGTATTGAACACTATAATTGGTGTCAGGGGATCATCCAACTTAGTCTTTGAAACAGCCAATGCTGTATCTGCGCCATAACTGTGATTTTGAAGCTGAGTTGTACCTTTGCAATTGTAATCATGAGACTGTATAAGAACATAGGGTGTTTGTGACCAAAAGCACCCGTATATTGACAGCCTACATATTATTGTAATAATCTTTGTACAAAGTATGCCTTTTAAGATATCATTTGAAAACTATTAACTTGCTGGGCAATAACACCCCATGTTGGAGTATATGTAGCAACATTATATGTAAAGTTATTAAATATACTCTATATGATGTTATTAGCACATGTTCAAAACCACACAGCCATGCAAAAGTTGTTAAATGGGTCTAAACTAATGAAAGGAATGTGTTTACTTCAATGTACATTTAAATAATAAACAGGATCCTCAAGACAGAAAGAGCCAAAGCAAATTTGCATTTTAGTAAGCATAAGTGAGGAGAAGGAGCATGGAGCTTCCTTCACCATCAGCCTCCATATAATTTTTTAATGCTTGAATAAATTTTACTTTGAAGGGTAACTCTCAGAAGAATCTACTTCAGAGGTGCACTGGACTATAAAAGAAAGGGGCAGAGAACCCTACATTCTTGTTCTCTCTCTCTTTGGCCTAAGAAGAGGAAGGCACCCACACCTCTGGGTGAGATCCTGACTGATGAAAGAGTCAGTCACCATCTTGCTGGAAGATTGTTGGTCAGAAATGCCATCGTAACAAAGCCTTGAAGCAAAATTTGCTAGTTTAAGTTTTAGACTTTTAGATGCGTGTTTTCACTTTTATTTCCTAACTTTTTCTCTTATACTTGTGTAAGCAGGCTGTGAATGAATTCTCCTCTGACAGCTAGTTGGGGATGGTGAGAGACTTCAGGAGCAAATGGTATTTACATGAACACACCAACTCTGACAAAATGTCCAAGTGATAGAGCTGTGTTGCTCAAAGTGATCAACGTTGGCTGGTGTTGAATTAAAATTCACTTTAATACTGAATGCAAGGGTTGTGAAATATTGTTGTCTTTATTGTATAAATAAAGGGGAGCAGAACTGTGCTTAACCTGTCCCAAATGAGGGGATTACCCTCGGCTGAAAGGACCTCATTAAGCCAAGAGCTCAAATGTCAGACCTATGTGACAGTAAGAGGGTGAGGACAGGTGTCCTAGCCAGGTGGTGAGGATTCTCTCTAAGGGTCCGCAGTCTGGTTTAACCTGTTCCTCCATACTATTTAAAGACAGAGCTAAATAGGCTTTATAAGGAGCCTTTTTGCTATTCTAAAGTGCTCAAATGAGAGCTGAAATCACTTGAAGGACAGCATTTCTGCCCAGCCTGCAAAAATCAGAAATCGCTAAGAGACTGACCTGCTGAGGTCACAGCAGAGAGGCATTTGGCAGCAGAAGGTGACTGACAGTTGACTGGCAATGCATCCAGTTATGAGCAGGTGGCGAGATGGCCAGTGGAGAGGGATGAATGGTGAACAGGGCAGCCAGCCAGCAGAAGTGCTCAGAAGGCAGAGCAAGCAAGATGCCTTCTTCCCAGGATGGGAGGTGAACTCACACAGATGCCCCTCTGAACTGACCTAGGACAACCACTGTGAGCGGGGAATGGTGAGGGAGCAGGGATGGAGGCGGGCACAGAAAAGGAACTTTGGGTTGTAGAACTCAGGAACATGAGGCAGAAGGCACAGCCCCACGCACTCTGGGGTAGGTGTCCTGCTCACAGTTTTATGTTTATGAAACCTGCTTTTGGCATTTTCCCTAATTAATGTCAGGTGACTTCCCTCCTTTCATTAAAAGTTTCTTTTCTACACTCAGACTCTGTGCTTGTGAGTGGGGAAGTATGGCCTCTCAGAGGTGCCCAGAGATGGTGTGTAATTTCCCCAGGTGACTGGGTGAGGGCTCAAACCAGTTCTATTGTTGAAAAGCAACACCTATGTATTGAACCCGGCCCTGGTTGTTGCCAGCTTCACCTGGAAGAAAGGCTACACTTGAATTCACTTAAAATCCGATCTTTTCTTTTTCTTCATTTTTTTTAACCTAAACCAACCCTGTTTTGTGTTTAAACTGAACTGTAGCTCTAGTGAAAGTGGCAAACTGTTGAATATTGACTCTTTACAGGAGCAACAGATTTTAATATCTGAACTGTTTGGGCGATGCCTGGGAAAATTTGGGATTGGAAGTATGTTGAGGTCACTATGCAAGTAGTAACTACGGCTGATAGACGCCAGAGTCTGACTGGCATGTTGCTGACACGGTGCTGTGATCAGAGCCGCTGAACCAGGGCTACAGTTGTACACAGACACTCATGGTGTGACTTACATGCTGTTTGTCTGTTTTGTGAGTGGCCCAGGTCGGGAGCTACAAAAGCAAAACATTGTGAGGCACCAAAGGTTGCAGGGCAGGTGGTGACAGAACCTCTCACAAATCTGGATGACATCCCAGAATGTGACAGTCTTGCATATACTTTTGTACCATGCATTTGGTACCTTGAAGGGAAGTTGCAGAACAGATGGCTGCAGTCTGGATCTCCATTATCATATATACAGACCACCACGAGGTGTTAGGCAGGAAGGAAGCTTATGAAGTCTGCATGTATCTTATGAGCTGCCACAAGACAAAGATCATGCACACCTGGTGTGGGAGCACCTGTCCACTCTTCAGCATCCTGACAGTGAAGCACTTTTGAAGCTGTGGTTCCAGAATTCCCTTTTTAGGGAGAGACCCCGGCATCAAGGTTGCTCTTCAAAAAGTAGCACCACTTGGGGCTGTGTGTCTTCTGGAGTGGATTTAAAGATGAGCAGGGAGATGCTTTCACCAGGTCTGGTCCTGCTTCAGACCCTCTCCCTTACCAGTGCCAGGGAAGTAGCATATCCCCCCACAGAGACTTAGGAAATCTGCAAACCGTCCCTTCTGTATGTGGCTACCAGGGATATGTTCTGGGCCCAAGATGGCCATGACACTTTCAGGACTTCCCTGTTATGCAGTGAGAAGGTGCAGCGTGCATTCCCCCCAAGACCAATCAAAGAGGGAATATGCAAACCATGGCCCTGCCACTTTTTCACTTGAATGTCTAATGCTCAGGACAGCACATGGACTGTAATTGTCTACTGCTTGTGCAAGGGATGGGAGAAGGTTATTTGAGCATTACCCTTTGCAGGAGCCAGACTAGAGGGTCCTGATTCTGAAATCCTCACTAATGATTAGTAAATACTTGCTATTCACAGTGAGTAAAAATTGCAGTATTGGGCTCACAAATAAGAACACATATGACGGATGATCAAAACTGAAAGTAGCATCTTCATAGATTTGCCATATTCGGTGATGGAAATATTACCTGTCATGGTCTGAAAGCAGCCTGTGCCTCTATCGTAGTCTGAAAAGCACTAGAACATTTCCATGTGGTTCTAAAATTAAGGTATTGCAACTGCAGGAATCTTGTCCCCAAGGATTTGAATTTTTGTGACTAATCCCCCTCCGGGCGTATGATTCTCATGAAATTACTTCCCTTTCCCTGTGAGGCTGGGGATAAATAACAATCTATGCTAAGCCTTTGCTGACAATCCAAGCTGCTCTAAGTTTGGGAAAGAATAGAGCAATTCCCAGTCTGCTGACGCAAGATGACAGAAGAGAACTGAGAATAAGATTACTGTATCCTACCTAATCTCATTCTGATGGGGATTCACTTGCTGTGCAGGAGTATAGAGTCTTAAAATTAAAAGCTTACAAGTTCCTAACTATATTTTTTAAACATTCAGTTCTGAGACTGTGCAGGCAAGAGAAGACCTTGGATTGGTGATAGGACCCAGGACAACCAAAATTCTCTGGAGCATCGGATTTTGGCTATAAATAGCTGTAGTGTTTACAGTCTTCCAGAGGATGTGCTGGCCTTTATTTTGCTATACTGAGGGTCCCATAGGACATAAGGCCACCCCTGGTCTGAGATCCCATCATAGATAAATCATGCCACTTTCTAATTTTAGTTTGTTAAAAACAGCAGTGAAATAAAAAACCCAGATAGAATATAATAACTGTTTTCTTAAATTTCATACATTTAAAATGTTTTGTTCATAAATACCTTACATTTGTTTCCAGTGCACTCAGTTCTGATTGTTTCTTTATTATTTTGATAAAATAAACTATTTAAAATATATCTACATTGAAGTTTATTTTCTCTCCCAACTACTTCTACACTGGAGAAATCCTATAAATTCACTGTAGAGGATATTCCATTTGAAAAATTATGTTTACGCAGATACTGCCTCGTAAACACAATAGCCTTGCTTAAAATCTTACCAGCTGCCTGAGATAAGACTCAATACAATGAGGTGCTGAAAACCTCATGGGGGGAGAAGGGGAGGGAAGAGAAGTACCAAGCAGCCTCCACTCCCATTGAAGAAGATACTACTCCATGTGATAAGGGTGGCAGAAATGAGTTGTAACTGCGCCAGTTTTTCAAAACTGGGTTACGTCTGTGTCCCTAAAAATATCAGGATGTTTCGAGGAAATGGCAGAAGTCTCTAAATACCACAAAGGAAATTGTTCCTGCAGAAATTCCAAATGGACCAGAATCAGGAAGCATTGGAAATTTCTGAAGTGCCTATTTATATGAGATTTGCAACTCAGTTTAAAGACTCAATATATTTTCAAAGCAGCAGGATGCTTATCTGAAACAGAGCATAGCTCTGGGCCAGATTCTCTGATCCTTTGCATTTTGTGGGAGGAGGGGAGGACTTTCCATCAGGGGTAGAGCTGGTGTAGTTCGCTCCTACATGCCCATTGCACCAATGGCTGGAGAGAGATGTGAGGACATGGAGGAAGTAGTGAGGTGGGGGAACTAGCTGGAATTCCTGGCACTTTGCCTATCCCCAGTTGATGGAGTATCTTTTAGGGGCTTTTGCTAGCAGGCATGAATTAGAGCAATCCACAAGCTTAGATTCTTTAATGAAAGGTAATACAAAAGTACAAAGCATTATTATTATTATTCAGCTAATTTTGTGAACAGTTTATTTCCCCTCCTACCCCACTTCCACTTCTCCCCAAAATACTAAGTGCAGTCTGGTTGAAAGAGAGGTTTCCTCAAACTTCAAATGCATTTTAAATCTCTGAGTTAGCTCCTATGTTTTCCTAGTGGTGCCATTTTTAGCCTGGGTCCATGGCTGTGTTAAGGCAATTATCAAGTTGTCTTTACTCATTTATGTGAACCATTAAAACAATGCCCTTTCCTGCCTATACACAATGGGCACTTATCAACAGCTTTCCTTTTAATTACATGCCTCAACGGGCACTTCTTGATTGAAATATTCTCTTGCTTTTTCCCTTGTTCTATACTAGCTAAATTACAACTCAGTTTTGAACAAGTTATGTGAGGAACAATTGAGTCTGTTCCTACAGTATGCCTTCTACATTTTTGTACTCTTTGAAATGTTAAAATCCAGGGACAAGATTAGCTTGGAAGGGGCAGGGATAATAGTAGGTGCGTCATCTGCTCCTCACATCCTGCCAATGAGAGTATGATTCCATGGGTCAAGAGGTTAGGTTATGTTAGTTCTCATCCTGTCTGGACAGCCGAGAGGCCACCGGATGCGTTATGTGCCTCCTTCATGTTTTGTCGTGACCCAAGTCTGTCATTTTACAGAATAGGGACAAGGATCCTTTGTGAGGGACAAGGATCTGATGCCAATCAGCCATCGTGTTTTAGGTCTCCCAGAAGATGGCTTTTGCTGCAGCGAAAGCAGGATGGAAAAGTTGTCAATGATTCTCACAGAGAAGTGGGTAAGTATTTGAAGCAAATGAACATACCACCTTATGTACGGAAGGCACTGTACAAATAAACCACACATATTCCCTGCTCCAGAGGTCTTATAGTTTAGGATTTATACCACACACACACTAGATGAATAAACAGAGAAATAAGGGGAGGAAAGTCAACAGCAGGGACAGCTGTGTTAGTATGTTAGTAGTCACTAACCAGTGGTTCTCAACTTTATTTAGTCTATGACTCTCAAGAGCACCTATCCCACAATCAGGCTGCATAGCCCTTCACCTGCAGCTTCCCTTGCCTCTCACCTGAGTTTTTTGTTCTTGGTGGAGAGGGGAAGTGAGGAGTGTTCAAATTAGGATGGTGTCAGCAAGAGGAAGGGGAAAAGAAGCAGCTCTTCCTCCCCTCCCCTCCCTACCTTGGTTCCCATTAGGTCTTAGACCTAAGAATTTTGCAACTTTGAACACATAGCTGCAACCCACTCTTTTGGGTCACTTCTCACCAATTGAGAATTGCTGAGCAGAGCAGTGACAGGGCTGTCCATAGCCCTGGCTCACAGAACTAGCTTCTGTTGGCCACAATTGAATATGCATGGTGTGGTACAGGAGCTGGATGATACTCATGGCCATTTCTAGAGTGCTAGGGAGAGCACCCATTGGCTAAAATGCTTCAGGAGATACCTGTGGCTTGCTCGGGAGGGGAAAGGAAGCTGATGTTGTGACTGGAGTTAGGGGAACTCCTGTTCAAGAGTAAAATACTTTAATTCACTGACATGTAGCCTTACTCAGTATGTATTTTTATAAGTCAAAAGAGAAATCTCAGTTTTTATTAAGAAGCATTTCTGTCACTTTCAGATTGTTGTAGTGTGTTAGGTACATTTCAAATCAGATGTTATGTACTTTGCTGAGCTTCATACTTACTCTATTTTACCTTTAGCAGTTTTTAAATCCTTCTCAGCTAGTTAGTCAGTCAATAGTATAGTTATTTTAGAAGCTCAGAGGTGATTGACCATGGCTTTTGTTTTTGTTTTTTATCTTCTGGGAGAAGATGGTTGGCCACTTAATTCTCATAAACTGACATCTTATCCTATGGGGCTATAGTAATATCTGCTTCATAGTAAGGGTGGGATTCACGTCTTAGACGTCAGCTACAACATTGTGTATAAAAGACTCAGCATTTACCAACAATTATGAAACTGTGGTATTTTAAATATTGCAGTTAGTTCCTGCTTTGAGTATGAGGGAAAACTCTAGTATCCCAGAAAACAATGTAGGCAAACAGTAATAACAAATTCTAATGGCAACCTGTGCACTTAACAGCTATTGACATTGGAAATCAGTGAACTGTGAAGTTCAGTAAAAACTTCTCTAAGCTGAGAGTGGTGGTTTAGTTCTATGGTTTTGGTCAGGCTGTTATAGAATTTAGGGCAAGCTGAAAAGTTCTTTAGTGTGTATGGTGATTTTGCATGTGTGTGGTGCCTAGAAGAAAATGGCCCTGCCTTTAGATACTACTGCAATACAAATAATAAAGTTCAGACCCAAACTTTCCCAGAGGTGTCTTGGTCTGTGTTCTCAGAGTTTCTTCATTTCGTAATGCATTATGTATAGGTCTATAAGACACACCCTAAGGCAAAATTTCCCATAGTTTATAACAGAACATTCTTGTCCCATCCTCATAAGCCCAACAAAAGTACTTTGGCTTCTTCTAATGTAAAAGACTTTTTTTTAATCAATCTGCACTTTTATCTCATGTGTTGAAAAGGAAAAACCTAGAAGCTTCATACATTAGCAATGAAAAGTATTTTTGATTTGTCCTTCATTGTGAGGTTCTTTCTTTCTTTCTTAAAGGTGGAATGAAGCCAGCCCATATGTATAGTTCAAAATGAGAGGCTCACAAGTCCTTGAATAGTGAACTTCATTATGGAGGTGGAAACTGGCCAGCACCCAGGCAGGTTGTACTAGCTTATATTAGTTTGTTTGAATTATTGGAGTCACCTTCACAGTGGTTAGGATCTATGCTTTGGGCACTAAATAGAATAATGTTTCCTTCTTAAAAGAGGTAGTCTGGGTTCTACATGGATAGCAAATCATACAATTGGCTCCAATAAGTGAGCATATGATATTGCCTTTTAATTAACAATTTTTCAACTAGCTCAATAAGTATGCTCTTGATGTTTTTTTGGTAGTAATGTCATTATCCCAACAGTTTTTTCTTTGAAAAAGACCTCATACATCCACAAGTATGCTCACTACTGTAGGAAGAAAATAACCTCAAGCAGACTGGTTTGCTTAATAAAGCCAATGATAGACTGAATTCTGACAACTGAAAACATGTAATAGTTTTTCTCCTAACTGAGGGTATCTGTAACAAAGAAGCTGCAACAGACCAAAGCTGAGCTACAAGAGTCAGAAAACAATTGCCAGAATGCATAGTCAACCATCTATGTGTTGGCAAGTACTAACCTTTTAATAGTGTAAGCAGTGTCAGGATGAGCTCTATCCTGACCTCTGGTGGTGAACTGCAGGAATTGCAGTGAGTTGTGGAAAAGAACTTCGGGGCTGATCTTATTTGCATAGGCACACCCACTGCGCTGAGTCTGCGCTCACAGCAGCGCAAACAGTCACTTCAGCTGCTGTGGGACCCCCAGTTTCTCTGTTATTGGGGCAGAAATGATAAAGTGTTGTTACCCTGATTATGTGAATCGAGGACTGTGGACATGTACTTGTTATGTACTACTTTGTTATGATGGAGGGACCCACCATCACTTAGGTAGCACTCACTGGGCAAAGGACAGGGGTTCGAAACTCACTGAATTTGAGAGAGGCTATGGATAGGTACCTATACCTTTTAGTAAGAGCCTTGTCTAAGGCCCCTACAGGCCTACTGCATCTCCCCTTTCTCCACTGTGGAATGTTAGAGCTAATTTTTTATTCTATTAGAGGTCTAGATTCAGTCTCCTGAGCTGAATTCACTTTAGGTCTAGTAATGCACCTGCACTAAGCACCCTCCTACTAAAAGCTGAAATCACTGAGCACTGTGTTAAGTACAGGGGGCTGAAGGTCTATTGCTGAGCAGCTGAGCTGAACAGTTCCTGAAAATATTGCAGAGCAGCACAGCTTGTGTGTCGGCTGGCAGGGTGGCCAGCGGAGCAGTTTGTGCTGCTGGCCGAGTGGCTGGTGCAGCAGAGCAGTTCGTGTAGACAGCTGGTAGAACGGAGTTGAGCTGCTGCTGGCCGAGCGGCTGGCAGAGTGGAGCAGCTGGCAGAGCAACTGGCAGAGTACAGCAGTTGCAGTTACGTGGTCCGAGGGACGGCCTCAGACCACGTAAGGTGCCCCTTAACCTGCCCTCCGTTTCCACCCAGACTGGGAGGTAAGACTCTGCAGATTGACTTTTGAACTCTGCACTGACCAGGAACAGACTCTTGGGCTGTTGGACTTTTTGGACTATTTGGTGATTTTTGGGGTTGTGGAACTCAAGAGCCAAAGGGAAGGACACAGCCTATTTGCTGGGAGGGGGGCTTCTGGTTCATGGTTTGTTTTATTAATCCTGTTTGTGGTTAGTCCTGAATTAATCTTTCCCCAATATAATGCCACATTGTTTCTCTCTCTTATTAAAAAGCTTTTGATACATTCAGACTCTGTGCTTGCGAGAGGGGAAGTGTTGCCTCTTAGAGGCACCCAGAGGGGTGGTATATGGTTGTCCCAGATCACTGGGTGGGGGCTCGAGCCGGTTTTGTATTGTGTTATTGGAACAGAACCCCTGGATACTGAACCCGGCCCTTGTTGCTGCCAACTCTGATGGGCAGAAGGGTTACAACAGCAATCACTCTACTTGCCCAACTGTTACAGGGCAACAGTAACAGAACCCAAAACAGTGGTAACTTAACTGTTTCATTCCAAGCAGTGTCAGGAATAAATCAATGGGAATACAACAATTTCCATCTGATAAATGATTCATACAAGTAAGAGTGCTGTTATCTAAAACTACAGTTTATTAGATTTGAGCACACACAGACGTAAGCAATAGTTACCCACAAGTCTGAGATAGTTTTGAGCAGGACTTCAAGAGGCCCTCTTTTCATCCAGCTGATGGCAAGTTTAGATGTTAGCTCCTTTCCTGGAGAAAGGTCCTCAGATTGCTCTGAGGTATTTACTTTTACCTAATCTTTTATAGCTAACTCTAACAAACCATATACTGTACCTATAGCGACTCCTAAAGGGTCATCATAACAACTTCTACTGGATCACCAATTCTCCTAATTTCAACAAACTGCTCATTTTCTCAGAGCATTTCTAATTTTCTAGCCATAACAACAATCTATCAGGGGCACCTAAAACCAAGGTCGTTATTCACTCACTCTCTTCCATAACTTTCTGTCCCATCCTCCCATTCTGATTAACAAACCGCAAATATGCAGCTGTCTGACCTTGTCTCACAAAGGCCTAAGATAATTCCTAGCTATGTGATGTTTGGTTTTCAGCTAGCAGTGGCTGAATATACAAAATGGCTTACTGTAGTACTGTGAAGTTCTGGAACACATGCAGGAATGTCAAATTCTGGGGCAACAACTACACAGAAGGTATCTGGTATTGCCACAGTTTTCTCCCTATATCTATAACCTTCCTGTTCTGTAGTATCTGTTGGCAAATATGGACATTAATGGAGATCACTCTGAATGCCCACCCACCTGCCTGACCATAGTTTCTCCCCCCTTAAATTGTAATCTTGTTCTAATAAACACAACACTCTTGTTTCAAGCTAATGAAAGAGAAGGTTCAATAATAACCTTAAACAAAACCCCAGATAATTTCTTATTGATATTCTGGTACTGCCTAGAAGCCTCAAGCAAAATCAGTCTTCTTGTACTAGCTGATATATGAATATATATAAAGTGACAGTTCCTGCCCAGCCTATAGGAAAGAATGGAAGTCCCAAAACCATTCCCATAAGGCACTGCACTTAGAAGGAAATGCAGTTTAATGGTTTATTGAACTGATCTGAAACTAAACATTTTAGGTCAGTTTTTTTTTAAAGAAATATTCCCACCTGGGTCAAACCAACCTGAAATTAAATATCCAGTTTCAATGTTCCTAGCTGAAAATAAATAAATAAATTTTTCCCCCTATCTGTGCATTGCCTTATGGAGTTGGTTTTTGGGGCCCTCATTCCCTCTGACAGGCTCGACTTCTTTGAAGAACTATATCTTCCCAAACTACAATGTAAATTGTCCTCTCACTGAGCACCACGGGAGTCATGTGACTCTGCACATATTATACACTAAATGTAATTTGGCCAGGGAGCCTGACCAAATGGGAGAGAACAGGGACATCAGGCTCATGTACTACAAATTCCATGAGGCAGGGCGCCATTATGGGGAAAATGCACTTTAACATTTAACTGACTCAAAACAAAGCTCTTCCGATCACTTCAATAAACTGAAATAAAACTTCTTGATTTTAGGAATGCTGAAATTATTCATTTAGGTCCAAAATGTTGAAATGAAATATTTTGACATCTCTGAATCAAATTTTTTCAGAGTTTCTGTCCCACCAGATTTTTGAAATTTAATTTTTTTTTGTCTTAAATTTGGATGAAAACAAACGGTGAAATTTGCTGTGGAAATGCTAAATTTTGCTTGCTTTTAAAACACCCGCCCTGATGACACCTCTAAGGCCACAGAAGAAGCCCGTTGTAGAGCCAGAAATTGATCTCAGATCATGTAAGTCCAGGCTATTGACTTAACCACCGGACCATTCCTTCTCCCTGGAGTTATACATCACCTGCAACACTGGTGAGAGGTTCTACTTTTAGCACTGAAGCTCCTGGATTCAAACCCAGCTCTTCACTCAAGTGGTGTCATTGTGCTCATTGCCAATCTCGTCATGCAAACTTTGGCATGTACCCTATTGAAATTCTGGGCAGCGTTGTACTAGCTGGTCATTTAAAGCAGTGGTCATCAAAGTGGGGTACGCGCACCCCTGGGAGTGCACGAGTCAACTCCGGGGGTGCGTGAGTCCCCAGTGCCTTTCGGCGGCATTTCGGTGGACATGCCCCAGCCGCTGCGGGAGCGGGTCGAACGCCGCTGAAACAGGAAGTTCTATTTGTGTCCCGCCGAAATGCCACCGACTGCGGAAGCTTTGCAGTCGGCAGCATTTCGGCGGGCACATCCCCGGGCTGCGAGAGTCATCAAGGAAGAGGAAAGGGGCCATGGTGAAAAATCTTTGGCAGATACTGATTTAAAGCAGTTTTCCATATGTGGCTTCCCCAAATAAAGCATGTTTAAGATTAGCAGCCATGTTAGTCTGTATCCGTAAATAAGACGAGGAAGACTTTGTAGCACCTTAGAGACTAACCAGTTTATTTCAGCATAAGCTTTCGTGGGCTATAGCCCACTTCATCGGATGCATAGAATGGAACAGAAGTAAGATGTATTTATATACACAGAAAGCAAAAAAAAAAAAAAGGTTGTACATTGGCATACCAATTCTAAGAGGCTATTTAATTTGGATGGGCCATTATCAGCAGGAGAAAAAAATACCTTTTGAAATGGATCTCTGTGTCTGACAGGAGATAAGAACTATTGAAGGTAAATTAACTAGGGAAATGCAGTCAATTAGTGTAATAAGTGAACCATTCACAAATTCTATTTAGCCCTTGGTTTATTGTGTCCAATTTGAAAATTAATTCCAGTTCCTCAGTTTGTCGTTGGAGTCTGTTTTAGAAGTTTTTCTGTTTCAGAATTGACACCATCAAGTCTTTAATGGAATGGCCAGGAAGGTTGAAGTGTTCTCCTACTGGTTTTTGAATGTTATGATTCCTGATGTCAGATTTGTGTCCAATTATTCTTTTGCGTAGAGACTGGCTGGTTTGGCCAATGTACATAGCAGAGAGGCATTGCTGGCACATGATGGCATATATCACATTGGTCGATGTGCAGGTGAATGAGCCTCTGATAGTGTGGCTGATGTGATTAGATCCCATGATGGTGTCAGTTGAATGGATATGAGGACAGAGTTGGCATCGGGCTTTGTTACAAGGATAGGTACCTGGGTTAGTGTTTTTGTTGTGTGGTGTGCGGTTGCTGGTGAGTATTTGTTTCAGGTTGGGGGGCTGTCTCTAAGCGAGGACTGATCTGTCTCCCAAGATCTGTGAGAGTGAGGGATCATCTTTCAGGATAGGTTGTAGGTCTTTGATGATGCATTGGAGAGGCTTAAGTTGGGGGCTGAAGGTGACGGCTAATGGTGTTCTGTTTTTGTCTTTGTTGGGTCTGTCCTGTAGTAGGTGGCTTCTGGGTACTCTTCTGGCTCTGTCAATCTGATTTTTCACTTCCCCAGGTGGGTATTGTAGTTTTAAGAATGCTTGGTAGAGATCTTGTAGGTGTTTCTCTCTTTGAGGGATTGGAGCAAATGCGGTTGTATCTTAGAGCTTGGCTGTAGACAATGGATCAAGTGGTGTGTCCTGGAAGGAAGCTGGAGGCATGTAGGTAAGTGTAGCTGTCAGTAGATTTCCGGTATAGGGTGGTGTGTATGTGCCCATCATTGATTAGCACAGTTGTGTCTAGGAAATGGACCGCTTGTGTGGATGGGTCCAGGCTGAGGGTGATTGTGGGATGGAAATTGTTGAAATCATGGTGGAATTCCTCAAGGGCTTCTTTTCCATGGGTCCAGATGATGAAGATGTCATCAGTATACCGGAAGTAGAGTAGGGGCATTAGGGGACGAGAGTTAAGGAAGCGTTGTTCTAAGTCTGCCATAAAAATGTTGGCATACTGTGGGGCCATGCAGGTACCCATAGCAGTTCCGCTGACGTGAAAGTATATATTGTCTCCAAATGTGAAATGGTTGTGGGTGAGGACAAAGTCACAAAGTTCAACCACCAGGTTTGCCATGACCGTGTCGGGAATACTGTTCTTGATAGCCTGTAGTCCATCTTTGTGTGGAATGTTGGTGTAGAGGACTTCTGCATCCACAGTGGCCAGGATGGTGTTTTCTGGAAGATCACTGATGGATTATAGTTTCCTCAGGAAATCAGTGGTGGCTCGAAGATAGCTGGGAGTGCTGGTAGCACGGGGCCTGAGGAGAGAGTCCACGTAGCTAGATGCCCCATCGTGTCATGCATTGGTACCCTAACAGCAGGATTATCTGGCCAATGCATCATCAAAGATTTACAACCTATCCTGAAAGATGATCCCTCACTCACAGATCTTGGGAGACAGACCAGTCCTCACTTACAGACAGCCCCCCAACCTGAAACAAATACTCACCAGCAACTGAAATAAACTGGTTAGTCTCTAAGGTGCTACAAAGTCTTCCTCGTCTTATTTACAAATAAAGCATGGATATTTTTTCCCTATTTAGTACATATACATGGACCAAAAAAGAGTTAAAATTTTGAGGAGCAGCAGAGCCTTGAGCTACATGCCTGAAACTGGTAAGTATTACCAAATGATCTGGGCTGTGGCATGTTTTTGTAGGTCAAGTAATCAGCAGTACTGAGATAGAGCAGATGGCTGTTGCAGCTCAGAGAAAATAAGTCTACGTGAATCTCCCGTGACTGAATCTGGAAGTTTCTTAGCAGTTGCTTCCCATTTTATAAGTAGCTGAGTTATTGTTGTTTTGGGGCATATGCTGACAGTTTTGTTTAAACACTTTCTAAAATGAATAGCTTATTTGGTAAAAATGCTAATTATGAGCATAAAATTAACTTCATTGAATTTCTACAAACTTTCTTTTCCACTGCAGTTGAATCGAAATGCTTTCTAAGTGACACTTAATAACATAAAATAGACTTTTCATAAATCTGAGCCACTTCAGATAGTATAAGAGTTATTGAGCATGCAGATGCTTTTTTCTATATTTATTAGCATTTCTTTTTAGCCTTAAGAGCTACAATATCACAAATTAATAATTATGACAGTTTTTCAGTTCTGCTCCTGGAATTTCTTACCAAATGTCCTTGCCCAGCACCGTTTGTTCATTTGTTATGTGCTAGGATATAGAAATAGAATTACATGTTCAGTGAGTTAAAATGTATATTTTATTAGGTGGGTATTTCAGTTTTCTGAGGTCCTTGACAAAATAGAACAACATAGTTAGCAATTTACTGCCCTTGAAAAATGAAAGACATGAAACTGAGAACTAAAATGCCTTTGGCTCAGTTGGGAACTAAAGCCACATTATCTTTCACTTTGGGTGATCATCTAACCCTTAAATCACCACCAGTTGGACAGAGCTAATTTTTCACTCGCAAGTTAAAGTTTTCAGAGAGCTCTATATGGTAAAAGAACAACAAATATGAAACTGCCCTCCTGCCAATGTAAATCAGGAGTAACTCCACTGAAGTCAACTGTCATGATAAGTAAGCAGGGTGTAAGTGAGAGCAGAATGTGGCCTGTGTCTTCCCTTCAGTGACATATTTATTACCTGATGCCCATCTAGACTGACAGCATGGAAGAATTCCGTCTCACCATTGCAAACTGTGCCATGCCTCTCCTACAAGCTCCACACGCCTGCCAGACTTCCTCTTTGCAACAGAACATGTGCCTACTACTACTGATTGCTTTGTGTTTGACCCAGACACTGCATCTGCCCACTTCCCTAATGAAAGGTCTGCAATGAGGAACCTCACAGAGGCCCAAAAGCCTCATGTACTGCCTCTGTCTTCTAAGGGCTGGCCTACATTAGAAAAACTATACCAGTATAACTATGTTGACTGGGGGGATGACTTCATTTTACTGATTATAGTTATACCACTAGAGACTCCAGTGTGGATACAGTAATACTGGATGCAGTAATACTGGTATAAAGTGTAGCCTATAGGTCAGGGGTTCTCAAACTTCATTGCACCACAACTCCTTCTGATAACAAAAATTGTTACACAATCCCAGGATGGGGGACTGAAGCCTAAGTTCTGCCAACCTGGGCAAGGGGACCAGGGGCAAAGCCAGAGCCCCACTGCTCTTGGTTGAGGGAGGGGCAAAGCTGAATCGCAAGGGTTTGGGCCACAGTGTATGTCGGGGGGAGCCTTTAATCTGAGCCCCACCCTCCTAGAGCTGAAGCCTTTGGGTTTCGGCCCTGGACAGTAGGTCTCAGGCTTTAGCCCTGGGACCCATCAAGGCTAATGCCAGCCCTTGTCAGCCCCATTAAAATGACCCACTCTGGGGTTCCGAGCCACAGTTTGAGAACCTCTGTTATAGGTATTTGTTAGGTGAGACATAGGTACAAATTAAGGCAATAATGCAATAAAATAAAGCAATAATGCAATGAGCCTACAAGTCTCAAGGCCTATAAAACAATAGCTTAGCTAAACTAATTAAAGTATAAGGCCCCAAAAGCCTTAAGCATAAGTACCTAACCGCGAGTAACCCTAGATCATAAGATATCACAAGATAAAATGCTGTAATGACTCAACTGCTGACAGGTAAACAACAAGAGGCTAGTTTATACCAGCTTGGGATCTCTTATGCTAGGGACATTAGCAGATGTCCAACCACAAGAATGCCATGGTAATTAATAGATGTATATTTTAATGAACGTGAGGTAGAGGGAATAAAAACCTATGGGAGAAGAGCACACAAACATTAGTAGGGTGAGGAACTGCAAATATAAAAAAGCATGGTGGCATCAGTATAAAACATTATAGAAGCTATATCCTGGCCTGTGTACCTGGGGAAAATGCCAGGATGATGACCACTGATGATAGTGAGGGTGAAGATTATTCTGCAAGGGATGGTCTAAGTATATAGATGCTCAGCTCATTCTGTACTATTTCAACCTACCTTTCTGGGTTGGAGTGTTTGTATCTTTGCTAACTGTGCAATACAACTCTTACATTTATAGAAGGTTTTTCCTAAGTGTGAGTGTTGTCATTTCTATGCATATGTCTTCCACCTGAGCAATAATTCTGATAATACTGGGCCTGATCTTGGGAGAAGAACATACCAAATTTCAGAATGCTAATTGGGGAAGTTAAATCAGTGATATAATCAATAGAGTAGGCAGAAAAATGTGCTTTATAGCAGTATAACTTATTTCATTCCCCAAACTGTAATAAGCTATACTGGTATAGGTACTCTTATACCAGTATAGCTGCCTCTGCACAGGAGTTTTCTTCTTCAATCATATCAGCTATTGTTAAAGTACAAAACTTTCTAGTGTAGACAAGCCCTAAGGAAGATTACCTAGTGTTGCAAAAGGGCACCACTCCTCTGCGCCATCTTTCCCCCACCCGAGCTTTCCAGCAGCCCATCCCATGTCATCTTATCCTTGGAGTCCATGAGCATTTAGCCTGAGGTAAAAACAATAGCTTTGACTCCAGAACCACTTATCAAAGAACAAAATCCCTCTTTATAGGATGGTTTAGTGGGGCTTGAAAGGGTTAAAAGCCAGCCCTTGGAAAGGGCTGGGGCTGAGAGCTAATCAGGAAGAGGCAGGAGGCAGCCAAGTAGAGCTGGCCAAGCCAGTATAAAAGAGGGCAGACCGGAAGGGGTAGTCAGTCTTGCTCCAGCTTTGGAGAGCGATGGACCTGGCTGCCTGAAAAAGCGCCTTGGACAATGCAGTGCTGGCGAAGGGCAGGAGGAGCTCCAGCTTGGCAAACCCCCAGCCAAAAGCCTTGTTGTCAGGGCTAGAATTGGAACCAGGGCTATGGGGAGGCAACCAGGGAAGGAAGAAGCAGCAGCTCCAACCCTCTGGCTGATAAGTGACCACTTCAGACTGTAGTTTGCCCCTGAGGGAAAGGGCTAGATCAGGACTGGCAGGGGATCACTGAGGCGAGGTGGGGTTAGGGAATTGGGGTTCCCTGGAGAGGGGAGGACCCTGAGTGTGGGGGCACTGCTGTGAGGCAGTACCCAAGAGAAGGGGCACTGTGGGCCGGTGAGGGATGTGGGGCCTGAAGTATGGTGGTGGAGATTGATTAGGATGCCAGAGGTAAGTGACAGCAGGAGAGACACTGGCCAACAGGAGGTGGTCTGAGGCTGGGATGAGCTAATTCCTGAGGTAACCAGCAGGAGGCACCATGGTGGTGAGTGCATGCCTTGTTACAGGTGACTATTGTATGTTTGAATGTGAAAAATTAGCTTTACCTACCTGTGGTGATCACCCATGAGTAAAATAAAATAACACATTTTTAGTCCCCTCAAATGAGTAGAATTATCTTTTCTTAAAATCAAAGGTAATTTGTTCAAAGGCTTAAAGTAGAAATACATGAACTATTTGCAGTGAAGAATTTTTCTGAAGAATTGAACTCCTTTTTCTGTTTGAAACGAATCCATAAATGGGTTTGGATTTTTAGGAATTTGTTAAATATTGAAAATTATTTGAATGGTTTATGAAGATATATTTCAGGGGATAATTTTTGCACACAATATTCACTATTGCTGCAAGTATTCACTATTTGTAATTCATTGTTTATACTGTGTGATTGGGTTAGCAAAGGCAAATGGTATTGGTTTTGTTCCTTGAGTTGATGACTCCTAAACACAAAGCTGTCAAGGTAGCTGCTGAACACTTACAAGTGAATATTCATGCAAATGCATATTTGCATGTGTCTTCACAGTAGTTTTCCTCCTGAAATCATTCTTGTGAACAAAACTTCAGTCATCTGAATGTCCTTGAAGTGAATAAAAAAAGTCATGAATGCCATCAAAGAAAATTTATGCTTTGTATCTCAAGCAATGCTCATGACAATTTCAGCAATATTTCCCCAGATATACGCTAAAGTAAATTTCAGGGTTATTAGAGTAACATGTACAGTGCATTGGATTTAATTCCTTTCAGGCTGAATTTAGATTTTTCTGCCAGTATTTTTTGGATTGGGAAACCTTTTATATTTTTAATTAGATCTTTAATGTGGAGACCAGAACAATCTGGCAGACCATAATCAGTATTAACATAATGTAAACACAGACAATGTGACACATCTTGGCTCCTTACAAGCAAGAATAAGAAATCTTCTCAACAGATATGCAAGGCATGCTACTTCCTTGTCAGTGGGTTTGCTAATGGCAGCATTCCATTTCTCTGGCTGTGCCCTGACATCCCCCTTCCCTCTTTAAGAAATCATTTGGAAGCTCTTTTTGCTTCCTGTAGCATCTTCTTTTGCACCTACTATAGCCTCAGGTACTTAGATTATGGGACAGTTCCTTAGTCTATATCAGAAGGACAAATTGGTAAGGACTTTTGCGTGGCTCAGGAATGAATCCTAGTAGTTATTGTCCCAAACTTAAAAACTGAAGTATGTATCAGAAGCATCTTTACTAGGACACAATGCAGAGGTCCCCTTTCTAAACTATTGCTCAGTCTGGGTCTCATGATCTGAGGTTAGGAATGCCGTAGACTCCCACTGCTAACTGGACAAGGCAGCAAAGCACAGGAACCGAAAGTAGGGCCCCAAGATCTACTGGGTAAGGGCATTGCAAGAGACTTGGAGGAATTCTGAATCAAACAAAGGCTTCTGGGTGGGCAATGGTTGTTCAGGGGTAGAGAAGAAATATTGCGTTGACAAGACATCCTCCAGCACTAGGGGTTCCAGTCCCCTCAGTTGTCAGATCAGCAAGCCTACTCTCCACAAACCCAAGTGACAAATTCCTGAATAGCCCTCCCTATTTTTCTACTTGTGATCTTCAGAATTCTTCTTCAAGTGATAGGTCCTATGTGTATTCCATAGTGGGTGTGCATGCACCTAAGAGCAGAAGATTGTTGCTAGCAGTGCCCATTGGTCTGTACCGTGCCCTTCTCTTCCTCAGGCTCTGAACTGATGGCATAAGAGATGGTTCAGACTGACTTCTCTCCAGTTCCTTTCTATTGCCGTTTGGCTGAGATGGGACCTCTTCTGTGGTCACATTGTTATCTAGCTTCTTCTGCATCTAACTGCAATTACCTGTTTTTTAAATAAGAGTTTTAACTAGGATTTTTTTTTGCAGTTAAAGGTAGTTTTTAGTAGTTTATGTGCTGGGTGTGGGGGTGAATCTTCTCCAACCTGAATCTTCTTTGGCCTCATATGGGATGACTGTATGCTTAATATTCTTGGAATCAAGAACTGTTTCCTACCTCTGGGCCTTCCTGGTCAGCAACAACCACCTCAAGTGCCTCTTCTAATCACCTTAAAGTGAAGCATTTCCCAAGTCAAACACACCAAGAAATACTACAGATCTCAGCCCTACAGACAGCCAACCAGGAAGTGGCAGACTGTGCTTGTTATACAAACAATGTGTCCCTCCCCATCCTCATTCCAACCCCAGCCTCCCACCAGAAAATACTTTTGATGGGACCTTCAAGAGCTGCAAATTAATCTCTCTACCACATTTGCTTGTTCAGGAGTCATGTACACAATATGATGGCTGCATAGCTCACATTTCCCAAGTTTGACATCTTAGACAAGTGGATTCTGGAAATGATCATTACAGTTATACCATAGAGTTCTCCCACAATCCCTTTTCAGGGACCCATCTTGCAAGAGTATGCACTGACAAAATGTAGATTCCCTGTTCCATCTGAAGGATAGAGACCTATTCTAGATCTCAGGCAGTTGATCATCTTCATCCAATGCTTAAAAGTTCAGTATGATCACCATGGCCTCCATAATTCTCTCATCAAACAAAGGTTTTTGGTTCACAGCTCTTGATTTGAAGGACACTTATTTCCAGATAGACATCCATCCTGTACACATGAGATTCCTGAGATTCACCAGTACAGAGTGCTCCACTTTGGCCTCATTACAGCACTAAGGGTCTTCACAAAGGTGCTACTAGTAGTGGAAGCCCACTTCCATCACCAGGCCTCATCAGTTTTCCCCTGTTTTCACTGGTTGCTGATGAGATCTCATCAGGAGGTATAGGTGGCTACCTTGTCCCTGTTCAATCTCCTCTGCTCATTGGGACTATGAGAAGTCCATTTTAGGGCATGTCTACACAATCAAATATTTTTGGAATCCAGAGGTCAGGGGTGTTGGCCCATTAGCTATAGTTCAGAGCCAATTAATTGGAATCCCACTGGAGTGTGAAGAATTTATTCATATGTAGGCTGCTGATGTGAACTGAGATTGTACTAAGCACTCCTGTTTATCAGAGAAATACTTAGCACAATCTACCCTTTGCACAGGCAGTGCACACCCCTTGCGCTCCATGCTGGGTCCCTTTTTCAATTTTGGGACTGCATGGTCTCCTCTGCTGGTGGGCTCTGCATGGTGAGCTCTGCAGGAGATCTCGCCACGCTGGCCAAAGAGGAAGCGAGATTCAAAAGTTCTCAGGGTTCTTCCTCTCTAACTGCCCAGGGCATCTGTGTTCAGAGCGCTGTTCAGAGTGGTCACACTGGAACACTCTGGGATAGCTCCTGGAGGCCAGTAATGTCGAATTGTGTCCTCACTAATGCTAGTTCGACCCAGAAATGTTGATTTCAGTGCTACTCTCCTTGTTGGTCAGGAGTTTGGAAATTGATTTAAAGATCCTTTTAGGGTTGATCTAAACGGCATTGTAGTGAGGACGGCAAAGTGGAAGGATCAATTTAACGCGGATAAATTCAACTTAACCATATAGCATAGAGCAGGCTTAAGAGTTACTGAGGGCACGAAGAGGAGAAGAGACTAGTTAGATGGTGTGTTTTTCCAGAATGTATTGCCAGGCTTGTTACTACTCTCCAAGGAATAAGCAATGTATTTGTTACTGAGAATGAAATCTGCCTGGCACTATTCATGGCATTGGCTCTCTTCACTGAAGTCTGAACATGAAACTAAAGCAAAGCATCCTAGGAAAGTTGCATCAAAGACTATTGTGAAGACTATCATTTATTTTATTACTAATAATGAAATGTTGTTCTTCATACATATGTTTCATCAGCTCATTTTCCTGTGCAAGGGACAAGTTCATAACTCCCAAATTACATTATCTCCCTAATGGTGGTGGATGTTCAAACAACAACACTTTAATCTTGCAGAGGGAAGTGTCATGACAACAGTTGCGAAAGTAATCTGCACCATATTAAGCCATAAGCGCTGTTCCAAACTGAACATGCAGCATATGTTAGTAGGCAGATTTACAATAATATGCAATGATCTTGTTTGAAACGGGCTCTAAAGGAGGTATTTAGATCGTAGTGAGATTCTTTTTATTAACAGAACTCTGTTCACTGAAACTGAAAATATGTAACACACTGAAATGATTTTGTAAATGATTGTTATACCCCTCTGCATTGCATAACTTGATATTCATTTAACATTAGGCTTATAATTATAACCACTAACAAGATCAAAAAATCTCTTAAATGTATAGCATGATGATCACCATAGTTTCTAAGCACCAAAATGCAATAAATGAAGAATAGGAAAGAAAAATCTAGTGTTGCTTTCCTTAGGGTTTGGTCACTTACGTTTGAATATTTTTCTTCCTCCTCTCTCTTCTCTGTCTCTCCCTTGTCCTTACTTACTCCTGACCCTTTTTCTCCTTCCTCCTATCATTCTATTCCTGTTTTGGATAAACTTCTCAAACTGAATTTTGCATTGAAAAATATTATATATTTATAATATTACAGTTTCCTCATGCATTAGAGAGGGAAGGTGACAGACTGAAACAAATTGTCTAAATTCTTTACTGGTGACCACTTGCTCTCAATCTTCTGTAAATTGGCTGTTTCCCTTTCACTGCTCTTTGGCTGGCATCTTTTGTCTCCTTACTTTGGGCTTGAATAGGAACTGGGAGTGGCTGGCTCACTACAAAAGCAATTTTCCCTCTTTTGGTGTTGACGCCTCCTCATTAATTATTGGGCATGGACTACATCCACCGTGACTAAATTGGCCTTCAACATTGGTTCTCCACTTGTAAAGTAATTCCTTTCTCCATATGCCGAAATATATTTATGCCTGTTTCTGTAATTTTCACTCCATGCATCTGAAGAAGTGGGTTTTTTACCCATGAAAGCTTATGCCCAAATAAATCTGTTAGCCTTGAAGGTGCCACCGGACTCCTCATTGTTTTTGCTTTGGGAACTTTCAGTCCCATCACCCTGGTCCTTCAGAATGACATTAATAGTGCCATTTTTGAAATGCTTATCTGACACTTCATGCTGGTGGGAACCAAGCCATGACAAATCAAACATTTACTTTATTAATTTCCCCCCAATGGGGTGTGGACACCCACTTAGGCAATCCACTTGGAGTAAGGATATATATAAGAAAAATAACTAGCTCTAAGCAATTGGCTAACCTATTAGCTCTAAAAACTGAGGAGTAACCTCTTTAGTTTGATAGCTTTGGCAGTCATTGACTGGAGAGTTTGCAGTAGACAGACATTGGAGCAGAAGCTGGCACCAAAATTCTAGCTCCACCCTGATTTGTCAAAGTGTGACTGAAACTGAGTAGGAAAATGCCCACAATGCACAGTGGAGTTCTCGCATCATAGAGAAGAATTAACAATGTAAACAATAGTTTTGTCAGATTTTTCAGCGTTCACTCAGCTAGCTATTGTGGATTCCACCTTTAAAAACAGGTAGATCTGGATTTAAAACCAAAACTAGGCTTCTATTTTAAAAGAATTGAATGAAATATCTATATGATCAATAAGTTGCATTTATAAAAGGGAAGGATTACAATATTGTGAATAGATTCTCCATCTTTCTCTATCAAAACTGAAATTAATATCTCAGCCTTTTTAAAATGATAATCTAGAGGAAATATAGGAGCTTTCATCTAATATTTCTAAATCTTTAGCACAGCTAAATTTCTGAACACCATTACATTGAGTAATGGAATGCTACATAATACATGCTTTCAAAAATCTTACTTATTTCATTATGAGGCATATGGTGTTTGAGAGGTTTAATAGCTGTATGAGGGAAATTAGAGAATAATTACCTCCTGCTTTTTCTTCATTTCCTGTTTTTCACTCCTTCTGTTATATGAATTAAGTCTTTTCACCCTGCTTGTCCTCTTGTCAGTCATCAAAGTAGATTTGAGCACCTGTGGAGAGTTTTATGCTTGCTTTTTTTAGATATGAAATATAATTTGTATTTATTGAGAATGTGTTAGCACAGTTTTGTTTATAGATATTCATTAAGATTTATAGGCAACTTATTAATAGTTAAAACATTTTAAGAATTTACTTAAAAACCTCTAACTTAAAACAAAAATATCTGTAAATCTTCAGTTAGTTAATTTTAAAAAATCCCCAGATTTTATAGCAATGCTAATATTGACTTACTTGTCTATGTAATGTTCTCTATGGAGCTGGATAGAAAAGTTTTCTATAGTGTTTTTTGTTAACACTTATTTTAAAACAATAGCATTACACAGCCACCTCAGCTATACTCCAAACTTGGAATAGAGCCATAATTCATAAAAGCAAGTAACTATATCTAAAAATAGAGCATAGCTACTGAAGTCAACCAGATATGAATAGCATGATTTTAACATCTGGTTAAGTGTTGACTTATTCAGATAGATAGACATTCTGCATGGATACAGGATATTTTATTTTAACATTAATAATTATGTATCTGAAATTGCACTTTGCCTTTATGTACATTTTTTAAAATGTTTCCTCTTCCTACCTAGATAGACTATTATCTCTTTGGGTCACATTTAAAAAGATGAGTGCCGTTAGTCACTCTGACAATGAGTGTAAAACTACCAGTGATAGACAAGTCTCCATTGACTTTCTGTTGCTGTTGAGTGGAGAGAAACTCAGTGATTACCTGAATGTGTGGCAGTAATGCATTTGGGAATTGAGTAAGGCATTTAGATAAAAGCATCTGACACATGTCAAAAGCAACCAATTTAGTGTGCTAAATGGAGTATGTAGTGTTTAAAGACTTCACAGTGAACTGCCTGGGAACCATAGTTGTGAACACTGGTTGGTATGGGACCAGGCAGACACTAATGTTTAGTGGAAGGTAAATCCAGGCATACATACAAGTACAAGGCCTACATAACATACAAGTTTATGACAAGTGTGGGCCTGAAATTAAGTTTCTAAATCCATGTGGAGAATCTGATTTTAGAATTGGCCTGATTTTCAGTTGTATTAAACACCTACAACGCACAATGGCTAGAACAGGATTTTTGGGGGCTCAGCATTTGAAGTTAATGGTACTACTTGCAGTGTGTGAAGTTAAGCAAAAGTGTAAATCTGCAGGATCACAGCTTTAGCATTGCCAGTTTGGAGTCGGTACTCTGTATTCTTCATGCCAAAGAAAGGCTCAGTTAGGTTTTAGTGAAAAGCTGAATCCAGACTTAACATGCCTTTAAAATATTGTGTGGTCTGTCCAAAGCACCAGCTGCTACCTTGTTTCTCTTTCAACTCACTGCCAGTTAATTTTAAACCTACAGTAATCCCTCGCCCAGAATATAGGCATATTCATTTAGTAATTCAATAATTACTACTACAGATTCAAATAATGTGTAGTAAGTGAGAAATCTATGTTGAAACCAGAACATTTTTAAATAATACATGATTTGTGCATAATAGGTCAGCAGGAAAGTCACTTTATGGCTGCATAGCTTTATTTTTAATGAATTAAGCCATGCAGGATATGAATGTTAATGAGGTACAGAGAGCAGCAACGAACAGAAACTGAAGAAGCACAAAGGAGACTGCCAACAGCCTTGACAATTAGAACTAGATTAATGCTGAGTTGAGCTGATACAGTTTTGGAGACCTTCCCAAGATTCAGCCTGGCCACCAGACTCTTCAAACAAACTATCCATAATAGATTGTCTTCTGACCCTCAATGCAGCAGCTGTATCTTCTACCTCAGTTTTACACCTCTTCATGTTCATCCAGAGGCCTTCTCTGTGCTGAGCCCCTTTGTTCTCCCTTCACCACACATTAAGAAGTTTACATGTTTCTGGACATGTGGCTGGTTGGATCTGGCTCTCCCACTGGGTGGTGGAGTAAGTGGGGGAGGGTCAGGATAAGACTCAGTAGAAAATGAGAAGGTGACTTGGTGAGATCTGAGAAAGGGAGGTCTGTGTAGGATCTGAAGAAGGAGAGGACACACTGGGGGCAAGAGGCAATGGAACAACTCCTTCTGTTTTAATAGCTGACAGCACCAAATCAATCACTGGCTGCTTCCTGCTTCACCTCCCTCCTTCTAGCACCAGGATCATAACACATGAACACTATGAATTATCCCCACATGTCCAGAAGATCAGCACCATTATGAGACTGACCGGGTGTCCCATATATTCCAAGGTTAGAAGAGATTATTGAGGTCATCTGACTGCCTGTGTAACACAGGCCATAGGACTTCCCCAAAGTAATTTCTATATCTTTTAGAAAAACATTTAGAATAGCTTTTAGAAAAAAAATGTTATACCTTCCTTTGCTAGACGGAAGAGCCAATTATTAAATATTTGTTCCCCATTTAGACACATACATTACAATCAAGTGATCCCTTAACCTTTGCTTTGTTAAGCTAAATAGATGGAGCTTTCTGAGTCTGTCTTTATAAGGCAGTTTTTCTAATTCTTTAATCATTCGTGTGGCTCTTCTCTGAACCTTCTCCAATTTATCAACTCCCTTTTTGAATTGGGGGCACCACAACCAGACACAATACTCCAGCAGTAGTCACACCAGTGCCAGATATCTAGTTAAAGTAAACCCTCTAGTCCTACTTCTCCGCTATTTATGCATCCCAAGATCACATTATCTCTTTTGGCCACCGCAGCACACTGGGAGCTTATGTTCAGCTGATAATTCACCATGATGCTCAAATCTTTTTGTGAAGTGAGTCCTCACCTTTCACTGCATTTTTTTTTTTTTTTGTGGTAAGAACTGTGGCAAGCTTTCTGGCCTCCTGCAAGTATGTTGATTCAGGGTATGTCTTTATGACAAACACTACAGTAGAAGCACTGAAATTATGTCACTGTAGTGTACACACTACAGCAGTGGAAGAAGTTTTTCCATCACCATAGTAAATCCACACCCTCAAGAGGTGGTAATTTGGTCGACAGAAGAATTCTTCTGTCAACCTACCAGTGTCTACACTGGGGCTTAGGTCGGCCTAACTGGGTCTTTTGGGGTTTGAATTTTTCACACCTCTGAGCGACATAGCTAGGTCAAAGTAAGTTTTAGGTGTAGACAAAGCCGCAGAAGGAGTTTAAGGAAGTGCTGCTCTTCAAAGCATTTAGATCTTGGTTGAGTAGCACAGTGGTCTTCAAAGTGGGGTGCGCGAGACTTCCCACAGGGGGCCGTGGTGTCCCGGCGCTGCCGCAGGATCAGCCCCAGAAGACTGCTGAAAGCGGAAGGTTTCTATTTTTGTCCTGCCAAAATGCTGCTAAAAGCGGAAGCTTTCTATTCGGCGGCATTTTGGTGGACACGCACATGGGCCGCGAGAGGACGCAAGACAGCGGAAAGGGGACGCCGAGGTAAAAGTTTGAGGAATGCTGGCGTAGCAGATAGCAAGCTCACTGTGATGGAATGAAGTACATGTTGTCTCCAATAAATATTTGTACTAGTTGCGAATCACTACTTTTCAGGTGAGCTAAAAGAGCTTCTCCATTAGCTCAATTGGATTCTAAAACCCAGGCTTCTACCAAAGGCCAGGAGATCTGTCTCTAATGGTGTATAAAGATGGGTATCAGAAAACTAATGGTGGCTTCTGTTTGCAATTAATCACAAAACATTACATAACCTAAGTCTACTTTAATTTCTGCTTTGTAATAGTCAAAATCTTTATATGCCAAAATACTATGCCTAGATCCCATTGTCACTGCGTGCACGGTGAGGGGGAAGGTAATTTCCCCCATCCCACATATAAATTTGATTTTTTTTTCCAATGCCTCTTCATCTTTTCACAAGTCTTATGACCACTGACTGGCAGAATAATATGCCATTGTTTTTGAGAAGTAAATCAGGAACATCCAGCTATATTAGATGAGAGCATGTCAATAATGAGCATAAAATACATCCACTTCTTCTCTGCATGGAATCTTTAATGCTGCCGAAATAAGAACTTCCAAATAAATGTCAGCTCTAGTGGAGCCCCCTTTCTATAGTGAGCAGTGTTGATGTTCTGCGAAGCAGGAGTTCTTACTAACAAAATGAAAGTGTAAATCCACATGTTCTAAGATAGAAGCCTGTGGTAGGCAATATTTTTCTCCCATAACTTATTCAAGTATGAGGGTGCCTGTCTGCACACATGCCAGCCTCATTCCCTTTTGAAAGACAGATCAGAGTCTCTAGCAGTGACAAAATACAACAGCAGCAAATTAGATTTAGCAGCTTGTTCTGATTATGATGCGGCACTAAAGGCTCTGGTAACAGAATGAAGTAATTAAACTGGAAGGGCAGGTAATGATAATGAACTAGATTGACTGCTGTAGTGTTAGTGTTGAAATGAGGGGGCTTGTAGGTGGTTGCCACTGGGACTCGTCCCTCTGCGGGGCAGTTGGGCACCACACTGCCTCGCTACACACCCCTCAGCCGGGTTGGGGAATACCCGGGCCCGGGGCTCAAGTGCTCAGCCAGGCCTGAGCAGCACCAGTTCAGCATGCCCTAGCCCGAAAGCAGGGTGGGCAACACACACACAGGTAGCACCAGAGGCTCAGACCCTCAAGCAGGGGCTGAGCAGCAACAGTTTGGAAAGGCCCAGGCCCTGAGGCAGGGCAGGGCCACAAACACAGGGTAGAGTCAGGGCTGAGACCCTCAAGCAGGGGCTGAGCGGCACCAGACAGCTAGCACTGGCATCTGGCTGAGGGGGAGACTGCCACCCACGGTTAAGGGTGGCAGGGGGGATGCAGGCCCACCCGCTCCACTGCATCCCAGCCCGGGGCCCTAGCAGCGGTAACAGACCTGCTGCAGTCAGTGGGGATCAGGACCGCAACACACTGACATAGGTTCAGACTCATTCCCCGGGCCACTTCCTAACTCCCCCTCAAAGGGTACCTGGTTAGGCACGGTGACCTCCATGGGCTCCTCTGAGTCACTGTCTGGAGGCAGAGGCAGCAGCTCCTCGGGGTAGCATGGACTGGGGAGGCTCGGTCCCTCTTCCTCCGAGTAGCTGGCACAGGGCAGACTAGGAGGCTCCTCGGGGTAGCGTGGACTGGGTAGGCTTGGTCCCTCTTCCTCCAGGTAGCGGGCGCAGGGTAGGCTCGGCCAGTTCCCGGGGTAGCATGGACTGGGTAGGCTCGGTCCCTCTTCCTCCGGGTAGCGGGCGCAGGGCAGGCTCAGCCAGTTCCCGGGCTCAGGCTGGGTCATTGGGGCTTCCCATTCAGGAGCTCAGGCTGTGGCCTCTGGCCCCACCACTGGTTCCCTCCAAAGTGAGCTCCAGGGCAGAGCTTTTATACTTCCGGGTCGGCCGGCTGACCTCTGGGGGAGGGGCGCAGGTTTCTCCAGCTCCGCCCCCTTTTGCCTCTGGGGAAGCTCATCCCTCTGCGGGGTGGTTGGGCACCACACCACCTCGCTACAGGGCTGGATCCCCCAACTAGTGTACATCAGCGTGGCTTTGTTGGTTTCAGAGGAGCTATTTAGCTGTTTTACACTAGCTGAGGATCTGACTCTTTACGAATACTAATTCCCTCCACAAAACTGGGGGGACTCTCCAAGTATTTATTTCTTCCAAAATGTGTATGTCATTGGAACTGCTAGAAAGTGAAGCTTTTTAAAATAAAAACTGCAAACTGAAAATGCATTAGCTTTTAGTGTTTCTTTTAGCCAGCTACTTTAAGAAATCTAAGGACAGAGTGACCCCACCATGCAGACTTGGAGACATAAAACAATCAACTCCATCAAGAAAATATTTGGAGATTGTCATTTTCATATGTTATAAGCATACTTTGGCATTCTTCTGCTTTGATGTTTCTCATGACCTTGCAAGTCACCCATACACATTGTGAGGGGGAAAAAAATTAAATTACATATATATCTTGCCCAGAGACACTATCTATTCTGTGCTTACAAATGGCTGTTGTCATATTCTGCCAGCTGTCATAGGCATATGCCAGCATTGTATGTCAAGATTTCTCCTGATTCCTCTACGTTTTTGTTAAGTTGTAGACTCTGAAAATACATGGTGGGGGCTGCTGAATGATTTTTTCCCCCCTCTCACTGAAGGTCTTAAAGTTCTCCAGTGTTCTGTTTTAATTTGCATAACTAATTGACATCTCATTAGGTAATTGGAAAAACCACTGTGATTAAAAACAACTCAACAGAGGAGACAGTCTCCACTTCTAAATTGCATTAGGAGCTGTACTGGATTTAGAATTAATACATCAGAAAACAACCTAATGTATAATCTGGAATCCAGCTGAGGAGAAACAAATGTATCTTAAGACTTGCATTTAAAATACCCAAGAATGGAATTAGTAATTTTTGAACCTTTAGTACAAATACAGCACTTTTAACCAGTTTTTTCTATCTCTAAGTTATATGAAGTTTTTTTGTTCAACCTGACAAAAACAAACCAATTTTGACTTATTTTTTGTTAAGGAACCACACTTCAGTTTCAAGTCTCAAAACAAGGATTCTTCTTAAAGGGTGGATAAAAATCACTGAAGACAACCCGGCCACTGTTACTTTTGTCTAGTGCTGATTATGTTTAGTGTATTAGAGTGACTTTATATTAATCAAAAGTGTGTTTTGTATGTGCTAAATTATGCTAAATGTGATGATCCTAGTGATTATTTTGGGCTAGAACAAAAAATTCTTAACATGCAGTGGTCACACTTACACACACAAGTGTGATATGCTTCCTTCACATGTCACTCTGTTGATATCAGTGCAGCTGCTTATGCTTATTCAACATAGGGAAAGATACAACAGTCTGGGCTTTAGCCTGCACCACTCTGTGGCTTCCTGCCTACTGGTGTCTTTTCCCCTTGTTGATGAGCTGCTGTTTGGAGGTATTTTTAAAGATTGCAATTGCATTTAATTCAGCCTGGCATGATACATGTTGCCCTACTTAGTACTATTTTGATGTGAATACTGCAGCTTTGCATTATGTTTCAGGAGGCCAGTGTTGTATAGTAAATGATTTAACCCTAGCCACACTAGTAACCATCTGTGGTTTTTGTAGTCAAACATTTTCATTTGCTCTACCAGGTCATTCCAAAAAATGTGTACAAAACCACACTACAAAAATATAGCGGCAAATATATTGTTGCAACCTTTCAGCTAGCAACATCTTGTTCCATGGCCATCATCTTCTGAAATTTTACCAGTTCAGAATTGAACTATAATTGGGTCTATTATTTATCATTTGCTATTATGTTGTAGGAAGGGACTCTTCAGTGTATGGCATTTTTTCTCCTTCGTGACTGGATGACTCAAACGGACAAAGAGCTTTCAAGGTAGGCAAGTGCATTTATATATGTATTTGTGGCACTTTCCTTTACCAGACATTCTTGAGAATAACAATTTGTTTGCACAGAGGTGTGTGAAAAATGAATAAAAGGGGACAAAAATAAAACTCAAGCAAATTCATTTTTTTATTTGAACAAATATCAGTGAATACTTTTTTGTAGTCTTCACCCAGCTCTTATTACAAATTTCATTTTCAGTTTCTGTGGCTGGATATGCAACACATGCATAACTTAGGATTCAGCATTTCCCATGTTTTGCATTTAAAGGTATGACTCTGACCTTAATGTATCAAAAGGCTAACGTGTACTCAACCTTCCTTTTAAAAAAAATTCTAACACAAATATCAGCATATATATGGCGGGATTTTCTGTTCCACTAAATCCACCGTGAAGCTGGAAGGTAGAATCTGTTTTTTTGGCAAGTCATGATCTTTGTCACCTCACCTTGGCTGAATGGACATGGATATTTAAATGGGTTTAAACTGTTAGTTAAATACTAAATTTAAACAATGTCAAATGAAGGGCATTTTCTGACTTCTCAATTTCTATAGCAAATGACTCTGAAATGTAATGTGCCATTACTTATTCTTTTTTAAATTAATGCTATGACTTTTTGGCATGATAAAACCCATTCTGGCAGTGACAAAGACTTGTGGTTTAAAAAGGTTTTCCATGTATAATTGATCCGTCTATTCCCTTTTTAACTACTCACACATATATTAAATTTCTTACATGCAATGTTCTAGTACGGATCTTTACAGTTCTAGTTTATTTCTTCTGAGTGGCATAGGTGCCGACTTCTTCTCCCACCAGTGGGTGCTCAACCCCTGCTTTGCCCTGGCCCTGCCCCTGCCCACTCCCATTCCAACCCCTTCCCCAAAGTCCCTGACCCAACTCCACCCCCTCCCTACCCCCATTCAGACTCCTGCCCCAATTACTGACCCCACCCCTTCCCTGCCTCCTCCCCTGAGTGCTCCACATTCCTGCTCCTTCCCCTCCCTCCCAGAGCGGCCAAACAGCTGTTTGGTGGTGGGTGGGCGGGAAGCAGAGATGCAGTGCACTCAAGGGAGGAGGTGGGATGGTGGGGGAAGGGAGCTTGGCTTCTGGGGGGTGCAGAGCACCCACTAATTTTTCCCCATGGGTACTCCAGCCCCAGAGCACCAACGGAACTGATGCCTATGCTGAGTGGCTGCAATGAGTCAGCTGAAATTATTAATTTCTCTCTCTCACCCCTACTCCCTCATGAGTGGCTGTGTTTCAAAGCTTGGTCTCTCTCCAGTATTGTACAGCGCTCTCATGGCTGGATATTAAATGTATATCGAATTTATCTGTTTGTATTTTAAGACAGTGATTTTTAATTATGTTTTTATGATCTGTCTTATGTTGTATTAAACCCTGAGTGTCCCAGGAACACAAGGTTGCAGGAAACCACATCCTTTCCCCACTCCCCATTAGACTTTGCACTGAAATTTGAGATTCCTCATACTCTTTGACTAGACTCAGATTCAAGCCAGAACTACTCCAGCTTCATTCAACTCAGGTAAGAACATCATGTCATATGAATGACAGCTGTGTATTGCATTTGTAACTGAATGAATGAATTGCATGTGTAACTGTTTGGAGGGAAGACAGGGTCTGATCCTGCAAGACTTGCTCACGTACAAGCTACTGCAGCCAGGCACATTGGGACTGGGCACCAGAAGTACCATGCTCCCCAACTTCTTAATTACGTGGGAGAAGGAAGGAAGAGCAGGAGCTCCTTGGTAAATAATTGGTTTCTTTCAGTTCAGTGGCTCAACCAAAGAATCTAAGGCAGGGGTGGGGGAGAAGAATTTTTGAAATGACCTTTCATCTTGAAATTGTTTTGACATTTTTCAAAGTTTTTGATTGTTTTGAAAATTTTTGCCAATTTTGACTTGAATCCATGAATACTGTAGTTTCGATGCATTGAAAACACACTTTTCAGTAAATTTACTATTTGGTTAAAAAAAAATCCTCCAGCTCTACAACTAAATGCAGTGTTTTCCTCCTCGGTATGAAGCTTCCCTTGAGCAGGGGCTATGACAGCGTTGAGAAGAGGTCTAGCCAGCTCATCACTTGACCTACCCATAGCCTTGCAGCTCATAGAGCTAAGGGATATGAGATGTAGATCTGGGCAGAAACACTTTAGCTGTATTGTGAGAGTTTTCAAGATTTTAAAAAAATTCTGATTCAGGACAAAATTGTGATGAAGCAGTGATGCGAGAGGAGGGGAGCAATTGAAACATTTTGACCTCTTACATTATTTTTACCTTTTTTTGTGTAAATTAATTAAAATTTTGAAACAAGGTTATTTTGCTGTGGAAAATGAAATGTTATTGTTTAGAAAATGTCAAAATAGGATATTTTACCATTTCAAAACTTTTTTTTCCCAAAAAATGTTTCTAAGTGGGGTATTTGTCCATACCAACCTTTTCCCATATAAGAGAGTGAAAAACAGAAGGCCAAGGGAAAGGCTACAACTTATTATAAATGATCGAGGTGATGATAGCATACCTGTTTAGTTCATTGTCTAGTTTTGTATTTTTATTATACAGCAGGGGTAAGGTGAGGGGGAATGGCAAGATGTGAAATGTAATACAATCATCCGAGTAGGGAAAAGGAAGGAAAGGGAAGGAGGGGAGATTAGACTAGATCAGAGAGAGAGTGAGGTTGGCAGTAGAGGAATTGAGGAAAAGGGGAATCTGGAGAAGCAGAACCAGAAAACAGAGAAGTATGTTCAGAGTCCAACTTTCCAACTCTTTTTTTTGTCAGAAAATGCTGATTCATTAAAACCAAAGCTATTGGAACAACTTGTCAAGAGAGGGACGGTTTCTTTCCCTGAAACCACAATGGGTGCACAGTCCAACACCTACAAACAATAACAGACCAGAGTTCCATGGAACCACTCATAGAGGGAGGTACCACTCTATGAAAGTGTGTCAGAATCTGCCCCATCTGAGTAGGACTTGCAGGACTGAGTCCTAGATGTGGAATAACTATTTAAAGGTCTTAGTGGGTTATCAGTCTCTACACACTTGAATTTTCCAGTAACTTTTAAAACCTAGTGTTAGTGATTTTTACACAATAGTCCCTGATCAAGGGGGCTTCTGCTCTGAGCTGGTGGAATGATTATAGGCTGTCTGATTTGCTCCTTGGAAATGTTATACGTCACCCAATATTTGCCTTTATTAGCAGAAACAAATAGCAGAAGCTAATATGCTGTTAGAAGTGGTTGGAAATTTTCCAGCCAAACATTTATTTTGTTAAGGGTTTTTTTTCTTTTCTTTTTTTTCTTTTTTTTTTTTTGTCCAAACTGAAACTCTTTGTGGAAAAGGGTCAGTTTCAAGGAGTCTCTCGATTTGGATGGAAGAAAAATTTTAAATTTTGTCAAAAGCTGCTGTTTAGACATTTCTGAAACTAAGTTTCATTTTTGTTTTTGTTTCTCTGAAATGTTAGTTTAATTTATACTAAAAATAAGGTTAATTTATTAAAAGATTGAAATGGAAATGTTTAGATTTGCTCAATCCAATTTTTTAAAGTATTTGTTTATGTTCAGATTTTGAGTTTGCATTCTGATTTGGGATGGAAAAATGTGAAATCTCAAACTCTCACAGGATGGAAAAACATTTCCTATCCAGTTGACAGAATGTTGCTATTATATTTAAGTACCCCTAGGGTTCTATATTGCAATTATTATTGTTATATGTTGTAAATACAAATATTGAGCTAGAGGCATAAAAAATCAAACTATTTTTGCCTTGAACCATCAGAATGCTATTCTTAGACTCTTTCTTAATAGACTTTGCCACTGTAACATCTGGTTACTAGGATACAACCATGTGACAGGATCTTTATTAGAAATCATGTGGGAGTAAAAAAGGTCAGGAGATTTTTTTCAATAAAAGCTTGATCAGTCAGGAGAAAAGGGCAATAATGAAGTCAAGTCTGTAATCTTTCACTGTTCCTTTTCCAAATCTATTTTCATAAGAAAGGAAAACTTGGTTTTTAAGCAAAATGTATTGGAAATCCCAGGAACATCACACAAATTAAAATTGAGGATACTGATTTATGCATAACAGTACTAGGGGCTGAGAATCTTTCCTTTGACTTCATTGGGCTTTGGATGAGGTACACAAGAAATAAAATTCCTCTGCCTTCATCCCATGATCGAAAAAGGATTCCTTTTAACGTTACCTAAATCATTACATAATGTATATAATTTTATTCTTCCTCACTGCCTTCCCCCTCTACCCCAAACGCACCTAAATGGAGTACACGGGAGAGGTGGAGACCACTTCCACCGAGCTCCACTGTTTCTATGCCTGGATGGAGCAGAAATGTGTTCAGATGCCATACCACTGTCCAGTGTTTGGGCCTAAGAGTTTAAGCCCTGATTCTTCACAGGCATAGGTGGTTGACCTTACTCACGAGAGTGAAGTTAAGCACCTGCAAAAATGTTTGTAGGACTGGGACCTTAAATAGTGCAGCAGTGGTGGTCAGGGCCATGCATACACTGTCTTCACAAAAATGAATTTCACCCACTGGAAAGCAAACCAGGCTTACAAACTGCCAATTTATATACAGTCTTCTTATTAACAAAAGGATCTTCATATTTGTGAGTGATCTTTAAGATCAGTCATAACTGTAATTTTAGGTTTTATACTCTTTTAAAGCTAAAATAACAAAGTATACAATGTTGTATATTTTTAGAATATTTTTCCTAAAACCACAGTGGGTGTGAAATCTCAACAACTACAAACAATATAGACCAGAGTTCGGTGGAACAACTCATAGAAGGAGGTACTACCCTATGAAAGGGAGTCAGTAGGACTTGCAGGACTGAGTCTTAGGTGTGTAGTAACTATTTAAACGTCATAGTGGATTATCAGTCCCCACACCCTTGAATTTTCCAGTAACTTTTATTTTCTTTGGGACCTTTATGCAATTATGAAATGACTGGAAAGTCAGGTGATGTGCAGATAATTATTTAGTCATTTTTTTTTTACAAGAAGTAATAAGGATGTTGGAAACAGAGGTATAGTCTTCTTTTGTGTGACAAATTAACTCCATCTATGCAGTCACAGTTCTGTTAATGTTTGCTAAATATGAAATTAGCACTGTTCTCTAGATCATGATTTGCATAATGAAATAGCAAGATAATTAAAGAATAGTACTACTATTTTATTAGCTACTAATAAAATAGTAGCACTTTAAAACAGATACATATTTTACTTTCCTTTTTTTCAGATTAATTGCTTTAAGTCTTTCCAAATAGATTTCCAACGTTTTTTGTTTAAATATCAGATATTTAACTTTCTGCAATTTTTGTCTTGAACGTCAAGGGTGAAATCATGGCCCCTTTAAAGACAATAAAAATGTTGACATTGACTTAAACAGGACCAGGATTCATCCCAAAAGTATGTTGCGGAGAGACTACTAATTTCTATTTATATTATGGAAAAATAACAATTTAGTTTTTAAATCTAAATATCAAAATCATTAAGGAAGAAAAGTCATAAATTGCTAGATTTCTTTCTCTTTGTTACATATTGAAAACCATATTAAGCCATTATTTTTAAGAACTCCTGTTTACTTCAAATCTGTAGTTCTGCTTATAAACTGATGGCTTCCTATGTCTCTAAATTTCATTTGTGCTTCTACCACCTTCACCTTTGACTACACACGGTGGAAAGATTACTAGATATAAAAAGAGGTCACAAACTGTACAGGAAGAAAGCATCTTGTTCTAATGAACAACATGGATCTAATCCATAGATATTGACTTTCTAGACCTTTTTGAACAAGAGAAGTGTCCAGAGAGTTGTCATAAAAGAGAGGGAATGCTCACAAGTAGTGGTAGGTCTTTCCTTCTGGGGAAAAGGATGAGTTTGTTAATAACATAGCTCAATTACCCTACACTACAGCAGTGAACCTCTTGACCTTTTCTCTTCGTTGTTTTAGTCTTGCCTCCCACTCCCAATTAGATGACGGAGAGAGACTATATTTCTTCATCGACCGGGAAGAACATGAAACATAGATTAGCCAAAAGCCTTTTTTCTGTCATTTTCCTTTCTGTTCACCATTAAGATGTAAGCAGCATCCAAATATATTCAATACATTTATCTAAGTAGGCTTATCTGTGTAGAAGTACATAACAATAGAATTTGAGCTTACTTCATGAAGTACATTCATCAGACAAACAACCCTTTAACAATAAGTATGTATCAGTTGACCATCACCACAGGTAAACAGAACTGGTCAAATGAAAAATACTTTTGCTTGTTGAAATGCATTGGGCAGGCAGTTCAGTCCTCTGTGTTGGCTTCAAGGTTAATATGTCCTCTCCTATACAAATAGTTAAAACATATATATGTATAAGATGCAAATGTCTGAAACCTAGCCTTTAACACTGGTGTGAGCTTCTGAGAGAGAGAATTGAATATTCTATATGTATTTTCCATATGATACAGAACCTGCCACCATCATCCATTTGTCAGTGCCAGATTAAATTACTCCTACATCCTCTACATTAGGCTACACATCCATGTATTTTTATACTGTACGCATCATCCTGGAGGTTAATGGTCTTTCAGAGTCTCCTGAAGACCATTCTGAGCCTACTGTAGAATACAGCAGCCCATTGATTTGGTAGTGTAAGTCTTGGAATATATTACACCAGTGATTCAAAGACAGCGCTGGCTTTCAGTTCACTTCCAAGTGAATTGCAATTCAAGGTGCTGATTTTGATCTTTAAAGACCTGCATGGTCTTTGCTCTAGCTACCCAAGATACTGTCTCTTTCCTTAGGTAATAGTAGTGATAAGCTGAGGGCTCTCCCTCAAAGTCCCTGTATTTAAATGCCTGGTTAAGAAAAGGCATTTATAGTTGAGAGACCTTTGCTCTAGCATTAGGTTCCAAGCTGCATTGGGTAGTTATTTACACTTGTGAAAAGGGGCTGCAAAGAACTGCCACATGGCATGTAATTTGCATGATAATACAAGAGGGAAGACAGCGGAAAATTGAGCCTTATACGTAGAGCTGGCTGGAACATTTTATGATGCACAGGCCTGTGATCTGGGAAACCTAGGTTGGAGTCTTTGCTCTCTGTGATTTAGAGTGATTTGGGAAGAACTCTTCTCTGAATTAGGCAGAGCAAAGCCTTGAACTGGTATATCCCACATCCCAGATGACTGCCCTAATCACAAGACTATAGAGCATGAGTCTTTCTTCTGAGACAAGTCCAGAAGAAAGTCCAGAAAGCCCTAGACTCAAAAAGCTCCCTGAACTGAAAAGCTCAGGTTCTGATCTAAACCTAAACATTTTGACACATTTTCACAAAAACAGAGTGGTATTTTTGTTCAGTGTAGAACAGGGGTCAGCAACCTTTCAGAAGTGGTGTGCCGAGTCTTCATTTATTTACTCTAATTTAAGATTTCGCATACCAATAAAACATTTTAATGTTTTTAGAAAGTCTCTTTGTATAAGCCAATAATATAAAACTAAACTATTGTTGTATGTAAAGTAAATAAGGTTTTTAAAATGTTTAAGAAGCTTCATTTAAAATTAAATTCAAATTTAACTGAATGGTCCAGAGCAGTGGCCATTCGTGCCATAGGTGGCCTACCCTTGATGTAGAACAAAAACAGATTTTGAAAGTTCTGAAGTTGACTCAAAATAGAAATTGGTATTCTCTGCACAGTTCTACTCATGTTATTCTGACTTTTCCTCAGGAGGTGATGGCGGAATTATATTGTTGCCCCTTAAATATAAATGTCAGCAAGTTCTGCCTCTGACTTCAATGGGCGCTGAAGCAGGCTCTTAAAGAGTTAATGCTGTAGGTCTTGCTATGTCCAGAAGTAGTAGTACCTCTGTCTCTACTGGGCCATTAATAATAAGCACTTCTCTCTGGCCTTATCTATATACAGAGCTTCAATAGTTTAATTGAAGGTGTGGCTTTTAAATCTGTTTCGTTAAACCACTGCAATACCCAGTGTGGTTTTGCACTTGTTTAAATCACTTAAATTGGTATAATTTTGAATATAAACATGGCCCCCAACCACTGCTGGCACACTCTGCTCCCTGCCCCAAGTCATGATATTTGTTAACGCTAACTATTTTGGTCACTTTTCCTCATATAAATAATAGTTTGAATGAATATGGCTTCAGAGCTGAAATAGATTGTAAATTAAACGTATCAACCTATTAGTTCACATAGGCTCTCTGTATTGTCTAATTTTAAATGAGTAGTTTTATAGTAAAATACTTTTGTGTGAAAAATTCTTGCTATCAGATGTGAGACCACTCCAAATGGCTTTCTAATAATGCTGTAAAGGACAGTCATCCTTTACTTTAAAGCACTCTTGTGAGTTTAGTTTATGCTGCTTTGAGTCTGGGTCTCTCACTCTGCCTCTATTACTGCTAAGGACTAGACCCTTACCCTTACACAGCCTTATGAGGCTACTCACAGATTATTGTCATTAATTTGTTGTTCAGTTCAAATCCTCCATTTTTGGACACCATTGGGTCTCAGACTATTTTAGCAACCTCAGAGTTTGGTTTGAGTTGAAAAAAAGACAAAAACAAAATTGTCTTGGTTCTTTTACCTTGAATAAAAATAAGGATTAAGAGTCAGAGTAGAATATTGCTTATTGAACTTTCTAGAAGAGGTGTAGAAAATACATCACATGGTATCAAGTTTGAAAGATGTGGGTGGTATGTTCTAGTAATTCCATGCTGTTAATTTATAGTTCCAGCAGATGGCACTGTTTCTCAACTAAAGTTTTACCAATACCAGTGCTCCCTGAGTTTTTTGTTCGTTAATATGCAATGCCATAACTGGGCATGGCACTGTAGAAAAATAAGACATCTTACTGCAGCTGATTGGATAGGAAGTTGTAAGTAATATTTGTTGCAAATATTGCATTTTCTAAATCAATTTCTGAATATATATTTTACTATCCAACCACCTCTGTAGATGGCCAAATAATGATTCACAAATTATTTCCCTATTATCATGTATCTTTATTTATTATTTGTATCATGGTAGTGCTTAGGACCCTCAATGATGGAGTAGGTCCCCATTATGATAGGCACTATACAAACACATAACAAAAAGATGCACAAAATAGCTTAGTTCTAGTCTTTACTCAAAGCATTTACATTCTAGGCAGAAAATGGTAATACATTTCAGACACAAAGCTACATAGCATAAATATTCAGTATATTAGTGGTCCATTGAAAAATTTAGTACTAATATTTCTCTATTTCGTGGATTATCGATGGAAGAGATGAATTCTTAGTAAGAATTTAAGTATTCTGAAGAAATTTTCTACCTGTTTGTTATTGATGACTGGCTACCATAATCTTCCGCTGTATGATCTATTCTGCCAATTCTGCTTTGTTAGTAAAGTAGAGCCAATGTCTTAGATCTTTAAAATGACTAGAAAGCCCTTTGTAAATGATCTGTCAAACAAGATAATAAAAGCTTTTAAGGACAGTAACAACTTGTATTAAACTCATGAGTAGTTACTAAGTCAAACTTTTGGCAGGCTGTATGTAATACATTTTAAATATCTTTCCCACATGTCATCCTGTGGCATAAACTCTTTGCAAAAGAGGTCACTCAAATTAGGGTTTAATCAGACGTATTGCAGCCATGCTTGTCTGCCAAAGATTTTGACCCTTATTTTTCTTGTCCTACAAGAAAAAATGTAAAGGGGAGCAATACAAAAATACTCAGAGGTCTGTAACTCTGTAGGTTTCCAGGGGATGGATTAGGGTTGCCACCTTTCTAATGGCTGGTAACTGGATCCCCAAGGCTCCACCTCTGCTCTACTTATTCTCTCAAGGCCCTGCCTCTGCTCCGCCTCTTCCCCCTCCATAAAAATACTGGACATCAGGGCTTGTCAACTGGGATCCAGACAAGAAAGCTGAAATCCGGACTATCCATGTGGCAACCCTAGGATGGGTCCAAACAGTGCATCAAATGGCTAGATAAACTGAGCCTACCACTACATAGATCTCAGCCTGCAATGCAGTGGGACACTTCTCTCTGATTCCCCACCAGCCAACTTAACATGACTAAGCTGGCAACCATATCACTGTTACAAGAGAGTTTTATATGTGTACCACTGGCTGCCCTACCCAGTATAGACTCTGCAGCGCTTATGAGGCAGGCAGTGAATGTGCAGGGGATGTAATGCTTTCTTCAACAATATTCGATTAGTAAGTGGTTTTGTTTGTTTGTTTGTTCTCATGGATAGAGAAAATGCTGGTTTTCGGAAAGCTTCCCCTGACTATGCCCAGGTTTCCCACATGGCCCATCAGCAAGCTGGATATTTTTTCCAGAGATTAGTGAACTTGCTTTTCCCTTGGGTTTTTTCCCCTCTGCAACACACCAAAAGAGAAGGCAAGGCTTCAGAGACTAAGCCTATCTGAGCACCATTCCTATTATCTTTCTCTGTGCATGGACTTGAGCATTTATTTTGATAAATGATATTAGCCTTCTTTGCTGACTTAAATGAATGTTCCCTGAGGCCCCAGAAATAACCAACCTTGCCCCACTGAGAATAAAGCTGCATTGGATTTCAAGTAAATCGAACAAGGTAATTTTTCCTTAAAGATCCTGATCACTAGGTATCCCAAAAAAACCAGCCGAACCCAGTGTGTCAAACTCTCCTCTCAATTACACAGCTGTAAGTGCAGATGAACTCCACTGTTTTCAACATACTTACCTTGGATTAACACCAGAGTAGCTGAGAGCAGAATTCAGTCCAATATTCTGTCAGTTAAGATGTAAACAATAAAACAAACAAATAAGAAACTACTGACATTTTGTTGGGTGGATTCATCGTGTTTGTTCTCTTGCTCAACACCACAGCTTTAAAGGTTGTTTTTTTTTTTCTTGCTATAACACTTTGGCAAAGCAATTGCAGAATTATATGGCAGCAGTGGGAAAGGACTGTATTTAGGCAGCTAGTTTGATGTGAGAAAATCCTCAATCATTGCCCACACTTCCATTTAACCTAGAGTGACTAGATGTCCCGATTTTATAGGGGACAGTCCTGATATTTGGGGCTTTGTCTTATATAGGTGCCTGTTACTCCCCCCAACCTTCTGTCCCAATTTTTCACACTTGCTATCTGGTCACCCTAATTTAACCTAGGCCCTTTTCTTTTTTAATACAATAGAATGACCAAATTTTTAAAAAAACTATATTTATCACTTAAGACAGAGAACTTGTGAGGTGAGGGGCCCAGTCCTATAAGGTGCTGAGTGCCCCATGAAAGTTACTAAGTAAATTCAATTCCCTTTGAAATCAATGGGGCTTGAGGGTGCTCAGCACCATGCAAGGTCAGACTAAATGAATTGCTTCTGTTTTCAATAAAAATGTTAATGGTCTCTCTCTTGGAGATGAACCAAAGGACATGCTGCTTTTCAGTTACAGGATGAGCATATCAGCAGAAGCAGATTTAGTGTCCGCTGTAATGATGGTTGTATTTTTCATACTATCATCCAGTGTATTTGTCCAGGCAAGATAAAGAATAATTCTGCCCTCATATACCCACAAGCCGCTGCATTGACTGTGGGCTTTGAGAGGGCTGCACAGTTTTAATTGTTGGCAGAGTTTGGTCCTAAGACCATGGAACGGGGAGAGGGGAAATGGGAAGCTCAGTGTCAGCTGCACCAAATCCAAGATGAAAATGGCTGAACATTTCCGATAGAACAGTTTTCTGTTGTAAAAGGTACATTGGACACAATCAAAATATTTGGTGGAGACTAGCAATTCTATCAATATTTTTCACAGAAACCAGATAGGCTGGTAGGCTGCCTGGATTCCTGTCAAACCTGCCTCCCCAGACAGATGCCTTTCCAGGCTCCTGACTCTATAGCAGTCAGACTGGAAATCTTCCAAGACACAATTTTTTTCAAAAATGCTCATCCTGCAGAAATTTTCACATGGCTGACTTTGTTCCGAATCACAGAGATTTTTTTTTTTTAAGCAAAATCTTCCATGGGATGGGAATTCCAGTTCCTCCACAGCACTAGCATGTAGTTATGTAACTCTGAAGTCTCTGCATACAATATCTAAGACTATGCTGTCTGCAGAGACAGGCAGCCATTTTGTGTTCCAAGTAGACCTTTACAGAAGAGGTGCAAAAACCTTGCTCTCTCTCCTGGAAACTTTATTTTTGTTCTTTCTTGGTTTCGCTCTTCTCCTAATTGCAAATAAAGCTGATTTTGATTGAAAGTGCAGTGTGGAGAGACAGAACAGTGCTGGAATTTCAGTCTATGAATCCAGGAAGGCAAGAAGGTATTCTCAATGTGATGCTTGGTCCACCAACCTAACTGCTCAGGCCAAAGTGCCCTCAGGATCTTTCCATTCAGCATTTCAACATCTATCCCACAGAGTCATTTTTAGTCATCAACCATAATAGGACTCTAGAGGGAGATAAATGAATACAAATGAAAACATATGGGATCTAGTATGTCTCCATCTGCTCAGAAAACTCTCCCTGGCATGAACAGGATCTGCAGGGTATACATATAGGCTGGCACATAGCCCTTATCTATGGACCTAATTAATCCATAGATTAATTGGATTAATTAACAGGGTTGGGGGTTAATAGGAACCTATATAAGAAAAAGACCCCAAAATTGGGACTGTCCCTATTAAATTTTTACAGGATGCTTTCTTCCCACAGCAAGGGGCCATTCGGTATGAATAAGGGTGGCAGAATCTGGCCCACAGAGAATAAATCCTGAAGGAAGAAGGTGCCACTTTTACATAGACATTTTCTGAATATGACTAAGTTGCACCAGATCCTGAGAGACGCTGAACATTTCATTGCTCAGCAGGTGCTCAGCCTCTCTCAGAATATTGGAATATGTTTAAGAGGTTCCTAATCTTATCATATAATTTTGATGCTTCTCAGCCTTATTGAAAACCTCAGTTGCTTCTTATCTAGCACAAAATCACAATGTTAGATCCTAGCTTCTCCCAAAATTATTTCTTTTAAAAATGAGGGAAATATTTCCTGCTAGTTTCTTTTTTCTATTTCGAGGTTGCATTAGCCAGTTGGAATAGCAATATATTTCTAAGTACTTTAACTATTCAATATTTTTAAAAAAGATATTACTGTAGTTGTCACATATGTCTTTGGTTTATATTATTATATTATTAATTATCTTATTGTTTATTTATTATAATTTACAGAATTGCTTAGAGGTTTCAAACAAAATCAGGGGCGGGCTGTGTGTATGCACAGTAAGAGATGGTCCCTGAACCAAAGTGTTGATAGGCCAGGTAGACATCATGGACAAATGATGGGAGAATGGAAGTATTACTTTTCCCATTTTATTGATGGGATAATGAGACATGCAAAGATTAATCCATCTGCACAACATCACACAGCAAGTCTGTGCCAGAGCCAGGAATTTTAACCCAGGCTTCTTGGGTAATTGTTAATTGCCTCAACCACAAGGCCAATCTTTCTTCCAATGTAGTATACTTCCTATCTTCGTATAACATATTGTACATTACAATTTTATCACCGTTAATATGGACTATCACATAGGAATGGTTATTTGTCCTGATTGGTTATCAGAAGATGCAGCTTTCATGAAACATCCTCTGTCCCTGCATGCGACACATCCAAATGCAAATGTGAACAGCTCTGTCTCTACAACTCAACCTTGTACCTATCAGATTCTGGCAAATACTGCTGATTTAGTGAAGTGAATAAAGAAACAGGAAAGTCATTAGCATAGCCTCCGTCAATAATCTGCTCAACTCACTGTGTAAAAAAAGATATTACACAAACAGAATCTTGAAGACAGTGCTTAGACTACTTGGTAGCACACACGTTTAATTGCTATTGAGGGTGTGAGACTGTGAGACTTCATTTGTGTGTTGTCATTTCATTTTCATGAAGACATGGTAGCCAACACAGTGTCTAACAGAACCAATTTTTTTCTTCATTAAAGAAAGTGGACTAAAAGAAAATGACTTACAACAGTATAAAAACTAAAAGCATAAATCTGGTTCATGAAAATGCATAATTATGACTGTAATTGAGAAGTTTCTGATAGCTTTTGGTGATGTCAACCTGATTTTATTTTGGTATTTTATTGCGTATGTAATCATTTTTCTGGCAAAATATCTGTATGGATTGAGAGGTGTACAGAAAGGACAAAATGCTGCCCAACAGTAGTTGTACCATAAGCATATAGGATTTTGGAGGACATCTATAAGAGTAGGTGATTTGCCTGCTCTCAGGAGCTTAATGTCCTACTAATAAAAGGGTGTGTGCTGTTCTTCACAGTAAAATAGAGAACAAGCATGGTGTGCAAAGGATATGTATTCCCACTTCATTCCCCATCTGCGTTTGGTTCACTGCACAGAAAAACGTAGGACGTTAGTTCTTGTGATTGCTCATGCTGAGTCTAGAAGCTCAGTGTGGAAGTGTGGACAGCATTCAGAAGTTTGGCATGTCTGATCTTTTTCCAGTCTACACAATTTGGCAGGACATCTTATGAGAGCAAAATTGATCGGAGCTGAGGGGGAAGAGTCATCTTTCTCCAGGACCCCCAGAACCAACCCCAGCTACTTAAGTGCTACACCGCTAGTAGGACTTTCTCCTTCAGATAAAAAGTCTATTGAAATCAAATGGAATTTTGCCAGAACAAGGAGGCTAAAGTGGACCCCTAAATCAGACACTAGTGATATAGCTAAGGAAATAGGTACACTTGCACAAGATGACTGACTGCCTTGTCCCCTGTTTATAGTCCAAAAAGAATGTCTCAGAATGTAATCCTGTAATCGAGTCATGTTCAGAACTTCCATTGGCTGCAATAGGAATTTGAGGTGCAAACCAATAGTAAGATCAGCCATTGCACCTGATAAACTTGCCTCAGAAACCTGATCCTTTCTCCATTTGTGAACAGCAAACGTTAATTTTTCTTGGTTCAAAACTAACTGGCAATTGAAAGTCACCTTAAAAACAGAAATAGTCTTAAATCCCCCAAGCAAGAGTTGTAGATTACCACATAGGTATATATCAAAATTGCTAACATGCAACAGGTGAGTATCAATAATGATTATTGAATGTATTATTTGTACAGCAATTAAAGTGTTTTCAGGACAAAGAAACAAATGGAGACCCTGCCTCAAAGACCTTCCAGTCTAAGGTCCTGATCCTGCAAAGAGAACAGTGTGACCATTCCCCTGGGTCTGGGTGGAGCCTCACTGTAGTCATTATCTCCATGCAGATGTACGCATCTGCCCATGTGGTTCTCTTGGCTAATCAGGGCCTAGGTTCAGACACATAACCTGATGAGTAGTAATGGACAATAGAAGATTAAGGGAAAGGGAGACAAGGGGTAGCATGGAACGATGATGTGGTCGCTTAGCTTTGTTATGTAGGTGTCTTGGCATTTTTGTTTGGATAAAGACTTTAGATGTGATTTTATTTTTAATTACACATTTTAATAAAAGTTGTGGGTTATTGTTATGTGTTGGTGCAGAACTGAGGGGGAGGAGGAAGAGGAAAGGGAGGATGGGAGGAAAAGAGGACAGCTGCAGATGCCATTGTTATATAGATTTGGCAGTGGGGAAACAGTAAACTGAATAAAGCTGGAATACAGATGGTTAGGGGCAATGTGCCAGCAAAAGAGTTTGAAATCATTACAGATGACATAAGAGCTGCTGATGTCGGAGTCAGGAGAACCAGGAAACTGCCATTCCTTAAGCCCCCTGCTGCTCCTCCACATGGCCCGAGGGTGGTGCCAGCTGCTGTGATCTCATGACCTGGCATGGTTTCTAGTGGAGGCAAGGGAGGAGCTGGGAATGACAGGCTCTGTACTCTCCTCTCTGCCTGTGCAACTTGTGGTGTTATATATCTTGAGAGACCATATGGACCATGTGTTCTATGTGCCCATGGAACATAGGTGTGAGTACAACTGTTGCAGTGTAGTATGGAGCAGAGGTCTTCTCTCAGATAGGCAAGTCCCTGTTCATTAGTAAAAAAAATCTAATTGGGTACCAAGCAGAAAGCTCAGACTGCTTGTAGCAGGGTTCTAGTGCAAAAGCACCTAATGGGAGCTGGCTGGGCAGCAGAAACAGATTGGGGCTGATGGAAAAGGCCTGATGCTGGCCTGAGGATTGGCAACACCTGCCGGCCTGACAGGCCAAGGGCTATAAAGGCTGGGAGGGAGCCAGAAGGGCAGTCAGAGAAGTCAGTCAGGGAGGGAAACAGGCAAAACATTACATTGGGGGAGGGAGCCTCTCCAAGAATCAAATTGAATAGAACTCCTGAAGGAAGCCAGTAACAGTCCAATATCCCAGTATACTGTGTGTTTTTAATTATAGAAGTACATTGAATGGATAGCTTTAAAGATATTTCTACCATAACCTCTGAGTCCCATCCCTGGTCACTGCACTGCATAATTGTTCCATTAAATACATACTCTATTAGCTTTATTGACCTCAGACTTAATATTTTACATTTGTCTTCATTACACTGCTTTTTCCATTTCCACACCAACTAATCTAAGAGATCAAAATCCTTCAGAATCTGGCTGTAATGTGCCTTAATAGCTGCTGTACTTTCAAATTATCATTGCTAAATTTGACATTGTATTAGATAGTTTCATTAAAATAGTTAAACATATTTATCAAAGAAGACAGGCTCCCAACGTAACCTCTGCCACAGTTGTTAATAAAACCAACACCTTTCCAGCTGGGTAAGTTATTTGCTGCTGCTTACAAGTTATTTTCCTGACTGTTATAGTCCATATGCATTTATATCAACATTACAATGGGGAGTTTTCACTGGTGTTGACACCCAAGCTGTTTGACATAAAACTGGTGGAACACTTTCTATTTCCTGTAAGGGTTAGATACGTTCTTCCACTCGGAGCATATTTCATGTTCCTTATCTAAATGCCAGTGTGGGGTGAAGACACACAACGCCTGCATGAGAGTCAGTGAGGAACAAATGCAAGTCCATCCTCAAGGTCAGTGGATGAGAGGAGGCTGTACAGAGAGTGGGCACAACAGAGCCCAGTTCAGCAGGGAGTCCCTGGTTCGCAATGTGCAGAGGAAAGGTGGAACATGGTCAGGCTGGATGAGTAGCAGAGCCAGAGAATCCACAGCTGCATATGCTATCTGGACTGGCCAGCAAAGGGGTAGCTTAGGGACAAGCGAGGCCACTCTTGGTAGCATGGTATGATTGTGTGTCTCCTCTGGTCCTTGAAATTCATCTGTGGACTAATACTGGCCTGTTAAAATATTTGTTTGTTTTTCTGTCAATAAATGACTATTTTTGCAACATCCTAGACTTTGAATTTATTTAGCCAAGGACAAAACGCTCCATTTTTTTTCACAGGTGTGAGTTCCAACCTTGACCCTATCAGCTATAAATTTTGCTGTGGAAAACATCTGCTATGGAAAAAGAGGTAGCTTTTGAGATACAATAGCTACCATTTAAAAAAGTCAGATTCTACACCATAAAACCATTTTTAAAAGAACACCTGAAAATGCATGACATTGTCCATCATTTCCATGGAATAAGGCACTACTGAGCATGAGTAAAGGTTGCAGAATATGGGTAAAAATAAGATGTTAGTGGGCTGTTTCACTACGGATTGTTTTGTAGGGATTCTGTGAATAGGAAAAAAAAAGGCATGTAATAAGCCTTTTACTGGTTTCCCCTGAGTTTACATGTGTTTCTTAAGACTAATATTCTGTTTGTAAACAGTTTGACTATTCTGCGGCTTATGCCTCAAACTCATGCACCTTGGTAGAGAATTGGTAAGGGTGTGTGTAATCAATTAAAAAAAGAGCTTTGAATTTGTTAAGAAGTCACTTCCTTTCACCTTCCCAATAAGTATTTGGAAATAACCATTTCAATATCAGACATTAAAAATACTATTGCAGCTATAATTTTACAATAGATAACAATATACTTTTAATTCTTCGCAGAGCCAGATTAATTTCATAATCTGCTCTGATCAAAGGGTCAGTGTATAGATATACCTATCCAGGTGCAGACCAGAGAACATGTTCTGACTCAAAGTCACAGTTCTTCCCCTACTCTGCCTTTGGTCTGTGGTAGAGGATAAACTTTCTTCTGTCTTTTTTGGAATGTGGCTTCCTGTGCACCCAGCCAGCTAAAATGGCCAGTTCAGAAATAAAGCTTCACTCTATTCTATTCCCACCCTCTCCAGGCCCATTTGCTCATCAGGTATACTGGACAACCAGCCCCTGCTCTCTCTTCCTGTGGCTGAAGTTAGTCTTGGGCTATAATCCTCATGAGAATGATCAAGGTCACTGAAAGCTAATCCTTAATTAACTGAACTTCCCTCTCCCTGCCCCTCCTTTTCTGTTTCACATTTCAATAGTTGAGTGATAGGTGACATACAAATGGAGACAGTTCTAAGGCTGAAAGAGTGATCTCACTGATTATTTTGGGGTTCTTGATCTCAAGGGGAAAATGTCAACAAAGTAGTTTTATTTAATTCTTTCTGAATTAAAGAGAAAAGTATTTCTCTTTTACTGTTTCACTGCACAAAGCAAAGCTGAAGACAAAGATGATCTAGCCAGGGGTATAGATAAGTGGGAGAGTAGAATACACAGCATGATAGTTTTGAAACATCGTGAATTTTAAATCCTCAAACATTAGACTTTTGTAACAGCTAAATGCAATAAATTTCCATCAGAGGCACCAAAGCCTTTGAAATTATTTGCTAAATTTGGATGCTGCTGCACAGTGTTGTGATTGCAGTCTAGGCAAATTAATGCTTTCATTTATTTAAATTACAATCCATTATATCTCCAATGTTCCTTATTGGGCCTGGCAGTAGAAATTTGGATGGATTCATGTATGTGCATAATATGTTCTATGTTCTATAGCATTAGCTTTTCTACGTCTCTGCTTTTGGATAACATCCACCTTTAATTTCATACATTTCAACAAAACACTTTGAGGCAATAACCCTTGGAATTCTTATGCAAATACTTTTAAGTAGAACTCCCCCTTTATTGTTTTCAAAGATTTCAAAAACTAAATGCACAGTATGCCTCCATGCCTCTGTAACTCGGGGACCTCCTATCCTGAAAATAGAATCATAGAAATGTAGGACTGGAAGGGAGCTCAATAAGTCATCCAGGACTATGTAATAACAAGACCATTCTGACAGGTGTTTGTCTAATTTGTTCTTAAAAACCTCCGGTGATGGAGATTCCACAACCTTCCTAGGCAACTTCTTTCAGTGCTTAACTAGGAGGTATTTCCTAGTGGCCTACCTAAACCTCCCTTGCTGCAATTTAAGCCAGTTACTTCTTGTCCTATCCTCAGGGGCTAACAAGAGCAGTTTTTCACCCTCCTCCTTGTAACAACTTTTATTCTTGAAAGCTTATCGTGTCATGCCCCCCACCCCCCAACTCTTCTCTTCTCCAAATTAAGCAAACCCAATTTTTTCAATCTTTCTTCATAGGTCACGGGGTTTTTAGACCTTGAAGCTCTCTAGAATTTGAAGTGATTCAGACTAAGAAACACTTTATGCAGAAGTCAATTTGAAACTGGAGTTTTCTCTTGTAACTGGAACAACAGCCCTATAATTTGCTGTTGGTAATTTCAACAGCAGTTTATTGTAAATATGAGTTCCCAGCAATAATTTTATCCAGTGAAGTTGTAGAGAATAAATATACTAAGAGATCAAAAAAAGATTAATATGGTTCTCAAACGTTCTGAAAGATAGTTGCCAAATATGTTGCATAACTAACCTTGACCCTAGTGACTTGTATACAGATACTCTGGCAAGGAGCTTTTATTTCCCTGTCTCTGTATTTTGAACAGTGGATTTAAACCTGCCTTTTAAAAACCTTCTTTCTGTGTTTTGATTCACTGTGGTTCCCTTGTTCTATTAACAATGAAGATTTGTACTCCAAATGAGCTCTTTGTTGCTCTGTGAAATATGGTGTAAATTAAAATAATATTTCCATTTCTAGACTGCAATAGGCATATATATGGGTGGCAATTGGATTTGAGGAGCCTAATGCGCAGATCCTAAAACATCTTCTGACTATCAATTCATTCCCTATAGCATCCTTCCCCCAAGCAGATGCTGGCAATCTCTTTGCCTGCAGTTTTCTTCTAGCTGGTGATGAAGCACCATGTCTGGGCACTATTTATTTGCTGAATATCACTGATATTCTTGCTATTCATAAAGTGTTTTGCTGAGTTTGCCTATACCTATTTGATAGTAGACCATTACAGACACACCTGCCTTTGTTAGTTAGCACATTCATCCATATGCGCTCAAGACTGGGTGGTTCTCAGTTATCAATAACTCTAAAACAGCTGATGAACATTTTTAGTGTCAAGTGCTACTCCGTCCAACAAGAATTTTCAGTTTCTCTTCTTTATTACTAAGCATTTGAATGTAATCATAATACCTAGCTCTAAGCAATTGAAAAAAAATCTTGTTTTACCTTCTTTCTACTTCAGTTCATAATACACTGAGTATTTGAGTTTGTACCACATTTGCCTCCTTAGCACCCTGCCATTGCATTCCCCCCTGGCTACTCCCAGGGATGGATTAATGCATAGGCAAACTAAGTATATGCCTAAGGCCTAAATTCATTGAGGCAAGAGGAGACAACACTGCCACTCCATGCGCCAGGTTGCAACACCACTCACTCATGATAGAGGAGAAGGGAGGCTGGGCCAAACCTGAGTGGGCAGTGGGATGGCCAGCACTGCTACTCCTTGCCACTGCTGTGGGACCAGAACCTCCACCAGAGATTCTATCAACCCAGAGAGGGGGACACTTCCCAGCCTGCCCCACTTGCAGCAGCCCATGTTCCTTCTGCTCTCTCCACAGGACTCGCTCAGCAACAGCCTCAAGACCTGCTACAAGTACAGGGACCTGGGGGGAGTACCTGTACAATGGAGCTGTCTGGGAGAGAGTGGGAGGAAGCTCTGAGGTTCTGCTGTTAATACACCCCTGAATGACATTAGCTGTTTTTGGAACTTAAACACACAGTTGACTTATATTCAATTTGTGATCCACTATAACTCCCAGATTCTCTTTAGCACCACCTAGCCAGTTATTCCCCATTTTGTAACAATGCATTTGATTTTTTTCCTTTCTAGGTGTAGTACTTGTCTTTGTGAATTTCATCTTGTTGGATTCACTCAGTTCTCCAATTTGTCAAGGTTGTTTCGAATTCTAATCCTGTATTCCAAAGAGTTTGCAACCCCACCCAACTTGCAATCTGGCAATTCTATTCCTTTATTCCAAGTCATTAATGAATATATTGAATAGTACCAGACCTACGACTGAGCCCACAGGAGCCCTACTAGAACCTTCCTCCCTGTTTGACAATAAACTATTAATAACTATTCTGAGTATGGTCTTTCAACCAGTTCTGCATCCACCTCACATTAATTTCATCTAGACCACATTTCCCGAGTTTGCTTATGAGAATGTCATGTGGCACTGGGTCAGAAACCTTATTAAAATCAAGATAAATCATGTCTATTGCTCCCCTTTCCATCCACTAGGCCAGTAACCCCATCAGAAAGGATATTAGCTTAGTTTGGCATGATTTTCTTGACAAATATTCCTTGTAATCTTATTACCCACTAGATACTTAGAAATTGATTGTAATTTATTCTTGTATCTTTCCAGGTATCAAAGTTAGGTGAACTAGTCCTTTTTGTTCCACTTCTTAAAGGTAGAAGTGACAAAGAGTCCTGTGGCACCTTTAGTTAGTCTTTAAGGTGCCACAGGACTCTTTGTCACTTCTGCAATTCCAGACTAACACGACTACCCCTCTGATTCTTAAAGGCAGGGATCTCAACTGTCCTTCATGAGTTCTTGAAGATAATTGCTAACAGTTCCAAAATTGCATCAGCTAATTCTTTAAATGCATTAGGATGAATTTAATCAGGCGCTGCCAACTTGAATACATCTAACATATCTAAACATTCTTTAACTTGTTCCTTCCCTATTTTGGCATGTATTCATTTCCCCTTGATGTTAACATTAATTGTCTTGAATATCTGGTCACCATTAAACTTTTTAGTGAAGGTTGAGGCAAAAAAGTCATTAAACACTTCAGCCTTCCTGATGTCATCAGTTATTAGCTCTCCTTCTCCCTTAAGTGGAGGACCTATACTTTTTTTTGTCTTTCTCTTGCTCCTAATGTATTTAATTAACCACTTACTGCTTTTTAAGTACCTTGTGAGGTGTAACTCATTTTGTGCCTTAGCCCTTCTAACTTTGTCTCTGTATACTTATGCTATTCTTTTATACTTCTCTTAGCAGTATGTCCATATTTCCACTCCTGCTGGAGCCATATTGGCCTTTTATTGTTCAAACATCAGGATAATTTGCAGTTGTGACTTTAATATTGATTTATTGAGAAACTGTCAGCTCTCCTGAACTCCTTTTTCCCCTCAGATTTTCTTCCTGAGTCACATATGGCTCTGGTTTCCATCAAGAACTGATGGAGAGAGTAATATGGCTACTAACACATAATATAAAAGAAATCATTCAGCATAACATTAAAATGACCCACTACAGTTGAAAAGACATCTTGTTCTTTTAATTAGAATGTGCAATCTGCTATAATATGCAATGTTAAGCGACTGCTAAAATCTGTGACTGCAGTGCTCTAAATTAGAAAAAAATTAATTACCACAAATTATGTTTGTTTATGATGCTTAATATTATTAGCAGTGCCTCACCCAGACTCCCAAAAACTACAGAACTACTGAACATTTATAGGAGAGGGTACTGGAGCATAGCTTCTAAATAGCGGGGCTGTGAGTTAGCAATAACTTCAGTCATTTTAGAGTTGTAAAAGAATATGTGCTTCTGATATTTAAAAAATATGTCAGGGATCTAACAGACAAAGCACTGCAGTATTCCCTGTATAATGTTGTTGACATAAGATTGGAATAAACTCATATTAGGCAAAATGTGGTATTTGAGCATATGGACAACATTTCACATTTCATCTTTTCTCTGATCTTTCCTGGATTTGTTTACTAAATTATTTCAACAGTCTGATCATGTTTAATTACAATTCATGGTGACAGCCCATACTTTGTGATAGTCTGCTACCTGATAACTTAGAGCAGGGGTAGGCAACCTATGGCACATGTGCCAAAGGCAGCACACAAGCTCATTTTCAGTGGCACTCACACTGCCGGGGTCCTAGTCACCAGTCCAGGGAGCTCTGCTTTTGAATTTAATTTTAAATGAAGCTTCTTAAGCATTTTAAAAACCTTATTTACTTTACATACAACAATAGTTTAGTTCTATATTATAGACTTTTATAGAAAGAGACCTTTTACAACATTCTAATGTATTACTGGCACGTGAAACCTTAAATTAGAGAGAATAAATGAAGACTTGGCACACCACTTCAGAAAGGTTGCTAACCCTTCACTTAAAATGCAGTGTTTAAGCAAGCAGACAAACACTGCAAATTCTTAACAGTGAAAGAAGCAAGGCAAGTATGAGTTCTATAGACACAGCTTGAAAACAGCACTTTAGAACTCTGAAGAACATAGAGCTATAAGTAGGGCAATGCAATTTATTTCCATTTCTAGCTAGCTTGCATAGCAGGCCTTAAAGGAATTAGTACAAAGCATGAAATTACACCAAAAGAAAGCTCTGCATTAAAAAAAAAAAACTTCTGGGAAGGTTTTTAAGACTCTCCATGGATCATCACAAATGTAAAATCCATAATCAAGCCAGCAATCTACTGAAATTGTTTTTCATCTTGTGCAGTTTTCTAGATATGGAATGTTGCATAAGTATAATCTCTGCCTTAAGGGGAAAAATATACATGCAATCTAGTTTGACTTCTGGGGGTTTTTTTATTTGGCTCCTGGGAATTTATCTAACTGGAACTGTGCTCAGGACAACCACTCAGGATCCTAAATATACATTGCTTGGTTGCTAAATTCTTTTGAAAAAGGCAGCAGCATATGGGCTCTGTGAAGCACCTCTGGAGACCATGCCTTCTTATATAGCTTGACAATTAGAGAAACAAGGTGGATGAGATAATATCTTTTATTGGACCAACTTCTATTGGTGAGAGAGACAAGTTTTCAAGCCACAGAGAGCTCTTCTTCAGGTCTGGGAAAGGTACTCCTCATGTCACAGATAAATGCAAGGTGGATCAGATTGTTTATCATAAGTAGTTAACTGGTAATAGATTGATAATTAGCATTTACACAGCCAAATCCTGCTCCCATTTAAATAACCCCATAAGTTCAGTGGAGTGTAAATGAGACCAAGATTTGGCCCACAGCATGTAAAAGATTGATTGAAAAAGGCATATTTAGAACTAATATTGCTACTGCAGATGCTATTGAATATATACAAAAAAATATTCTGGGCCATTTAAGCAGTTTGAATTACTAGGAGGTTTCTACAAGAGATGCTGTGTATACCTCTCTTTTATCCCTTTTATGACTGAAAAGACATGATTGTGTGGCAGGTTCCTGTTTATAATGTGTTACATTTTGAAACTTACAGGATACACTGCTGACTGTGCGAAAGTGGTCTGTAATTGCACTTTAAGTGAGAACAAACTTTAGAGAGAAAGCGTTGCCTGAGATATTTTAGTTTGCTGTCTAGTCTTTTCATTTTCTTGGATAAACATCCAAGAATACTCTTCAATTAGTTGTTAAGCATTTCATTAGGTTTGTTCAGTTAGCTAAAAGGTGAGACTTGTTTATAGCTTTATATTTGTACCTTAATGAGCTTGGTGTGTAAAGGAACTAAGGGCTCAGATCCTTGCATGGTATTTAGGCATTTAATTAAGTCAGTGGGAGTTAAGTGCCTAAATACCTTTTGAGGAGCTGGGCCAAGGAAACTCTACCACATTTTTCTAATGTAATCTGGTTTCTTATTTAAGAGCCATGATGGATCAATAAAATCCACTCTAAACATTGATTAGAGATTGAATAGATGATCCAAACCAGGTAAGATTGAGCTATTTCAACTTCAAAGTATTTTATTGAACATCTTAGCAGAAGTTCTATTTATCCTGTTGTCATTTTGTGGTAAGCAATGGGTTGTTTATGTGTTGAAGGATCTTTAATCTTCATCACATATGTCCCAGACTTCACATAATTTGGTTAGCATCACATTTTCACCTGGTGTTTTTATGAATAGTTTCTAGTTTTGGAGCAACTCTGGCAGATACAAATATGTCTATAACTCACATTCAAACTAATTGTGACACTGAAGTTTATATGATGAAGTATGTATCATCATGTACAACATGTGAAGTATATTAGAAAAAGTGCTCTAATAACAGATTCGTAGCTTCCTGCAGCTGGTGACTTTCTTGCTGAATAATGACAAACACAACCAGCATGGAATCATGCTGTAAGAAATAATTAATAAGTTTAATTCCTTTTTTAAATACTGTTTAAACCATCAAAGAGTCTTTGTGTTTAACATTTAAACAAGATGCATTCTGTGTAAACATTAAGATTTCTTCTGATTATTGTCCAGTTTTAATTAGAGATGGGCACAATTTTAAACCCCAGCTTTGAACTTGCTTTCAAAGTCCAAGTCAAGATTTGAATGTCATGGCTCAGACCCATTTGTGGTTCTGAAGCAGAATGAGAATAAAAAAGATGCAAACAGAGCTGTGCAAAAATGGAATGCTACTGGTGAAAAATGTTAACAGTCATGGGTGGTATATGTTGTAGCAAGAATTAGTCCCAAATCTCCTGAATCCCAGTACAGTGCCCTAATGATTAGACTATTCTTCCTCAACAGGAATTATGTATTTTAAGGTAAAATGTTTAATTTTAAAAGTGTATTATGTTGTGTCCTTGTAGTTAATGTTTATTACTCTGATACAGAATTATAGTAGCCTGTTCAATTTATATTGGATTTATTGAATACTTATTATGGGATTACTGTTTCCAGAGTAAATATCAATAGTACTGTAGCATGGACAACTTTAGGCAAGATAATGCCAAACAGTCTTTTAAAACTAAAGTAAAGATGCATTTTAAATCCCTTGCACCCTTTTTAATTTCCAAATTTTCTGTAGTGACACTATTGCAGCTAACATTTAAGGATCAGTTGACTATATGAATAAGAATTACATTTTCTCAAATGATTACGGAGACTATCGATGACTGGTGGAGAAAGTTCTGTTTATGTGTAATCAAACACATCCTTTTTTAAAAACTGTAATTTAAAACGGGGTAGAAATGCAGCTTTTAAATACTTCTGTAATGCAATCCAAAATGAAACAGAATTTGCCTAGTTTTGGGATTCATTTGCAAACCTGAAACTCAAGTCAGATTTGCTGAGGATTATAAAACATCTGATAAACCTGAGCTGAGTTCTGAGCAAGACTGGGCCATGGTTTGAGCAACCCTGGTTCAAGTCCAGGTCAGTGGAAGAGCACATGAGACTCGGTGATTTTATTTTGCTTTTGACTCCCAAATCAGGAAAAACTTGATGATTTAAGTTGAATTTTGTCTTCTGCTTTTCTTTATTTATACTCAGAGAATGTGAATCCGTAAGAACTGACCTCTACCTCACACTTCACAGTAGGGGTGAGACATTCTGTTCAGGAGACCCAGAACTGCAAGTCACTGTGTTACCCCTCTGCTTCAGCAAGTGAGATCTTTCCTGGAGACTAGGCTGTGGGTCAGTTCTTTACAACACCACTCTCTCTGTTTCACCAGTGAAGATGTGGCGGTGCCTCTGTAGGCTTGGAATGGAGGGAGCATACTTAGCTGCTCTGTGGAGATGGCACATTTGCAGTGTGGTCAGCATATGTGGTAGTGGTTCAAGATGGAATCTTCAGAGATTTTAGCTGCTAAAATTCAAGAAGTGTCTATTGAGCATATGAGAGGCAGTCTTTCAAAGGTTTATAATTCAGAGAGATTTACCCAGATTTTTACAGCGAGCACATACTCCAACCCCCTCACCCCACCTCTGCACCAAATTTCAAGTTCCTGTTCCAAAGCATGGGGATTCTAGTACTTTTCAGATAAAAGGTCACCAGAATGTTTTAGTATCAGCAAAATAATGTATTTTCCTCTAGCCCTGTTCTTAGTAACAGCTGAACTGTTTTGACTGAAATTTTCCCAAAACAAACAAAATAAATCAGTCTAAGGCAGACACCTGGCATAGAAAATGTCATCCCAAACAGTTAAAGATTACAGACAATAATAGATGGTGCTACTCACTAGCTCGGTCTGTAACTAAGGCATTTAGCATGTAATTACCCTATCCAGGTAATTTTTCTCCCCAGGCATAATTAGAAACAGGGTCATTTATAGACTGCTAAAAATGTGGTGTGTTGAAGTCTTTGTGTTATCAAATTTATGCTAGACTACTGAAGTCATAAAACCATATATCCATCATGCATTAACAAAAAGAAAAGAGCACTTGTGTGAATTTATATTTTTCCCCATGCCCTTCTTCCTGCCTTCTTTCTCTGTCACACTGGACAACACCACTATTCTCCCTGCCAATCAGGTCCATAACCTGGGAAATATCTCCAACTCAGACTTCTCTCTAGATTTTCACATGCAGCCTGTATCTAAATCTGGCTGATTTTTCCTGATCAACATCTCTAAGATCTGACCTTTCCTCTCCAACCACAAAGCTAAAATTCTTGACCAACCCCTCATCATCTTGTATCTGAATTACTTTATATTTTTAAGTCTGGAATGGAAATCTTCCCCCACCAAGGTCCACTCAAAATGCCCATGAAAATGTCATTTTTCTTGCTCATTGCTTGAGTTCTCCATATCCCCCTCATCACATAAAACAGAAACTATTTGCCTTCACTTTTAAAGCCCTTTGCAGCCCTTTGCTCTCTATCATTTTTCATATGTATTGCAATATCAGCTGTTTCTACTAAGCCAATGATGTCAGCCATCATCACCTACTTCTTCAATTTTCAAACAGGCATCTATGTGCTTTCTCCCATGCTTCTCCTCAGGCATGGGAGGAGCTCTCCATAAACATCCACAATCTACCTCCTTGTCCTCAGTCAATTCCCTCTTTAAAACTCTCCTTGGCTATGATGCTCACAAAACACTTGATAATGAATATGCATCAGTTTGCTGAAACTATTCTCTAGCATGCTGACCAACACTGTCAAGTTGTTTCCTTGTGCCCCTCACCTGCGCCATTTTCTGCAGCCCCCATTGGTCTGGAGCGGCGAACCACAGGCAGTGGTCTGTAATTGGACGAACCTGTGGATGTGGCAGGTAAACAAATTGGCCTGGCCCGTTACGGGGCTTACCCTGGTAGGCCTTGTGCCAAAGGTTGCCAATCCCTGGCATAGACGCTGGCCTGTTTAGGCAGTCTGGCTTGCTGGGAATATCACAGACTAGGCAAGGAACTGTTCAGCCTGGAAAAACCTCTGGTCAGGAGGGAGAGAGATGACGGTTGAGCAGCCAGGAGACTAGAGGTGGGTGCCTTGGGTGGGCCACTAAGCAGCAATACAGGTGCAATTGCCATGAACTCTAATACTGATAAACTGCAACAAAGACAGTAGGAACAGTAAGAATTCAACAATTTGGGCATTTTTATTTAAACACATATCAGGCAAATATTTACTTGAAGTAGTGTACTGTGAAGTCAATAGTTCAACTAGTCGATAGTTGGCGGCTGAGAGATCTTTTGGTTCATTTAATGGCAGATGGGTCAGACTCCCTATGAAAAATGCTCCTCAGGAGGCAATTTTATCTGAATCAAATGCCAAAACCTATCCTAATGTTGCCATAGAAGATGTTTTTGATTCTAATTCTTGTTAGGATTTTAATGTGGTTTAGATCTCAATTTAGGGTGACCAGATAGCAAGTGTGAAAAATTGAGACACTTTTTCTGGGTATTTGGGATATAGTTGCATATGAAAGAGAATGCACCTAATACTGGGACAGTCACAATATCAGGATGCCTGGTCACCTTAGCTCAATTAATAAGGTTCCTATAGTCAAAAATATGGAAGGTCCAAAAGGACAGAAAGTTGGAGCCAAATTCATATCTGGTCTGACTCCACTGACTTCAGTAGCGATATGCCAGGGATGAATTGGACCCATGGACTTTCATGATAGAAAATCCAGCCTTCAGTGGATTCTTGTAAATGCACTGGGCCAGCTTCTTCTCATTTACAGCCACTTCAGCCAGTGGAGCAGAATAGGTATAGCTGAGAGCATAATTTGGTCCATTATCTCTTGGACCCAGTTTTGTTCTGAAATCTACTGGTGTAATTCCAATTAACTGTGATTTTTTTTCATCCATGTATTTCAGGGCAAAACTGATCCTCAGATAAAATAATATTTTCCCTGGAATCAGCTCAATTCCAATCTTACTGCATAGAGGGAAATCAGTTCCTTTTATTCTTAAAGTTCTTGGCAAAGAGACTACATAAGAATCTTAAACAATTATTTCCTGTACTTTCTGTGAATACCTTCCTCTTGCTAGAAGATGTCAGTCTCTGCATGCTCTTCAAAGCTAGTACCAGTATGATGTGAGGTTACTATTATCTTCCATAGTTCAGAAAGGTAGCCCAGTGGTTGAGAAGCTTTTTAAAGAATAATCCCGATGGTCCTGTGAATCATGCCTGGAGGTTCATGTGTGCATCCTTCACATAGGAAGGAAACCATAGTATATATTTTTTTCTAAATAGAGACAGAAAACCTTGAACTCCACCAACTCTTTTATTCTTCTCCTTCAGACAGGAACAGTAAGATATATGGTATTCACTATGTACTCCTGTTGCAAGAAGTGCTGAATGCATTTAGAGTCCTTTAAATTGCTTTGATGCAACCTAAAGATATAAATTACACTTTAAAAGTAGTTATGGGTTTTTTGTATATATATTTCCAAGTCTTCTAGATACTTTTCAGTTGCATAAATTATCACCTCTTCACAGGGCTGGCCTTACCATGAAGCAAACTGAGGAGGCCACCTCAGGAGCCAGACGCTGTGTGGGGAGGTGCTTCTAGGACCCAGAGCATAGAAAATTGTGTCTGCTGCTGGTGCATACGTATTCTCTCTGCTCTCGATGAAGAGGCGTAAAATGGGAAGAAGGCAGAATTTAGACCTTTCAAAGTTTTGGCCCAAGTGAAGAGGTATGGGGTTGTCTCCCCGCCTCAGGTGCCAAAATGTTGTGGGCTGGCCCTCCCTCTTTGGTCTACCCCCATTGCTTCCAAATTACACAAGAAAAGCCATGCTCTTCTCCTGTGCATGACTCAGATGTCTACGCTAATGTGTCCTCTCCTTGGTCATGACCCAGTCAAGTTATCTCTCAAAGGCAGACAAAAGATGTGTTTGTGTCTGGCAGGTATATCAGTATGTTAATACAAATATTAACCCAACCTGATCTGAAATCTGCAACTTTGCAGAAGGGCACTAGTGCCAGATGGGCCTAAATCAACTTAACACTCAAACTAGGTATGTCAGAAAGTTGAAACCAACATATAAACTAATTTGGGAGAGATTTGGAAATGCATGGTTTTGGTTATTTTGCTTTTCAAGATTTTTCCCAAATAGGCAAGTTAAAATTAAAACCTTCTGCTTTTGCCTTTTTAAAATTCATGTGTTTGTGCTCTGAAGCATCTCGGCAGTTACTGAAAATTAAATAGAAAGTAAATTATATAAATATTCTTTCCGTCCACATTAGGATGACTTTTTCCATGATATTAAAAACACTTATATAGTCATGAGACCTTGACTCTTCTAAAGTTTATTCAAACAAAATACTTATACTTACACAGAATGGCATTTTGTACCATACTTTTGGGGTGATGAAGCTCCATAGTCAACATGCAAAGCGGGGCGGGGGGGAGGGGATGAAAAGGACATTGTTGTGCATCATAAAATTGGAACACTGTCCATGAAATACTTCTTTTTAAAGAGCTACTTATAATATGGTATAATAGCAGCCTATTTTTCAATGGGGCCCCAACCTGGTCATGCCTTGTATAAACATTGCTCTGCACCAATAGGGCTGAATCTCTGGCCACTGGGCAGCCAATGATTCTTCCTGAGACAGGGGAAACTTTGAGTGATGCCTGGCTGACACAGCTATGTCTGCATTACCCATCCGCCACCCTGCCCATACAGGCTGTGTTGGAGGCGGGGAGAGGCATGCTGGAGGTGAGTCTGGAGCAGAGGGGAATGCCTGGTGCTCTGCCAGATCCTTGGCCAGTGAAGTATCTGATGTAACTTAGTGTAACCCTGATGTCCCCAGCTGGCCTAGTCTAAGAGAAGTAGAAAAGTGTCTTAGAGTCACATTTCCACACCATCCTCAGCTGTGCTTAGTGCAAACTTGGTGTAGCTGAGGGCTGTGCCCACGCTTCTTCAGTGCTTTGCCTATCCATGCAGTTGATAGAATGCACAATTGCTACATTCTCTGTGGTACTCAGGTTTTAATATTGTGTGTAAGCAACCATATACAGCAGCAAAGGAGTGAGAGGACAAGTGAAGGCTAAGACTTGGGTCTAGTGTTTTAAAATGGATTCATATTGTATTGCAATAGTGCAATTGACATTTTTTCTTCAGCAAAGAATCTTTATTCCTTGTTTTTTAGAACACAGTTTTTTTAAAAAAATAGTTAAGTCTAGTCACTTGCACTAGGAATAAGCTCTGGGTGCTGAAGATTAACCCAGAGTCAAACTTATTTGCATGACGTACAGCACCTGAGATCCAGAGAATACTTCCATATGAAGTGGAACAAAACCAATGTTTCCTTGAATGCCTACAAGCCTGTAATTCAAAATAGAATTTAAATATCTTATTCTACAACCCTAAGAGACTCCAGGAATTCAGAATAGTATTTTCATGCTGCCTGCATGACTGCACAGCTCTCTTCCTTCCCCATTCTATTTTCAAGTTATAGTTTCATGATTCAGATCTCACTCCTAACCCATTTTCCATCAGTGTAACCCCATTCACTTTAATGGCATTAGTTCCGAGTCACATTGGTGTATGTGAGATCAGACTCAGGACTGAGATAAATTTTCAAATGTAATAATTGAAATGGTATATACAAATCTTGTGCATGGCTCCATTTGCATGGGGAAAGGAGCATTTAAGCTCACAGCAGATAACAGCATGTTTAATTATTCAGTTCACTTTGCACAAATAACCGTATGTAGATATGTGGTATTTGTGTGTGTAAATGGGCATACATGCATTTCATCCACAAATTTTAAGGCTGGTTTGAAGTCATTTTAAAATGTGTCCCTTTCAGATTAGTTTCCTCTTCCAGTAAATCATTCTAGAATGATAGTGGAATAAATTCTAGTCTCAGAAATATGGGTGTATATATAAGGACATAACTAGATGCAGTTTACACATGAAAAATCTGCAGTCTGAGCTTTATACAGGACTACTGAAGGTGAGGAGTGAAATCCTGGCCCCACTGAAATCAACTGGAGTTTTCCCCAATGACTTCAAGATGAGAATTTCATTTTAGAAGAATTTGTTTGCAGCTTTCACCTGCAACATGCTCAAGTATATCTTGGACTAGTGTTCCTTGCCTTTACATTTTCCTATGTAAGATTGTCTTCCTGGTTCCTTGCTACAGCCACATCTTTCCCCTTTTTATGTCTTTACACTGGCTTTGACTTGCTTTTTTGAATAGAATTCAAACTTCACTTCACTTTCAAAGATCTCCATAATGCCACATCTGCCCACATTTCTGTCTAGATCTCTTACTACCCCACTCCTCTTGCTCCCTTGTCTCCTGATTTTAACCCCCCTTTCATTCTTCCCTTTACACATGGAACTGTCTACAAAGTAGTACATGTCAAACACCCCTTTGCCGTCTTCATAAACTCCTGAAAATCCATGTGTTGTGTGAAGCATTGTAATTGTACAAGCTATTATCACCAAGACAATATATATACTAGGCATGTTTTACTGATATAGTAAAAACTGTACAAATTATCTACCTGCCTGGTTTTTATTGAGTTCTAATCACTGTGTTACCTAGGCACCAGTACAAGAAATTACAGGACATAAGAAGATTCCAAAAAGGCCTCTAGAAAGAAAACACCACACTGTGCTGAAGGCTGCTATTACTTGGCAGGAAAGATTATATGAGGGTAATATTCTTCTTCTTTGAAGAACTGAGAAGGGCCAGTTCTCTTCTGTCTCATCGTTGTGGAAATGTTGGTGCAATGAGATGTCTCATTTTGCACTGGACATCAGTTAGGCTTGGGCTCTGTCTGATTTATTCTGGAAGGTATTTCATAATTTAGGTCTCTTTGATGAGAATGCCCTGTTTTTACATCTTGACAGCTTTGTACTGGGACTGCATTATTCCCAATTAATATATAACGTAGCTCTTTGGTTGGGTCACAAATAGGGAGGTGTTCTCTGAGACAGCTTAGCCTCAGTCCACTTTCAGTCTAGAAGTTAACCTGGAATTGAATGAGGAGCTAGTACCTGAGGGGAATGTGGTCATGTCAGTCTATCCTGTGTAGAAAGAATGCTGCCACATTGTGCTCAAGCTGTAGCCTTTGTGCACCTCCTATTTTTCATCTACTCCCACTGCTTCACTGCAAGGCCCTCATGAGTTGCAAATGTTACCTGGTGGTGAAAGTGCATTTAAAGTTTGATAGATTCTTGTGCAATAGGGATGGGCATGGTCTCCTGGCCATCTGGAGGAGACAGAAGGCATTTCTCACTGTTGTAGTGATAAGTCTAATATAACTTTGAGATTACATGCTATCTCAGTGATGGGAAGGCAGGTGATGTTAGTGTCCTAGCATCTCTTCAAAGTACTCTCCTCTTCCACTCAGCACCACCTTTGTTTGGTATGGCTTTAAGTTTTGACCATATGCTTACCAATTCCAGGCATTATGACATCCATGTGGCAGCATTTACTAGATATTCTGTGAATGAGACTCAGTTAGGTATCATCAACATATTGCTGACACTGGTGTCCATAGCATGGATATACTGAAGAGAAGAGGAGACAGGATCAATTTTGCACACCTCCACAATGAGACCCCTTAGAATTTTCCACCATGACTTTCCTGGATCTGTCAGATAGGAATACTCTGAGCCATCTCAATACTTCACTGTATCTTGCTAACTCTGTAAGCACGACAGTAGTACTTTGTAGTCATTGGTGTCAAAGGCAGTTGATAGGACGAGCAACATGAGCATAGCTATTTGTCCCTTGACTGTGGCCATGAAGACATCATCCACTAGTGCCCCCGGAAATGATCTGGCAAGAAATGGCATGTACTGGCATGAATCCAGGTGGTGAGGGGGTTCAGGATATCTGCCCAGGACAGGTACTGCTATAACTTGGTCACCACTGCTTTGTCTCTGCCTTTACCCTAGAAGGGGAAGTCAGAAAAGAGTCAATGGCTTGTGAGGTTATTGGCACCGAGAAATGGGATGGGTTTTGTTTAGTTTTGGATTTTGGAGTGTTGAGGTTTTTTGAGAATCAATTTGACTATTGCCCATTTCAGGTAGCTAGTAAAAATGGTTTTCTCTGAAGGATGCATTAATGAAATTAGTCTGTAGAGTAGCAGGATGCTCTTCCCAGGTTGCAAGTTTTTGTAGTGGATTTTTAGGGTAAATTATCAAGGTACACAATGATGAATTCCCATAGACTGTATGGGGAGATCTTGGCAGACTGGTAAAGTGCCCAAATCACTACTGCTTATTGCTAAAAGTAGCCAAGCTAGCAGGCCATAACTGTGCCTATGTAGCAGCCTTAGCATGACTGAGTCAGGAGGGGAGGAGGCTTGGGTGACCCCGTAGGGCAGCTTGTTTCTGAGTCCTTCCTCATGAGATCTCTGTTGAAATTGCTGAGGTATGCATTTTAGGAAAACAGGAAGATTGTCTATATGTGCCCTCAGGGATGTATTTGTTAGGGTCTCATGGCATGCTGCAAACTCTTGGAAAAAACACATCTGGCTAATTGATTATCAGAAGGAAACCTCTTGCTGAACCTCTGAAATTGCTTGCTTAACAAGTTTTCTTTGAGTAATGTGTTGTTGTGATACTAATGAATAAATAAGGGAAGAAAATTTGGGGTAGTTGGACTTTTCAGGGACTCTCTTTCTGGGCACATCTTGTGGTCTCCACCGGCAGATGGAAGATTGGCTATTGGAAGACTGCTGCTGTGCCACTTGACAGCCACACCCAATTTGGGTAATTATTGAGGGTTGGAGGTATTTACTAACATGTCGTGGACATGTGTAAATGCGTGAGACTAAGTAAAGCATAGCTTTAAGTGAGAGCACTTTTGTGTTGTCCTGTTTGTGCCAGCCATCTATTGGTTGGATGGCCATGTCTCTACTGATTTATTTCCTGACACAACCTCTTACAGAGTCAAGTTATCAAGAGCTTTGGGTTCAAAGAACCCTGGATAACAAGACCACATGCTGTATCTAAAATAAGGAAATAGCCCAATATGTACAGTGCTTCAGTGTGATATGTACCACTCTGTCCAAGGCACTAAAAGAAAAGAAAATGTTCTTTTCACAATCCCACCTTTATTGATTTTTGGATGCTACCATCTGAATAAAACTTCCACGTGCTATTGAACTTATTTTAAAATATTCTTTTTACATTAAATTATTGGATTACCTTAATGGTACTAGTGTATTTTCATGGAAATTATCTAGTAAGCGCTGTTCAAAAATATACATGGTTTGTGATGGCCATGCAATAAAAGGAAAGGTTAAAAAAAATCAAAAACCAATTAGCTCATATAGGATAAAATTAAAGGATTTTCCCTTTGAGACACTTATTTTCAATAATCCTTCTTTATCTATGTTCTTTACCAGCACAAGTTATTCAAAAGAAATTGAACTTCTGAAAAGCAACAGAGAAGACATCCTTTGCATCACTTTTTACTCCACAAATTATGTGAGTTAATGCCCTTTACAGAGTAGATTTGTATTATGGTAATATCATTATTTTTATCATAAATGTAATTACTTGAAAACAAATCTTTCAGTCATGACTAATTTTGCATTTGGATGACTCATTTGTCTTGTGATTAAATAAGGATGTGTGTACATTTTGATCGGTAAAGATAAATGCTGTAAATTATGCCATGGAGTGGCATTATAATGCATGTGTTATGTTTTCTGTTTTGGACATATTTCACTAAATAAAATAGGTTTGGGGATTCTAATTAACTTATTTTGTTTCCTTAAAATCTTCCTCCCACCTCCAGAATCTTATAGCATAGAACCTGTCTTTTAGACAAACTGATAGCTAGTGATCAAATGTTTATCATACAGCCTGAAAGATGGAATATATTGCTAACTCAATTTCATTTTTTAAAACAATTTAATTATTAGCCTGTAAAAATACATAAAGGGCTAAATCCTGCCCTTGGACGCTATCACAGTCCTGGTTGAGCTCTCTCTGCTGGACACTGAGCAGGATGCTGTGTTTGGATCCATATACAGTACTAGATCAGAGCACATTTATGCTCCCCTAGGTCTGAGCAGGTTCCAGATCCCATCTCTTTCTTTGGCCTCTAGGCTCACTACCTGGGCATACATTCTCTGATACCCCTTTTTGGAATTGATGTAGCTCCACAGAAGTCAAAGGAGCAATGATAATTTATATTCATTTATAGCTGCTGAATATCCAGCCCTCTGATCCTTTTCTTCTACCATAACAACTAATGGTATGCCATTTCAACTATTATCTTGGTGATTATTTCTACTTTATACTTGGACTATAAATTTACATATTCTACTGTTGAGCCCTTTTATCTAATCTATCAAGATTATCCTATAAAACAACTCAGCCCTTGGAGTTTTAACCATTTCCTCTAATTTAGCATGCTGTAATGGTCTCACATTATCGCTTTGTCTGAATCATTAGTGGCTTCATACCATCACATATTTTGCATAAAAGAGACTATCTGAAATAGTTTACCATCCTATAGAAAAGAGAGAGAGGTTTTTTTCTTTGAAAAACTACTAACTGATTATTCCCACTGGGCCATATTGTTCTTTGAAAGAATTTGACCATTAGAGAGAGACAATTTAGAAACCCTGAGAAAAGCAGAACAGCTGATTGGAACTACCTAAATAAGTTTTCAAAACAGAAGAACAAGTGACAATCAGAGAGTTTTCACATTTACTGGCAAGATGGGAGAGTCCTATGCTGCAAGGCAAGTCTTTTCCTGACATAAATTCATTGTTAACAGTTGTACAAGATTTTGGAAATGTAAAACGTTTGATGAATTGTCTATAAGTATCTATACAGTGAGAAAATTTGAGATAGTAGAGAGTATCTTAATTTAGAAGAAAAAATAGAACACAATCCAGTAACTAGAAACAGAATGTAGATAAAATCAGGGTAAAAATAAGATGACATTTTAACAGCAAGGAAATTAAACATTGGAGCAACTTAGAAAGGGATATGGATATGGATATAGATTCTCTATCACCTGATGTCTTTCAATCAAGATTGATGTCTTTCTAAAAAATATCTCTAGCTCAACCACAAGATTCTCCATTAGTGGAAATTAATTAAATCCAAAGTGGCTATTTTTCTAAAAGATTTTCTCTAGTTCAAACCGGAATTAATTCAAGGAAATCTTATGGTCAGTGTTATACTGGAGGCCAGGCTAGATGATTGCAATGGTCCCTTCTGTCTTTATAATCCATGGATCTATCATATGGGCAAAATTCAGGACTCACTGAGTGAACTTGCATGGCCTGAGTTATGTAGGTGGTGGGACTAGATGACCTTAATGGTCCTCGCTGGCCTTAAAATCTGGGACCCAGTTTTACTCCTGCTGTAAGAAGCTTGCAACTCTGAAGTCAATGAACTGTGTCATTTACACCAGAACAGAATTTGGTCCGATAAGTAGGAATTAGATATTATTACTATAATTTGTGCAGTGGGGGTAGTGAGAAAGGTAATGACTGAGAATTATGTCTGGGAAGAAAATTAGTTTTTAAAATTACAACTTTTAAAAACTATGTCCCAATCTTCTATGCACAAACTAAGGAGAGATGTGGCAGCACATTTGAAGGCATAGCCAGGACATAAGGATGACAATTACATTGCAACAAAGCACAGGCAATAAGGTCTGAATCTGCAAAAGGACTTACACAGTGCAATGCCTAACTTTTAGGTGCTTTGAAAATCAGTGGAATGCCACAAACCCTGGACTAGGTGGCTAAGCTCCCTGTACAATTAATAAGGAGAGATAGGTGCTTTAGAATGGAATCCACAAAAGCCCACATGCTACAGGGGAACCAGTTAAGTTATCCAATGGGACGTGCTGTCAAGGGGGGGTGGGATGTGAAACACTGCCTCTCCCAGTTAGGCTCCTAAATCCAGGCTGCAGGGAGGTGCCTGTCTCTGCTTGGGATCCATAGCCAATCCACATGCAAGAATGGTTTAGGTGCCTGCCTAGCTCCACACAAAATGGCTGCTGCAGGTGGGGAAAAAGGCTGCTGTTATAACCTTAGTCCCGTGGTTAGGGTACTCATCCAGGATGTGGGAATCCCTGCTTCAATTCCCCCCAATACCTAATGAGAAGGAATTTTAAAAGGGGTTTCCCACTTGTCAGTGTGGTGCCCTAGCCATGGGGCTACTCTTGCTCTAGCCCAATTAGTATTTAATTATTTAATACTAAGTGAAATGGCTTCAACAAGCAATTGAGAAAGACCCACAGCAGAGTGTCCCATAGGCCTGTGATTAGGGTACTCAACTATGAGGTGTAAAACCCCTGTTCAAATCCCTTCTTCCCCTCAGAGTGAGGGAGGAATTGAAGTGGGATCTCTCCCATCCTGGGTGACAACCCTCACTACTCAGTTAAAGGGGAGGGGGTTTCCTCTTAGCATCTTTTTATGGTGTTAGGCATGCTCAGAGCCTGACTACCAGATTTGCCCTTGCTGGCAAAATAGGCATTGTCCTGCCAGTCTGCACCTGCGCTGAGGATTATAGTGGGTCTTAGGCATCCTGACACCTTACTGAGGTAGTCATGTGCACGCCCAGAGCAGAAACTTAGGCGCTGAAGGGACTGTTGCCAAAAAAATTTATGTGCTGAGTGAATTTAGGGGCCTATAATTTTAGGCCAAAACTAAGAGGAGCCTAAATCTGGGATGTAGGCACTTCAGTCTTTTTGTGGGTCTTGGCTTCAGCTTCTTGGTCAACTAAATAGAACTGAGAGGCAAATCATTAACAAATTATCACTTCTTAATAGTCCATGGGAAAATAAGCCATTCTTGCAATGCCACATTGGGCATGCATCATTTTATGATATCATTTCCCCTCATATAAGATACAATGCACTTAAGGGGAACATGGAACAGCTTCTAGATTCCAAGATCAAACACACTCTAAAAATTACAGCAAAATTGTTTTCTTAATGTTTCCACTTATTGTTGGGAATCAGGGCCTGCAGCAGAGCAAGTTTCCAGGCAACCTAAAGTATGCAGCTGGCCTTTAATAGGCTGCTTGTTTGGCTACACCGCCTGATTGAGGGAAGAATCAGGAGATGAGCTCTTAAGCCCAGCTGTAACAACAGTTTGGTGGCTGCTCAAAGCATTTATCTAAGGCTGTGTTAGCTCCTGCATCTACTTGTTCCAACCTGTCTCCTGCTATGGACCCAACATTATCGCTGCCTTATCTCACTCCAGGTAAGCTGGCTGTGACCCGCAGCTCTGAGTCCTGACTTTGCCTCTGATCCTTGCCTCTGGCATCTGGCTTCCAACGTGGGTTCTGATTCTGGACTGACTACTGACTCCTGCTTTAATCAGTAGGCATGTCTGTCCACGTCCCAGCCTCTGACACTTATCAGAATTGGTGTGGCCATTGTACCTTAGCACATTCAGATAATAAAGACATGTGTCTCTCACTTCTAATAATAACATGAAAGAGATTGACCCACTGTGGCAAGTACATAAATGACAAGCAGATCCCAGTGATTATCTTAACATACTTATTGTCCTATTTATTGTGATATAACTACCTAAATACAAAAGATTGTCATCTGTAGTGTGTGTCAAGTAAGGGACCATGGGAGCATATTGTTTATTATTTGGTTCAGAATGATTTAGTTTTAACCAGAAGAAATAAAGCAAGCAAGAAATATGTGACTATTTAGAATGAAAAATTACTATCCCTGAGACAGAGTGCCAGATTTATCAAAGGCAGCCAATCTGCACATCTTAAAAGCAGCAGTCCTACAAGGCAAATTGGTTCATAAATCGATCAGAACTGAGGATGGCAAAAATTAATATTAATACATTCATTTCAAAGGAAATTAAGAAAAGATGGCAAGGAGCATTTACCTCCCCACAATTATTTTTAAGCTTGAAATTGCTTTTTCATGCAGTGAAGGTCAGGCTTTAAAAGAGACAAACACACCAAGGAGTACGCACAAATAAATTTTCACAATAGGATTGGGTCAAGAATATTGTGCTCTGATACCATGGTGATGGGCCACCCTACCAATACTTAGCAACCCAGATTGCCTCCCCCTGTAGTAGCACTCTAGCTACTGTCTCTGGAAGGAGAGGTTGGGGGTGCCTTGGATCCTGTACGTCTCATGGCTCCACAGGCCAGGCCCCTTTCCATGCAATGTTGTTATGGAGGGATGGCTAGTGCTCCACAGCTGTCATCTCCTCTCTGGGGCCCTAATCGTATCAAATCAAATATTGTTGGCTGAGACTATCCTGCAGCCTTTTCTTCCACTTCATCCTTGTTCTGCTTCTTGCCACTTTAAGTTTATCTTCCCTGAGCTGTGGGGAACAGGTGCTCCTTTAGTGCAACTGAATGATGCCATGGGGGCAGCACATCCTTGTGTCTCACTATGAAAAAGGGAGATCCCTGGACAGATGTCTGTCCATGCCCAGATCATGAGGGGCCAGTTCGGGCCTGAGCATTTTTACCTGTGTCTCTATAACATTTATCAATCAGTTTAGTTTAAGGGTGAAGAACATGGCTGGTCCCTGTTTCTGAGACTGTCCAACATTATCGCAAAATGATTAGTCAGACTTCCAAAATGGACGCTATCCCTCAAATTGTCCTGAAGTCAGACAGAATTTCTTGTTGTATACTTTCATTTTAGGGAGTTGATTAAGCTCTTATTTGGCTCTGTGTATGTTTAAGGGTTGAAAGGCTTTTGTTTTTCATTCCTGGTATTTGTTAGTAATGCACAGTATGTAATACAGACTGGAAAATGGGATTCTTTTCAAATGCATCTAGACTAATTTATTTATAATGTTCTATCCCCTCCACTGTAGCAGAGAATGGAACTCTCTCTGGTTCATTGATAAACTTTATATCCTCTTTGAAAAGAGGGAGAGGGGAAGGAAACAACTGATGTATGACATAACAGTCTGGAAAACACCAAACACATAGTTTGTAGCAATCTTGGTTACAATACATCATGTTGTTGTTTTACTTCAGTGATAATGATTTCTCATGTGAGTAAGACATTCAATAAAAAGCAAAACACAGAGACACTTTTTTTTTCTATTCTGATTTGTTATAGATTTTATAAAAACATGTTGCTCCAATTTTCAAGGCTATTCTCCAGTTGAGGAGTTGCACTTTTCCACTTTCCCTTTCATTACTTTACAAACAGACGGGCTTACATAACTGAATGGCTTCTTTCTGTTTTCCTCACGTCCCATCATGTCATAATGTAGCTTTTAAAAACTGTGGACATCAGAAAGAGTGAGACAAATCAGTCTGGAAAAATCAGAACCTGTCTCAGTCTCTCTCTTCACTGAAAACCAGGATGATCTTCCACACTGAAATAAGAAATAGGAAAAGAAGAAAAAAATGCTGAATTAAATTCTCCCAGGAGTACCAAACAGGTTCATTACAATACAAATAGGCACTTTAATGAAGAACACACAATAATTTTTTTCCATCAGTACTAAGTAGCAGCTGCCCATAAGAATTTTAAAAATAAAATAATAGACTATTCCAGCTACTACATTGTCATAGTAGCTGGAATAGTCAGGAGATAATGTAAAAATTAAAAAAATGAAATTTTCCAACTTTTTTATCATTTTGAAATAGTTTGCTTTTTCAGGGGAATTTTCATAGAAATTGATATTATTCAAAATAACTTTTCACTAAAAATTGTGGCTCAGACTTCTAGATATTCTGATATCCACATAGCTGCAATAGAAAGAGGAATTTCTGGCTATCTGTTACCAGGAGACTGGATCCCTTCTTTACAGATGCAGAGGTAACTACAGTGATCTATGTCTTGCCTTCAGGCTGGACTTCTGCAATGAATTTTACCTGAGAATGCCTGTGGAGGCCACATGGTTCTTCAAAGATACACCACCAGACTGTCACTCACGATGAAACACTTGTGTGCTGAGCTCTGTCAGAACTTTAGTTGTGGAAACAGAAATCAGAATGAACTCAGGTCATCCCCTAAAGACCTGACTCTGTGTGTGCAAGCCCATCTCAACAGCTATTGCAAACAGATCCATTAATTCTAATCAAGAACCCTCCCACCTAAGAAAACAGCATGTTAGTGAGGAGTGGGATAGTATTCTTGCCAACAAGTTAAAAAAATATGGGCTGGAGGAATTGACTATAAGATCATCGGGCTCAATGGGTAGTGATTGATAGTTCCATGTCTAGTTGGCAGCTGGTATCAAGTGAAGTGCCCCAAGGGTTGGTCCTGGGGCCGGTTTTGTTCAATATTTTTATCAGTGATCTGGAGGATGGTGTGGATTACACCCTCAGCAAGTTTGCAGATAACACTAAATGGGGAGTACTGGTAGATACACTGGAGGGTAGGAATAGGATACAGAGGAACCTAGACAAATTAGAGGATTGGTCCAAAATAAATCTATGCGGTTCAACAAGGACAAGTGCAGAGTCCTGCACTTAGATGAATCTCATTCCCTGTTACAGACTAGGAACTGAATGGCTAGGCAGCAGTTCTGCAGAAAAGGACTTAGGGGTTACAGTTGACGAGAAGCTGGATATGAGTCAACAGTGTGACCTTGTTGCCAAGAGGCCAACAGTATTTTGGGTTGTACAAGTAGGAGCATTGTCAGCAGATCAAGGGACATGACCATTCAACATTTGCGAGCCCTGTGTCCAGTTTGGGGCCCCAAACTACAAGAAGGATGTGGAAAAATTGGGAAGAGTCCAGCAGAGAGGCTGAAGGAACTGGATTATTTAGTCAGCAGCTATTAAATCCCCCCTCATTCTTCTTTTCTGTAATCAACTACCTGAAAGGGGGTTCCAAAGAGGATGGATGTAGACTGTTCTCAGAGGTACCAGATGACAGAACAAGGAGTAATGGTCTCGAGTTGAAGTGTGGGAGGTTTAGGTTGGCTATTACAAAAAACTTTTTCACTAGGAGGGTGATGAAGCACTGGAATGGATTACCTAGAGAGGTGGTGGAATCTCCTTCCTTAGATGTTTTTAACAGGCTTGACGATGCCCTGGCTGGGATTATTCAGTTTGGGATTGATCCTGTTTTGAGCAGGGTGTTGGACTACATGATCTCCTGAGATCCCTTCCAACCCTGATATTATATGATTCTAGGCTCACTTCAGCCAAACTGCTTTGCCTTTATTTGCATCACTTCTAGAAAATGCAGACAGGATTTTCAAAAGCACTCCGTGTTGGCCTAACTCAGTTCCCAAAGAAGTCAATGGGAATTTTATGACTGGACAATGCTGACTGCCTTTGAAAATTCCATCCCACATGAGTGGCCCTTTGGTAATTCATAGGTAGACACAAGGTATCATAACAAAATTACAAAACTGAGGCTAACAGAGCACAAACTAAATGTGACACTGGTTAAAAGCAGCCTTTAACTGGCCAAAAGGTGGTAAAACCAGCTCCCTTCAACTCAATTTGCTGATGAAGCAGCACAGAAAATGGAGGGAAAAGCCCTATTTCCACTGTTATTTTTCAGTGTTAATTCACTTTTCTGGAATCACGTGGAATCTAGGACCCTGAAGCATCCAACATCTAGGGGAACTTGCATTTTATTTTCTGTGTCTAAAATGCCATAGCTGTCACTCACGGGGAGAAAAAAGCTGTTGTTTGAAAATGTGCATGTCTTAAATGGAGTGGCTCCCTTCTGAGATGACAGCTTCAAAGAGGCTGCAGAGAGTGACAGTCACTCCAACTCAAACCAAAAAGACAGGAAAAATCTAATTGGCTTAAGGCACCGTGATATCTTCCAAAGTCTTCAAGAAAGTTCATTCAGCTGTTGTGTAGTAACACAGGTGGGAAATTAGTGGTTTTCTGTTGCTGATAAAAATTGCCTACATCCTGATTTGCACAAAGAAAACAGAACGGTTGTTTGGATTTAAAAGTTCTATAGCCACGTTATTCTTAGATTCTAACAAGGGATGCTCTAAAATGCTTTGAAATAAATAACTTGGTAAAAAAAAAAAAGTAAAAATTGGAATCATCTGCTTAGTTAGTCTCCAGAGCAGCAAAACATTTAAGCATGGGGAGTCTCATTCACTTCAGTAGGTCCTCTCATTTGCTTAAAGTTCCACACTTGCTCAAATGCTTTACTAGATTGGAGGTAAGGCAAATTATGGTCAGTCCTGTGTGAGTATAGAAGGGTGAGAGCGTATCCTGATTTCTGTTCCAAATAAAGGGCTAGCTACAGTTGTAGTTCTTACACCCAGATAGCACAAGGACTTCATAGAGAGAGCACTCTGGGCAAGGAAGAGGGGGTACATGCTGAAAAGGCAACATAATTAACTGTACATATCGTTAAATAAAATGCTACATGTCTTAAAGGGAGTCTGAACTACACTTGCTTTGTAAACCATGACCTTGAGTCCCCTTACTTTTGTAGTTCTAAAATTTGGACCCTGGAATTAGGGTAAGTTTTTTGCATTGAATATTTGTTAGTTTCTCTCTGGTTTTATTTTTTTCTAAAAATGCACAATACAATGAATGATACTCCAACTCTTGATGTATTTGTGGAGCCAGTAATTTATACCATCTAGCATTTGGATGGATGGCATTCGCCCTTCATGAATTTGACATATGAAGCAAGAATTCATACTCTGTTTCGCAATGATTACTGAACAGTGGAGTGTAAAACTCAAAGGATTCAGTTAAATTTAAAGTAAGCAGGATTTCTTAAACTAGGTTTACAAGGTTGGTTTAGCCTTTTGTAGATGGATGACTTTGCATTAATAAATGCCATAAAAAGGAGATAATGGTGCCATATTTAGAGGATGCATGTGATGTGTGTGTATATATGTATATATATATACAAATAATATTTGCGTACTGACTAGAAGAAGCAGGCCCTTCACAGATCATGTCCTTTCTGGAAGTGGCCTTGAAAACGTGATCCTGGTAGCAAGACTAAGTCTAGGAGGACAGACTAAATTAGTACAGTAGTGTCCCCTTTGGTTAGTGAAGTAATTCAGTTTCTTAACTTGAAACTCCAAACGCTCCTTTGTTGAGTTAACCTTCCTCTCTATGGGTACCATGTCCTAAGTAGTGCTGAGTCCTTAACTTTTCTCCTGTTCTATGAAATCAAGGTCTAAATGAAATAACAATAAAGTGCTCTTTTCACTCAGATCTTTTCCTATGAATAACAACAGTTTGTCTGATCTTGAAGCAAAGATAAAAAGATGTTCGAAATTCTGGGGACTATCTCCCTGTCACCATTACCCAATTCCTGCCATCCTTAAAGCCTGTGTTGCCAAATGGCAGTTCCTCATCTCTCAGGAATATCATGAATCACAAGAAAGTGAAATGGTGGCCTTCATGATGCAATCACTATCTTGAATTCCCTCCTTCCAAGGAACAAGTTTAATGGAAGCTTTTAAGTGCTAATTTCTGGTCCAAATAAATCAGAGCCAAAAATTCTGTTGTCTTCATTTGGAGCATGATATGGCATCTGCAATAATCATTTAATCAAAAATGGGAGCAGAAGTAAATTACAGGACCCAGATCTTTGGGGAGTACAGTTAAGAATATCCAGGACAGCATGAAGAACAAATTATAGCTTCCTCTAATTACCATGTGATCTAAACATAAGGAACAGAAACAAAGAATCAAATGTAAGTAAATCAAGAGCGCAGAATACTCAAGGGAAAAGAAATCCACAAGCCAGCGAGATTTGGTGCCCATAGATGATGATAATATCTCTTAGACTAGAGACAGATGAAAGACAGACTAAGAATAATTCTCTCAACTACTAAGAGACCTTGACAGTCTAATAAAAAGCATCCAAGAGAGGAAAAAATGTTGTTTTGCTCTTGGTTAAAGGATTCATGCTGCACTACTGCAGTTGTGATTTAAAAAGGCAGCATTTGCCCCCAGACATGCAAAATTACCCTGCTTATTTCCTATTCTAAGTATGCCTTGTCGTAACCACTGGCAAAGCTGACTGCTGTAGCTAGAATAAGATGAAAGTTAATTAATAGAAAATAAATGGGGCCGGAGCCTCTGTAATAGTGTATTCACTTCGCTGCATGATACTTGTGCATACTGGCTTACAGAGTGTACTGGCCCTAGGAGGATTACACTATGGAAAAGGCAATCCTCCTGAAGTGTAGAGAGAACTGTGTTTGTTTTTTCTGGTCAGATCCCTTATGTCAGGAACACCCCTACCCTGAATCAATTCCTGGCTACAGTTTCAGGCTCTTGGGGTTGTAAGAGAGGCCAGAAGGCTGCTCTAAATCAGGGATCTGGACCTTCACACAGCAGCCCTAGGAGAGACGATGCAAAGGTGAACTTTAAGCCACCTGCCTGGCTTGTGCCAAGTGCTCCTTAAATGTAGCCCAGCACATTTATGTTTATCATGTGTATGTTAAAGTCATACAATATTTGCAACAATAATGCCTTGCGGGCCCTGAGGGAGGGCGCTAAGCACCTCTCGGGAGTGGGAGAAATGAGGGCTCTTAAACATGAAGGTGGTAACTCTGGATTAGAATGTCCCTCCCAAGGGAAAACTCACTTTTTGGGAAATCAGGTAAATGAAAACTCTCTCTATAAAATATCCTATTTGGGTTTGTTTCTTAAGTCTGCTGCCCAGGAGAGGGGTTTGCAGGGTGATAGGAAGAAGCCAGGCTGTGAGCCCCAAAATTCATGGTTCTTGGGGAACCCTGCCTCCTCAGTTTGAGAGGCCTTGGCCCCCTCCAGTTCCATGGCACTGCAGCTGTACTGGCACTGTGCTACCAGGGATTGCTCTGGCCATGGCAGGGAAGGGGGGTTCTCCAGCTTGAAAGTGCTCTGCTGAAGTGTTATAGAAGCCTGAATTTTATATTAACTCTCCTGTAGATTCTCCATGGGATTACAGGGGGTAATGATGCAGGGCCTCTCTGCAGTTCACCTTCTCTCCATGCATAGAACTAGAACTATCATTGGGAAAGATCAGGCAAATCTACCAGTGTTCCACAGTACCAGTGTTCTACCAGTGTTCAGTTTTAAAAGGGACAAAACAGAGGGAAACAGAACAAAATGATGTGTTGCATTACTGGTCCCTTAAGGTGGGCAGAGATGAACTCAGAACATGAATATGTGAAGATTTCATTTTCATTGCCTACGATAATTTTTATTTTTTTAAAAAAAAAGTAAAAGGCATATAATATGGTATCTGATCCTGAAACTGATGCAACTGTGCCTCTCTCACATAGGGATGATTGTCCAAGAACAGTTAATATGAATTCAAATGTAACCTCTGTAATAGAGATAAGGTGGGTGACGTAATAGCTTGTATTGGATCAACTTCTGTTGGTGAGAGACACAAGCTTTCAAGCTCTGTGTAGCTGGAAAGGTTCTCTCTCTCTCTCACCAACAGAAGATGGTCCAATAAAAGCGATTACCTCACCCACCTTGTCCCTGTAATATCCTGTTACCAACACAGCTACAACGCCACTGCATACCTCTATAATAGTTTCAGAGAGGTAGCCGTGTTAGTCTGGAATTGAAGAAGTGACAAGGCATGCGTCCAACGAAGTGGGTATTAGCCCATGAAAGCTTATGCTTCAATACTTTTAGTTAGCCTTTAACTTGCCACAGAATTCCTTGTCACTTCTGTAATAGTTTGTTATACTTAAACAAACTAAAGTTCCCTTGGGGGTTTGCTGATCACTGCCCCAACCAGTGTTTCAAAACTTGATAGGTGTCCATTCATATGAGTGTTTGTTTATCTTGGGTACTTATATGGCCCCCATTATTGTGCTGTTTGAAGGCTAGATCCACAAGAGAACTTAGGCACCTAAGTCCTGCTGACTGCCACCTAACTCCTAAATTCACTCAACACCTCAATTTTTGCTATGAAAGTTCTCTAGTCACCTAAACTTCCACGACTGAGCATGCATGCTGCTGCCTCAAGCAGGCATCTGGGTGTCTGTCTCATGCCTAAGACCCAATGCAATCCTGAACCCCGGGTAAAACAGGCAAAAGAGGCCTGATCTGGCAGACATCCTCTGAGGATGACCAGGAGGAGGGGCCAGCTTGCCTTATGAAATCTTTTGCTCAGTGGTTAGGGCACTCATCCAAGACATGAGAGATTGTGGTTCAATTTCCACCTCTTGTCAACTGGATCTGACCTAGGATCTCCCATCACTCAGGTGGGTGTCCTAACCTCTGAACTATAGAGTGATTCTGACTCTATCTTTTTCCTACTTAATATTTAATTAACTAGAAGTGGAATGGCTTCAACAAGAGAGATTGAGAGAGAGACACCTCACACTACAGAATCATAGAAATGTAGAGCTAGAAAGGTTATTTAGTCCAGCCTCTTATGCTGCTGCAGAACCAAGTATACTTAGACCAGTGGTAGGCAAACTACAGCCAGTCCGTCAGACCATTTAAGTTGGCCCACAGCTCCTGCCGAGGAGTAGGGTCAGAGGCTTTCCCCACTCTGTGTGGCTTCCAGGAAGCAGCTGGCATGACCCCCTCTTCGGCTCCTATGGAGCACATTGAGGCATGGCCAGGAGGTTCTGCATATTGCCCGGTACACAGGCACTGCCCCTGCAGTTCCCATTGGCCATGGAACTAGCCGGGGCCCCTCCCTAGCTGGAGCCCTCACTCCCTCCCACACTCGTACCCCCAATTTTGTGATCAGTCATGGCCCACCATGCCCCGATGTGGCTCTCAGGCCAAAATGTTTGCCCACCCCAACTTAGACCATCCCTGACAGGAGTTTGTCTAAGCTGTTCTTACAAACCTCCTATAACAGGGATTCTGCAACCATCCCGGGAAGCCAATTCCAGAGCTTAAATACCTTTATTGTTAGAAAGTTTTTCCTGATATCTAACCTAAATCTCCTCAAAGCTTACTATTTCTTGTCCTACCTTCAGTGGACATGGACAACAATGGATAATTCTTTATAACAGCCCTTACCATAGTTGAAGACTGTTTTCAGGTCCCCATCTTTTCTCAGGACTAACCATGCCCAGGTTTATAATCTTTCCTCATAAATCAGGTTTTTCTATATCTTTTTATCATTTTTGTTGCTTGCCTCTAGACTCTTTCCAATTTGTCCACATATTTCTTAAAGTGTAGCAGCCAGAACTGGACAGAATACTCCAGCTGAGGCCTCAGCATTGAGCAGAGCAGGATAATTACCTCCCTTGTCTTCTATATAACACTTTTGTTAATACATCCAGAATGATAATAGCCTTTTTTGGAACTGCATTGCTTTGTTAGTTCATAGTCAATTTGTGATCCCTGTAACCCCTAGATCCTATTCTGTAGCATTACTGCCTACCCAGTTATTCCTCATGTTGTAGTTTTTGATTCCCACCCTCCTTCCTAAGTAAAGTACTTTGCACTCGTCTTAATTGCATTTCATCTGGTTGATTTCAGGCCAGTTCACCATTCATCAAGGTCATTTTGAATTCTAATCCTGTCCTCCAACATGCTTAAACCCTCATCCCAGCTTGATTTCCTCTGTAAATTTTATAACTATATATGGGTAGCCAAGTAATTTAATTAAAAAATTGAATAGCACCAGACCCAGGACAGACCTCTATGGAACCCCACTAGATATGCTATCCCAGTTTGACAGCAGACCATTGATAACCACACTTTGAATGCTGCTTTGCAACTAGTTATGCATCTACTTTATAGTCATTTTATCTAAACCACATTTCCTTAGTTTGTTTGAGAATGTATGTGGAACTATGTCAAGGAGCCTTACTAAAATCAAGGTAAAATATGTCTACTGTTTCCCTGTCCCACTATGCCAGTCAGAGAAAGGAATTAGGTTGCTTTGACATAATTTGTTCTTGATAAATCCATGTTGGCTATTATTATTATTCACCCTATTGTCCTCAGGTGCTGACAAACTGATTGTTTACCCATAGTCCAGTGGTTCATGGACTCCTCTGAGAGGTGGGAAACCCCTGTTCAAATCTAATTCCTCAGTAGGCGGAAGGGGAAATTGACCTAGGGTCTTCCGCATCATGAGTGCCCTAGCCACTGTGCCAAAGGTTGTAAGAGAGGCGTTCTCCTAGCCATTTTATATGGAGCTAGGCATGCTCAGAGCACACCAGTTGGATTGGGCCCCATGATGAAGATAGGCATTCCTCTGCCTATCTTTCCCTGGATTGTGGATCATGCTGGTGTGTAGGTCGGAGATAGGCACCTGGGTACCTACAGTGCGGCAGCAGGTGAGCAGCCTCAGAGACCGAAATGTAGGTGGCTAGGGAACTTTCATAGCAAAACTTTAGTCACTGAGTGAGTTTAGGCACCTACTGGCCTACGTGCCATTGTGGATTGCAATGGCATCTAAAACTGGGACTCAGACCACTAAGTCCCTTTGTGGGTTTGGCCCTGAGAAGCTAAGGGCTTGTCTGCAGAGTTAGCCCATTCCAGAGGGAGGTACATTTCAGTCCATACAAGTGTGTATACGCTAACTGGCCCATTTGGACTCTGCTGATGTGCACTCAGTATCCCCTAGTGCATGTTTATGTAGCACTGTTTCAAATGGAACTACATTAATGTCCATTTGGGAACTGGCCAGCAGGGATCCCACAGGCCAGTTAATGCGCACTAAAACATATACTCTGATGGTGCAGACTAAAGCAACAAGCAGACCAGGCCTTAATGACTTGCCCAAACTCATGCAGTACCTATGGCCAAGCAAGTACATGAACCCCGGTCTTTCAAGCATTAGGCTAGATCATTTCTGTTTTGAAACCTTTCCTATCAGTTCTGCCACATAAAGCAATGGAATGCACTATCTAGCAACAGCTTAATCAAGTACTTCTGAAGTGTTCAAGAGAGGATTTTCCCTTAAGAACTATGATTAGCCTTTGTACAGAAGAAGCAGTGCTTTTTTCTGGTCTAGCAGCCACAGAGTTTTAAATTGGCTGTACCATGCCTTGATAGTTAGGTAAAGGCAAGTAGCAGTAAATTATGGCATTTCTGCAATACTCTCTTCCCTTGACAAACCTTTTCCCCACTAAATGTGGTTGTTCTTTTATAGTATAAATTGTTACTGCTGCTACTATTTGAGGTCTCCTTTAATTTGATACAAAACCAATGCAAATAATGCCCTCTCAATAAAAGAGAGACAAAAGGTTTTGCTTGTACCTAAGTGTTGCTGCTGTCCTATAGTCCATACATCCATGTTCTAATGACAGCTTAGTAGTAAAATAATGGCACATTTCAGAGATTTGACAGCAGTGGAATATTTTAAGCTTCGGACCTTTTTTGCAATTTGTACTGTTCTGATTGTCAAGGCGACTTGTAATCTCAGAGTCCTATTTGACTCATCTCTGCTCCTAGATTCCCATAGCAACAGTGGCCAGAAACATGTTTTTGTTTTTTTTTCCACCTTTGGCTGGCTAAAAGACTGCACCATTTCTTCTCAGATGCATAATTAGACATGGTGATCGCTTTCTCAAATACAGTCACAGTTCTGTGCATGCCACCTGGGGTTAACTTGAAGATGTAACTTCTGATCTAACCAGGAAGATGTAACTGATCCAAAATGCAGTGGTTTGCCCTTTAGTTGAAGCAGATAGAGCATGAACAGGATGTGTGTTCATCTAAATTCTCCATTGGCTGCTAATTCAGGTCCAGAGTCAATTCAAGATGTTGGTCCTTACTGACAGCCAAATTCTAGGTTTTAAGGCTAACTTGGGTACCATCTTTCTCTGCATGGCAGCTGCAGTTGATAGCATTTTTTTGGCAGCTGGTCTCCAGGGCAAAACTTGAAGGTCCAGGTGCGGAATGCTCTCACTTTTCAAGTTTGCATGAGAGATGTTTGAACTTAAGTCTTTCCACCTGCACAATGCAACACAAAACTCATTCAGGCTTTCACTCTGCAGGAGGCAACAGGCAAAATTCACAAAAGGAAGAAAATCAGACACTTTTGTCTGTCTTAATTCCACTTTATAGCTATAGCACTAAGAAAGATTAACAGTTACATAGTTTTCGTATGTATGCGTTTTTTCATGCCAACTGCTAGCTCTTTATCTCATCAAAGCTACTGGTTAAAAAAGTGCTATACTTAGACACACTACAGGGATAAATGTACCTCAGGATGTATGTGTCCTAGATTCTGAAATATTCATACATTTCACAGACGCATCTTTGTTCTGTGAATGAAATACACTCTGCTGTTATTTGTCATTCTCTGGATGTAAGGCCTAATCTTGCAAACATTTAAGCATATGGTTAACTTTACTTGCACTGAAATCATTGGGTCTACTCACAGAAGTAAATTATACTTGTGCTCAAGCATTTGCAGAGTTGAAGCCTTATACAGCACATAGCCTTATGTTACATTTATTTCTTCATGAGCTTTTTCAGTTACTCTTTACAGGCATACCCGTTTATTTAGCATGTCTATTGTCCATGAGTATGAATCTTTCATACACTAAAAACACAGACTAAGGAAATGCAGATTCATACAGGATCACAGCTAGTCTGTACCTCCATAGAGATATAAAAAAAGCAAGCGTCATTACACAATCACTAAACCATTATGTAAGTAGGAAATTTATGCTACATTTTCAATGAGGCCTGAATCTGGGGTCCCATTTTTGAACCGACAAATCATTTAGTTAGCAATCCAACAGCTATTTGCATTCTCAAATGGCAGTTGTGTTAGGACAAGATTAACCATTTCCTTCTTTACATGACTACAACTAAACTAAATGAACAGCATTACTTTGGGCTTAAAGACCAAGTCTCCAACTGCAGAGCACACACAGCTTGTGTTCCCCACAAATGATGGCATCTGCTGCTACTCAGATTTAATTAGAACTTTCCAGGAAGATTCTTCCATTTTTAATTTTATTTATCTTCAATTAATCTCTCCTAACAAGCACTCAAAGGAGCCTGTTTCACTTTCAATACGTTAGCCAGAGCGCCACTGTTGTGCCTCATTACTGAGGTTCTCTGCTTAACAAAATTGAGATAAAGGAATGCAACATCTCGCTCCTACCATTTTGTCCATTTGCATTTAAAAAACCCAAAAGAAGGGATTTTAAGCAAAATCCTTCACATAGAAAGTCACCAAATGAATAGCTAGTGTGCAGATCCCCATTAGTGGGATTAATGGTTCGTGTTTTTTGTGTGGGGGGTTTGGTTGCTTTAAATGGTCTAATGTAAAATAGTTGTACATTACTAGCAATATTTTTGTTATAATTGCAATTCATTTTCACTTATTAGAGGAATGTAACTGTTTATTTTCCCCTCCATCCCTTCAACTGAGAGAGAAGAGTTTACCAAAAGCTTTTTAAACAAAGCAGCTATTAAAAAACATGGAGCCAAATTCTCTTCTGTGTTATACAGGTGTAGATCTGGAGTCACACTCATGATTTCAGAGATGTCACCCTGCATGTAGTCTGCTAAATAAGAAAGATAGTCTAGTGGTTAAGGCATTGTACTAGAATTTAGGAGACAGGGGTTTATTCCCAGCTCTGCCATAGATTTCTGGAGGGAACCTGAGAAAGTCATTTAAGGACAGATTTTTAAAAGTTTTAGTCTCCTAAAGATGCAGAAAACCATGTATTGGGATTTTCAAGACACTCAGGCCTTGTCTACATACACTACAGGGGAAATTCGATCTAAGCTACACAATTTGACTTACATGAATAGCGTAACTCAAATCGACGTAGCTTAGACCTACTTACCACAGGGTCCACATTATGTTGATGAGAGACGCTCTTCCATCGACTCCCCCTACTCTTCTTAATCTGGTGGAGTACAGGAGAGTGATCTGAAGTCGATTTAGCGGGTCTTCACTAGACCCACTAAATCAACTGCCAGTGCATCAATCACTGCTCATTGATCCCCCGGTAAGCATAGGCAAGCCCTTAGATATCTCATTCCCATTGAAATCAATGGGAGTTTGGCACCGAGGTGTGTTTGAAAATCTTAGTACATGCCTCTCTGCAGCTGTAGATGCAGAAATAGCCAGGGGGCTGGAATAGTTTGTATAGTGGGAGGTGCTGAGAGCCTTTAACCAAACTATGAACCTTGAATATAATGGAAACCACTTCAAGACAGGGGGTGCAGCAGCATCCATAGTCCCAGCACCTTGGGAAATAGCTTTACAAATCTGGCCCCCCAATCCCTCTGTGCCTTACTCAGTTTCCCATCTGAAAATGGGGATAATAGTGCTTTCTTATCCCCACCCCTCCATCTACTTAAATTATAAAGTCACTGTGACAAGACTTAGGTTTTACTATGTGTCTGCACAATGCCCAGAGTAATGGAAGACCAGTCTTGGTTGTTGCCCCTGGGTGCTACTGTAATATAAATACTATAATAACATAGGGGAGAAATGAGCATTTGTGCAGATAGTGACAGAGGGTTATGTGCTTTCCTCCACCAAAAGGAAGTGATGCAGTGAATGTTGAAAGGGCCACATCCCAATGAGAAATGTGGGGAGGTGAAAAGTGATTACACATCATATGTTCTCTTACACTCACTGCCTAGCTGTGATGGTGGCTATGTTCTGCTTGGGTGGGGGAGATTAAAGTTAGCGAGAGAAGTCACAGAACAGTTTTGCAAAGCAAAGTCTTCTTCAACACCAGGCGAGATTGTGACAGTAAAAACGTTTCAAGGCCTTGTGATATTTTTGAGAAGTTCATTTAATTTCTTATTCCGTTTGATCCTCACAATGGTCATATGAATGATCATGCAGTACCTAACCAACCTCATCACCTTCACATAGTTAACATGCGATTGTAATAAAGATGCTCTTTATTAGGATTGAAGAAAGGTCCCCATTATAATTATTGTGTGCAATTAAGGGTTTAATGGAACAATCTAAAGCAAAGCTGAGAGCAGCTGACACAGTAACAAACCTGAAATTGGTCATAATTACAGTAACAAATCAATTTCACCTGGATTATTGCCATTGTAAAACTGATAGCCCGTAAGAGTAATATGTAATTAAATAAAGATCTGCATCAATGCTTAGTAACTGTGTAAGAATTCACAGCATTCAAAAGGAAAAAGGATTGCTGTCAAAATTATCTCAAAAATCTCCCATACTATTAACATGAAAGAACAGAAAGAAAAAGACATCAAGAAAGCCTGATGGGCGTTTGAGATTTATAATAAAAAAGTGTGTGTGTGCCAGGAGGGAGATGACTAGCTGCTCACACTACTATCCTAAATGAGAGATTCATAGATTCTAGGGCAGGAAGGGACCATTGTGATCATCTAGTCTGCCCTCAGACTGCCACTCAGTGTCAGCTGCTTCTACTGTCCGCACCTTTCCATAGAATAGTATCTAGAGGAAAGTTGCTATCTTTAGACAAGAATTTAGGATGAGCCCAAAGTGGTCTCCAAATTTCATTTAAATCAAAAGATTTATCTATCAACATTCTTTCCAAAGCTTCATTCAAGTAAAGGGGAGGAAAAGCTTCATACTTTAGATGTTAGAAGAGCTTTGCCTTTTTCCTAGACTGGACTAGACCACAGAGTTCTACACCTCAATTCTTCATTGCCATTTCAGACGGAATAAAGGGCCAACCAGTCTCAGCCCAGAAGAACACTGCCTGAATCTCCAGATGCATGCTTCTGTTGTTGATTGGCAGATGTTGCACCCCAGAACAGAGAGAGGTCTCATTCAGCCTGCTCACAGGTGACTTTTGCAGTCTTTCTGGCCAGGATTCCCATTTTGGATTGTAAGGCGACTACGTGGTCATCATGCCATACATTTACCTCTCATTGTGCCATCTCTCCTCAGTCCAGGGACCATGCCAGTTCAGATGAGTTGTCTTTCAATCCTTGTTCAAGCAGACTCAGAGCCCACTGCCAGTTTTAACTGCTTGTGAGTCACCTACGGTGCAATGGACATGTTCAATCACTTGAAGACAAAACAGTTACTTACCTTTCCATAACCATTGGAGATGTGTTGCACACCTCTATTCCATGGCATGCCCTTCTTCCCTTCTCTATCAGGCTCTTTCTGAGTGAAATCCAGAGTGAAATCCCTGCAAGCTGCATGGATACTTTTCAAAGACACCACAATAGAGGCCCAACTTAAATGTATACCCCAAATTAAAAAAATCCAGTCAAAGAACTAAGAAAGAGCGACCGTGGATTAACAACGATGTAAAAGTGTCAGAGAGGTAGTCGTGGTAGTCTGCATCTGCAAAAGCGACAGAGTCTCGTAGCACCTTATAGACTAACAGATGTTTGGGATCATAAGCTTTCATGGGCTAAAGTGGGTCTTAGCCCACGAAAGCTTATGATCCCAAACATCTGTTAGTCTATAAGGTGCTACAAGACTTTGTCAACCATGTAAAAGAAAATGTGAGAGATAAAAAGGCATCTTTTAAAAAGTAGAAGTCAGATCCTAGTGAGGTAAATAGAAAGAAGCATAAATACTGCCAAATTAAATTTAAAAATATAGTAAGAAAAGCCAAAAAGGAGTCTGAAGAACAGCTAGACAAAAACTCAAAAGATGATAACATTTTTAAAAAAAATACATCAGAAGCAGGAAGCCTGCTAAACCACCAGTGTGGGGCCTGGATGATAGACATACAAAAGGAGCACCTAAAGATGATAAAGTCATTGCAGAGAAACTAAATGAATTCTTTGCTTCAGTCTTCATGGCTGAGGACGTTAGGCAGATTCCCATACATGAACCGTATTTTGTAGGTGACAAGTCTGAGGAATTGTCACAGATTCAAGTGTCACTAGAGGAAGTTTTGGAATTAATTGATAAACTTAACTGTAAAAAATCACCGGGACCAGATGGCATTCACCCAAGAGTTCTGAAAGAACTCAAATGTGAAATTGCAGAACTATTAACTATGGGTTGTAACCTGTCCTTTAAATCAGCTTCTGGACCCAATGACTGGAAGACAGCCAATGTAACACCAATATTTAAAAAGGCTCTAGAGGTGATCCCGGCAATTACAGACCAGTAAATCTAACATTAATACCAGGCAAATTAGTTGAAACAATAGTAAAGAATAAAATTCCCAGGTGCATAGAAGAACATAAATTGCTGGGGAAAAGTCAACATGGTTTCTGTAAAGGGAAATCGTGTCTTACTAATCTATTAGAGTTCTTTGAAGGGGTCAACAAACATGTGGACAAGGGGGGATCCAGTGGACATAGTGTACTTAGATTTCCAGTAAGCCTTTGACAGGGTCCCCCACCAAAGGCTCTTAGGTAAATTAAGTTGTCATGGGATAAGAGGGAAGACCCTTTCATTGACTGAGAACTGGTTAAAAGACAGGGAACAAAAGGTAGGAATAAATGGTAAATTTTCAAAATGGAGAGGGGTAACTAGTGGTGTTTCCCAAGGGTCAGTCCTAGGACCAATCCTATTCAACTTATTCATAAATGATATGGAGGAAGGGGTAAACAGTGAGGTGGCAAAGTTTGAAAATGATATTAAACTGTTCATGATAGTTAAGATCAAAGCAGACTGAAGAACTTTACAAAGATCTCACAAAACTAAGTGATTGGGCTACAAATGGCAAATGAAATTTAATGTGGATAAATGTAAAAATAATGCATATTGGAAAAAATAACCCCATCTATACATATAAAATGTTGGGGGCTAATTTAGCTACAACTAATCAGGGAAAAGATCTTGGAGTCATCGTGAATAGTTCTCTAAAGACATCCACACAGTGTGCAGTGGCAGTCAAAAAAGCAAACAGGATGTTAGGAATCATTTAAAAAGGGATAGAGAATAAGACAGAGAATATCTTATTACTCTTATATAAATCCATGGTGCACCCACATCTTGAATACTGTGTACAGATGTGATCTCATCATCTCAAAAAGTATATACTGGCATTAGAAAAGGCTCAGAGAAAGACCACTCAAATAATTAGGGGATTGGAACCCCCTAATTAGGGGATATAGGACCTAATTAGGGGGATTGGACCCCCTAATTAGGTCCCATATTAGGAGAGATTAAAAAGGCTAAGACTTTTCATCTTGGAAAAGAGGAGACTAAGGGGGGATATGATAGAGGTACATAAAATTCTGACTGGTGTGGAGAAAGTGAATAAGGAAAAGTTATTTACTTGTTCCCATAATATAAGAACAAGGGGCCACCAAATGAAATTAATGGTTTAAAACAAATAAAAGGAAGTTCTTCTTCACACCACGCGCAGTCAACCTGTGGAACTCCTTGCTTGAGGAGGTTGTGAAGGCTAGGACTATAACAGGATTTAAAAGAGAACTAGATACATTTAATACAGATTACATCTATTAATGGCTATTATCCAGGATGGGTAAGATATGGCGGCCCTACCCTCTATTTGTCAGAGGGGGTGACGGCACGAGAGGGATCACTTGATCATTGCCTGTTAAGTTCACTCACTCTGGGGCACCTGCCATTGGCCACTGTCGGCAGACAGGATACTGAGCTGCATGGACCTTTGGCTGTACTGGGTCAGACCATTCTTATGTTTGAGTGAAAAGAACTGAGGGTAGTGGGGCATCATGGACCTTTATGCCTATGTGCAGTGGTGTGAGGCACCAGAGGGTTCTCGCGCTGCCCAGGCAGGTAGAATTAGGGGAAAAAATCTCCACACAACTGTGAATGAGGCATGAACACATCTGTGATGGAATGAACATGTGCAACACATCTCAAAGAACAATAGTTAGGGAACAGTAAGTAACTATTTCTATGGGACGTCCACAAGGTACCAAACAGCCCAGTTAGAGGAGAGACTACATTGCATCATGGGAGACTTAGTGGAGAATGGGGAGGCATCAGGCACCCAAACAGCGACTCCTGTGGCAAAATGCAGCACCACAGAGAGATGCAGTTTAATGCAGAAACTTACTCAAAACAAAACATTTCCATTCAACGGTCCAAAGGTTTCATTTTGGAACTCCCAACAGAAATATGAGAAACTTCAGGAACATTGAAATATTCTAGTAAAACTGCATTTTCTATCAAAATCATGTTGATTGAAAAATCCTGACCAGTCCTACTGTTAATGAATGGTCACCTTTGGTGGTACTTTTAGGGATGAGTAAAAACAACAAGGTGATACTGATCAAGTTCAACCTAGTTCAGAGAGATGAGCTGTGGAAATACTCATCCTTCCTTCAAACTCTTCAGCTCCTGTCAGATTTTTTGTAGAATAGCTTTTTCCCTCTGAATCATTTGGCTTCAACTCTTTTATATTTACTATAACCACTTCTTTCTTCAGCAGTTTCTGCATCAGCTATAGCTTACAGCTTCAGACCTTCTTTCAGCTCACAAGTGACTTTTCAGTACGCCTGCTGTGCCAGTAGAATAGGGTATTCAACTTACTAGATCATTTTGACAGGGTACGATTAGTGGGTGGGTGTGTTGTGTTTTGTTTTTAATTGGGGCCAGGTTTTTGGTGCTGTTGGACCACTCTGTGCATTGACTCTGTACCCCAAACTACTTCCTGGACTGATGTGCAAGTACACTGAAGTTATTGGCTCAACTGTACAATTAGGAAAAAAAAGTCTATTTTAATGATTAGGTAATTCTATTTTACATGTACCTGGCATAAAAGGGGTGGATCCCAATGTGAGGCAACTTTAAACTAAGTCTGTGGGGGGAAGCTGGAATTGTCAGCTGACCCAGCTGGAATTCCCCATAGGAAGTAGTGAGAATTCAAAGATACAAAAAGTCAGAAAATATATCTATGGCAGGCCATCCTGTTTCAGATACCATGACTGCCTGAGATACAGAGAAGATCCCAATAACACTGGGGAACGTATTTTAACAAGTATATCATTCTCTCTTCCTTTTGTAACTAACTTTGTTTTTGTTGCCTTATCAAAAAACAAACAAACTTGTTTTCAATAATACATTGTTTTGGACAATCCATTTTATTTTTAATGTTTCCTTTGTTGCACTGTAATTTTGTAAACAGGGACAGATAAATAAATATCTTTCGGCCTGCCCTCTTTTCCAAGGGACTTCATCCTTTCAGTATTGCCATCCTCAAGAGATCAAAAATCATGATTTGGAGCTTCTCAAGAGATCAAAAATAATTGGTCAGACTCGCCCTCCCCGCCCCCAAAAAATGAGTGGCCCAAACAATCATGAGATTTTTTTTTTCAAAAAAGCTATATTGTGTTTTCTTTGTCTCTTGATTTTTGAATTCTCCCTGCCCATGCTCAGAGTGTGCATCTGATAATTAGCATTGCCCATCCTCCCAAATATATTGGGTAAAATGGATTTTGTCCTCTGCTACAGAAATTTACCCCTACATCCGCCTGTCCCTGGCCAGCAATTAATCCTATTTCCCAGCCCCGACATCAGTTCAGTTCCTACCCAGCCTCCACCCCTGCAGCAGTTCAGCCCTCCCAACTGTTCAACTCCCACCTTATCAGTTCAGCACCCTGATTAGTTCCACTCCTCCTCAATCCCCACTCCCCAGTTCAGCCCTACCTCTCATCCTCTGCGGGTTTTCCACCCCACACTCCTCCAATCTTGGGATGGGGGAACACCCTGCTGCTCCCCCTTCCAGGTTGGGGTGAGGAAACTCCAGGGGCTCTTCACAAGCTGCCCCTTTGCAGGCTGGGCTGCAGGGAGAGAGAGAGGGAAAAGTGTTGCAACCATCTTGTCCTGTTGCTCACAGGAGGGCAGTGGGGAGGAGTAAGGGAACCATCCAGAGATACTGGGCAATTTAGTTTCCTCCTATAATACACCTGGGGAGATTCTGCACCAAAAAAAAATAATCTGCGCACAATATTTTAAAATTCTGCATATTTGATTTGTCAAAATAACACAATATAATCATGCCAGTTTCAATTATTTTGATAATCTATTACAAAATACCTGTCAGCAAGTATTGTCTGTAACAATACAGACAATGAAAAATTCAGGAAATATTTTTTGACAAAGAGATTCCTTACTAGGCATATTAATCCAGAACTTTGAGTTATAATTCTTTTAAACTACAATACAGAAATGTATTTCCTGCACTCATTAGAAGCAGTGAAAAGGCATGAGGAACACTCTCTCTCTCTCCTCCATCCTGTTCCCATATATCCCTTCACCTCACAGCCTCCCCAGTCCCATGTGTCCCTGCATCCCAACTCAGCTACCCCCTCCCCACATCCCAAGTGTCCCTGCACTCAACTCCCCTCCCTCTGTCCCCATGTGTCCCTGTACCCCCACTCTTACTGAGCCTCATCCCAGTCTATCCTCCCACCAGCTCTTCTGAATCCCAATCTGACACACATCCCACCATCCCCATGTGCCCCACTCTGTCCATTCCCCTCATTTCCTGTGCTTCCTAACCTGGCTCCATGGGCAGTGTTCTGTGTGGAATACAGCCTCTTCTCCTCCCTATCCACATAGGGCTGCTCCTACCCAGGGGTGTCTGCCCTCTCTTCTGGTGCCACAGCAGCCTCGGGTGAGTGAAAGGCATAACTGCAGCACCTCTCTGGCAGAATGTATTTTCTTCAGAGGAAAAAAAAATGAATTCTGTGCATGTGCAGAATTCTCCAGGAGAACTGTGAGTATGATTCTGGGTTGCACTGGGGAAGGGGAGGTGGGGAATTCTGCCTGCGACAGTTCTGATTGGTTGTCTGCAGGCAGGCAAGTGGAGAGGGCAGCCAATCAGAGGACTCAAATGCAGACAGGTTTGAGCTTCTCACATAATCTTGAGCCTAACCCCACCAAAATGAGGTCACCCGTGGGCTCTTGCTGCTCCTCTGGAAGACATACTACCAACACAATCCTCAATACCGCTTCAGTGTGACTTTCTATGCACTTCAAGGACCACAATGGCAGCGTGACTGCTGAATGGACAGGGGAAAGAGGACTCTAGAAGAGAATTTTGTGACAATAGCAGCTTCAGTTTCTGCCAGATATATTCCAGTTATCCTATTGAATACTGACTATTCTTCACTGACTGCCTGTTCTTGGATAAGAAAACAGCCTCTTCTACTTTGCAGGCATTTGCTCTGTTGCTGAGGGGCACTACTTATATGCTAGGGACCCTGGGATAAATAATCCCCATTCCTTCACAAGCACTAATAGAAAACCCCCTATAATCTTCAAGCTATTTTTCCTACAAGCTGGGAAGGAAGACAGGAGGAGGGAATAGTGTATTTGTTATTGACATTTTTAAATAGGAATAGGTGTTCAGATGCTATGGCAATGGGGATTCAGCCATATAAGTGGACAGATGAAAAAGCTCATTCAAGAGATGAAATACTTATGAGCAAGTCTCCCCAGATAAGCATAACAAGGATATATTATGATGGATTCGTACCAATGTACACAGGCAGAGCACACATTTCAGGATTATTCATTGCTCTTATGATAAAATAAATGCAGGCTACTAATCATAAGGGTATGCAGTTAAAGAATTGGGACCCAAATATAATACAAACAGCTGCAGAACATACTTTGGTAGAAAATAAACTCTATTCAAGTGCACAGCTTTCTCAGAAACATCCTAATTAAATTAAGCAGTGAAAAAGAGGCAGAAGGTCAACTATTGCTATTATGAAATTCATTTTCTCTTCACTTCATTAATAGAATTTTTCTGGGCAAGACTGCTTTTTCACAGCTTCTTATCCTTTGGCCCAACCAAACACTGCGTCTGTACATTTTAAGCTGCTACCTCATCCATCTTGCAGTCCTGGCCAATGGCTTCCATGATAATGATCAAAATAGAGGCTATAACTTAAAGGAATTTATGAATGTAGTGTTGCTGTAGCCATGTCATTCCCAGGATAATATAGCTTTGGGGTGCACCAAGAAAGCTGTTATCTATAGCCAGGCACTCAGATACCACAGAATAAGCTTCAAGGAGAAAGTCTGGGATATACACCTTAACACACTCAAAACCTCTTTCAACAAATGAGGACACTCCACCAGAGAAGTAGATTGCATAATGGAATGGACCACCCAGATACCCAGCTTCAATACGGAACCAGCTTCAATACAGAAATAAAACCCCCTCAGACTGTACACTACTAGTTGTCACCCACCACCCCAGATAGGGTATCACCAGACAATTACAATCTATACTTGATGGGGACCCTGGCCCAAGAAATCTGTCCTGAACCCCCTCTTCTGGCCTTCAATGAACCCCAAATTCTCCATGCTTATCCCCAGAAGCAAGCTCCCCATAGACCAAGACACACCAACTCAAAGTGTCACCAGCCTCTGCCAGAACAACAGTTACAAAATCTACAGACACATCTTCACTTATACAATGATCAACACCTCCTCCACAACACACCTTTCAAGATCCATAGATCCTGCATATGCCTATCACAAAATCCTGTGCACTAGATGCTCCAGTAACAACTATGTGGGTGAAATAATCACTTCACGCTTGAATGAACTCACCCAGAAAAAATGATAAAAGACAAAAAACACCCTGTCATCTGTGGGTGAACACTTTTCACAAAGGAATCACTTTATATCTGACCTTCAGTCTTCATCCTCAAAAGAAACACACACAACAATTTCAAAAGACGACGCTGGGAGCTTAAATTAATAACTTTGGTAGACACTAAAAATCATCAACTGAATAGAGCAACTGGATTTATGACTTACTACAACAACCCCCCACCAGTTGCCTTCCCCCCTGCTCACTTCTCCCCACCCCCATGACTGGAAGGGTGTTGAATGATCCCTTGAAATATATGTTAGCTACTTAAGCATCTTATATTTAGCTGTGACAGTCCCAGTACATTTCCCCAGACCTGAAGAGGAGCTCTGTGTAGGTACAAAAGCTTGTCTCTCTCACCAACAGAAGTTGGTCCAATAAAAACTGTTATCTCACCCACTTTGTCTTGGTAGGAATTTATGACTAACTAGCCACATGTAAGAAGAGTGGGCTATATTTTTTTTTTAAGAGGCTTAAGAAATTGACAGAACCTGCAGATGAAATCCTGTTTTATCATCCAGCCAAGATCTGTGATAATAGTAACACAACTACCCACACATTTCCCTCTTAGACCTTTCTGGATCCTGCAAAAAGCTGAGCATTTCTTGCAAGGTGTGCAGTGCCCTCAATTCACTTTGACAGCTTAGTGTAAATTAAGACTGCTCAGCATGGTGCAGGGGACACTTGGCATCTTGCAGTAATAAGCCTAAATGTATGCCTTTGTCCTGAACTCTGTAGTGACGAGGAAATTGTCTTGCTTGACAGTGAACTTTTTCTAACCAGATCTAAAGCAATTTGAATTATTTAGTTTGGTAACTGCTCAGCTCTGGTCTCAGTGGAGCACACTAAAATTAGAAACATATGGGAAAGTGCAGGTCAGACCTGTTGGTTTTACAGGTGAAAGGTGAGAGCTTATCCATTAAAACACCAACTATTGGTTTGCATCTGGTATCAATCACTATTCCATCAGGAATCTGACTCATCAATTAATAAGACATCCAGCATGTGCTTACAAGCTCTCTAGAATAGGGATGGGCAAGAGAGCATTTCCTAAATCATTGCCTTATTCCATGTGTAGAGAAACAAAGGGACTTCTTGTGGAATTAGTTGCTACTCAAGGTAAATAAGGGTAGACTCTGAACCAATGCTGGTGATAGGGCATAAGTAACAAAAGAAAACTGGGAAAGCTGTTACAAAAGGCAAAATACTAAATACCACTTTGGTGCAAAAAATGGTCTTGTAGGTTGCACCATATGAAACCCTTCTATGGGAAAGGTTGGTCAGTGCAGACTGATAAATCAAAATAATTTCTACATATCATATAACATGAAAATAATAATTGCTTCACATCTCCCGTTTTAATGCATCAATCCTCTTAATGAGAATATTTTTCCTGCATCAGATGACCAGGATCATTCCAGTGTCCTCTAAAATCTGCTCCAGAAAGTACAGACAAAAAAGAAAGACAAATTGCAGTCAAGGCTTTTATCACTGATGTAAGTGATTCTATCTAGATAAAATGTTTCTTAAATATATATACTAACAGCTCTTCAGCATCTACGGCGTTTCTTCACTGTATAGATTTCATTAATTTTGGACAATGAGACTAAGCTGGTCTCTATAAGCCAGATCATTTTCTTTTTATAGTCATAATTTCATTATCTGATACTCATGCCTTTGCACAATTATGTTGTTTTTTTTATTTCCAGCATTAGTCCGCACTCCTGCTTCCATAACCTTTATCCCCTTCCCTTGAGTGACATCCTGGCTCCACTGAAATCAATTGGAGTTTTGCCATTGACTTTAATAGGGATAGGGTGCGCACACAGACAGCAGGTGTGAAAAATTGGGACAGGGGGTGGGAGGAAATAGGAGCCTATATAAGAAAAAGACCCAAAAATTGGGATTATAAAATCGAAACATCTGGTCACTCTAAATAGGGACAGGATGTCACATCCTGTTTTTCTTGAATATTTTAAAATCATTAACATTTTTCTAATCACAGTAGGTTTTATAAGGAGGAAAAGGTAATCAAAATGTTATTTGTGCTACTTGACAGAAGTTCAAAAGTATTAGGAGAAAAAAATTGATCTTGTGCTATCATGTCTGGAGCTGGGTGTGACTGATATGTTTGTTTCCATTTTAATAGCAAGTGATGTCTTCCAACCCAACTATTAGATAGCCCTGCTGGTGTTTTGAGCTCTAGAGAAAAACATGAGAGGCTTGGCCATGATACCAAAGTATTCAGAAAAAGGCCTCAGTTCACTCAGGAGCATTTCCAAGCCTTTCAGTTTCCCTCCAGAGCTCACAAACTAGCTGAGCTATCTGGTAGCCATGAGCTGGAAGAGCACCTCAAGCTATTAAAACGCAAACAGACCTATCTGCCGTGTCCAGAACTTAGGCACTAAGATACTGTGGTGATAGTTGTCATTGCAAGTGCCTAGATAGAAAGATTAGATAGAACAAAAGACTGTTCCAGAGGCTGCTGACACACTGTGCAACTCTTAATTTCCTCTGACATTCATCTGTCTGATCTCAAACACAGCTGCAACAAAGCCACTTGGAGTGAGACCAACCAGCAGAGTCCTGTAATGGCCCTTGAGCAAACAGATTTTACATTATGAAAAATGTCAAATGTTTTATCTCATAACTTCATGTGCCACAAAACAAAACTATTAGACTTAGTAAGGATGCAATAAACAAGGGGTCATGATACTGGGGAAGAAAATATAAAGACAGGAAATGTAGAGGACAATAGTAAAATGTGAAGCAGATGAAAGGAAGATAAAGCTGAATAATGTTGTGAACATTCTCTTTGTAAGCACAACCATTTTGAAAGGTTGAGCGATCCGTACTGGAGCTCTCATCCCTTGCCTGGAGGGTTGCAGACTTTCTCCTGGAACAAGGTTTCCAAACATAGAAGTACAGAGGTGCTTATACTTTGACTTTTAACAATGGTTACCAACACAAACCACTGCAGTTAACTCCTCTTCTAAATACCTGGAGGAAAGGTGGTATCACTGATACCACAGTGTGATTGATAATTGTTGGCAAATATTGACTTTTTGAAGGAGGCTATTGCGCTGGTGGCAGCTTTGGCAATAAAGGAGAGAGCTACCAGCAGAGCTAGCAGTAAAATTATCAGAATGAGGGTCTGAAATTTTCAGGAGAGTTGGGGGAAAAAAAGTTTGAAAAATGGCTACTCTCCTTCATATATCTGAGAAGACCAGATTAATGAGTCCCCATTATTAATTTAGGAAAGTAAAAGTTGCTGCCTTCTGTTTCAGCATTTAATTAGTTCCCAGGCACTGTTCCAAAGCCAAAAAGTCAATGTCAAACTCCTCCCAATCAGTGTGTTTATTCTTAAAATTTCTTTCTTCCTTTATGTATATCTTATAACTAGATTATTTCATATTGTTTGCATAATGAATGGTTGGTAGAACATCCGTCAAGCATTCATTAATGACTGTGACAGTAAGTTGAAATCACAGTTTATCATCCCTTTCCATTTCATGTCCTTCACCTTCGCATAATGGTTATCCTCTTAAAGTATTTTTGGATTCCACAAAATGACTTTCCTATTTAGAAATTAAAGTAACTGGACAAAGATAGATAAAGAGAAAGTAGACAACATTTTATATTTATAGTGCTATACAGAAAATAAATTTCTATTATTCATTTATAGAATGTTAAAAATATTCCTTGAAATCTGATACAGCTGATAATCAAAGACCTGGCAGGAAACCCACTGATCAGCCCAATCCAAGTCAGACTCCTATTGGGTTCCAGGAAGGTGGGTGGGCAAAGCCTGCCCACAGCTAAAGGACCCTCCCCCAACCTATGAGGAGGATCCATAGAGCCTGGAAACTCAAGTAATTACAGGACACATTGGAAAAAATAACAAGGACAGGTATGAAAGTCAAAGGGTTAAAAATAGGGACACCGAGCAGAGAAACCTGGACAGTGCCACTGCTTCTCAAAGGCGTCAAGGGAGCCAGCAGACGCCGCCAGAGGAACTCTGCCTGGATGCGTGAACAGAGGGAGGATTGGAAATAGGCCTCACAGTCTCAGAGAACCCCCTTTGACAACATCCTCTGCTTGGTGTTCTAGAGGGCCACCTTGGCCATAGCTTGGAAGAAGTTGACAAGGAGTTCCACGACTTTGTGGGGCTATGGATAGGATGTGCATATATAAGGAGGTTGGTGGAGAAGTGCAGCCAAAAATGTAGGAGGAAGTCCAGAGGAGCCAGAAAAGGGGCTGCAACCTGGATCACTCAAGGCAAACATGCACCAGGATCTCCCTCATGCCGAAAAAGGGAAACGTGTCAGGGACAGAGGTGAACCGCACCAAGTACACGCCCATGCTCATGGCTCCATACAGGAGCCACCAGTTGATATCCCCAGTGGGCCATGGAACTAAGGTGGAGTATAGACTGGTCCACCAGGATTCCTCACCCTCAATAGGTGGCAAGAGTATTGGAGCAGGACACAAGGATGAGGAAATGAAGGGTGTGGTTCTCAGTCTGGAGGGCCTGGAATATAGGTGGGGCAGGGAGCACCCTCCCACAGGACCTGTTCAAGGCGAACCTGAGCAATGGGCAGTAAGGCTGCTCTCACCTCCTGAAGCAACAGTTAGAAGCCAAAAACTAGCTAACAAGCAATTCACAAGCCATTTAAGCCAAAAACAAACCAAATTTCTGCATTTTTTTATTGTGGCTTTGGCATGTCTGGATATTGTGGTCAAATGACATTGAATAAATGCATGCAACTACCAGATCATAGTTATATTTTTCAATACTGAATTTATCACAGTGCTCTCATTAAGGGGTTTTCTAGTGAAAGAGGTCTATCTTTATAGTCAAACATGAGATTGTTTTTTCACTTTAAAAATCCTTTGACAACCATATTCAGAGGCAGTTTACCTTTTGCGTTTTATTCTACTACGGAATATGGATACTTCTACCAAAGTAGTTGGCCACTATATCCAGTCTTAAAAACATTCTGAAATGTCCAGTAGGCATTTTCCACTTTTGCATCTTTAATATCATAAAGAAATAGAAGCTAAAATTCCCCAGTGAGGAATTCTCAATGTAAAATGTATCTTCAGGTTTCTTAGGAAACTAGAAATTGTTAGGCCATGTGAACTACAGATTGTCTGTACAAATAACTATGTTACAATGTGATTTTTGCTTGAGTGAGGACTTCAGGATTTGGCCTTAGATTTTAAGTCAGCGTGAGCTTTGGGTGCCTAAGGAATCAGATTGAAATATCTGTATATTTCTGTATGTGGGGATGAATTTTTCTTTAACAGTTCAGCTAGAAGAACATCACAGCATATTAAAATACACATTGACAGTTATGTACTGATAGACTGATTCTCCATTACCCTGCACCTTGGGTAATAATTTACACCAAAGCAAAGTGGGTAAAAATGCTTAAAGATCAGAATCATAGTTTTTATACCCCCTTTGCTCTAGTAAAGTGCAGAGGAAGAATGAGGCACAGATGGAAAAAATGATCTGACTATATTTTCAAAGACTGTTTAGGTCACGAACACAGCACTCGAAAGGTAGAACTACCTTCAGAAGTATATAGATAATTAAGGAGCCCAGAGTAGCTAACTAGAATTCTGAGATTTTGCATTCCTAAATTAATCACTTGCCTCCTAATTATGTACGTAACTTCAAATTTTCCAACAACTCAGACACGTTTTGTACTCCTTATTTGTATACAAATCAGTACCTGCTTGCTCAATAACATCCATGCTTCTTCTTAATCATGTTCCCCTTTCCACTCCACTGTTCAAGAAAGAGTTACATATCAGATGATGACAAGGCCTTAATTTTTACCAATAATCATTGTGAGCTAAGTGAGGTTTGCAGTGGGAACATGCTCCAAGGAGACCCAAGTGGAGTTGCTCATTGGGATGATTTGTCTCTGTATTGCTATAACCTTTACACATTGTGATAGGACCAGGCCAGATGGCTATAGGAGACTAATCCTACTGAGTGCTGCCCACAGCTAATGCCTGCCCCCAAAGACTGGGAAGGAGCAACTGAGCCCAAAACTTAACTAAGTTTGGAGAACAACAAAGGAAATAACAGGACCAGGCGTGGGGTCAAAGAGTCAAAACCAGGGAAACTGAAGGGGACACTGAGCAGAGAACACAGGACAGCACCCACTGCTCCTCAAAGTCATCCAAGGAGCCAGCAGACACGGCTCAGAGGAACTCCAACCAGATGCGTGAGTGGATAAAGAAATGAAAACAGACCCCACAACCAAAGAGCCTCCCCACCTCCTAAGCCAACCTCCTCTCCCTGCTGTTGTTATAAATGGCCACCTTGGCCATAGCTAGGAGGAGGTTGATGAGGAGGTCCCTTGACTTTGTGGGGCCATGGACCGAGTGTGTATAAATAAACAGGTGTGGGGAAAAGTGCAGCCAGAATCTCAACAAGAGCTTCTGGAAGAGCTGGAAGAGGGGCTGCAACCTGATACACTGAAAATACACATGCACCAGGGTCTTCCTCATGCTGCAGAAAGGACGGCATCAGGAATGGGGTGTGAACAGTGCCAGGTACATGCCCGTGCTCATGGCTCAGTGGAGGAGCTGCCAGCTAACAGCCCCAGCAGGCCGCGGAACTAGAGTAGAATACAACCTAACACTCTGGGGTCCCCCACCCTCCACAGCTGGCAATAGGTCTGGCCACTTGGTGTCTGGGTGGGACACGAGAGTGGGGAAATGAAGTGTGTGGAGTATGAGCATGTTCAGTTGTACTCTCAGTGGGGTTTGGAAACTAATCAGCTGCAGAGCATGCAGCCAGCTTGGGGTACAAGGAGAAAGGGCCAGGAGGGCTCATGGAGCAGGGGCCCAATGGAAAAGTGACGGGAGAGAGGGGAGCACCCTGTCGCAGGACTCGCTCAAGGGTAGACTCGAGAAATGGGCAGTAAGTATTTCAACCTCCTGAAGTACATGCCGGGGAGTAGGAAGGGTGGAGAGCCCTGTATGCTGAGTGTCAGGGGTCCACCCAGTTTCCCCAGTCATAGTACAGGAGGTCTCAAATTCTGGTAATTTCTGCCAGGACCAACCTCTGGCACACCAAGGAGGACTCCGCCACCTGCACATGAAATTGGGGATTGTGTAACACAGGCTCCATGAGGAGATTCGCCCCCTTGGTGGCTGCCATGAACCTGGTCACCGAAACCAGCTTTCAGGTCTGGAGGAGGTCCTGGTAGAAGACCAGCAACTCAGAGAGGTCTCACAGAAGGCCTCTCAGAGGAAGATAAAAAAGAGCTGCCGGTCATATCTGAGTCCTTGGAGGCAGCAGAGGAAGGTGTGCACCAGTGTGCTCTATGCCAGGCTACCTGTACTATAAAGGAATCTCTGCTGGGCCTGGAGGTGGAAGACATGGACCAGACTGCGTAAGCACTTCAGGCCCTGTTCTCCCTCCTCCATGGGGGAGATGGAGAACCCCTTCAGAGACCCAGTGTAGTCTTGGCCAAAAAAACTCTGGAGGTTGGTCAGGAAACCCAGGGCTGGGACCAGGGTGATGAGCCAGTGCTGGAGCATGGACAGGACTAACTGATTGTGCACCAGTGCCTTCTCCCATATGAGAGGCACCAGAAGAGTCCCATCCACCTCCACAACTGCTCCAATACCCTGTCCTCTAACCCTTGCCAGTTCTCTGGTGGAGATGGAGACAAAGGAAGGCCTTGATCGCCAGAGCATACAGTTGCCCTGACAGCGGACACCTCTGATGCACCCCTTGCCCACAGTTGACTGGTTCGTTCAGTGTCCAGTTGAGCCTGACCAAGCACTCTGCAGAAGCATACAGCACCTTGAAAAAAAACACAAATTGGGCCTCAAACTGAATGCCCACAGGGTGCCCAGGAGATATCCATGGTCCACCCTATCGATCGCCTTCTCCTGGTCCAGAGCCAGGAGGGAGAATGACAGACCATCCCTACACACAAGCTCCAGAAGATCCCAGACCAAGTACAGCTTGTTAAAGATGGTGCAGCCCAGGACAGTGTAGATCTGATCTGTGTGGACCACTTCCACAAGCACGGACCCAGCCACAGTGACAAGGCCTTCACTAAGACCTTTTAGTCTGTGCTGAGGAACAAGACAGGACACCAGTTCCAAAGGTTGCGGAGGTTCCCCTTCTTTAGAAGCAAGGTGAACACGGCTCACCTGCGTGACAGGGGGAGGACCCCATTCCCCAAGGACTCAGCCCGGAGGGTGACATGATGCAGTTTGAAGACATCCCAGAACTCCACAGTCAGCCCGTCCATGCCTGGAGATTTATTAGTGGGCATGGGCCGGAGGACTTCTGAGAACTCGGCCTTTTTGCACTGTGAGGGAGATCATGGCGCATGTCTACCTGCGGTGTGCCAGATTGCAGTCCCTCTTCCGGCTCCTCCAGAACCTCTTATTGAGGTTCTGGCTGCACTTTTCCCCACACCTGTTTATTTATGCACAGCAGGGGCGGCTCTAAGGGTTTTTTCGCCCTAAGCGCGGACGTTCAGCGTCATGCCTGTGGGCAGTCCGGCGTACCGCGAATTTGTCAGCGCTTCTGTAAGAGGTCCATGGGTCTCGCGGCCTCGTCGTCCCTGCTGCCAAATCCATGGCAGCCACAGATTTCCTGCAGACTTGCCACCGAAGGCAGCCTGACTGCTGCCCTGAC